>OW052074.1:6085714-7302857 GCA_932526445.1 Phragmatobia fuliginosa | reverse complement strand
GACGGACCATAATATATCTTTGTAGCATCGGCAAATTGTTGCGGAGTATGGGTGGTTTTCTATGAATAATATGTATGTATTTACAAAACAAATGTATGTTTATGTATTGCATAGCAGTTGTCTAGTACCCATAATACAAGTTCTGCTTAGTTTTGAAGTAGATGGCGTTGGTCCGTGACTCTTCCCGCGTGTATGTCGGCTATCGCAGTATGCCATGTCCTTTCTCAGCCTCTAGACTATCTGTGTATCAAGTTTCATTTTAATAACTTCAATAGTCCGTGTGGTGACGGATTAAGTATACAGAGTGTCACCATCCCTATTCACCCCGCGTGGGTGTCGTAAAAGGCGACTAACCGATAAACTACACAAGACAACATCAATGCAAAGAGAAGGAAAACTTGAAACCAACCCTCTAACAACCCGTCTGGCCAGCGTGGTATAGTAGGCCAACACCTCCTTTTCAAGAAGATGCCTGTGTCGAGCAGTGGACTGTTAAAGGCTGTTGATGATGATGATGAACTTCAATAGTTTTATCGTGAAAGGACAGACATACAGATTTATTTCCGCATTTTTAATATGAAGTAAGGATTTACTTCCAATTTTTATTGGCTTTTTTTTCACTTCGCAAATTATTGCCATCAATGAACAATGAATACAAATGGTTATTACAAGCAGTGAACAAATAATCTACTCGGTGGTAACCATAGCGTGTGCGATGGTGTACTCGGGTAGGTTCGTAATGTAGAGA
This sequence comes from Phragmatobia fuliginosa, assembly GCA_932526445.1. NCBI lineage: Eukaryota > Metazoa > Arthropoda > Insecta > Lepidoptera > Erebidae > Phragmatobia > Phragmatobia fuliginosa. Next base: position 7,302,109 of record OW052074.1, on the reverse strand, counting down.
AGTAATTACGATACGTTATCTTATCATCGTGAATTTTCTTTAGTAAACAATGTTTCAGTACATACGTATTCATAAATCAATACAAATAAATAAAATTGTAGTGTCAGTTTGTAATGTTAGATTAATAGTTTTTCACTAAATGCATACAAAAGTTCAATTTTTAAACTTTTTGTTTGTCTGTTACATCCGGGTAATCTCTTTAACGGCTGGACCGGGTTAAATGGAACTTTCACTGGCAAATAGCTGATGACATAAATAAGGAGTTACTGAGGCTATTTTTTTCGGATAAGCTTCGCCTACGGCGTTGTAAGTATCGGCGAAATAAGGAATAACTTTTGTACTCTTACACGAACAGCCGCGGGCAACACCGCGGCCCTCAGCTAGTGTATAATATAGTTTTCTTCATAATGTTTTGTCTAATTTTCTTCATATGTCGATACTAGCTTAGTCTAGCCGCCACGTGGTTCGTCTCGTAGACCCCAGCCGGGTCTCGGGGTAACTTCTCCAGGCCTACAGCCTGTCTCAGTGGTCTTCCGGGTCACCTGTCACTACAGGTTGGTCACTGGGTTAGGCCCCCGTGGGCCTCTGGTAATTCCGGGGTGTCAGTCCGGTAAGGGAGCGTAGCTGGCGAGGCCATCCTTCGGGATGGCCAACTTCCTTGGGTCTTGTTTTGTGTTACCACTTCTGCGCTTAGCGAGGTCGAGCTCCAAGGGATAATGACCCCGAGGAGCGCCCGTCAGCTAGCATCAGTCCGGTGTTGGGGATGGTCCGATAGATGTTGGGCATGGTCAGGTAGGGTTCACCACGAAGGCGAGGTCTCGCGGCAGGCCATGCCTGTCCGGCGGGCGCTGATGATAGGGTGCAAGCTCCCGCAGGTGTCGGGCTTGCGAGCCATCGGCATGCACGAATATGTTTGAGCTCAGGCGTCTCACAAAACCATCCAAGGTCTCCACCCCCAGATCCCTAGAGATAGATATATATCCCTAGATATATACAAAACGAGGGGCGTTGGCAAGAGTGTGTAATGTAAGTGACTGCTGCGCTCGCAACCGACAACGAGTCTAGCCGCCATGGTACATTATCACTTTAAATCAAACATCTTCGTATTTCTTTTCTTATTTCTTCTTATATCTTATCTTCGATTTTTTGGCGTAAACAAAGCTAGATACCAATGCCAATGTATTACCGTTAAATATTTTAGTTTATTGAGTGGAGACAGAGTTGTTGAAAACGATTCTCTTCAAGGATTTACATAATTTATAAATTTGTCCATTTATAGGAGATGAAATGACAACCATGTTCAATAATTCAATTGTTAAATTTTTCATGTTACATAATCTTTTTTACAATGTAGTAGATAATGAAGTATTTAAAAAAAGTTTATTATGAAGTATTCATTCAAACAGCCAACTCAAAAAGAAAGATATTCTCAACTCAAGGAAACATTTTCTCCGTGATTTCAGAACCGATCTAAATTTTCAAGATTGAAAATCTTAATGAGAAGAATTAAAGTTCGGAAACTCCATTCATTGTTTCACATCACGAGTTGTGCACCCTTTATAAATGAGTTACTTCGTTTTTTTATTTTACCTATTTATAAGGCTGCTGAACTGGTTACCATACACACGGAATTGCCATCATGGGAGATTAGCGTGTAAGCCCCCACCTCTGTCGCTGGTCGCTCGGAGCTGGGCCTCCCCAGGTGTCGCTTGGGGTCTCACCTGGATCGGGCTTGATCGCCGGTCGGCGTGAAGAGCGCAAATCTCCCCCGCGAACAAACAACGATTAACACTGAGGAGTCATCCCACCCACACGACCTGCCCCAATTTAGGGGCAGCTGAACGGACACTGTTGGAAGGGGGCAGCTGCCCCAAACCAGGCTAAACGCGTCCATTGCGGGACGCGGTGAAGACCACAGTACCGTACACATTGTGAATCCAGAACGCTACGGCTAACGGCGGTCTCGTGAGATGCTATTCCATCATGGGTCTCCTATATGTCGCACTCACCAACGAAACAGGACATCTAGAATATAAAATTTATATTCACAACTAAAAAGCATTGGATAGACAAATCTATTATAGTTAATACCAGATGTTAAAAAAAACAAAATCTCGAAATTCGTTTGAAGACTTAGTTGACACAAAAAATAGGTATATGTTCGATACTAGATTGAGAATTATGCTAAGCGGCTTAACTACCAAATTGATTGACGAACCATATTAGAAAAACCAATAACATGTATTTCGAGACAAATATTGAATGGTAACCAATACACAATAGATTTATGTTATAATTTTAAAATCTCACGTTACCTTGAATAAATTTGTATTATTATCCAAAACCAGAGATAAAAAAATGTTTTTATGTAAAAATTATGAGCTCAAGTACAAATTTCTAAAAATCCTGAACAGAAATTAATAGCCGTTACAAATGAATATTTTAAAACAGAAAGTAGAAAAAAAAACATTCGATCTGTGATGGTAGTAATTTAAAAAGAGAAATTTTAAAGAAGTGTTCAGGTTTATTGATTACTCTTAAGCAAATACTAATGGCGGCTTATAAGAAAGATGGCAGCGAACGTACATAAGACGCTTAGTTAATCGGATTAATGCTCGATTAGGTGTAATAAAATGTTGAACAGAAAAATCGATCTTTTCGAATTACTACATATTTTGATACTAAAATTCTCGATATATTTTCTTATATACCTACCCTTATTTTTCTTCTTTATTACTAATGGTGTATTTGTTATTGAAAAACTTATATATAATGGACACAATAGATTTATAGTGTATTTCAAGTAAATTGGTTTTATACATTTTACTTTTTAATGTTGTTGGAAATAGTAGAAATAAATAAATTGATGTTATAATTGTAACAGAAATGTATTTTCAACTGTTTATATCTCAATTGCCTTAATTGCTACATGCGGTTGCTTTTGTAATGGTATAACATCAAAAGGGGTAATGCTAGGGTTAGGCTAGTTCTTTAAAAATAATCGAAAAATTCATTTTAGTCCCGTTGTAAAACTCATAATTGTTACAAAAATATTTTACCAAGAAATTAAATCCATTAATAAAAAAATATAAAAAAACTTGTTAGCTTATCTACTAGAATTAATTCAAGAATCTCTTCAGTTTTTAAGGCCTGTGAGCAATAACTTAACCAATAAATCACAATAAATAGTTGCGGGAAAAACTAGTTTGTACAAAGTTCATAAAGGTTAATCACCCTTATATATCATCACAGTTTCAATAAAAGTGTATACTGTTCAAATATGAATCGTTTATATAGCAAGAAATCGTTACGGGGACCGAAGTTCTTGGGTCTAGTTAGTAAAGAAATTAAAATCTTTAAAGATACTATTTGCGTCTCTAGTAGTGAAGTCTAAGAACTAAATCGTACGGAACACTTCATAAAAACAATACGGAAATTAATACACAATCCATAAGTAATTGTGATATTAATCACCTAATAGGTAAACATTTCAATGTAAAAGTACGCATTGACTAAGGAATAAACGAGAAATCAAAAAAGCAATGCGATCTATAAGTATGTCTAGTTTTCGTTAAGTCAAAATCATATAAAACTGATACCTACAGAAAAAGAGGGAGAGAAAGAGAAATCTAAACGTCAGCAAAAATAAGTGACGTCAATTAGAAATTTAATTCTTCAGAAGTCTCTGAGACTCACCGAACATTAAGTCAGTTTTCTGATTTGAACTGATGCTTTCTTGATACCGATAGGGGTTGATTGATACTTTAAGAGAATAGTAAACAATAAACAATTTCATTTGAACCCTTCAAACTGAAACGAAAATCACTATGAGTCCGTATTTCCGAGGTTTCCAACCGAAATAAATTATAAATACAATAGGACAGACAATAGCCGTGTATTCTAAATACAAATGAATCAAGGACGAGAAACGTTCAATAAATTAAACACAAAAGGGGCTTTGTTGCACGTAGGGTTGTCGCTAATTGAAAAAAGTAAAATTCGTGCACTAAAAGCAGTCTTGAAGGCTGCAGCTATATATTACATAATTATAATAGGAGACGGAAAAAGATACAAATACGATTCGGACCGACTACATGCGTGTTGCATGAACACAAAAACCACTAAAGTCTTTGTATTCAATGCCAAGATTTAAATTGTCAGAAAAAAATTGCCAGTATTCCAATGACTAGCGCGAGTGCTTGAACAAATCGTGAAAACCCTGTTAACAGTAACTTTTGCACCGTAAATGATTTTCTTTGATCATTAATTTCTATTCTGAAATTGGTAACTTTAAAACTTTTCCTCACAATCAGTATTTATTAGACGGTGATTAATAAATTGTTCAGTTTGGACAGCTACAATAGCAGTTTGTACAAATCAGTTTCATAGAATTTATAAGATGAAGATTGTAATGTTTAAATCATTTATCATTAGCAAGACTTGTATTGAATTTAACGTAGTATAATTAAACCAGTTGCTTTAATTAACATTCTTTACTGTTATTTAAATACCTTATAATTCATTTATATCATATGTTAAGTAAAAATAATTTAATACACGTTTAAGCTCATTTTTATGCACCTTAAATGTTAAATAAATAAAATGTAGCGAATCGCTTACTAGATGGCCATAGTGTAGCACTATTTAATGAGATGCTTCTTCATCAAGTCTTCTCAAAATCATCAATGAAACACGACAGCAGGAATTTTGTCATTGTAGGTTAGTCTTCTGTGTGAGGATAGAACTTTATTTAAACAGGATTGTAACCGCTTAGTTTTGGTAAATTTTGTGTTTAAAAGAGAAAAATTGTATTAAAAACGTGTCCCAACATCTATCGGCACTAACTGAAATAGTGAGTTAAATTAAAAAGAATGCATTCACTTAACACTTTTTACATGGTTCTACTGGAAATGATCCGGGTGAAACCGAAGAAAGAAATCTCTAAGGGCTCTTAGATACCCTTTTTTTCAAGTAACGCTGTAGGGCGAAGCTAGTCCAAAAAAGCTAGACTAAGTTACTTTTTATGTCACCGGCTATCTACTAGTGATAGTTAAAATCGGTCCAGCCATTCCAGGGGTTAGTCAGAACCAACAGACAGACAATTTTTTTTTGTGTTTATGTAACTACCGTATTTACTTTTTATGTGTTTAGTGGAAAGCTGATCATTTGAAATTACAAACAGACATTAAATTGATTTGTTTGTAGAGTTAAACTCAATTGTAAAATATTTTTATTTGAATACCAACATAATTACGATTGATTTCCGTTGGCAGTGGCTTCGATGTATGTTATCACAAGATAACTTAAAACATTAATAAATAAATAGATTTTCAGAACATTATCTTAATCTGTATTGTTCTTAGATGATAAATACCTTATATTGTTTTCAGGGTTCCGTAGTACATGACTCGAAACCCTTATAGTTTGGTCATGTCCGTCTGTCCTGCCGTCCGTCCGAAGAAATCATGAAAAGATTTTTATTTGGGGTAACTCCTCTACACGTACAGTGGAGATGACTTTTTTCGCATCGCCCCCATAGTGTCCGATATCATTAGATAGGTCTTTTAAAAACATTGAGAGGATACTGAGATGATTTTTTGATTTAAGTGTTCTTGTTAAAGTGTCCTCCCTAACGACGACGATCGATAAAGAAGTTAAGCCGGTCGTAAAATCGGAAAAACAAAGTCACATTCGCATTTACAATATTAAGTTAGGATTTGTTCACTTGACGAGAAAAGGAGAAAAACATAAGGTATGTAGTGATCTAACGAAAGTACTGAGGCGAATATTGTTTGCACATGTCAAACAAATAAGTAGGAGGGAAGAGTTTCGTTCGTGTCTTGTGTGCTCAAAGCAAACAAATGGAATAGCCCCGTATGCCGTACATCGGTATATTTATTGAAGCACCTGTATTTATGTGTACAATATAGCAAAGCAGATAAAACTGAACTCAACGGCTTTTCTTGTTTCTCACGAGGTAGGATATAGGGTAATTCTTTTATTTATGCATGATGGTATGTAAAGTACATGTTTAGTATATTATATAGGTACCTTATTTTTTGAATATAGTAGCATGCTAGTGGATAGATGATTAAAATAATGTAGGAAAATACTCAGCACAATCATTATTTATAGTGTAACTAAAGTATATGAAATTTTTTAGGGTGTTTGAAATTTTTTAACATACATACGTAAGTGAATAAGTTCCTCAACTGATTTTGACCTTGGCGACCCCTTAAACTCCGTTTAGATTTTCATTGGTTTGCTCATACAATGTTTATACCAATGTCTTTACAACCTCAACGGAAGAAGATCAAATATGGTATGTCGGTTATGATAGGTATTAATAATAATTACCTAATTATTATTTAATATAGGAAACGAATAAAGAAAAACTTCTTCGTACTACGTTAATTTTAGAGAACCTCTTTTTAATTATTATTATAATGCATGTTGGTGCGATGTTGCGTGAAAATGCCTGATACTTTTTTAATAACGCCCTATGGAGAGCGGCAAAGAATATTAATTTCCTCTGCCAAAAGTTGGAGTGGCCAAGTTGTACCTTATCAGGTTGTTTACTGACACCTTTCCTTATTTGCGCTGTTGATGAAGTAACGCCAACTATTTGGGCGTGCAAATTGTTACTGCGATTCGTGAACTTAGTTGATTTAGTTCATTTGGACAATTTGGCAGGCAACATTCCTATGCTTATAATTTTACGAATTTTATTAAATTATTTATTGAAAACCAAAAACGACACAGTTAAATAACTAAATAATTAATATTTCGGACGTCTTACATAAAACGTCATCTAGTTCACAAACTAAGTAGAGCTTGTATGATGGATACTAGACAACCGATACAATACATAACAAATATTTGCGTATTACATAAACATTTCGTCCAACATGGGATTCGAACCCGAGACCTCACGAATAAAATTCGTATACGCTACTACTGCGCCACTGAGGCAGTCAATTATTTTGTAACTTAAAAACAGATAGTATGGCTAATTAAAGGATTCCTCGTTAACTAAAAATGTATACAGCATGCGAAAGAGAACATGAAATATTATATAATTAAGCATTTGCAATATCCACGCAAAAAAATCATTTTTTTAAATTTAAACAATCCTTTCGAACACGAAAAGTTACTGTATCTACGAGTATAAACGTGGAGATGTGGAGATATAAAGCAACATCAAAAAAGTAGGCGAAATATTACTGTTACACTAAAGAAGGAGCAAAAGTTTATGGCAGTTCTCCAAATGAATATGGACCCGGTTTTGCAATTTTTTAAAAGAAAGATTTTTGTTTTATTCTAGGAAAACAAATTATTCTTCACCAACTTTATTAGATTGATTTACTTTCAATTTATAAAAATGGGTCGCTTTTGGTTAGATATATTTGTTTTTGATGGGTCGAAGACAGTGGGAAATCTTCGTAGAATAAAATCCAAATGAAATTTTTCAGATAAACAACTAACACTATTAACTTACAACGACTGACTCTTTATTGAATTAAAGTACACAAATCTCATTGAAGGTAAGTCGACTTAAGATAAGATGCGACGGCTTTTGCTAATTCAATGTAAGTGTGATGATGGTGCTAATTCTGTCATAAACAAAATTTTCTCTAAAATTATTTTTAATTGAAAAACTATTATAAATGCGAATCTTTTGTATGTTTTTAGATAACGTATATTTTTGTGTGATACATCTAATTTAATCTTACGTAATCTTTCGCATTTTGGACGTCGTTTGTTCGTGATTAAATATCAATAAAAATAGGTTTCGAAGTAGTTTAGAGAGCTTAAAAGAACATGTAACGGAATGATTTTTTGTGAATGTATGTGAATGTGTGTATTTTTATGTTGTGTCCGTGGTCGGGATGTTATCATTGTGTTTATTCTGGGCTTATGTTAATCATGATTGGCTTGGACAGAATAACAGCAGCATGGCATGCTTTGTATTGTCATCCACATGCCGAGTCCAAGACCGTTTTGTCTTTTCAGTGTTTCTTTTAACTTTTAGTTTTTAAGCACTTTTATCAAGTGTAAATAAAGTTAGTCTTATTCTTATTTTATAATTGTGACTACGTCTATGAAATATCGTTTTATTTAATATTCAAGTAAGCGGTCATAATCCTCAATATAATAGTGGCAGCTAAGTTGACTGGTAAAATGAATTGCATGATTATTATAACTAAAGTACCTGATAGTGATAAATTGAATAAATCGCAAAACATTTGACTTGTACAAAAGAGTTTCGATTTTCGATTCTGTTTACGATGTTTTGCAATGGAGTAATCAGGTTATATCTCCATAAAACTCGTTTAACTTCACCCTGAAACTGACAGAGCATGGCTTCTTAATTATTAAGAGATTTTGAGAGCAACTTATTTAACTTTCATAGAAGCACTTGCTTTTGCCCTCGCCTTCGTCTACGCGGTGATTGTAATCCTTTATTATAGGTAGATTAAAATAAAAATACATTTTGAAAAAATAGTAAGATTGTTTTTTATTACTCCTAATAATAATATTTTTAGGAGTAATAAAAAACAATCTTACTATCTCAGATTATTTTTTTATAGATAGGTATTTTTTTTACTAAGATAATATTCATCATTCATTTCAGGTCATAATAATAGTAATATTCCCCCACACACAAGCGTGTCACCAAACTAGACAAAGCTAGTACTATGGCAACCAGACTCACAGACCAGGCAAAGATCAGAACAAATGATCGTATGCATCATACAAAGATTTGTCCCGGATAGCCACGCTTATTTCAGCACGAACGGGACAACTTAACCGGGGCGGTATTACCTCTAAACAGAAGACAGAGAAGGTCTTTCGTTGGTGAGATCGTGAACAGGAGCCCAATGCTGCAAGAGTACCTTATTAGACTGCTATAGTGTGGGTCTACATGCTGTATTGTCTTCATTTACAAAGAGGATGGTGAATTGGTGACCAATAGTCTTGGATTTTACTCATACCTTAAATCAGGCAGAGTAGATTCACTTAGGCAGGCTTAAATAGATTTAAAAAATATATCTGATAGCTTTGAAAGTGTAGACATATCTTTGTGTTCATTCTACGAATCAATTTCCATTGAATCTCCCAAATTGTGGGTAAAAGTCCGCTTTGCCTACGTACGGAATATTTCACGCACTATTTGTTAACGTAAAACAAAAACACTGTGCCTTGATTAAAGCATGAATGTATTCTGTTTAACTTGCTCTGTTTGGTAATCGTGAAAATCGATTCCTTCCTTTAATCCGCATTAGACCGGCTTGGTGCACTATGTAATTCCTATACATAAATTACGTGGAAGCCGATGGCTGCGCGATAATTTCATGCAACTGGGTTGACATGTATGAATTTCTACCGAATTATAGCAAAGAACATTTTCCTAAATATTTTGTAGTCTAGTGCTTAGCTTTATGTAAACTAAACATACATAAATACATAGTCAAGCCTGTTTCTCCGTGGATTAAGCAGAGGAATTGTGAAAGCCCACTTTTCGACAATTTTTTGGTCTCATAGGTGGCGAGCAAATTGCCGTTTATAGGGATGTTTTGTTTGCCAGAGCTTCCTTCGTTTATGAACAGGTGCACCACTTGCAGGTGAAATTGGTTGGGGCCCTAAATTATTGGTGGGGACCCTATACACCTAGACCTACCTATATCTATAATATAAAAATGAATCGCTAAGCGCTAATATCGAGAACAGTTGAACCGATTTCTACCGAATTCTGTTTTTATAATATTCCTTGAAGTACGAGGATGGTTCTTACAAAATTGTTTTTTTGATGTAAGTATCGTTATATACGATACTTACATCAAAAAAGCGGCCAAGTGCGAGTCGGACTCGCCCATGAAGGGTTCCGTATCAGCAAGTAAGATCATATAAAAGTTATTGTAGTTCGTTGTAACTTTCATCGATGTTTTTATACTAGTGTATTGATTGGATGAGAGGTAAATTGCGTGTTACGATTTATGATGTATCAAAAAAAAACTACTCACTAGATCTCGTTCAAACCAATTTTCGTTGGTAGTTTTCATGGTAATGTACAATATATATTTTTTTTAGTTTTATCACTCTCTTATTTTAGAAGTCAGAGGGGGGGGGGGGGACACTCATTTTTCCACTTTGGAAGCGTCTCTCGCGCAAACTATTCAGTTTAGAAAAAAATGATATTAGAAACCTCAACATCATTTTTGGACACCTATCCATAAATACCCCACACGTATAGGTTTGATGAAAAAAAAATTTTTGAGTTTCAGTTCCAAGTATGGGGACCCCCAAAATGGATTTTTTTTTTTCTATTTTTATGTAGAAATCTTAATGCGGTTCACAGAATACATCGACTGATCAAATTTCAACAGTATAGCTCTTATAGTTTCGGAAATAATTGGTTGTGACATACGGACGGACAGACAGACAGACAGACAGACAGACAGACTTGACGAATCTATAAGGGTTCCGTTTTTTGCCATTTGGCTACGGAACGGCAAAAAACGGCTACGGCTATCTATGGATAGGTGTTCAAAAATGATGTTCAGGTTTCCAATATCATTTTTTTCTAAACTGAATAGTTTGCGCGAGAGACACATCCAAAGTGGAAAAATGTGTGTCCCCCCCCCTCTAACTTCTAAAATAAGAGAGTGATAAAATTAAAAAAAAAAATATGTTGTACATTACCATGCAAACTACCAACAAAAATTGGTTTGAACGAGATCTAGTAAGTAGTTTTTTTTTAATACGTCATAAATCGTAACACGCAATTTACCTTTCATCAAATCAATACACTAGTATAAAAACATCGATGAAAATTACAACGAACTACAAGAACTTTTATATGATGTTACTTGCTGATACGGAACCCTTCATGGGCGAGTTCGACTCGCACTTGGCCGCTTTTATTTTTATTGCGTCATGCAATAGCGTCATGCTGTGACAAATTAGTATTCCTGTATATCGAAAGTGGATGTCTGAAAATAGATTTATATTGCCAAGAATGAACATTGAATAGCTATAAAAGTTAAATTGTATGGAAGAAAGATAAAAGGGGCAGAAGCAGTATACGACATGCAAGACAATATAATTTATATCGATATCCATCACTTCTCTTCCTTCAACAGCCATCCAGAGACTGGAAATAAAAACCGTAATGTATTTCAGATATATACTTTATCATTGTCAACGAATTAGACACAAAATGTCATCCTTATAGATGAACTTCACAAACTTTTTAAATAAAGACAACTTCAACACTGGGAATATGTTTTGTAATGTTTATGAACACCTAGATTCAGTCCAATAATTTGTATGGCATATGTGGGGAGTGAACTTGAGAGTGACAATACTTGGGGCATTAGTAAGCGGCGATATGACTCCTTAAACCACTACAAGAGTAGTCTTTTTTTAATCATTCTCACTTTCAGGGTGTTGGTTATGAAATTTTCTATATCATATTGCTCCATATCAGTAGACATCTTACTTCATAGCGAGTCCTTACTGCAGCTCCTGAATACTTCCGAATCAAGAGATTTGAGTACGTTACTGATGATTGAGATGAGAGCTGGTTCTAAATAATGTGATCTATATTGATCTGGAAATTAAATTAGTTTTTTCCTTACCTAAATGTACATTCGTCGACTATCGCTTCATATCAACATCAGCAGTTATTGATTCCGAATCCGAAAGGAAGATTTCTGGAATAAAAACTATCTAATATCCTATTCCGAAATTTAAACTATTTCGATACCATATTTCATCTAAATCAGTTCAGTCGTTGACGCGTGTTGGAGTAAAAATTGAAATAAGAATTTATTTTTAATTATATTATTTATAAATCATGCCAGTTGGTCGCTTACTTCTAATTATAATAAATTTAATAAATAGGTAAATTATATTAGGTAATTAAGCTTGAATACATGTTTATGCATAAAAATTAACGAAAAATGTGGTAATGTGGCATTACTTTGAGCTTATGTTGGCAAGTGGTCTTAATTTTAAACGATAGTTAAGAATGAACATAAAAAACTACTATTTTTATTAATATCTTAAACTTTTTCAGTAGATACCACGACCAAAGTCCGAAGTCAAATAACAACTAGTGAAAATTGTTAAAAGTCGATTCTCTTTCTACAATAGCTTACGCTTCTATTGTCTTGTATTATTGACCAATATTTTGGTATGATCACGTGACTTAGCATTGAAAAACTTTGTCCCTATACATTTGTAAGTTTATATTAATGCTTACGTTAGTATAATGCAACTTGGTTAGAAGGGCTTGCATGCAACTTCATTTCAACTTTATTTCTTCTAAAACATCCAGGTATTGTTGGTCTAGTGGTTAGCGGTATGCTAATCAAGAGGTCTCGGGTTCGATTCCTGGGTCGGACCAAATGTTTGTATGATGTGCAAATATTTTTTTGGGGTTTGCGTGCTTTCTATGTATAATTTGCATGTATTTACAAAAATAAGAATGTCTATGCATTACCTTTTTGTTAAGTTCTAGTTGCGCGAATGATATTTACTACAAAAAATTACAAACCGAACAAAATGTAATAAGAAGTCTTAAAAGGCTACTTATGTGCCTTGAATATCCTATAAAGTCTTGACGTATCACTTCTCTTATAACATTCATTTGCTGTGTTTACGGTTGTCTCACTTCCGTACTTAAGTTCTTGTTGCAGAATTCAAAGGTGCCTTCTCTGTGGGATCTTCTATTAATATATATATATATATATATATATATATATATATATATATATTGTACTAGAGCTATGAAATGAGTACGTGCCGGGAGTTTAAAGAAAATTTCCTAAGATGTTAGTAAATCTTTTGAAATAAACCGGTAAATTTAAGCACATAAGTTCATTTCTAACTCGATAGAAGCAAAGATCAAGATTATTCTACAGATCATATTCGATGTCAAACATAATTTTTTCCCGTTTAGAGGAACCTGGTTTGCTTTATCTTGGCTATATGGCTCGTTTAATAATTTTAAAATTATAGTAAGAAGTTCTACGGAACAATGACATAGGTAGACAGTTACTACCACATTGTATGTAAGAAATATAAGGAAGACTATTGAAAAGCCTACTCATTTGTAGAGAAATAGAGAAATGATTTTACAGAGCACATCTTAATAGTCAATTACAGACTTGAACAGACAGGAGAGCCTTAGTAAGGAGGTTTTGGCTTACTATAAAACGCAGATAGCGTATAGGGCTTGTTTCCTTCTCTTCGCAAGAATGATGTCTTGCTAGTTTATTCTCTATTTATATTGTAACGTGGCTACACTGCCCCGTTCCCCGCCAGCAGGCGAGCGTCTCCCCGCTACTCCGCGCGCGGCTATAAGAACAGCGCGCGCCTCGAGCCCAGCCCTTTTTTTTCTGCTGCGTCGCTGCTCAAGATAAGTGTCTCCTATTTCTGGAGGCATCACCGACCAAACTCTTAAGAGCCCACGCCCTAACGTGCTCGCGAACTAGCCCTTGTATTCCGATTATATCTATCTAATTGTATTGATTGTGAAAACAATAAACTTCTTGTAAACTCTCGTGATTTAATATATATATCTCTTTCTCCCCCTGCTATCGTGCACAAACCGGCGACTAAAGCCGAGCTGCGTGACAATATCTTACATTACTTACTGCCGTGGCATGTGGTGAGGAACTACATATTCATAATTACTGTACATTAATCTAGAGCCACGCTGATTTTAGCACGAATGGACCGGCTCGAGCGGGGCAGTACTACCCTCACGCAGAAGACCATCCTAAAAATGCTAGCATTCTTGGCGTCGTATTTTGTTTGGGGAGTGTGAGACCCGAGGCCGAATCATTCGGCCCGGAGAATGATGAAAAAACATCTGACCAGGCCACTATGGTATGGGTCACCATGCTGCATTGCCTACCCTCAAAGGCCTTAAGCTTACCACAATTTAATGTTCATCTTAATAATTGTGTAATAAATATAACATAAATATTACGTAATCGTTAACATAATCTTACTCTGCACTGTATATTAAACTTTACCATTTGATAGTGTGTGAGGGAAAAGGTATAATTGACTTTTTCTATTCACACACGGGGTCAGGCTCGCATAATGGTATTTTCATTCATTTCGAGTCCACTTATAAAACACAAAACGTGAAAGCTAATTAGCTATGGAGGAATGCAGAATGAATGGCACGGTTCATATAAAGTTTTCCATTTAAGTACCTATTAAGGTACCGTATGCAGAACAGTATGTGAATACCAACAATAATAGCGAGTACGACGATTTTTTTATGGTGCCTTCTGCCGCCTGTGTCACTTACAACTCTTGATTTATAGTCGTTCATTATACAAATGCTTTGTCGCTCTTGGCTTCCACTTTCAGAAATAAAAGAGGGGAGGTGGGCTAAGTTTTTATAATAGGATTTAACATGATTTTGCATTGGATACTAGAGTATGCAATGTTAGTCTTGAAATGAGTGCAGTGATCGTTTTGACCGTTATGGTTTGTTAGTATGTTTTGTTTGAATTAAATTGTGTGTACCTTGTTGAATATTATCTATTACCCAAAGGTTATTACGACTTACCAAGATAATATCTATGGCGATTCTTAAAATGGATCAGACAGTTGAACAACTCCAAACTTGCCAGGGTTCAGGAGCTGATGCATTTACAAATGCAAATAAATAGGTGAGTGAAGTCGCAGGTAGGAGTCAGTTAAAAAAAAAAAACTTTTATATTACTAGAGTTTGCTACAAGTAATTAGAAAACCTGAACTAACACCGATGGATGACGCTTCAGTTACATTTGCTACAATAATCCAAAGAACACCCTCTTGAAATATGGGTTGGAATATATAATTGAGTATTTAATTATTCAGATGACCCAGATTATTCGGCACTTGGTATATTCCCAGTAGTCAATGAGTAAATGAGGACCTACATATGTATATTGTGGTTAAAGACATTTATTTTCTCAGAAGATTGCAATAAGCACTTACAGAGATGTTAGAATAGTAGAAAGAAATAGAATTCTAATCAGAAGTGACTGCCTCGTTGGTCTAGTTTAGTGTTTAGCGTATGCGACTGCTAATCAAGAGGTCTCGGGATCGATTCCCGGGTCGGCCCAAATGTTTGTGTGATCCGCAAATATTTGTTTCCGAGTATGGGTGTTTTCTATGTTTAATATGTATGTATTTATAAAAAAAGTATGTTTATAGTTTGGGGATTAGATGGCGTTGTGTGTAAAAATGTCTGTAATATTTATTTGTTTAATCTTTTACCTAATTAGCGTAGTTAGTAAGGCACTTATGATTTTTTGGTTTTCAGGTTTGAGTGAGATACGACTAATGATTCTGTGTGTATCAATATCATTTCCTAATTTTGTATTAAAAGTATGTAATAATCCAATTAATATGACTACCATTTTATTTCCGTAAATGTAATCACAGTAAATAAATCAAAACATTATGTGAACAGACTTTAACTATCCACAGGACATAGTCCTCTTTTTAGCAATGTTGGACTATTATAATACGCTGAATAGAGAAGAAAATTAAATGGTACATTCATAAGTGAATTATTTTCGTTTCAGTTCCTAGTTGTATTTGTCTTTCAATATTGTTCAGCCGCAACTGAACAATTATTATTAGTGCAGTTATATTGTACTTCGTAGTTTGTTTACTTAGATGGCTCATACGACACGAGATGACTCGGAATGCCTCGCTAAGCGATGGATAGGGGTGTTGACACTTCGTATTAAGAATATAGAGTGCCACCACCCCTATTCATCGTGACAAAGGCACAAACTACGCAGAGTACCACCATTGTTAAGAGAAGGCAAACTTATAACAAACCCTTTAATAACTTGTCAGCCAAAATCTCCTTTCTAAGGACTGGCCTACCTCCAGCAGTGGACTGATAAAGGCTGATGATGATGAGTTGAAATTTCAAGTTTGAAGACCCAGCAGTCTAGGTCCAGCGTTGATGAATCAGTCTGAGTAAGTAATTTTATATTTATAGATAAAATAAAGGTCTAAGGCCTTCCAAGTATCCGTCGTTTGACTTTTAGGTGTTAAGTATCTATGAAGTACCATTGACGCGTGTCACCGGAATCAATTCGGTCATCGAGTTGAGATCGTCTTCAAAGCGCGTCGTTAAGAGTGTTTGAGAAAAATGAATGCTCTGAGAATATGGTTGACTATGTATTTTTTACTTAAGTTATTCACAGTTATTCACATATATTAAAAGAAGGTCTAAATAGAATCCACCATGAATCAGTACTGATAAATACTGTAACTATACTACAGACAGATCCAGCTGGAGCCGATAGCTAAAACGCGATTGATCAACGATAAAGCAGGACCCTCTGAATAAGGAAAACTGACTGTCATTATAAATACTGGATTAGTGCATGATTATAACTATTAAGAATTACATCCGCTACCTAATAGATGACCATTTCCTCCGTAGAAGTTTACTAAAATGGATGCGGAAAATTTACTGAGCACATCTTGGATTTAAAGGTTTGCTTAGCTTTCCACAATTCACTATTGCATGAAATATGTAGTTTTTTTTTATTATAACGTTTTTTCTGAAAACGGACTGTCAGCGGATGCGGACTGTTTAAGGCCGGGATGTCTAGAGCTCTTTGAAGGGTCCTTCGGTCAGAAATCAACGACAAGAAGCTAGGAGAATAATGTACCTTTATTCTGTATTTTTTTTTACAAAACAGTACAAAGATATTAAGATAGGTAGAACAAAAATATTAGCGTTAAAAAAAGTTACCGGTAATTAGAAAGTTGAAACCCGAAATGCAATGAAGTCGTAATCGTTACTATTTTAAACTTATTAAGAAGTATTTACTCCAGTAAATAAAATAGAATAGAAAATCCTTTATTTGCACACCTTAATCATCATCATCATCATCAGCCCATCTCAGTCCACTGCTGGACATAGGCCTTAATACAGAGTTACAATATAGTACATTAAATGACACATGTAGTGTACAAAGGGCGGCCTTCTTGCCAAAGGCAATCTTTCAGGCAACCTTATTTATAATGATACCCCTTTATAATTTTACAATAATAACGAATTTAAAAGTTACTGTGAAATGGATGGTTGTTTTAATATTAAATGAAAAGAAGAGTAACCTTTAACAATTAAAGGCTAGCTTCGTATTTCCTGAAGATCTTTACTGAATTGTTAGACATTTTAATGCCTTTACAAAATAATTAATTAAATTATTGAATTTACCTACATTAAGATATCTTTCTTAGTAATAGTAGTAATCGGCCCTTTTCGCTCTAAATTCCAATCGGTAAAAATATCTGTAAAAGATTTACTTACAGAAATCATTTCTTTCAGAATCAATCGTACCATGTAATGACTTCTATAATAGCGTTTTTCTAGTTTTTAAACTAAATTTTGTTTGTTATAAACTATTTTGTTATCATCATTATATAAATACATTTCGGTTTCATCAAAAAATAAATAACAAAATTAAAAATAATAACGTTTTACATTTAATTTAAAGACTTATTTACTTAAAGATTCTTACTTTTCTTTCATCATAAAAACTACCATATTATAATGAAAATATTGAAAATAATGTGAAACTCTTTTGAGTAAAGTTACGAATATATTTCGGTAACAGGTACTTTTCTTTACATAAGGCGTGTAGGTGGGAAGCTATGAACAAGTATGCTAACAATGTTTTATTGTAAAACTTTACGGAGTATTTTATCTTGTCTCTAATTACCTTCGTATGAAGTTCACGACAAGCCACAACGGCTTGAACTTTAATATACGTACTTCCGTAGGTAAAACAGGGAATAATTTGTCGTGTTCAGAATATATTCACTGCCTCGGTAGCGAACTGGTAGTGTATGAAACTGCTGAGCTTGAGGTATTGGGTTCAGATCCTCTGTCGAATCAAATGTTCATATTACCTACCGATATTCGTTTTGGAGTTTGGGTATTTTCTATGTATAACATGTATGTATATGTAAAGTATAATTATATGTATTCCATCAGTCAATTTAGCTTTCATAGTACAAGCTCTGCTTAGTTTGAAACTAGTTGGCTTTGTGTGCAAGTTGTCCGAAATAAATATATAATTCTTGCTTCCAGGATACTACAAATTCGCCTTTAACCGTTGAAGTAACAAGTATTAATGGTATTCTTTACGTAACAAATAGACAAGCCTGCTCGTAGTCAATCGTTGAATTTATTGGATACGTTAGTTTACGCCACACGTGGCGATATCAATCAGGAAGATGGGAGGCCTGAGCGAGCTTAACGAGTTCTATGTATGTAAAAGACCGTTTTTCTCACAGTTAAAAAAGGCAAAAACATTATCATAATCTTTCGCTATCCCATAACTAAAAATGGAACAGTTCGTGATAATGGTTTAAATGATAACTATTTTGCTTGATTCATATTATGTTGGATCCAAATAATTTAGAGACCAGAGTCACTGGATCTCAATTACAATCAAGTTCTGTCCTGCGTTTGGTCCTGGATTTAATACAGTGATGAGATAAACGTGATGCTCCTGAAGTGGCGTGATCAAGTGTGATGTGTTCAAGCTCCAAGCCTGAAGAAAAAAAGTTTGATTCTTTAGACTAATTTTTAGATAATAATAATTTCTAAGTCGTATCGTCATTGATTGATCATTTTCTAGGCAGATGTAACACGTAACTGAAACCAAATATATTCACTATGAATGTACGATTTAAGACTTATTTTACACTTTCAATTTTACATTGTATTTCTATAAAGTTCCGGCTGCATCAGGCGTTTAGTCCAATATCGTATCGTATTTGTATTCGAGCACGATGCCTGCATTATTCTAAGTGAGCAGTTTATTTTATACTCTCTGATTTTCGTTATTTATTCAAGCGGAAACAATCGGGAAAGTGGAATCATTCCAGCGCTGTATAGTTACTAAGGAAACCTTCTAAATATGATCAAAATGTTATAGTGTTACTAGATATCAATGCAAGAAGTAGGAAATTTAATTGCAAGATCCTTTATTTGATGTTTTACAGACGGGTATAATATGTTCCTTCAAAGAAAGAACTTACCATAGTCTAGAATTATCCAATAGGAAATATATGATATTGAAACATTGCGTTTTGAAAGACGCGAAAGTTGTTGGAAAGACCGGAGTCCAGCAGTAGGACATTATGGGTTGTTGATGATTGATAACAAACTCCCTTTCATAGGAGAGGCCTATGTCCAGCAGTGGACTGTTAAAGGCTGTTGGTGTTGATGATGATGATGATTGATAAATAAAACTAAGTTAAGTATATTTATTTTGGTGGTCTGTAATTCTGACTGATAGGCCAGAGGTTGTAGATTCAATTCCCACGCAGGACATAACTCTTGACATCTCATCGGAGTTTATACCTACAATACCTAAAATCTTTCTAGTTTAGACCGCCTTATAATGAAACAAAATATTAAATGTTTTAATGTATTAAGTTTAAATCCAATCCAACAATATTTTAAAATCAAAATTATAAGGTAAAAGTAACTCTGTCTCCCATATTTTCAAGGCTAAACTGCTGACCCGTTTTCAATTGAATTTATTACGGAGATACTTTAATGCTTGGCAAAGGACATGGTAAATTTCATTACTTAATTTTATCACGTTAAGAGCTAAAACAAGAAAAATAATCCAATGTGAAAGTATAAATATAAACAAACAAAAGTAATTTCGCGATTAGCATCGAACGAGATTTAGATAATTCGATGGATATACTTATTAGGAGGAGCACAGGTCACTGTGGTTCCGGTCCGTCTTGCGAAGCAACGGTATTATTATATGTGAGGCCTCTAAACACGGCACTACCTAAATAATTTTTTTCGGAAAAGATATTTATTTTTTTATTTAATGAAACCCGCCTAAAGCAATATTACCGAATTAAATACGTTTGAGTTGGATGCGACAAGACTAATATGCAGGCTAACTAAGGCTCAGGTATTTTGAAGTAAATGGTTTCATCTGTTATTATCATTCTGTGCTAGTATACTTTGTGGTTGTTATTTTCATTGTTTTAGTATCATCAACATACGTCCACCGATAACATTACATTGCTGGGCCTGGCTCTCTCTCCTCTCAGAAGAGGGTTAGGGCCATATATAACCACCCTGTTCGAGTGCTGTTGTTGTATGCAAGTATAAAATTTGTATGTGTGAAGATTCCCTTCACACAAAATGCAAACGGTATTGGAAAAAGACGCTATGGCTACTCCCATCCTGTGTTGTTCCATGCTGAACACGGCAACGGCCAAGACTCTCCCGCTTAGGCCCAATTTCGGATACAGTCAGACAGGTTTTTCCTACAATGTTTTTTGTTTCGTGTTTGGTATTCGTACAATGTTAATTTACTTGCGATGAGATTGGGTTCGTAAAACGAAACGTCCGCAAGCCGGTCATGTAATCTTCACGAGCGTTAAAGGAAACACATTATTCAAAACCGTGTAATGGCCGTTTTAGAGAAATACTTAACGTATGTGGGCGCCATTTGCATTCTTGCCGAACCCACCGACTTAAACTTGTAAATGTTATATGTAAGACTGGAGAGGGTCCGTTAAAATCCAAATAATGGTCTGGAAAATGTTTTAGTTATAACTAGTTCATTTAATTTTCTAATCTCTATAAAGTTATTGATGAATTATAAAACTATGTTTATACCGAGTCACAAGAAAAAGTTTTAAAAACTAATACGTGACTACGTAAACCTTTTGATAAACTTCATCACCAGCCTATCGCAGTCCACTGCTGGACATAGGCCTCTCATGGGAGACACCATTTATTATTATAATAATTCCTAAATCAATAGATACTGTAGGCACTCAACTTTTTAAAATACGCAATTTTTATTAGTCATTGAACGAGCACTAAATTAATGTTTGACTGTTCGTCGCTAGAAGATGAATTATTAACATCACTTGTGATTCACCTATTCATAGTTTATGTAAATATTAAATAAAAGAAATCAACATAAGATGTATTTCATTTTTTTAACACAAGTGTGATTATTAGTCGACACACCTCAGCAAAACTAAAATAGAAGTGACCTTCTTCAAAAGAATTCACGCCCAAACCAATCGTGTTTGGGCGTTTTCTTTTACTACTTTCAATTTAGTTTTACGTAGTTTTTGAATATTTTATAAATATTTCTACTTTATTTGCTGTTTCTAACTAAAAAAAAAGAATTTAAATGTTTTCATATGTTTTATAAGTTTTTTACATACTTCGACCGGCAAGTGCATGGCTCTCTCACGTCCTTATCTAATAGCTTGTTCCAAATCTGTGATTGTGCCTTTAAAATCGACTTTCTTCCGTTTAATAAACATACAGTTATAGGCAAATTAGTACATCATATGTACTAAGTTCTATAGGAACTTTCTGAATATAATACGAGTCAATGCCCGTATGGCTTCCGTGTACCGAGAATAAATCATTAATCCTGCCTATAATTCTCCTAATAAGTAAAGGACTCTTGATGTAATTGAATACTGCTATTAAATATATTGAGTAGTTTCAATTTATCAATGACTTTCTAGAATTATTGTTCGTATAACAATAACTTACAATTTAATATTGTTATTGACATTGACTATTGTTCCTTTATAGAGGTTATACAATTACAATTGGAAATGTTACCTGGTTTCTTTATATATTGTGCTAGTAGTGAACAATTTTTTATTTTACTTTAAATTGAAATTATATGACAGTATTTAGTTGAAATTTCATTCATTTCATTGAGTATAAAATAAAGTAGCTTCCGCTATCTGTTCGCTTAGATCTTTTAAACTACTCAACGGATTTAGTGTAGTTTTCAGTAATATATAGAGTGATTTAAGAGGGAGGTTTAAATGTGTAATACAGCCATCGTATACTAGACTAAATCCGAGAATTTCAAAGAATTTCGTGCAAAGCCGGGCCGGATCACTAATTTTTTAATAAAGTAAAATATTGGACTTTTGCCGACCACTGAACCTAAGTAAATAGGAGGGCTGAGAGGAACAGAATCAACAGCTAATGGAATGTATTAACTTGGTCGAGAGACTGTTATATATAATTGAATGTGGTTTAGGAAGTTTACAGTGCTTACCAATGTTGTACGTTAGAAACTCGATGATTTTAGGAGCAAACGCTAAGCCAGCTTCACTTTTTCTGAAAAAAAGAAAACAATATGTCAGAAAGTGAATTTTTAATATATATATATGAGCATAACAAAGTGACTATACTCTGACTGATGGAATATAGGAGTAGAATAATTGCAGTATCACCATATTCATTGCAAATGCAGATAATGCAGTATGGTGACAGAAACTATAACGGCCTATTGAGAGATGCTTTTGCATCAAAAGGCCATCCGTCTCAGATTCAACTAAGAACGACAGCACGAATTCAGTCATTTTATGTTTGTCTTTTTTAGGGTTCCGAAGTTCATAACTCGGAACCCTTATAGATTCGTCATGTCCGTCTGTCCGTCCGTCCGTCCGTCCGTCCGTCCGTCCGTCCGTCCGTCCGTCCGTCCTCGACTTACCGTCCAAACGGTAAGTGCTAGAAAGATGAAATTTTGCATGAATACGTGTTGTAATTACGTCGACAAAGTGCTACAATAAAATTTTGAAAAATAATTTTATTTGGGGTACCTCCCCTACACGTAAAGTGGGGATGATTTTTTTTTCTCGAGGCTACCCCATCGTGTGGGGTATCATTAGATAGGTCTTTTAAAAACAATAAAGGGTTTCCTAGACGATTTTTTGATTTAGGTATCTGTTTGCGAGATATTTCACTTTAAAGGGCACTTTTTTGTAAAAACAGGGCGTCCCCCCCCTCTAAAAGCTAAACGGCTGGCTCAAAAAATCTGAAAAAAATCGTGATGGTGGTCCATATAATGAACTTTGAAGGAAAACTATAACCGATAAGATGACTTTCTTAGTTCAGGAGTTATAAAGGCTTATATGGTAAAATGCGCTCACTTGGAAAACGTCATACAAAATTAACGTAATAATACGTAAACATAACAATTATCTATTGGATACGATTTTAAATCCACATACCATTTTAGGTGACTGAGGAACCCTTTCCTGTGCGTGGCCTGACACGCACTTGGCCGATTTTTTTTATATTTAGCCTACCAAAGTGACTCTACCCTGCCTGACTCTTAGTGAGATGCTTTTTCACGCCACGCTTTCAGGACCCGGGATCATAGTGGGAAGGAAACACGTGAGCTGGTAGTGAGTTCCAGCTTTTGACTGCTCGGCATAAGAAGGAAAAGCCGAACCGTTTTGGTCTGGTGCGTATTTCCTCTACCCTGAAGTGGTCTGTGTGAGAGTAGTATGGCACCGATCGAATCGGCCCGTTCGTGCTCAAAATCATTTTGTCTACCTATACTTTCTTGAGGGAGTGATTGGTGAGTTTGAATACCGTAACTTCTAGTTAGAAATTAAAATGTAAAAGTCATATTGATAGTACTATTCCAACTTGCAAAGGACGTAATATATTATTGTAATTGAAATTAATATCTTTCAAGTTGTTTCATTTTTGAAGCACGACATTATTATTGTGTTTAAGTATATACTCGTAGTATTACTACTAAATTTAAGATAGGAACTATTGTTATTATATTTAAGAAACTTGTGACATGAGTAATATAAAAATATTAATTCGATATCGTGCGGAAAGAAGCAAACCCATAAAATAGTTTGTTAGTATGCCGATATGTGTCGGAAACTAAAAAAGGAAGAAGTGTCGTTACATTGATCTCATCTCGAACCATAAATAACCACACTGAAGTGTGGTACACATTTTTCATCACATGTCGAGGCGGATCAATATGATCGGTTTGTTAACTAACTTTGGAGTCCCATGTTATAACTTATTATTAGTTTGTATATTCCCACACAGTATGTTCGTGGTCAATGCAATCTGTTTGAAACGTCAGGCTCTCGTAATATTAATTTCCGAACCATTATCTATTGAAACATTTTGCTTTTTAGTATGTTATGAATTTTTGTTCATTATAATGTATTACGATTCAGTGATAATAAATAAATACAACAAGCTTTGTCACTGAAAAACTAAAATGAATGAAGAAACCAGATACACCATTAGCATGAACCTTTTAAGGGCCTACCTCAAATTCAAAATTTGCCCCCAGTTCAATGCCTGGCCATGTAACCCCGCACCACATAGCCGCAACTGTCTCGCTCGCATGGTTTCAATACGATTCAGGTAGGCTGCCTCAAATGAAAAACCCAGATACGGACAATTGACCGTTAATTTTTAATTTAAATTCAATTCAATTTGAATATCGATTGATTTTTTTTTATTATAAAGTAATTTATTTCAAAAATGTTTATTCAAAATTCCAATTTTAAAACAGCAATTTTGGTTATTGATTATGAAATAGGTCAAACAGAGACAAAATTGAGTTTGTTCATTTTCAAAGTTAAGAATTCAGTAATTAATTTTGATACTCATTATGTAATCATTATTAATGTATAATATGAAATAAACACCAAAATTTACCGCAATACTGTTATTCTTAGTATCAATGAACCTAGTCGTCTCGTATTTTCCCGAATTGTTTTTCATCGCAAAGATAAATCGCTTGTTTCAATTTGTGTAAATTATTATTTGACAACTATTTAAAAATGCATGAGATGTATGTTTCAATTATGTAATTTATAAAACTTTTTAGAAAATAGTGAACCGCGAAGAAAACTAAGATAATAATAAACTATTATTACTTAACCTTAATAAACAACCCCTTAAACTAGTGTTAGCATACCTAAATAATTATGAGTCGGCGCTAAATAAATGTGATATCATCAATTATCATCCTCAACAGTCTTTAGCAGTCCACTGCTGGACATAGGCCTCTCCTTTGAAAGGAGGTTTTGGCCTACTATACCACGCTGGCCAGACGGGTTGGTATACGGTTTGTTTCAAGTTTTCCTTCTCTTGGCAGTGATGTTAGCTGCTTATTTTGTTCCTTTAGTCGCCTCTTACGACACCCTTGGTATGAATAGGGGTGGTGACACTTTGTATTCCTAATCCGGTCACCACACGGACTAAATGTGACTAAAAAATGTGATATGCGGGATCAAAAATCAACTTTAGAGTAGATTTAGAGTAGTATAAGCTCTTAAACCTTTTCTCACTACAGGATCAGAATAACTATTAGCTATAGAAATTTAGACATAGATTTGAATTTTATAGAAATAATATTCTGATAACTCTTGATACATAAGTTTATCTACAGTATATATTTCAAAATAGAAATGAACTGTAAGAAAGATTTCCGCTTTTCTAGTGGCCCGCACTTGTACGTGATCTTCCAAACTGTGTTGGTCAAACAATATTATATTACGCCACATAATTTTGTATACAGTGCCTTTCTCTGTAGAATTACAATTTAAGTATGATTGTCCACAAAATAACATTTCCGAAATTATATCCTCAAGACAAATTGGAGTTTTTATATTTTCTAGTGCTAATATTAAACTTTGTGAAAAGTTTGTTGTTCTTTAATACACTCAATTACTAAGTTAAGTCTCTTTCACTTTCGTTTTTGCCATTCTAGTTTGTGTCTTTAGAAGAACATAGTATTAAATTAAGACTCTCTATTAAAATTTAGATAAAAATATAGGTTACGGCCTTATTTTTAACATTAGTAATAAATTAAGCGATAGGTACATGAAATACTTTACACATACATACATAAAGCTATTCACACAGAATTAGCAAGGTTTTGTAGCTATTTAAAGCGGTTAATTTGCATTCATATCAAATTAGATGTAGTGTGCAATCAGGGAGACCTATGTCCAACAGTGGACTGCGATGAATTGACGATGATGATAATGATAATAAAAAAAATTGTTTGAGCACTTACGAATTTGCTATTTGTTGTTAAACTTGATGTTTCTTTTTCGAAATAAACCGGACGATATTCGATGGTTAGTTCTCGAGATAACGAACTATCTTCAAGTTTGTTTGCAGGGATTTTCGATGAGCTTGGCAAGTACGGACTCGTGCGATTTTTTAAATAAAAAAAAAGAAGGTTATTTGATGATTATTTGATGGTAAAGTCTGCGTTAAACATAAAAGTCTGTTTGTTTTATTAAAAAATACTAGTCATCATCTACACCATCTAAAAGAACAAGGCACTTCTCTTTAGATAAACTTAATAATCCCTTTTTCCTGGTATATTAAGCTGTTTAATTATTAAGCTTACATAAGTTTAAACTAAAATAATGATTTTTGAAATAGATTGATTATGGTCTAGCATAATATAAATTTAGAACGGTATTTATTAAGAATGGAAGATTGTTTAGGTAACTCCTACATTCAATTATTAAGTCATAAAAGGCATGGTTGGGACTTCCTAGTTTTTTTATCAGCAGAATCCATGGTACCGATTTTCTTATGAGCATTTTCAATCGTCATTTTTATTTGTGTGGAAATGCGTTTCACTAAGCTTCCACAGTGTGGGCCGCTTGCATTATCTGCATTTCAGCGAGTGAGGAGAACCCCGCTCTTGAAGTCTATTATTCAAGCAGAGTAGTGACTCTACTCTTTGTAGTTTGGTAGGATATCCTACTAATATTATAAACGCGAAAGTTTGTCAGTATGTGTGTGAATATGTTTGTTCCTCTTTGACGCAAAAACTACTGAACGGATTTGGATGAAACTTTACAGTAACATAGCTTATATATCAGAACACATAGGCTACTTTTTACTGCAATTATCGAGATACACGGGTGTAAACTGGGTGAAAAAATACATAAATCTTAGATAATTTAGATGTGCGAGGCAGGAAATTTCGGGAAAAACGCACTGTCACAACAGTGCGGACGATGACGGAAAGAAGCGGCATGGATCAATTCGAACAATTCCTCGGAGAACTCTCAGTGGTATAAGCCGTTGAAGATGCAGAGTGATGCTACATCTCTATGCAGTGCCAAGGGATCAAGCCGATCCGAAATATCCCGGCAGTCGACGATTCGAGTCGCTCTCCGCTGCATGCGATCCATGAAGTATGAGAACATAATACTTTATTACTGTTTGTAAAGTAAGTTTTCAACTTTTAGATACTTATGAGAAGTTATCCTTGAAATTCATATAATTTGTGCCCGAAGTAAT
The DNA here is from genome assembly GCA_932526445.1 of Phragmatobia fuliginosa. NCBI lineage: Eukaryota > Metazoa > Arthropoda > Insecta > Lepidoptera > Erebidae > Phragmatobia > Phragmatobia fuliginosa. Next base: position 7,274,928 of record OW052074.1, on the reverse strand, counting down.
TCGAACAATACTTAATCAAATACCTCCTTTCAGTAAAGATATTTATTTATTTTATATGTTTATACTTTAAAATAGAGCAATGAATTTGAATCACAGAGATACCTAAATATCAGAAGGGTTGGTTTAGATCAATAAATTGTGTATAATGAATAATTAAACACTCCTCAAATGATAGCACAAAACGATAAAGTAATATAATTTATTTATTCTGTTCGTTCCCTTCCGAAAATATAAGGTACCGGCACCTTATAATGACTAACGGTTTTATAACAAAAACAATTATAAATCACTAGCTTTTATCCTTAGCTACACCCGTGTGTATGTTGGTTATCCCTATAAAAAGTGGTTAAACTATCACGGTTCAGTAGTCTTGCCGAGAAAGCGCAACAGACAGACATTTACAATATGAAGTTACATTTATAATATGAATATAAGTAAGGATAAACCCATTCTATTTCAACCCATTCAACTAGGCATATCCTAGCAGACAATAGTCAGTCAACAATACATAAAAACATTATTTACCTCTAATTTGAACCATTTACTCTCTCTCTACATGAATGGATGTTATTTATCTTAAACTAGAAGTAAAGGGATAAGGGTTTTTGTTGAAAACTATAGCTTCGCATTACCGTCCCACTTGGCTCGAAACTCGTCCTTAAAGTAATATGTGTCACAAGCGACAGCAATTTGTCTTGTAAATGACCGTAACAGTTACAACCCAAGAACACTTGCTGACGTCTAATAAACTAATACACCACCTAAATAACTTTTTGTCCCTTAGGCGTACTATTTCTTTGCAGAAAATAACGGGTAAAAATTTATTTCTTTATAACGTTCATTTTTGTGGCACTTGGAAGTATTTTACCAAGGGGTATTTCTAATTGTCGTGCCAAACCAAACAGAAAAGTGCCAAGTGCGTGAATAGAATAGGGTCCCGTAGTCACCCATAATTGCAAGTTAGTAAAAAATTGTGTCAAATAGAGAATTGTTATGTTTACTTATTATTTCGGTATTTCTCTATGTACGAAGTTTTCCAAATAGGTGTATTTTACAAGTTAGCCCTCTATATCTTGTCAACTAACAAAGTTATCTACGGCGTTTTATTTTACTTGAAAGTTAAGTTAAAAAAATCTTTGATGGCTATTGTAAATTCCATACAAGCCATCGAGTTTGAAATTTTGCAGTTTATTTTGAGAAATCCATTTTTTTATATTGGGCGACAGTCTAGACCACCACCAATTCTGCAGCAAGGATATTTTTTGGACTATGTTCAGTTATAATTATTTTATCTATATAGTTTGTTTTGATGATGAGTAAGTAGAGTGGTGACCGGTAGACCGGCGGGAAGCCTACATTGCTCTATCTTCCTACTAATAAGAAATTAACACCCAACTTATTCAGTTACTCAATAATTCACTTTACTGCAGCTATTATTATTTACCTAGATGAAGTTTTTAAATTCATAGCGCATGAAATTTGAAAGATAAAGTTGAAGTGTGTCAGAAGTACGAATTTATGATTCATCATCAGCCTATCTCAGGTCACTGCTGGACATAGGCCTCTCCTATTGCACAACACTTTGATCGATTTTGGGCTTCTCGCATCCAGCTCCTGCCAGCCATCTTGCGCAAATCGTCACTCCACCTGGCCTGTGGCCGTCCTATACTACGTTTGCCGAGACGCGGTCTCCACTCCAGAACTCTTCTACCCTTATGATTGTCTGAGACAAAATCCAAAATATAAAGTAAGAAAATAATTCAAGATAAATAGATACGAGATGCTTGAGCTCACATTTCTAAAAAGAAGTTCAAAAAGTTTTGGATTGAAAGCACCATGAGCAGAGTGTGTAATATAGCTAAAGAAAACTATTCGGAGCTTATGTGTACTTGCTTAAATTTCTTTAATACGATATAAAGAAACAAACTATTAGACAATCAGCCATGAATGTACACATTATGACTGATGTAAAATAAATATTCGATAGTTCATAAGTCTCTGTATTTAGAAATGTCAAAGATCAACTTAAACAAACAATTGGTCTTTGAAAACAAGTTTTTACTTATTGTTTGTTACCAGATTTTTGCTACTAGCGACAGCTCGGAACGTTTCTAAATCACGTTTCCCTTGGGCAAGAACTTTGATTGGTCAAAGCTTGACAGGCGTAAAACCAAATCCAAGAATTATCTGACGACTCAATCTTGATCTAACATCGATAAACATCTACAGAATTTTAGAAGAGTATTCCATTATTATGAGAGATAAAGAATACGCCGAAATATAAATTGTAGCAAATGTAATTGGAGTTGAGAACTGGTGGAAACTTCATAATCGAAAATAATTGATGAATAAAGTTGGATGGTAGGCACTACGGCATCATTTATTGATTACATTTCAAAAGTAAGTAGAGTTAAACGAAAAGTTACTAATAGATTAGAAATTAGCGATGAAGACGGTCAAGTTATAACAATTTTCAGACGTTTATTTGTGACTTGGTTCGATCTAATAAATATTTGATATATATTATTTGACTAGTACTTGTCGGGAATACAAATACGTAGCATGAGTCTATTTGAGTTGATGTTATCTTAGCTTAGAGTAAGTAAATCTTGTACGAGGAATCTTCAAGATTATCTGCATCTCTTGTTGGTTCCATTCATTTACTTTACCTCCATTTACGTTTTCTTTTTCTATTCCGGCAGAATTGGCTGTATGCAAGCAATCGACTATAAAAGAAACCAGCCATCTGCAATATTTTGCAATGCGTTGTCTGCAAATGAGATGAGTAAATCTTGCTTCACTAGCCGTAATTACACAAAATCAAACTACCCGCCTAACACTAAACCTCGTCCACCGAAATTAGGTTAGATACTATGGGACTTTAGACATTACAATTAATAGTAACAAGAAAAAAGTCAGTTGCTTTTAGAAAATTTCGTTCTTAGCCAGACTGATATCCATTACAATTATTGATTTGTTTGGTTATTACCGATTCCCGACGCGTCGTCAAATGACGTTTTCATTTATTTGTTTTCTTCCAGGTATTTGTTGTGACCAAAATTGTTGTCTTGTAAGATAGTATAAGATCAAGCAAAGAATTTAGAATAGATCGAAGAGTAAATTTCATTAAAATATGTAATATTATAATATATAGATAGTTACACACAAACAAAACACGAACTACAAACTAAAAGCTTTGAGTTTCACAAAAAATAACCAGAGGTTGCGTAATTAGGTTTTTGTTATTTTTAAAATACAAAAGTTTTTTACAAGATTAGTTTAGTAAATGTATTTAGTATACAATTGTTTAAAACCAACTAGACTTGTTTTTTAACTTCATTCAGTCGGAAATGTAAACGCATGTTCGGTTAGCATCCCTAATTTGAATAGTAATATTTGAAAGATAAAAAAATGTTTCGAACATCTGATACACAACATCATCTAGTCCGACACTAAGCAGAGCTTGTACTATGGGTACTAGACAACTGATTTAAATACAGATACTCTTTTTTTTTGTAAATACATTCATATACATTAGTCATAGAAAACACCCACACAGATCATACAAACTTTTGGTCCGACCCGGAAATCGAACCCGTGTCCTCTTCATCAGCAACCAACCAACTAGACCATTGAGGCAAATATTATTACGATATGAATGTACGATTTCCTGTCCAATATAACAGCAATGACACTTGGTGTTATAATTATAAAGTTAACGGTACATATCGCTGTACCGAGATTTAATCAACATTAGAAATGCGAACTGGTCTAATTGGTCGCTATAGATGTACTGACTTATTTATTTTCTTTTATAAACGATTCGATTCGAATCATGTCGGGTAATGATTCTATATAACTTTTTCACATATATTTTGCAACGCAATTTAAGCATACTGTTTTCTTTAAAAGTTAAAACTTATTGAACTTCATATTTCATAAAGTTCCGTTTATTTTGCAATAGATTTAGATAGTTCCACGGTATATTTTATTAATATTTAAGACTGGCTATATTGCTTGAGTGGAGACCACGTGACGGCAAACGCAGCGTAGGAAGACCTCCCGCAAGGTGGACGGATGACCTGATTAGGATCGCAGGGACTCGTTGGATGCAGGCCGCTACCGACCGGTCGAAGTGGAAATCAATGGGGGAGGCCTACGTTCAGCAGTGGACTTCTTGCGGCTGATATGATGATGATGATGATGATGATATTGCTACGAAGACTGACTGGGTTAACAACCTAACATAATTTGAGTCTTATGATGAGTTGAAATGAGTTCGCTATTCGTTTATCAATATACGGGCCAAACAAACCTATCTCGTCGCTCTAAAACGTCTAAAAATAGGAACACTAACAAAGAAGTACTATTATTATTTTAGTAATTAAATAAATAAATATTTCAGACATATTTACATTAAATAGTACTAGCTTGCGCCCGGGCTACACTTGCGTTTAAGTCGCATAGCGCGGTAAAAAGTAGCGTATGTAATTTCCAAAAGTTAAATCTATCTCTATATCAAAATTCATCAAAATCGGTTCAGCGGTTTAGGCGTGAAAACGTAACAGACAGACAGACAGAGTTACTTTTGCATTTATAATATTAGGATACACGCAGACATTATAGTAGCATCACGTGAAAGATTAAAATGGTGTTGTATCTCTGTAGGTACGATATTTAAGTATTTAATTTCGTGCCGTTCCACGTTCAGGATACATCGACGGTAATACTCTTGCATAATTTGCTAGATTTATTTACTACTAGCTGACCCCGCGAACTTCGTACCGCCTAACAGTCGATTCAACGTCACTCAATTGTTTTGTATTCTCGGAACCCCTCCAATAAAATTTATCAGATTTTTTTTTTCCTAAGAACCATCCTCGTACTTCAAGGTTTAATATACAAAAAAAAATTAGCAAAATCGGTCTAGCCGTTCACGCGTGATGGCGTGACCAAGGGAAATAGGGATTCATTTTTATATATATAGATTGCTTATAAACATTTTGTATAAATTACAACTGCCTCGTTGGTCTAGTGGATAGCGTATGCGACTGTTAATCAAGAGGTCTCGGGTTCAAATCCCGGGTCGGACCAAAAAGTGTTTATGGGTTTTTCTTCGGAAATTCCTAATAGCAGCCCGGAGTTTGAATGTTTGGCGGTGATAATTAGGAAGTCAATGCCCTGAAATTTACTGACAACTAGTTCAACCTTCGAATTTCAGTTCTCCCTTAGGGTTGCGGAGGTCCGATGCCAGTCGCTCCGTAGAAAAACTGATATTCAGGTAAAACCAGTTGAACTAGTTAGCCGGCCCCAAATAATATTGGGAATAAGGCTAAGAAGAAGATTTTCTATAAATTAACCTGTTCAAACAAAATCAACCGTGTGCTCTATTTCTCTATCATTTTAATATAAAAAAGATACAAAATTGTAATTACATAATTAAAATTAAAAGAATGATAAATGAACCCACGACTTGAATTAAATGGTTGGTAGTGGATGGTTGCCAATTGCAAAAGACGGGGATGTGAATAGTGGACTGCGTTAGGTTCATAAACAACAACCTATACCGTCCTACTGTTGGGCACGGGGCTTCTCTCAGGAGGTTAACTGAATTGAATTGATTATTTAATTTATTTTAGCCCAACAAAATGACTCTACTCTGATGTAAAACATATTTAGAATTCATTAGTAGGGGTCACATGGCGAACGCAGACAATACAGCATGGTGACCCACACTATAGCGGCTGAGTGAGATGCTGCATCATTTGGCCTCTGGTCTCGCCAATGAAACACGACATTACTAATGCTGATACTTTAGGTTGTGGTGGTTGTCAACCTATAGTAGGTAGGCTAGGTAGTTTCGACCAGTAGAGCCAGCCCTTTCGTGTTGAAATCAGCAAGGTTGTACTATCTTGAATTTCTCGCTTTGATCACACGACGTACTCAAGTAAAAACTCTTGATGTTATGTAACTAATTATAAAATCGCCTGGTATTATAAATTTATATAAATTAATAATAATAATTGTTATTATTTCGGACATCTCGATACAACATCATCTAGTCCCAAAGTAAGCAGAGCTTGTATTATAGGTACTAAACGATTGATATAAACACACAAACATACTATTTTTTTGTAAATACATACGTATTATACATAGCAAACACCCAGACTCCGAAACAAACATTTGTTGATTACACAAATATTGGTCCGACCCGGAAATCGAACCCGATACCTCTTAATCAGAAGCCGCATACGCACTAGACCAACAAGGCAGTGAAATGAATTAAATATTTCCATTGGACACATATCTTGTAAATAATAAAATTTCATTTCATTCCGTTTCATGGTTTATTCGTATGTAGGACTTTTTGTGTATTATATTCAAATAATAATTTTAACAAAAAGGAACCGACTTCAAAAACTATTCCGAGTACCCAAATCGCGGCAATTGTGCCTATGATATTTGAGGATTTCCCTCGATTTCCTTGGGATCCCATCATCAGATCCCGATACGGTGACGATGGGACCACCTGTAAGCTACGCCTAATCCAATGCAAAAAGAATTTTTGAAATCGGTTGATAAACGACGAAATTATCGCTGAACATACATAAAAAAAAACGACGAATTGAGAACCTCCTCCTTTTTTTGAAGTCGGTTAAAAAACTTTAGAATTCAATAATAATGCCGGAACTCTTTAAAAACTGTTCTGTTCGCTGTGAATGATATATTCGTACAAAAAGTTCGTATTTTCCTTACTAATAATAACGTATACAAGTTTATTTATGTCTACAATACAGTAATGGCAACTCAGTCAAGCAATCATTTTTGCAAAAGCCCATCTAGAATAAGAAATGAGGTGTCAATGCAGTTTTTCTACCATTAAAGGAAACGAAATCTAAAGCTTACCTACTTTATTATAAAACGTCTAATTTTAACAAAAAGGAACCGACTTCAATGAAAAACTATTCCGAGTACCCAAATCGCGACATTGTGCCTATGATATTTGAGGAGTTCCCTCGATTTCCTTGGGATCCCATCATCAGATCCCGATATGGTAACGATGGGACTACCTGTAAGCTACGCCCATTCCAATGTAAATAGAATTTTTGAAATCGGTTCATAAACGACGAAATTATCGCTGAACATACATAAAAAAAAAAAACGACGAATTGAGAACCTCCTCCTTTTTTTGAAGTCGGTTAAAAAACTTTAGAATTCAATAATAATGCCGGAACTCTTTAAAAACTGTTCTGTTCGCTGTGAATGATATATTCGTACAAAAAGTTCGTATTTTCCTTACTAATAATAACGTATACAAGTTTATTTATGTCTACAATACAGTAATGGCAACTCAGTCAAGCAATCATTTTTGCAAAAGCCCATCTAGAATAAGAAATGAGGTGTCAATGCAGTTTTTCTACCATTAAAGGAAATGAAATCTGAAGCTTAACTACTTTATTAAGTAACGAAAAACGAAAGTGGTTCTATTAATATTAGAGAGCTTTATCAATAGTATAAATAGTATATCTTTTTCACCGTAAGTTTTCGTACAAATATTATGTACATTTAAGTATTCCTCAACAACCCATAACGTCCTATTGCTGGGGCCGGAGAGGAGTCTCAGGAGAGGGTTAAGGCCATATTTAAGTATTACTGAAATGAAAAACGACACTTATACATACCAGTTATAAACCTCTGTGGTAAACTCTATTCCAATACTATATCATGGTCAGATATTAGTAACCTATCATTTTATACTCCCATTGCAGGAGCTTCTTATTATAGATGAGTCTCTTTCAACGTTAATGAAATTAGTAATACGTGTGGATGTGTTATAAAACTTTTACTTTCTTTCTTAACATAAAGGATTTTATACCGACACAAACATAGATTTTATAAACAAAAGCCAAATGTGTTTGTGTGTGCGATGAATCTAAGGGCCACCGCACACTAGCTACTTTTAGCATCGGCGATCGGCAACTAGTCGTTTTTTAGAAGCTAAATACGGCGACCGAACGCTCTACACCGCACACTTAAAAACGCCAAACGCGGAGATTCAGTCGCTTTTTAGAAGTGCGACACAGCAGCTGAACGCTAGTCTCCGCACACATTCGGATGCCGGTAGCATCGATTTGGCATCTGAGCAGTCGCTAAAACGCACGTTTCCGATACCGATAAAACGCGATGCAGCATCGATGCAGTCGCCAAATCGCCGATCGCCGATGCTAAAAGTAGCTAGTGTGCGGTGGCCCTAAAAGCAAACTTGATTATGTAAATATTAACTTTCAACGGTCGGCTTGTTTCATGTCATATATTTAGGGGAAGAATTCAAATCGAGTTGGAATCTTTATTTGAGTTTTGAGTCAAAAGCTATTAAGTTGTAATGGTTGAAATTGTATGTAGCACTACCGTAATTTAAAAGTTTACTATCAAGCAAAGAGGATAAAATTATTGGTTACGATTTTAAACATTGAACAAGAAAATAAATAACTTTTTTTTTAAAGACATACCCAAATAAGATATACGTCCTGTGTCAGGGGAGACTTACATACATACATGAAACGGACACAAAGAACACCCAAACTTAGAAGAATAATTTGCGGATCACAGAAAGTGTTGTGGCATGTGAAACTTGAACTCACAACACAGTGTTGTAGAAAGCAGCGTTTAGACCGCTTAAACCACTAGGCAGACCAACCGTGCAGGCAAAACATCAGCTCATGCATTGATTAGAGGACACCGAAGTATACTTCCATAATACTTCCATAAAAGTAGAGAGTTTCGTTTCTATCGCTTTCTTATTCATTTACTCGTAGACTTGAATGAAATGAAACATAAAAACGCTTAAAACGAACAAGGTTTGGAGAATAACAATGTAAATAAAATGTGTGGGTAGTGGAGCTACTCTGATTTCAACACGAATGAGCCAGCTCAATGGGTAGTACCCTCACACAGAAGACAAACCATGGAAGACAAGAGGTACAAACATACTGCATCATATTCCCGACCTCCGGAGGCCGGGAATATGAAGAATGATGGAGAAACATCTCACTAGACCACCATGGTGTCGGTCACCATACTGCGTTGTCTGCACTTGCAATGAGGAATGAGGTGTATCCTCATGGATTACGATAAGAAGGGAAAACCCAGGAGTATAGGTATCCACCTCTACTCCTAGATTTTCCTCATGCTAGCCCTCAGGCAAAGTAGTCTGTAGTTTAAAAAATATATTATTTTCCGCAATTCGATAAAAACGCAAATATAGATTTCAGCTTCAAAGTTAACAGTATGAAAATTAAAGCGCGTATTGTAAGTTTCAGAGTCCACATATTCATTTCAAAATTTGGCAAAATGTGATGAATTAGCTATAATTTGCCAAAACTTGAAATACTACCATAGTAATCTCTTTGTTTATACATCAATTAGTAGTTTATTAGTGTAGGTGTCATTAATATTTGACTTACTAGCTAAGACCTGCGATGCTACCAGCGTTTATTGTGGTTGGATAATGAACCTAGACTCCACTTTAAAGCAATATGGTTATCAAAATAATAGTACATTAACTACTAATATTGTTTTAAAGTCAAACTATTCTAACTCTAGCTTACATATCCATTTACCATAATATGAATAAAGTCTAGATCTTTCGAATAAAAGCCAACTCCACCTTTTATACCTACGCTATACCTTTTACTTAGTGGCATCCAACACGGCTGCAATTTACCCAAATTCATTAACGAAGTTACATATCCTTTTGGAATTCTATGAGTAAAAGACGAAAAAACCCACACATACACAATAAATCTTAAGAAAGGTAAAAGGGAATGACATACTTGCGTTGGCTTTCGGTTACTGCTAATTGTAGCATACACAACATATAGAAGGGTATTAGGGTCTGTTCATGTCTCCTGGGTAATATGAACAGTCTGACATACTAAGTCATTTAATTAATTTTGGGAATTTGGAGTTTATGTATGAGGTGGAGTAATTATGGAATACTATCTCTTTAAGTAAAATGTGAGATAATGGAAAAATATTAACTTATTATTCAGACGACAAGCTATACGTACCGCATCGTATGATGTCTTGACTCATACGTTTATAAGCGTTAGGAATTGTAATTTCATAATTTAACAAAAAAAAATCGTGTAAATTAAAAATATACTTTTATATTTTAGGTGAATATTTTTTTTTGTTTTGTTTAAATGCATATCTTGATCTAGTTAAAAATTTTTTAACTATTAAGCTCCTTAAGCGAGACCTCCATTCGCCAGTGGAGAATGAGAAGTTCATATTCTACGTAAAACCTTAAAAGTTGTGGAAATACTCATATTAAAATCTGAAACACACTACAAGCTCACCTGTTTCCTTTAAATTTTGATCCCGGGTCTTTTAAATGGGACGTGAAAAATCATTTCAATAGACCGCCATAGTGTCACTTCGGCAGGCTGTTGAATAAAAATAATAACTCTGAAGCTATTTGTAGAATTTGCATATTGCGCACATTCTACTAGAATATTAAATATTTTATCCAATATTTCAGGCATGGCTATGGCCATATTTTTTTGTGACTACTACTAAAACGAGTGTAAATTTATATATGTTTGCAAGTGCGTAGAACATTTTACTAGAACCTACATATCGAGAGGCATTACTACCATATATTTTGTCGATACTGTAAATATTCAAGGCAGAAGCCTAGTTCATGTAAAAGCCCAATTTTTACTACATAGGCAGTCGTTGAATCTTTGAATTTCCGGAGAATGCAAAATACATTTGCAAAGATACGTTTGGTGATTATTTGTACACTTTGATATATTAAACGACGGTATTTCTGTGAATGACATTTCCAGACATCAGTTTGCTATTCAACATACAACGCACTATCATAAGTAGGGATTAGTAAAATCCCCACGAAGTAGATTAGTTTGACTTTGACATTAGCTTTCCAGACAAGTACTTTAGAGGTCTATTACAGAAAACTGGAGACATCTGCAATGTAATTAAAATGTTTCTGTTGGTTATGGCACAATTCTAAATTCTGTGTGTATAGTAGCGAAGCTTTTCATATTAATATGCATGCTCAAAAGTCATTCTCAAAGCTGACATGCGGGCTTAAGAGAAAGCACTTAGATACATCATAGTCTTTACTAATATATGTTTAAATGCAACTGTCGGTTTGTCTGTCGCACTTTCACACCAAATTTACAGCACTGGCTTAAAATGAAAAAAATGTATACAGATGGTCTACTTAGAGCCTGAGAAAGGACATAGGCTACTTTTTACCGCAATAATCGACATACACGCTTTCGGAGCAGCGGACGAGACTAGCATATTATAATGTGATTAAGTCCATAATTTTATTAAGGAACAAAATAAGCAGCTAACATCACTGCCAAGAGAAGGAAAACTTGAAACAAACCCTTACCAACCCGTCTGGCCAGCGTAGTACTCCAAAACCTCCTTTCTAAGGAGAGGCCTATGTCCAGCAGTGAACTGTTAAAGGCTGTTGATGATTGATGAAGTCCATACTTTCATAATAATATTACAATTTTGTTAGAAACTTTGTTTGCTTGTCTTTTATACTTTTACGGCCAAATCGCTGAACAAATTGGCTGAATTTCAGAATAGAAATAGACTAAACCTTAGAAAAGACATAAGCTACTTTTAACCTACGAAGACATGTCGGTCGAAGGTAAGGTTCATTAAATTTATTAAGGCCACCCACAAGACCAACATATAAAACGTTCATATAAAACCATGGATCTTATTTGCACATTACCGGACTCGTTTTTAATTTATTCAAAAATAGTATACGATTTATTGGTTTTTAAATGTAAGACATTAGATATTATTCTCCGCCCACGATAGACTTTGGTGATACAAAATATAATATTATAAATAATGTAAAAAATGATTTATGTTAACATGGTTATTCAACATTTGTTATAATTTTTATTTGTATTATCTAGGTGTGTTGATTTGAAGGCCATTTATCTCATAAATAAAACACGACTGAGATTTTTCTATTTTTGCAATATTTCATTATCATCAATAAATAACCTTTAACAGCATGCCACTGGACATTAGGCCTCTCTTCGGACACTAGGTTGTAACCCATTACTTTTAAAATAATTGTTTACATTAAATTATTCATTTGAAAGACAAATTACACAAGTCTACAAAAAATAACTTTTGCATATAACATGTAAACTTGTGTCATGTTATATTTCGGATAAGGATATTAGAAATAAAATTAAAATGCTTTAAATACTAGTTTTTTTGTACAAACAAAAATAAGTTATTTCGATTTATTGCAACATTAATATGGATAACTTTTATAGTTTCGTCTGTATTATGTTCAGGAACGTCTCGTTTTAATGTCCAACAGTAATCCGCTAATATACGTGGGCCCCACTTGCCCTGATATCGTTTTTCTATAGTAGAAATGTCTTGATGGAATCTTTCACTGACGGCGTTGAAATTTTCTCGAAAGTAGTCTAAATGTGAATGAAGAAATTGTATTGTCAAAATATACATATTACAGCCTAAAGTTATAAAAAAGTTAAAAGTAGTTTTTTTTTTTTTTTTTTTTTTATATATATATTTAAGCCTGCCAAAGTGACTCTACTCTGCCTGATGGAAAGCATGAGTAGAATCCAGGAGTAGGGGTCACCATGCTTATTGTGAGGGTAGGCAATGTAGTATGGTGACCCTTACCATGGCAGCCTGGTTAGATTATTCTGCATCATTCTACCGGCCTTCGAAGGGCGGGAGAATGATGCAGAATGATTGGGCCTCCGGTCTCACACTCACCAACGAAATACGACAGCAAAAATGCTGTCATTATTAGGATGGTCTTCTGTGTGAGGGTAGTACTGGCCGGGTCGAGCCGGCCCATTCGTGCTGAAATCAGCGTGGCTCTACTACCATAGTAATACATTATTGTCACTTGAAGTTACTTTCATGAAAGGTTCCCAAGCTGATTTTTCTAAATTACTAAGCTTTTCTTTAAGTATATCATCTTTTATCAATTGCCTGATTTGAGTGAAAACAAATAATATAATCTTATAATATAATATGCCGATCTTTCGCCTATCCAGGGAGAAAACCCAAATATATAACACAACAAATGTGTGGAACCCACGCTTTGTCTTCTACTCCGATGCCAAAGCCAAAATACTGTTCATATTACTTAGTTACTAATGGTATCAAATTCCTTCGCTGAGTTTTGAAAGTAATGTCACCACAAATGTAACAAAACTTATCAGGATTAATATAAGACTTTCTTGATATTTCTAAGAATAACCTAACTCTAAAAACAGAACAAAACACTACGGAAAGAAGAGCCGAACCGTTTTGTTCTGGTGCGTATTTCTTTCACTCTAAGGCGGTGACTTTTAAGTCCAGCACGTATTGTTCTGTAAAGGAAGGGAGAAGAAGGGATCAATTGGAAGAGCTCTTCAGAACACTCTTCATGATAAAGGCGATAGAGGACCACCATAGAAGTGATGTCTCTCCGTAGCTGCAGAGGCTCATGGAACTCGGTGGTTTCGGGTCTGGAAATAACGCGGACTGCTCGTCGCTGCAACCGATCGAGAGCGAGTACTGCGGATCCATCGCAGAGGTGAAAACAATACTTCACGCAGGAATGAACTTGGGTCTTGTGAAGAAGACACAGATGCTCCGGCGAGAAGAACCGTCTGACCTTGTTAAGCACACCTAGCTTCCGCGAGGCCGCCTTGGTGACGCTCTCAATGTACGCTCGTCGGTTGAGATCCCGGGTAATATCCATCCAATTGGAGATGAATCTCAAAAATTAAGCGAATACTAAATCATTTACTAATTCAAAGGTCAAAAAATTAACATTTTTAAATAATTATTTGAAACACAATATTTTATCAACGATTTTTAAGTTTTAGCGGATTGTGGAGTCTCAAAAAAGTCGGTACTGTAGATAATCTTAACTTAAACTGTAGATACTCTTAACTCATACCGAACATGCACTTCAATTGGTACTGAGATATTATTTTCTAAAGCTATATTCATTGAACAAAATAGTTAATTTTATTACTTAGTCGGCAAATGGTAAAGGAATGACATTCATGTTTTATATTATGGTATTACGAGTCTCACCAGACTATAAAATACGGCTATTTAACATTATAACTGGTTCATTCATGGTTTATCACATTCAGGTCATTGATCAATTGAAAATCGATTTACAATGGTCATATAAATAAATAGCAAAATAATAATACTTACTTTTGTAGTACCCTGATTGTTATAGTCTGTATTAATTTAATGATATATTATTTGGAACAGTGTATTAACTGCTAAATCTCGTGCGACTAACATATGGGATTCATATGTTGCGGATGCCTATTGCCACAACCAGTTCTGGGCCCACATGATTCCTTTGACACTTATTGATAATGAGAAATTTCCTACTTTATAATTTTTTTTTTAAGCCAAAGTGACTTCTCTGCATGGTGGAAAGCATTCGTAGAATCAAAGTCTGTATTCAAACTGTGTATGGTGAACACTACACTTACTATACTCCGAGTTAATGCAAACGATGCATCATAGCAACCACATTGCGGTATATTGAGATGCATCCGTATCAATAAGTCTCCGGTCTTGCACACTCACCACTGAAACACGACATCATAAATGCTGTCATTTGAGGTTGGTCTTCTGTGTGGGTGTAGGTACTTCGCTTGGTCCACGTCTACCTAAGGTCGAACTAGCCACTTCATGCTGAAGCCATAATGGTTCTACTGCCTTTAGTCCAGAATCGTGAAATAATTTTATTGGTAAAAAGAAACGCAAAAACCTTTCGTTGTGTCATTTTTCGAATCCATATAATCCTCTGACGAAGAAGGTATTTATTTTACCTCTAAAAGATTATTTTAGATGTTGAAATATTTTATTTGATTTATATTATTTAAATTAAAATCTATTTGAGACATTGAATAATTTCATTCATTCCAAAGTTTTAAATTTATTTAAAAATCAATAATTTTAAAACTTAGGAATGTCATATTTATGCTAGAGCGAATACAGAAATGAAATATAATATTATTTAGAATCGACATTAAGCTCTTTATTATATTCATAATATTTTATGCGTATTTTTATAAAATGGGATTATTATATTTATATAAAACAAGTTTAGTATTTTGGTCTTACGTTAAATATTTATTTATTTAAAAAATCCAATATGTCATAAGTTATCGATAAGATATTTGGCAGTTATCATATTTTAATTCGTATTTTTATTTCCTTTTTTGCTTTTCAAAGGTTTCTCGCGAAAGTTTTTGGAATTCTCGAATTTCCTCTATTATCCTATATTATCTAAACTGTTTACCAGAAGTTTGTATAAGTTTGACTGCCTTTGTGGCGCAGTGAGAGCGTATGTGACTGCTGTCCTCAAGGTCTCGGGTTCGATTCCCGGGTCGGACCAAATGTTTTTGTAATCCGCAAATATTTGTGACGGAGTTTGGGTGTTTTCCATGTATCATATATATGTATTTACACAAAAAAAGTATGTTTATGTATTTATATCAGTTGTCTAGTACCCATATTACAAGTTCTGCTTAGTTTGGGACTAGATAGCGTTGTGTGTAAGATGGCCGTATTTCTAATTCAAAATGCCAAGTTTCCTCAACAACTCTTGTTACTCATAGTCTTACTTTTAAATCAGGACTGAAGTGGCTGTCAGGTGGTTACTTATGGATATAGCTACTGCCTGTTCACAAATTCGGTCGTATCTCCCAGATGGTGCGTATATCGTATTCTAAACGCGGAGAAACCTTAGTATAACGATAACTTAAATAAAATTACCCTCTGTTAGAATTTTATAGTATACGGGAATTGTATGGATAGCTCTTTGAATTAGTGAGATAAATTCAAGCTATGTTTGGTTACGAAACAAAGTTTCCGAAATCTATGGAAGTAAACAATATTTCGGACATCTAACACACAATGCCATCTAGATCCAAACTAAGTAGAGCTTGTACTATGGGTACTAGACAATTGATATAAATACAAGGACACTTTTTAGGGTTCCGTAGCCAAATGGCAAAAAACGGAACCCTTATAGATTCGTCATGTCTGTCTGTCTGTCTGTCCGTCCATATGTCACAGCCACTTTTTTCCGAAACCTTAAGAGCTATACTGTTGAAACTTGATAAGTAGATGTAATCCGTGAACCGGATGTGTAATAAGATTTTCACATAAAAATAGAAAAAAAAACAATACATTTTAGGGGTCCCCATATATGGAACTGAAACTCAAAAAAAAATTTTTCATCGTACCCATACGTGTGGGGTATCTATGGATAGGTATTCAAAAATGATGTTGAGGTTTCTAATATCATTTTTTCTAAACTGAATAGTTTGCGCGAGAGACACTTCCAAAGTGGAAAAATGTGTCCCCCCCCCTGTAACTTCTAAAATAAGAGAGTGACAAAACTAAAAAAAATATATGTTGTACATTACCATGCAAACTACCAACGAAAATTGGTTTGAACAAGATCTAGTAAGTAGTTTTTCTGTAATACGTCATAAATCGTAAACCGCAATTTACCTTTCATTCAATCAATACACTATTTTAAAAACATCGATCAAAGTTACAACGAACTACAAGAACTTTTATATCATGTTATTTGCTGATACGGAACCCTTCATGGGCGAGCCCGACTCGCACTTGGCTGCTTTTTTTTTTAAATACATACATATTATACATATCTATTGTTATTCTTTACCAATGCCAAGACTCAGAATAAGCATTCATGGATCACACGAAGTGTTCTTCCATGCGGGATTTGGAAACACAACATTCGGTGCAGTAGAAAGCGACGAGGTCACTGCTGAAATTTATACGCCATACGTGCAGTCAAATAACGCATACATTCACGATGCTTAGTAGAAGTCGACTAGGATTACCTACTCGAAATAATTAAGTATAGTGAGCTGAGCAAGATTAGGAGATTAATTTAGGAGATACAGTGAAACGTTAGGCTAAACTTTGATACCATTACATTCCAACTGTTATACATTGTCTGTCTTTTTCGCGATAGGAAATAAATAACTTTTTTTAAAAGACAAATTGATACCTTCGTTAAGTATTATTTATAGGCTAAACAATGCATACTTATATAGGGTGCTTTTATCACTATTATGTAGTAAAGTCCACCGCCGCGTCTGTC
The DNA here is from genome assembly GCA_932526445.1 of Phragmatobia fuliginosa. Classification (NCBI taxonomy): domain Eukaryota; kingdom Metazoa; phylum Arthropoda; class Insecta; order Lepidoptera; family Erebidae; genus Phragmatobia; species Phragmatobia fuliginosa. Next base: position 7,257,713 of record OW052074.1, on the reverse strand, counting down.
TGTCTATTTGCGATAAACTCAAAAACCACTGCACCAATTTAAAAGAAATTTTATACTCAGATAGTCTAAAGCCTGAGAAAGGACATAACAGACATAGACGCGGGCGGATCCGAGGACGAAAGCTAGTAAAGTATATTTTAAAATGAGTATTTATGACTTGTGTGACTTGATCTTTAGGTATACTCTACTAAAATACAGAAACTCTTAAAAATGTACGTGAAGAAAACCGTTGTTCTCAAGGCATGATATACATACACCGACATACTCGGGATTTTTGTGTCGGCCTTCCTAATAATACTTATCCCGTCTTACTAGAATACGTACTCGTAAACCTGCAGGTATTTTGTTAACATTCTCCTTGGGTATTGACAGCGGGGTTCAGGACAGGAGGATGTTAGAAGAATGATTGCAAATTATTTAGGTAAGAAAGTACCTTTTAAGAGAAAAAGTGTAAATACTTCAGACAGCTGCGTGTAAGTAGGTGTTAAACATCTTTACATTTTATGTTTATAAGTAGAAATAAAAACATATTTACTTAAAATGACTATTCTGCTTGTGTAAAATATTCCTACATCATATAGTGCTTAAAGTTTAATTGACAGAATTTTTTCATAGATAAGCCTGGCCAGCTATTTCGAGATATTTCAGATATAAGATATGTATATATACGTTAACTACTAGACCAACAATGTAGTCGGTACCAACAGCCACGCCGCATTTAGTAATCTTAGAGTGTTGACTAAGTCTGCGTTCCTAAATAATAAATATGACTGGTTGTTATTCTCTTCAACCCATAAGTTTGCTAAACAAAACATCGGTATGATATAAGAGTGGAGGTCATATCCCACAATACGTGCGATCACTATGTAGTATGGCGATGTACACTGTGGCGGCCCAGTGCGATATTTTTTACGTCGCGGTTAACGGACCCGGGATCATAGTGGAAGGTAATACATGGTAACAAACTTCATAAAAAAGTAGTAACAAATCTGTCTTTTTCTATGTGACCGTTTCATGTATGTTTGTAAAGTTAGGAGAAGTGCGACACATTATGTATCCACTCCACCTAACAAGAATTCTCTTTAAAGAAAAACCATGGAAGAAAAGTTATAAGATGAAAACTACTCCAATTATCTATCTGGTGCACTTTCCAATTTCATTTTAAATATGCGTGTTAAAGTACTTTACAGTGTTAATGTGTAATACAATTATGTATTTTTGCCGATTCTATGATAACCGCCTACATAACGTTAATCCTGCTCATATATATTATTAAAGATGTTTAAAAGACTACAAAAAAGAAACTAGGTTCACTTGTTTTATTAAAATGATAGCCAGATTTTACATATCCATACTATTAATTATTACTAATTTAATCACTGATCGATTTAAGTATTTCGGTATAGAAATAGATTAAATAAGGACACGGCTTTTTTTTTTGTTGCGACGTACGCAGTGACAAGCTAGTCAGATATATAGTAATGTAATGTAAACGTAAATGTAATTTTGCTTGTATCTTATACTATCAAACCCTAACTAGAATATCAATCATAATGAAATTTCGAAAATACGTTGCTTAATTTATGAACATAGAGAACCCATAACAATGTTGAGCTGTAAGTACATTATGTATTTGACTCAAACATTCATTTTAACGTACAAAATACGGCGAAAAGCGTCGCAACTCTAAAGTAGTAGTCTTATTACGTCGTCTTATAAGGGTTTAATGTAAGTAATACAGCTCTTCTAGTTATTTAAGGCGCTATAAAGGAAGTTGAAGCTTGCATTGTAAGATGAGATGGTCATTTGTTGTGCTAATAGTCAGCAAGCGCGCATAAGTTTAACATACACACGTGGTAATCGGATACTTGGGTAAACGCTGTTGGATAAAATGTGCGTGAGATTATTTTTAATGAGATGTTGGTAGCGAACTGAGTACTACCAGTAGTATTCATGAGATTCACCTTTTAGTAGACTTATTTTCTGTTTGTAAAACGTCAAAGTCCTGTATCAGTAAAATATGACTGACAGACTGCCACCGAGGCAGTCATATTTTTTTTTGATAAGCTTGAGGTCTGACCAAATTTTTGTATGTTCCGCAAATATTTGTTTCGGAGTTTAGGGGTTTTCTATGTATAATGTGTATGTATTTACAATAAGAGTATGTTTATATATTTATATCGGTTGTCTAGTACCCATAATACAAGCTCTGCTTAGTTTGGGACTAGTTGGTGTTGTGTGTAAGATGTTCAAAATATTTATTTATTTATTATTTATTTAATATCATATACTTACTGCGGGGGGTTTTACAGATATCCATGAAACGGACAAAAATATAACAGTCAGAAGATCAACTTGTAGATCATACATTTAGCATTTTCCAATAAAAAATTCACCGACAAGAGAAAAATTAATTGAATAAAATGTCTTAAAAGAATAAGGTACAAACATATAGATATATATTATAATAGCATCCTTATAAAACATCTTTTTGAAGAAATATGTTTAATAAAGAAAGTTTCTTCATATATTATGTCAATTGCTCTATGGTCTATACTAATATGTGATTGATAGTCATTCAATAAGAATTTTAATCATCTTAATACGATGAACAATATAGCCTCCATTATTACGTTTCTATTTATCTTTAAAGCGGAGCTACAATTGAAACATCCTCACACTTTAAAGGAATTCCAATTATCCTTTGTCGTTTGCTTCACAGAAGTTAACCGAAACTTGATTTTAAACATTTACGCGTAAGGTTTCTTTTTAAAAGTGGGAATCTTTAGATGAATTTTGGATAGATCCCCATGGTATTAATTGTTATTGTTTCAACCATTGGTATATTTATTTTATATTTATTTTGAACGTTTTGTTTACTTTTTTCGTCAATTTATGTTCAACCAGATTTTGCTCGCGGCTTCGTCCACGTGTTATTCTGATGTATAACTTTGATTGCCTTTTTCACCCCTTTAGGGTAGGAATTTTCTGTTACTGCTCGCTCGTCAAATTTCAGCTTTCTGAACCCAGTAGTTAAGTCTGTGCGTCGTCTGTCCAGTCAGTCAGTAACGAACAGTTTTCTACAAATTGATAAGTATTTTGAATGGTTCAAAACGGCAATTTTCATTGACGGCAAAGCATATGAACTACATTAAAATTAGTTTCATTTTATTACATTACTTTATTAGAAGAATAATAGAGTAGGGGAGGATAATTACTAGGGTAAAGAGAATTTATAAGCATTGATACCTGCAGTTAGTCGGACTTTATTTATTTAAACCAGTAGTCTTGTAATATTACATTGCTTTTAGGTATTAAATCTATGCCTTTTGTATTAGACACTCCTTGTGTTATAATTAAATGTATACTTTAAAAATGACATATTTTGAAAGTATTTAATTAAATTAACTAAATTGTGTTTACTAACATAATTAAGTTTATTGCGCGTGTTGTCGGATTTAGAATATATACCTAGTGTCAACACTGTCAACACTCACCACCCCTATTTATCCCTATGCATGTCGTGAGAGCCGATTAACCAAGCAAAGCACACATGCAGGGCAACAGAATTACAATGGAAAAAATTGACTAAGCGCGGGCCAGTCCACTCATAGAATAGGGTTCCGTAGTCATCTATAATGGCAAGTGGATTTAAAATCGTGAACAATAGATAATTATTTCATTATTTTTGTACGAAGTTTTCCAAGTGAGTGCCACAAGTTAGGCCCCTATAACTTCTGAAATAAAAAGTTATATAAGCCACTACACTTTTTTAAAGTTCAATATATTGACTAATATCATGATTTTTTGCAGATTTTTAGAGCTAGCGGCTTAGCTTTTAAAAGCTTCTAATTCGCAAACGGATACCTAAATCGAAAAATGGCTTTAGTAACCCCACAGGATGGGGTAGATGCAAAAAAAAACATCTTACAAGTCATCACTTTATATGTAGGAGAGGTACCACAGTTAATAAAAGTATATTTCGTAATTTTATTGTAGCTCTTTGTCGACGTAATCACAACACATATTCGTGCAAAATTTAATCTTTATATTATAGCACCAACCGTTTGGGCGGTAAGTCGAGGATGGACGGACGGACATGACGTATTTATAAAGGTTCCGAGTCAAGAACAATGGAACCTTAATAAAGGAATACTGTAAAGAAGCCTCATATCAACCTATCTGGGCTGTATGGTAAACCAGATCAAATATAGTTTTTTTAAAGAAATTTCTATATTCTATAGTAGACTACTAACGGATTTTATTGATGACTAGCTGAGTCCCTCGATGTTACCCGCGGTTATTGTTGTAAATAGCAAGCAACGCCGGGGAGCAAAGTTAGTCTTAAAAAATATCCTAATTTACTCCTTATGTCATCAGCTATCTAGCTGTTAAGTCCTGTCAAAATCGGGTTAGCCGTTCCAAAGACTAGCTGGAACAAACAGACAGATAAAGGGACAGACAGACAGACAAAATAATAATACTTTTTAGGGTTCCGCAGCCAAATGGCAAAAAACGGAACCCTTAATGATTCGTCAAGTCTGTCTGTCTGTCTGTCTGTCTGTCCGTCCGTATGTCACAGCCAATTATTTCTGAAACTATAAGAGCTATACTGTTAAAATTTGGTCAGTCACCATGCAAACTACCAACGAAAATTAGTTTGAACGAGATCCAGTGAGTAGTTTTTTTTAATACGTCATAAATCGTAACACGCAATTTACCTTTCATCTAATCAATACACTAGTATAAAAACATCGATGAAAGTTACAACGAACTACAAGAACTTTTATATTATGTTACTTGCTGATACGGAACCCTTCATGGGCGAGTCCGACTCGCAATTGGCCGCTTTTTTGGTGTAAGGGTTTTATATACTTTCACAAGCATTTGGTAAAAAAAAACTGTTCATTTGACATTACAAACAGACACTCTATGTCTATTAATTGGTATTATAGATAAAATATAATTTTGATTTTTCTTATTAAATTCTGTAGGAAACTTCCTAAGTAGAAACGATATTTAATCGAAGGTAAACAATTGTGGTAAGTTTATATTTTATTAAATATATCTCAACTTCAAGAAGCAACATAGAATATTAATTAGTATTTTTAATAAGCATAATTATTTTTCGACAGAACAGTCTTCATAAGCAAAACTTTATTGTTTAATATGGTAAGGGTTGGGTTTCTATGTGAGCGAGCGAGCTTGTTATAAATATTTTACCACTTTATACTAACTTCACGTATTAAAGTATTGATAAATATGCTGTGAAATCAAGAAACGAAAAAAAGATAAATTATGTATGAACACTTTCAATAGTAAAAGATACGTAGTCTATATGCTTGTAGCTATTCGATAGTACAATGTAGAAAATCTTTATTACGTTGTATATCTTTGATATATTTTCACCTTAGTTGATTTTTTTTTATAATATAGGGCGCAAACGAGCAGATGGATCAGTTGATGGTAGGTGATTACCGCCGCCCATGGACACCCGAAACACCAGAGGAGTCACAGGTGCGTTGCCGGCCTTTAAGATGGGAGTATGCTGTTTTTTTTAAGGTTTGAGGGTCGTATCGATCCGAAAACACCGCATATTTTATGTCTAAAATCATGTCATGTCATATTGTTATGTAATCTTAAACAGTTTGACGAGAAGAAATAGTTTTTAAATTAGAAAAGATTTGTAACATTACCAGAGATAGCTACACATGTCCTTGCATATGTGAAAGTACGGTAGGTATTTGTCATCACACTTGTAATAAATGCAAAATATTAATTATATTGTCATATAATTCTAATGACGTGATGCCTGGAAGAGGTAAATCAACAGCCCATAACGTCGCACTGTTGGGGTCGGGTCTCCTCTTAGGAGAGGGTTAAAGACCATACGACCCCACGCTGGCCGAGTGCGGGTTGGGGACTGACAAGACATATTATTGGTCAGAGTCATTTTGGCAGCTAATAAAAAAAAAAAAACAAAAAAAAAAAAAAAAAAAATTGTAGCGACGTAATCTCTCCGTTGGATGATTTTAAGCTGCTCGAAGGCCTTAAACTAAGCTTCACGATTGTTATCTTATGATAAAAACCCAGACCGACTGCTCAACGTGACCTCTGAATCACGGAAACGCTTGTGGGTTATCCGGCCTATCCAAAGGCCAAAGTAGATTCCCACTCAATTCTGCTCCTTTACCCAAAATCAAAGTCTTGTTGGTAATAGTGTAAATATGTATTTGCTCTTACACAACTGTGGTATATGTACATTAACTATAAAATTGATATCATATATACATGTGCAGACAAAACCTAAAAGCGTCTCTCTCTCTGGCGTACATCGTACCATAGACGCGGGAAGCAGTGTTGCCAACTCTGTGACGTTCGGAAATGAACGCCACACACTCATAACATATCATGCCAAAAACAGTCACCCATATAGGTCTGACCATACCGTCGTTTCTTACTTTCGGTGATTGTTTTGTATCACCAAAGACTACTCGACTATGAACTATATTTTTAACCGACTTCACAAAAAAGGAGGAGGTTCTCAATTCGTCGGAATCTTTTTTTTTTTTTTTTATGTATGTTCAGCGATTATTTCGTCGATTATGAACCGATTTCAAAAATTATTTTTGCATTGGAATGGGCGTAGCTTACAAGTGGTCCCATCGTCACCATATCGGAATCTGATGATGGGATCCTAAGGAAATTGAGGGAACTCCTCAAATATCATAGGCATAATTGATTTGAGTACTCGGAATAGTTTTTCTTTGAAGTCGGTTCCTTTTTGTTAAAATTATATGTTTAACGATTGTGATATTATTTAATAGTGTGATGAAGAGGTAAAGTTAAAGTTCAATTACTGATTGTAATCATATTTCATATATCATCATAATATTTGATTGCCTTGTTGGTCTAGAGGGGTTGGCGTATGCGGCTGCCGATCAAGAGGTCTCGGGTTAGATTACCGGGACGGACCAAATGTTTGTGTGATCCACAAATATTTGTTTCGGAGTCTGGATGTTTTCTACGTATAATATGTAAGTACAAAAAAAAAGTAAGATGTGTGTAAGATGTCCAAAATGTTTATTTTTATTATATTTTTTCCGCTCTGACAGAGGTCAGACCACGCCTTTACATTCTGGATTATCGTAAAAAAATATTTTAGGTCAAATACTTTTTGTAGCGCAGTTGGCGGTTAGAGCTAAAAAAAAGATATACCAGATGATTACAGGATGCTGTCTGAAAACACATTTAATTAAAGCAATATCTTATTCAGAATGTTCTTTTACTAACAACTGAATATAATAAAAGTAAATGAAGTTTCAAAAACTAGAGAGAAAATGTATAGGGACTGGAATACTAAGGTGATACACACACTGGCCACGCGCCTACGCGCGCGGTGACGGAGGAGCAGATCTGCCTCTTCGATTTTACCGCGCCTCCGCGCCTGACGGCTTTGTACATGGCCCGCACCAAACTAAAGGTTACTTTCGATTTGGTCGTCGTCGTCTGTATTCTTTGCATTTCATATCCCAAATTGCTGGGAATTGTTCAATTTCGTATATAAATGTGTTTACTGCTGCGGCCCGCCCCGCCTACGCGCGCGGCGGCAGAATCCGCTAGCGGCTCGCGCTCACGCGCCGTGGTGCGTATTCGGTGTGTTGGACCTGGCGTGTTTTCTACACTAATCGATGTACTTGCATACAATATTAAAATCTGCCACTCCGCGCTACGCGACGGAGCGCGGTGCAGTGTGTTAATCGCCTAAGGCAATGTTTGGTATTTTTTTACGATTTGTTTTCTTTAAACGTTTTACCGTTTTGCCTTGCATAAAACTTGAAAACAGCTCTAATTTATCAACGTATGTAAAACTAGCTTTACACCGCAGCTTCGCCCGCTTGAATGTAGGTTATAACGGCTAAGAGTAGCCCGTGTTCTTCCTCAAGAATCAAACTATCTCCACGCCAAATTTTATTAAATTCAGAGCAGTGGTTTAGCTATAAAAGTGTAACAAACATACAAATAGACATACTGAATTGCTTTCAAATATATATAAATAAATAAAATTGAAGTATCTGTATGTAATATCAAATTAACAGTTTTTTTACTAATTGCATATGATAGTGTATGCGGAACTAACACAAAAAAAGCAATATTTCAAAGTTTTGTCTGTCTGTTTGTTCCGGGTAATCTCTGGAACGGTTGAACGGATTTTGATGGGACGGATTTGACTTTGATTTGACGGATTTTAACGGGACTTTCATTGGCAGACAGCTCACGTTGACATTAGGAGTAACTTAGGCTAACTTATTTTGAGACTTACTTCGCTCCGAGGTGTCACTCGCGATTTACAATAATATCCACGGGTACACCGTGGAACTCAGCAAGTTTATAGTTTTAATATGAATTATTAGCATAAATGTAAGCAAACTAAAATACATCTTTCTATAACACATTTCAACAACAATCGGTCTCCAGCTCTAAGACGTTTCAACCCCGAAATTTGCTTACCGCAAATCGTAGCTATTTATAAATATTATCTTGACACGAGTGGGGATAAGGTACGAGATCAGCGTCGTGTACAAAACAATAAATCTGTGTGAGCCTTATGCTAATGTTAGCGGCCACATACTGCGCGCAATATGGCTATGACTTTAGGGTTCCGTAATTAAATGAAAACAAGCGATGTTTTTGTTTAATTTACTTAAATTTTAATACATAATAAATCTGTCATTTTTAAGAAACGTGAGTGTAAATTTGACCTTTTGTAATTCGTGTAAGTTAGGTCATTGTTATTATTATTTTTAAATTTTATTTATGGGCGGGCTTGTGTGTGACATTGTATTTCTAAGGAAGATTAGCATCAAGCTGAAAAGGACAGTTGGGTTACAAAGAAAAAATGAAAAACAGGTTTCAAATCAAAAGCCTATAAAGACTATAATTTTGACAGGCTTTTAAGAAATAATAAAGAAATAAAGAAAACTACACTGTTTAATTTATAATATTTTTTTAGTATTTTAAGTTAATTTTCGAGGTAAAGTGGAAAATTGTTTGTGTATGTTTATGAAGGTTATGAAAGTAGCAAAATGCTTGCAATAATAAATGAGACCCAAATATTAATTTTATTTGAACAAGATTCGTAGTATTTTATTAGACATATCACATAGAATTATATTAAGTAACTGTAAACTATTCTGTTAAAACAATTTGCTTTTTGTACTTTCATATCAAGTTTTTATGTAATTATGCATGTATCTATATGTTTATGATAATGTCAGTGTAGAAATTAAAAACGATTTTATTTAATTATCTGCGGAACCTTCGAATTAATAAGTTACTTTAGCTCAAGTTCAATCGAATCAACTGATGTCGATAGATATTGTGTACATGTCAATATTTAGATGTGTTCATTTTGAGAGCATGTAGCGTAGTATGGCTTTATGTGGCTTTAATTGAGTTTATTCTCATTTCTTATGACTTTATAGGAAGCACATGTTTGCATTTATATTTAAAATATATACTAACTGTTAACTTTGCTATGAAAATTGCATCGATAAAATCTAATTCAAACTGTCTATGCTTAGATTATTCAATCATTTATACTTTCTGTTAATTTAAGATATATTTGTCAATAAAACTGCTGATTTTGACTTTTGATTAATTGTAAAACTCGACAAATGTTAGAAGACTTATTAACGTGAAAGGTTTTCTTACATAAAATTCTTCTCTAAGAAATAGAGAGTGAGTGTAAGTGCCTCGGCGAAACTCTTACGCTGGTTATCGAATTTATACTTTGTATTATATAAAACAATTTAGAACTTTTTATATCTGTAAGCCCCGCTCCGTGTAAAAATTTAAATTCAGGTAAAACTGGTTGGATTAAATAGTCATGAGATTAATAAAGGAGGAAGAAGATATCTGTAAGCCCCCACACAATTAAAAAAAAAACTAAATTGCACAAATGCTGATATTGTTTTCTAAAATATTAAGATTTCCTATATGCAGTTTGATATGCTATATGTCGTTTGATTTTAATGTATAACTGTTTTATCGTTTCTCCGTATAATTTAACAATTGTCGGTGTTCATTTCTCGTAGCATAAATTGTTTGTCGGGAATCGACATCGGAAATAGAGAAATAGTAATTTGTACCATTCATACTTGAAAATAATTGAATGGAAATTGTTAACGTTTCCTGCAAAATGGAATACATATAATAATAAAATAAATTGATGTGACTGCTAACATCTAACAACCATTTCTAAGGTAGAGACTCGTCTCGCGACTTGGAAAACGTAACGTTTATGAAGCTGATCGATCGTGCTCAATCGTATTCATTAGGCGATGATTTCATTTCATTTTGCAACAGATTTGATAGAAAAGACGCACACAAAGAACATCCAGACTCGGAACAATAATTTGTGGATCACACGTGTTTAATTTGAACCCACAACACTTAGAGCAGTAGGAAGCGGCTTTGAAACCACTTAAACCATTAAACCATTTATTTATAAATGTTCTTACTTGTAAGCATGCGATGATCCTTATGGGTTTTTTTTAGGTTCACGTGATGCTGAAACAAAAATTATAAATTATTTTTATAGCATTGAAACTCTTACAAAAGTTCCATAAGCTACAGTATCTTTGTCATATAGCAACAATAAGCATTGCTTGTAAATCAAGAATTTATTTTTTGTGGCAAGAAGATTAAATAAAGTCGGAAATAAACTTTGTATTGTCGCGATATCACACAAGAGAAACAAAATTAAAACAAATTTTAATTAGAAATGCCTTCATTCTTTTTATTAAATTTTTTTGAAGGACAACTTCCGCATTAGAAATATAAAACCTGTCATGCGGGGGACATACATACATTAAACGGACACAAAGAACACCTAGACTTAGATCATACAAGTTGTTTCTTGAATTCTATAGATGATGTTTATTTGAAAGCATGTTAAATACAGTCCAATCATTTGTTTAAAATTTTGCACCCACCAGAGGAGTTGAATGTTTTATAGATTACAGAAAACTAATTGTAAAACTTAGTATATGCGTGTATGTTCAAGTAATATGTGTCAAAAGTTTTGTATGATACGATAATAGTTTTAATTTAGTGAATGCTAAGAAGAACTCTATAAACTTTTCTTTCTTGCACATAATACAATTCAAATTGAAGACAAACAGTCAGAAAAATGCACATCTTTACATTCTGTGGTCAGAATGTTACCATACCTATTCATAACCTGGTATAGTATGCCAAAACCACCTTTGGAAGAAGAAATCTGTATCCAGCAGAGGATCGTTAAGACTGATGTGACAACTACTAACGTATGTATCATTATCATCATCAACAGCCTTTAACAGTCCACTGCTGGACATAGGCCTCTCCTTAGAAAGGAGGTTTTGGCTGTACCACGCTGTCCAGACGGGTTGGTATAGGGTTTGTCTCAAGTTTTCCTTCTCTTGACAGTGATGTTAGCTACTTATTTTGTTCCTTTTGTCGCCTCTTACGACACCCATGGAATGAATAGGGGTGGTGACACTTTATATTCTCAATCAGTCACCACACGGACGTATGTATGTACTTATTTATTTATTTATAACTTCATGTACTTGTGTACATCAGCGGACTTAATGCTCATGTCATTCTCTAACAGCCAACCGTTGGGGTGTGTAGAGATTTATGTGTAGTAACGAAATAAGAATACGGATTGTCATCAACCCTATTCATCCTTTATATTAGGTCTCATAAACAACATATGTCGTTTGAATTTCTGAAATGAAATTGAATAAAAGTTTTTGTGTACTTGACGCTTACTACATTTGTAAATGTAGTACATATTATATTTCCCTTTTAAATAAAATACTAAAATTTTCCTCTACTGCAATAATTATCTAATTATCCTAGTTCAAAGTTTATCGTGCCACTTCAGCTTGGTTCGTGTTTCTCAGTATCCTGCTGCAGTATTAAAAAGTGAGTTCATTTAAGTACAAAAACGTTTGAAATTAAGTTAGTTATGTAACAGTACAAGAAAAATACTACTTTGTTTATTTTCTTTATGCTACGAATGTAATCGACATTTTGTGAAACGTTGAGACTACTAATTAGATCATTTATTCCAATTCAAAGTAAATCCCGGAAAAGAAAATTCTACTAGAAGTACTAACAAACATACATGCTTATATTTCTAAATAAATACAAACATAGTACAGGTAAATCAGCCGTCGGTCCCGGTTGTCATGAACATCTATGGCAATCGTTATTGGGAAGTCAAAGCCCTCAAATATACTGACAACTAGTTCAATCTTCGAATTTCAGTTCTCCCTTAGGGTTGCGGAGGTCCGATGCCAGTCGCTCCGTGGAAAAACTGAAATTCAGGTAAATCTGGTTGAACTAGTAGCCGTCCCCAAATAAAATTGGGAATAATGGCTAGGAGGATGAGTACAGGTAAATCATATCAATTTTATATTTGGTTATATTTCATGGAAGCGCTCAGTACTCATAGCCAAGGCCTTAGGTGATTGGAAACAATCACCGAGGGTAAGCAACGACGGCGCGGTCAGACCTAGATGGGTGACCGTTAGTGGCATGATATCTTATGTTTCATTACATGTTTCAGAGGTCATGTTAAGCAGTCGGTCCGGTTATTACTAAGATAAAAACCGTGAAGCTTAGTTGGTGGCATTCGGGTGGCATAATAACATCCTACGACAAGATTACGTAGCCACAGCGTGTTTTGCCAATCCCCAACCCACACTCGGCCAGCGTGGGAATGTATGGCCATAACCCTCTACTGAGAGGGGACCCGAGCCCAGCAGTGGGACGTTATTGATTGTTCTTGTTGCATATTTTATAGGAATATCAATTTACAATTGTGAACAATTGATGGATATGAATAATGATAAATAATAGAACATATGAATCGTTTTGACTGCCTTGTTGGTCTAGTGGTTAGCGTATGCGGCTACTGACCAAGAGGTCTCGGGTTCGATTCCCGGGTAAGACCAAATATTTGTTTTGGAATCTGGATGTTTTTCTATGTAAAATATGTATGGATTTCCAAAAAATATGTTTATGTATTTATATCAGTATTTATATCAGTTATTTAGTACCCATTTTTTTTATGTGTGGAAAATCAACATGGACCGTCACCCCACCGGGGGTTACGGCTTTACGGGTTACGGGCAGACTTGAACCGACTAAAAACCACACAGTTAGGAGAAGTCCAGGGTCAAATCTCCTTCTGGACTCCCCCAGCGCCTGCCCGCTCCTGATGCGGGCACCGTCTCTGTACCACCACCCTCTCTTAGGCGGCGCCCGGAACACACCGACGCCGCCCTCTCGCGGCTGGCAACATAATGCGGGTGGAGGGAAATCACGTCCCGTCCACCTGCAGCTACACTCAAGGCGGCATGAGGCGCAGATGTTCGCGCCTCCGCCGCCCGATTTGCCTGCGGTGAATCAGGTCCGATTGGATGTAGACCTCCCGGGCCTTCTCCGCCGCCTCCTTCTGCGTGATTACGTCCTCGCAGAAGGTTGCGACCGTGGTAAATGAGCTCTCGCTGCCGGCCATGGAACGAGCGACGGCCGGCAGTGAGAGATCCTGTCCGATGACTGCAGTGAGGGCCCGGCGCTGCGAGTTATTTAGTACCCATAATACAAGCTCTGCTTAGTTTGGGACTAGATGACATTGTGTGTAAGATGTCCGAAATAATAATAAAATTAATATAATATACCTAATGTACTAAAATATAACACGGGTCAGCAAATTGCTACTGGGTGATTTCGGGTTAGTCAATCAGGCATGTTTTCCCCTTCTACATATAACATATACAGAAAAAACAAAAAAGCTAAATCTCAAATATAATATATTTTCTGGCAGAGAGAATAAAGGATATATCAGCTGTTTATCATTCCAAGAATGTTGGAATAGTTAACTAAGCGAGAGGCTGTCGGCGAAGGGGAAAGGAAGGCGAATTTCGAACTGCTTATAAATATGATGTCTGTATTTGATGTGATATAGACGTAAATTTATATTAAAGAGTATCGATTAATCAACTCGGTTAAGTAATATCGATGCGTGCGTGTCATTAGGGAAGTGGTTGAGAGCGCTTATTTAGACAAACTCTACGTGGTTCAAGAAGGTTTTCCCTTTTTTCCGTTCATTTTGGCTTGGTTTAGTTCGAAAGTGTACCTCTTCTTAGTGAGGGGATATTAATTCTCGTAATACGTATTGCTCATAAAGAATTTTATTTTAACAAACACTTTTTGTTAATTTGTTTACTGAACACTGGTGGACACATACAATCGCCCTAATAACTCATACTTCGATGTATTTTCGACTGACACAAGAGAAAATACTAGATAGATATTCCAAGCCGCAACCTATATTTTATAGAACGCCACTAAATGTTTTATGGGAATTGATTTTTGTAACGCAGATGGGATCTGAAAATGTAGAACCGTGTAACTATTTGAGTGAAGTTATTTGTAATATATAATCCCGCAGATTTCTATTTTAATGTTAATGGTCAGTAACATTAAAATAGAAATCTGCGGAATTATAAAGTTAAAAAAAAAGCGGCCAAGTGCGATTCGGACTCGCCCATGAAGGGTTCCGTATCAACAAGTAGCATCATATAAAAGTTCTTGTAGTTCGTTGTAACTTTGATCGATGTTTTAATAATAGTGTATTGATTGAATGAAAGGTAAATTGCAGTTTACGATTTATGACGTATTAGGTCATCGGTGACATCAGAGGAAGTTACAAGGTTGCTCCTATCGCCGACAAGATCAAGGAATCCCGCATGAGATGGTATGGGCATGTTATGAGATGCGATGAAAACCATGTCGTGAAAAAAGCCCTCGCATTACCGGACATCAAGAGAGGCAAAGGTCGCCCGCTTGCTACGTGGTGGTACACCGTATCAAAGGACTTGAAACAGGCCCAGTTAAATATGGAGACAATCCAGGATCGACCAACCTGGAGCATGAGAACGAGGAGGGCCGACCCCAAATAATGGGAGGAGGCACGGAAAGAAGAAGATTTATGACGTATTAAAAAAAAACTACTTACTAGATGTCGTTCAAACTAATTTTCGTTGGTAGTTTGCATGGTAATGTACAACATTTTTTTTTTTAGTTTTATCGCTTTCTTATTTTAGAAGTTACAGGGGACGACGACACATTTTTCCACTTTGGAAGTATCTCTCGCGCAAACTATTCAGTTTAGAAAAGAATGATATTAGAAACCTCAACATCATTTTTGAATACCTATCCATAGATACCCACGTATGGGTACGATGAGAAAAAATGTTTGAGTTTCAGTTCCAAGTATGGGGACCCCCAAAATGCATTGTTTTGTTTTACATTTTTATATGAAAATCTTAATGCGGTTCACAGATTACATCTACTTACCAAGTTTCAAAAGTATAGCTCTTATGGTTTCCGAAAAAAGTGGCTGTGACATACGGACGGACAGACAGACAGTCAGACATGACGAATCTATAAGGGTTCCGTTTTTTGCCATTTGGGTACGGAACCCTAAAAAAAATATTCCTCCCACAAATCCATCGATTTTGATTAAAAATTATTCATGTTAGGTAATAGTTTTATCTATATGTATATAACAAATTAGGACCTAATGAAGCAGCCCTAGTCAAGTGGCCTGAGATGATTGGTAACAATCACCGAGGTTAAGCAACGACGGTGCGGTCAGCACCTAGATGGGTGAACGTTTGTGGCATGATATGTTATGAGCGTTTCCGTTATTCGAAGATCACGTTAAACAGTTGATTCTGGTTGTTATAATAAGATAACACTCGTGAAGTTTGCTTGGAGGCCCTCCGGGTGGCTTAATAGATCCAACGACAAGATTATCTCCAACATGTCTGGCCAGTCCCTAACCCGCACTCGGCCAGCGTAAGGACGGATGGCCTTAACCCGAAAACCCGAGCCCAGCTGCAAGGACATTATGGGTTGTTGATTTGACATCACACAGATTTGGGAATGATTTATGATTTGCTAATCTTCAAAACTTCTAAAATAATGCACAAATTTAAATCGTATGTTGAACGAGTACAAAAAAATTCATCTCACGAATGAAACCACAATGGGCCCAAGTAAAATTGGGTAAAGCTTGTTTGAAATAACTATATTTTTTTAAAAATTTGGGATTAAGGTTAACATTTTTTTCGCACGACGAATATCTCAAGTATAATAATCGTATGTGGCTTACTTCTTCTTCTTTCTAGCCTTTATTCCCAAGATTATTTGGAAGCGGCTACTAGTTCAACCAGTTTTGCCTGAATATCAATTTTTCCACGTAGCGACTGGCATCGGACCTCCGCAGCCCTGAGGGAAACTGAACTCCACTGACTTCATAATACGGATGGCCATAGATGTTCATGACAACTGGGGCTGACAGCTTTACGTGTTCTCCGAGACAGGGGAGTGAATCACGACCAAACTTCCATACTCCGGGCTGTTATTGAGATTTTTTCTAAGAAAAATCCAATAAGACTTTGGGCGTGACCCGGGATTTGAGCACGGACATATTAATCAGTCGCATATGCTTACCACTAGACCAACGTAACTAGGTGGTCAACAACAAACTTATATGGCTAACTACGATGTAAAATTAGAATAAGCCTTTGTCCTCGCCTCTTTGCACACTTCATTTATTTAGATTTTTACATAAAAGTATGTATTTTTACAGAAAGGTTGCACTTAAAAAGGCCTGTGGATAATTTGTTTACCTTTTGGGCTCGGCGTACTTAAAAAACCTTTTAGTCTTTGACTTTGTCCTTTTAAAATATATATCAGCGAATATACCCAAAGCTGTTTTGTTAGTGTCTTCAAACTTGAAATTAGTTTTCAAGTTTAATGTCTTTTCCTATTGAAAAGGCATTTTATAAATGTGATCAATTAATTCTGAATTAAAAAGAAAATCAAGTTTAACTTAGTTTTCATTATTTCGTATTTTATGGGCCTGTTGACTGTATGTCAAACTTCACATATCAAATATTATTCATGAAGCCCTCATAGTTAAGGGGCCGTAGGTGATTGGAAACATACACCCATAGCCGTCGCTTCGTTGCTTATCTTCGGGTACGTTAAGTTATACCTAAAGCCTTTTTTTTTTTTTTTTTTTTATGCCTACCAATGTGACTCCACTCTGCCTGATGGTAAGCATGAATTTAATCCAAGAGTGGGGCCCACCACACTACCCCCGATGCAGGAAGTATGGCGATGCTGACCCAGACTATGGCGGCTTTGTGAGATGCTTTTTCACACCCCTCTTAAAGGACCCGGGATCATAATGGGAAGGAAACACGTGGGATGGTAGCGAATTCCAGTTTTTAAACGCTCGGCACAGGAAAGAAGATCCAAACCGTTTAGTTCTAGTGCGTATTTCTACCACTCTAAATTTTAAGTTCATCTCTTAATTACATAAGTCTCATGAATTTAGTCATATTAAACATTTTATTTTTATCTTACCTCAAATTATCTTACCTAAGCTTATAATTCTAAAAAAAGCTTTAGATGTGATCTCTACGGATCCGATAAAATGTACTCAAACATGAAAATGGTTTCAGAATGATTTCCTTGGAATGTATAAAATGGACTTGTAAAAGAACAATAGTGGGGAAAATTGTGGACCCATATTTATAATCTCTTGGGAAATAGTTCATTCCGACCACCGCCACCGGTAAAACTAAATGTTTCAAAATTCAAAGAGATCTAAAGTAATATATTATTTTTGAAACAGTATTAAGTTTGAGCAAGAGGCTGACAGAGAACAATAAGACTTGAAAAACTATTTGAATTTCATTATTTGTAAGGATTTATTTTTAGGGTTCCGTAGTTCATGACTCGGAACCCTTATAGATTCGACATGTCTGTCCGTCAGTCCTCGACTTACAGTCCCAACGGTTAGGTCGGAATATGTGTTTCTATTACGTCGACAAAGTGTTACATTTTTTTTTATAAAATTTATTTAAAGTGGGGGTCTAACTTGCAAAATCCTTGTAATTCTTAACTTGTAAATCTTCGTACAAAAATAACGAAATATTAAGTAAACATAACAATTATCTAATGAACATGACGAAAGCCATTATGGGTAACTACGGAACCCTGTTCTATGCATGGCCTGACACGCGCTTGACCAGTTTTTAATGTAGTGCAATGACTAGCATTTTGATAAAGATTGATTAACTAGGATTTAATTTACGATATAATGATGACAAAAAAGGTCATTTTGAAGAATCAGATACGGTTATTACTGATAATTTTCAAGCAATCATTGCCTTGTCCGTAATAGCCCTTATTGCACTATTTTGTAGCAATACCACGCTTGATTTAAAATTGTTGTCGACTACACTGCGACAAACTAATAAAAAATGTAGGAAAACGTTCCAATAAATTGCGCAGGATGTATGGCTGATTAGAGTGTACGAACAAGGTGAAGCTAAACTGTAATCAAAACTCATTAGTTGTGGTGTTCAGAGAAACATAAAATAATAACATTAAAAGCCGTGCAATTCTTTTAAATCTGGCATATTTCTTTTTTTTAAATTAGGTGATTATCTTTTGTCGCGCAGCTTATGTCATTTGTATAATACCTATTATTTTTTTCCCCAGAAGCCTAGACTCGTAGTCTACACCAAAGATTGCTTGGTAAAAAGATGACCCATGGTATTGAAAATAAGGAATGCACCCCCTGTGCATTCCATATTTTAAGATTCGTAAGAGTTGACAAAGGAAGCGATCTACGGAAGAAAATTCCAAAAAGAAGAAAAAATCATGAAAAAAACTTTACCAACCCATGTGTCTTACATGGCATAGTTTCTTTTTTATATAGTAGAGCCTACCAAAGTGACTACACTCTGACTGATGGAAAGCATAATGGTCCAAGAGCCCAGAGCGATCAGACATAACTTATTTTCACATGGATGAAACCTTAACTACTCAGTAGCGTCTAGTGTACTTTTAAATACCTGCGTGTTTGTGGAACTAGATCTGTGACACCTGGGCAGATATCAGGTGAGAAAGGTAACTAAAAATAAGAGTTATCTAACTTAAATTAGTATGGCTGATCTTTATATATATTTTGTAGAATATTATTCTAAACTAGTTTCATAAAGTGTCAGACACTTTTCATGGACCAGAGCTTGTGTCAGACGCTTTAAAGATCGACAAAAAATTCATGAACTTTACTTATTTTTACATGTCTTATTTTTTAATATGTTATTAAAGTAACTATTACAAAGTTACATTTCATCAGTCAGACAAATTCGAGTGACCAAACATCCCTTAAACACAAAAATCATTCAGCCGGGAGTGCGATCATCATGCTATTTCAGAGCGAGTGAGACGTCCACAGCAACTTGGATCCCCTTTTTAGGGTTCCATAGCCAAATGGCAAAAAACGGAACCCTTATAGATTCGTCATGTCTGTCTGTCTGTCTGTCTGTCCGTCCGTATGTCACAGCCACTTTTTTCGGAAACCATAAGAGCTATACTTTTGAAACTTGGTAAGTAGATGTAATCTGTGAACCGCATTAAGATTTTTACATAAAAATAGAAAAAAAACAATACATTTTGGGGGTCCCCATACTTGGAACTGAAACTAAAAAAAATTTTCATCGAACCCATCGAGTAAAAAAATTAAATGTAATGAAAATACTTACTAATTTCAATCTAAGATTTTCGCATTCTTGTTTCAATAACATGGGCTTCAACATTAAGTTGTTAATTATTAAATATTAAAGTGAATTCATTTATTGCCTGTATGATAGGTAAATATATGAGGATCCATTTTGTTTTATAAGGAAATATCTTTATATTATTGTAAAAAAGATACCAGTTAGAAAAAGA
Organism: Phragmatobia fuliginosa; assembly: GCA_932526445.1. Lineage (NCBI taxonomy): Eukaryota > Metazoa > Arthropoda > Insecta > Lepidoptera > Erebidae > Phragmatobia > Phragmatobia fuliginosa. Next base: position 7,237,832 of record OW052074.1, on the reverse strand, counting down.
TATCAACAAAATATTACCACTACCACAAAAATATCACTATGATTAATTACAGCAAATGTCTCCTAATCATCGCAATCATCGACGCAGTCATTAGAATAAATAAATAAATAAATAAAAAAAAAAATTGCAGTCAATTGCAGTTTACAATTTATGACGTATTAAAAAAAAACTACTTACTAGATCTCGTTCAAACCAATTTTCGTTGATAGTTTGCATGGTAATGTACAACATACATTTTTTTTAGTTTTATCACTCTCTTATTTTATAAGTTAGAGGGGGGGACACACACATTTTTCCACTTTGGATGTGTCTCTCGCGCAAACTATTCAATTTAGAAAAAAATGATATAAGAAACTTCAACATCATTTTTGAATACCTATCCATAGATGGGTATGGGTATGGTATACACGTATGGGTTCGATGAAAAAAATTTTTTTGAGTTTCAGTTCCAAGTATGGGGACCCCCAAAATGTATTGGTTTTTTTTCTATTTTTATGTAAAAATCTTAATGCGGTACACAGATTACATCTACTTACCAAGTTTCAAAAGTATAGCTCTTATGGTTTCCGAAAAAAGTGGCTGTGACATACGGACGGACAGACGGACAGACAGACAGCCATGACGAATCTATAAGGGTTCCGTTTTTTGCCATTTGGCTATGGAACCCTAAAAACGGGATCCAAGTTGCTGTGGACGTCTCACTCGCTCTGAAATAGCATGATGATCGCACTCCCAGCTTAATAATTTTTGTGTTTAAGGGATGTTTGGTCACTCGAATTTGTCTGACTGATGAAATGTAACTTTGTAATAGTTACTTTAATAACATATTAAAAAATAAGACATGTAAAAATAAGTAAAGTTCATGAATTTTTTGTCGATCTTTAAAGCGTCTGACACAAGCTCTGGTCCATGAAAAGTGTCTGACACTTTATGAAACTAGTTTAGAATAATATTCTACAAAATATATATAAAGATCAGCCATACTAATTTAAGTTAGATAACTCTTATTTTTAGTTACCTTTCTCACCTGATATCTGCCCAGGTGTCACAGATCTAGTTCCACAAACACGCAGGTATTTAAAAGTACACTAGACGCTACTGAGTAGTTAAGGTTTCATCCATGTGAAAATAAGTTATGTCTAATCGCTCTGGGCTCTTACTCTATAAGTAGAATTCGTAAGTAGGGGCTACCATATCATGCCCTGGTCAAGCCGGTCCATTAGAGCTGATATTAGCGTGACTACTACTATTTGACATTACTGATAGTAGAAAAAATCCAGGAGACAAAATTCTCCTTTTTTTATAAAAAGAGACGTTTGTCAAGGAGTGGATTACTAAAACGATGATGATGATGTTTAACTGCTGAATATATAAATTTATTGCTAAGTGACACTATTTAATAATTGTCTTAACTATTCATTATATTGACTTTGCTTACACTTCGGTATTTGACGTCATAAAGTGTCAACTTATAAGAATACGTATGGTCTTAACCCTCTCATAAGAGGAGACCCTAGTGTCGTGCCAGTTTTTTTCCTTATCATCAATGCGTATGTCTTCCACAAATACCGCCTTTCAACTGTTTACAAAGTACAGCAAATACTTTTGTTTGGAAGTTTTAATGAAAAACTTATAATACACTAGCTGAATCCCGCGGTGTTACCCGCGATTATTAAAATTGCGACTATAATTTGAGATTTAAACTATCCTATCTCTCAAGTTAGATCGAACTGCACATGGTGTGCGAATTTTATTATAATCGGTTAAGTGGTTTAGAAGTCCATTGAGGACAAACATTGTGACACGAGATTTATATATATTAAGATATGTCACATACCCATTATCATAATGCATATCAAGGAAATAAATGATAATCGTAAAACTTTATATCGTTTTTTATTGATTGTGTGTATCCACTAAAATGTCATGGTATAATTACGACCACTCTACACCGAATACTGTAATAGAACCTCATCAAAATGAATAGATAACAAACTGAAAGTATAATTACTCGAGTTCTGGTCGACAACAACTGTTGACTAAAATTATACCTTCCGATACTAATGATGGAACATATAATCCTTAAAATAATAAATGTTTATGACACGAAATGACTGCCCTATTGGCTATAGTTTTCAATTACATGCTATTTTGTTGCGTTCCTTCCTAACAAACAGCGCATTGGAGGAGACATGTATTTTTTTAGTTTTAAAAAGACAACTCCCGCATTAGGACATATTTCTATATCGCGGGGATTTTGCAAACAAACAAGAACCGGACACAAAGAACACCTAGACTCAGAATAACAATTAGAGCATTACACAAAGTGTTATCCCGTGTAGGATTATAACCTACAACACTTGGCGCCGTAGGAAGCGGCGCCGGCGTGGCGACTGCTTAAACCACTAGACCAACCGTGCAGTATAAGTAATGTACATAATATGTTATATATTATAATGTAGTAAGTATATAATATATAATAATAGTAGTATTTTTACGGTGAAACTATTTACCGTAAAATTATTGGTGAAGCAGTTTGATAATCGATTAGTACTTTAATCTAAACATGTTTCACATTCCACATATTTGTTTACATTTTAATTTTTAATTAAAAAAAGACAAGTCGCTTTAGGAAAGCACATCCTGTGTGGCGGGAGATTTTACAAACATGCATGAAACGGGATTCTACAAACATATTATACCTTTAACTGATTTATCACATTTCAGTTTTTACAGTGTCAATGCTTGCTTTAAATTTTACTTCTGTACTGTATTGGTCTGCGTTTTCACCCAAATTCAGTAGTAGGACGGACTAAAACGTTTCGCTCCTTGGCTTTTATTCTAGAATTTAAAAGTGACTGTGAACAATAAATAATCTAAACAACAATTAGCTTTTTAACCTTTTTCAAAACTTCCAAACCAACCGACAAATTCAAACTACTAATATTTCTGTTGTGAAAATGCAAGTTAAATTTTAATTTGATTCCAAAGGAGAGCTACATCTATATACTTAAAAAATTAAAAGCATCTTTTAGAGGATTATTTTCTTACTTGAAATTGAAAATCAATTTCTATTCAAAATCAATCTGTTACCGTCTAGCATCTGATGTTAGCGCTGGGCAACTTGTCGGTTAATTTGCTGCGATCTCCACTATTACTGGCGAGTAGCGTACCAAAATTAGTTTTCTAACTTTAATCAAATATTATAATATAAAGGTTTTATAATAGAAAGTGTTTAAACTAATATAAAGTGTGAATATTTAATTTACAAAAAAACATTCTAAGATGAATCTGTTATACAGTAGACAACGATAATATAAAGCGGCCAAGTGCGAGTCATACTCGCCCATGAAGGGTTCCGTAGCAGCAAAATACCATCATATAAAAGTTCTTGTAGTTCATTGTAATTTTTTATTTTGATTGAATAAAAGTTAAATTGCCGTTTAATATTTATGACGTATTAATAAAACTGATTACTAGATCTCGTTCAAACCAATTTTCGGTGGAAGTTTGCATAGTTAATATACATCACATTTTTTTTGTTTTATAATTCCCTTATTTTAGAAGTTACAGGAGGGAACGGACACACATTCTACCACTTTGGAAGTGCCTCTCGCGCAAACTATTCAGTTTAGAAAAAAATAATATTAGAAACCTAAATTTCATTTTTGAAGACCTATCCATAAATACACGTAGGTATAGGTTTGATGAAAAAAAAAATTTTGAGGTTCAGTTCTAAGTTTGGGGAACCCCCAAAATTTATTGTTTATTTTTCTATTTTTATGTGAAGTTATTAATGCGGTTCACAGAATACCAAGTTTCAACAGTATAGTCCTCATAGTTTCGGAAAAAGTCGCTGTGACATACAGCCGGACAGAGAAACAGACAGACATGACGAATCTATAAGGGTTCCGTTTTTTTACATTCGGCTACGGAACCCTAAAAATAATAGAGTATCTGAGCGAAATCCTCTGCCTTGGTGGCGAAGTGGTAGTGTATGCGACTGCTTTGACTATGTCTCGGGTTCGATTCCCGAGTTGGACCAATGGTTTGTATGATCTGTAAGTATTTGTTTCAGAGTTTGGGTGTCTTCTATATAATACGATTATGTTTTTACAAAAAAAAATACATAGGGTAAACTGTATAATGATTGGCACCTTATGGCTATCTAGCCAAGATTTGATTTTTAAAAATTAAACTAGATGTCAGATTCTAATTTAATCTTCATAAAACGTTTTAATAATTTATTCATTTAGAAATAAAAACAGATTCATTTATGTAAACACAGTTTAATAAACAAAAAATAATAAAATTTAAAAACGTTCCGAAAAGTACAGTAATTGGCATCAAAAGTACAGTTATTATCACATACCAATCAGTCATTGGCACTTAATATTAGCTAACAGTTTTAATAATACTATTCCTAAATTTAGATAAAAACTTAAGTTTTTCACTTGAGGACATGTTCAGTCATCATCAGGTAATAAACATTAACATAAAAATCAACAAAACTTATTTACATTATGAGGTATAAATATTAGGAACTATTAGGCAGAATCATCTTCATATTTTTCTAAAAAATCGGAATATTTTTTATACTTTGATAGAAATCAAGCTCACTATTCATTGGCATCACTTAATTATATGTTATAATGGATATAATGTGAAAAGATACACTCAAAACGATAATTTAACTCAAAACGAAACATATAAACACTTCACAATATCATATTCATGATAAACTCGAATTAAAAGATGTAAAATCTTACCTTAAGCCTTAATGGATCTTAATAGAAAGCGGCGGTGACAATCACCGGTGCGAGTAGCCCGCGTTTTTATTTATTTTTACGTGTTTCCAGGATACATTTTAAAATGATTCAGTTGAACTCCCATAATGTCGACATGGTAGAATTTGAAAAACAGATTTCCACGTATTTTTTGTTATAGCAATTCTTAATATTTGCATTTAAAATGCAAAGTGCCAATGACTGATGGGATGCCAACAATAGTATAGTTTACCCTATATATTGCAAAAGTTGTGTAGTACCCATAGTACACGCTAGGCTTAGTTGAGACCGGATGGTGTTGTGAAAAGTAAAACGTAAGAATAACTTTTAAATGTTTTCGTTTTATAACAATTACATACTTCTGTGGTTTACGTTAGTTTTGAATGAACTGCCACACGCTCACTTTAGCCACCACTGCAGCACTGGCTGCGGTCAGCCACAGAAGCTGTAAGTAGCGGTCATAATTAAGTTATTTTAATTAAGCTTAAAAGAAACATTAGTGACTTTAATGTTACATCGTGACGAATTGTAATAAACCATATTCTTTATTTCACAATTTTCACTCTTTAGGGTTTAATTTAAGTTAGACTAAATAAAAAGTATAACTTTTCAAAGTTTTTTTTAATAATCTTTTTTTAACAAGTTCATAAATTATTTGTCCTGTTCTATTTTAGTAAATTACTAAAAGAACTGAACTGCAAAGTTACCTACGTTTCGAAGTAGGATGAAAATCACAGTATAATTTTCCTATCTTTTTATCTTTCTTTTCCTTTGTCGTGTCAATGGGAGGACACTCAAAATTTTGTCGGCTAAAGTTCTGCCTCAGTCCGTGATTGGCCCGTTGCTTTCTCTACATAATAACTCCTCTACATACAATACAGTTGAAGGGGTACAGTGTACAAGAATAAAAAATATCTTAGATTGCAATGAAGTTTATGATATTAGTGCAAAATGTGTTGTGCATTTATCAACAGCGTAAATCATTATAAAAGGACAGATATTGTTTTATTTTTTTTCTTTTATTCTAGAATGGCTTTAATACTTAAAAATCAAATACTACTTTTACTATTTAATGTTTTTTTAATCTGCTTTTTAAAGAATAACTTTTTATGTCGGTGCTTCTCCATAAGAATAAATTTTTATACCGAGCAACTGGAGTCATATATGTAACTTTTCGAAAGTTCCTGCAAAAGGTTTACTTGAAAAAAAAGGTATTATTTAGCTAAGACACTCATTCATACAAACATACACTAACTGACACATGCACACACGCTCACACGATATAATGAAGCAAATTGTTTAAAATGTGTAAATTAATATGTTTTGCCGATTGTGGGACTGGTGTCCACAACACAAGTTTAATCTTACCGTGGATACCAGAGCCTGACTATTACTGTGTAATTAATCAAAGAAAATGTATGTGAAAATCTGTACTTTATTTAAGCGTTAATAAATATTATTATTATTATTATTTTGATTTTGATCCATACTCGTAGCCCCTTCACGACTAGTTGTTGTAACATTTGAATACTAAGAGCTAGTATTACTACTTCCCAATAGACACTGCAAGTCCCTGATACACTATTCTAAACTTACCTAAAAGATAAACATAAACATGAATCTATAATCTTTGTCTGACAAATAGTATTATATGCCAGATATCAGTCTGCTTTATCTATAACTTTATCGGGAACAGATGGTGTACATAGACATGGTAGGCTTTAAAATTCATTTTATGTAATTCTCGTGTCAAGTTGTTGCTTACAACGAACTCCAAAACTAAATATTGCTGACGTACTTATGATAAGATAGGCCAATAAAACCTAAAAAAAGGTGGAAAAAGGCGCAGAAAGGAAAGTATAATTATGTCGATATATGTCTCGTGACTAAAAGCACTTTAATAATATAAAATTATCAAAACCAACAAAAGTTGATTGAAGGCAATCACCGCGTTTGATAAGATCGCGATTCTAATAGTGAAATTTTCAACATGTTTGTATTTTATTTTATGAAATAGGTGTTACGATCAAAGAATATTTATTTCTCCCAGTTTTAACCTTATATTAAAGAAAATTGGGTAGTAAAACATGTAAAATCCCATCGATCGTAGATCTATGTAAAATCCTACAACATATGTAAACACGAGGAACCCAAGAAAGTGAACCGAACATGTGCAATATTTTAAAACCAGAAATATTCGCCTAAAAAGTGAGAAAAGAATTGTCTTACATCGGTTTCCTGTGAGACTATCACTTCTCTAGAGTCCATCCAATTATGTCGAACTACAAAATTCTTAATTATATCGAGCACTAACTGTAAATTTAATAAAAAGATATAAATTTAGAAAGATTTTTGTGTTGCTAACAATGATACGGATTCAACCTATCGTCGTTCATAATGGAGTACATAAATACTCAATCGGCTTAGTACAAAAGTGAGTAAAAAATACATTGTACTTTATAACAGAGTACATTACGCGCAAACCCCTACCTGTATTCTATTACACAATATAATAGGTACAATAAAAGTATGTTATGCTTCAGCGCTTTTCAATTTATGAATATTACAGTGAGTATATTGTGATTTTTATTAGGTAATTGAGAAGACGTGTTATTTTTTCGTCGTTATTAATGGATTGGAAAGACGTCTACAAAAGTCACTTATCAAGATTTTCAACATAGGCATTATTTTTTACAGATAAATTCTTGAGTTCTTGAATAACAATTAATTTGTAATTGGCAGTTAATTGTGTAGATCCGTTAGTCGTTGTAGGTTTGCGGCTTGGCAATGACTCATTCCTTTTTACGATTGGTAAAAACATCTTGAATTCAGACCGTTATACAGTGTCACACAAAACTAAGGCTTAGCTTAGCTTTTAAGCCTCATTATTACTTTTCTTTGATAGTTGATTGATGAACATAAGATGGACATAGGACTTCTCGGAAAGGATGTTTTATTAATCTAATTAATATTATAATAGGCTTGTTGTTAGTAGTTATCAGCTAATATCATAGTATGTCTGGTTATACTGACGCACTTCTTAAGCTAATGTGGATGTGGATTTTGATATATCAAATAGGTATATTATTATATAAAAAAAGGTTTAAGTTTGTGAGTTTGTGACGTTGTAAGGGGGTAATCTTTGAATCTACTCAACCGATTTTGAAAATTCCTTCTCTACAGAATTTGTGAGTGACATATGAAAAAAAAAAGTATACTAAATATCCCCATGCGGAGCCGGAGCGGCTAGTGGACTGATAACATTAATGGAATATTGCTTTTTTCTGGTTACAATAAATTAAACTTTACTAATATTAATTAAAGGTTTAAATCCTGTTGGTGCATCAATGATGACTTAATTAATGAATGTAAGTTTGGTGTACAGATAGATTGTATTTTCAATGCTTTTAATGTGTATGCTTTTTGTTCTATAGACTCTATAGGATAATAATATAGTATAGAGATAGGATATGCACTATAGGAATGAAAATGAAAGCTGGTTCAAAGTTTCATGATGTACAAACTTACGTACTTGCATTTTACATTTATATACAAATCAAATCGCCTATCATTATTTCAATTATTACATGACAGAAGCGTTTAAAAATCTAATTACTCGCCTCGTAGGAGGCTTTACATCCGCGACCACAATACTTGACCTCTGAAGGTAATTTTTTGCTGTCAATCTTAAACTCATTGTGAAACCATTAAATGACTCTTTTCCTTGTATGGTTAACACTAGACATGCCTACTACGCAATGTGTAAGTTCAAGAACAAGGTTACATGAAGTTTATATTTCGGCTTGGATAATTTTAGAAGACAAGACCAGCAGGCTTATAAGAGGTCCACAACTCTTTTCAAGGGATACAGCAGGAAGAACCTGGATCCTGGATTTCTCCTGATTGTAAAAGCATGCCGTTGCGGGGTTTAATGGGTAGACCGCTTCTGCGTGAGTTCTATACATACCCTTGAACCCTCTGAACCCTCTGAAAAATGTGATCTCGGTACTTCTTGGATTTGATTTGAAAAAGAAAGAATATAGAAATAAAAAGATTTGTATATTGATGTAGCCTGAGTAATTGCAGCGATGGTATTATGATGATATGGCCTTCGTCTGGTGTCACCGCTTCGTCTGTGTCCGGTATAGTAGTGAATATTGTAAAGTGTTAATTATTGTATATAATTATATACAATAATTAACACTTGAACTAGTAGCCGACACCAAATAAACTTTTGAATAATGGCTAGGACGATGACTTACTGAGAAAACATACACAAATGCAAACAAAAAAAAAACAATTGAGCGTTTGTACCTATAAAATATAAATAAAAACGGGTAGTAAATCACTTGTTAAATACTCCAACTCAAGTTAAAACGAGGAACCTAAGCAATTGAACCATGAAATCATTCAAGATTACAAATTATAAAGAGCGATTATCCTGAAATCATTTTGAAATGATCAGGGATGGAATGATTTACATTATTGGTTTTAGTGTCAAAAGATAAAGCAAATCATAAAAAATATTGAAACATATTAATGCAAGGTCCTGTTTAGAACAAACAGTTCTTTAGCCTTATAAAATACTAAGAAACACAGAAGGAAGGTAAATATTATTACCTCTTCGCTGAACACTACAGACTTAGAACGATTAATTTATTATGTACCCGAAACAAACGAACGAGCGCTCTCAGCGAGTACCTACTCACTTATGCCGGTCGTATGTGCGTTGATATATACATATAAGTTGCTTCGAGAAAAGTATGGTACGGTCGTGCCGCTTAGTTTCTCGACGTGGCGGGGGAACACCGTGCCCCCAGATATTAATCCGTGAAGAGAATTTTTAATACAAATCTAAAATACACAAAAACAATATGCAAAAGCACTAACAAAAAAAAACAACCATTAAGCTAAAATTTTCAGTAAATTAAGAAATACCACAAACACGACTTCATCGAACCATATCACTTTGGTTTCATATGACTCTTAAGATTGGTGACTGAAATAATATAGGAATTCATTTAGATCAATACATTAGCCTTATCGATGCAATATTAGGCGTGTTCTTAATATTGATTTCGGCTTGAACACTGCAAGTCTCCACTTTAATTGTAAATTCTCTTAACGGTACCGACGATGCTTGAAACATAACAGCCTTAATCACAATTCACTAAAGTGCAATCTGGTTTGCAGCGAACATATTAGTTATAAGTCATTCTGAGATTATACCGTTCCTTATAGTTGCTCACCTGTGCCTGTGTGTGAATTTTAGTCGTTACGTTAACTGAGGTTGTTAGTTGCTAATTATCTCTATATATTCCCTATTATGTAGTTAATAAACAACAACAAAGCTACGTAACGCCTAGAGGCTAAAAACGCCTTGGGTGACGTGTGATACTTCACTGAACAGAGCATTGCCAGAGAAACCCAACATATACTAACACAGTTACTTGTCGATTTACTTATTTATAATGTAACATTATAGTTTCGTTTTCTATTGGAGACATTAATCGCTTTGATCAATCGATTTATTATTTAATGTTTCGAGATGTTTTGTGCTTTCTGATTTCTTATGTGTATTTTTACGGATGTAATCTGTGGTTGAAATCTCGAAACACATTACATACGTTTCAGTAACTTTATTTTAGTTTTTATTTTAGAATATACCAAAGTGACTATTCTGTCTCATGAAATATGACTAAAATTCATGAGTGGGGGCCACTATACTCGTTGCAAATGCAGGCAATGCAGCACAGTGAGCCACACTATGGTGGCCTAGTGAGATGATTTTTTGCACCCGATGATAGAAATTGGTTTCAGTTTATGACTGTATCAATTTACTGTTTACTTCTTCATCTAACGAAACGATCACATTTAATAAAGCGTTGATATACGGTAGGTAAGTGATTATAATGAAATTGTCTATTTAGATTAAATAAACGCGCACATTATGGAAGTTGGCGGTGTTTCACGCGAGTTTGAGGTCTCGGATTCGATTCCCGGGTCGGACAAAATTTCTATGTGATCCGCAAATATTTTTTTCGGAGTTTAGGTGTATTCTACGTATAATATGTATACATTTACAAAAAAAGTATGTTTATGTATTTACATCAGTGGTCTAGTACCCATAATACCAGCTCTGCTTAGTTTGGGACTAGATGGCGTTGTGTGTAAGATGTGATGAATATTGCTGTGAATATGCAATCATTATTGGGAAGTCAAATATACTAACAACTAGTTCTATCTTAGAATTCTGTTATCTCTCACAGTAGCAGAGGTTCAATGAAATTCGCTCCGTAGAAAAACTAATATTCTGGTAAAACTGACCCCAAAGAAACGTGGCAATAATAAAGGCTAGGAAGATGATGTGTATTTAGCTTATATAACAAAGTGCCTTGAAGCTCTTTAAAATAAATGTAATCTATGATAAAACGAATCTAGCATGTACTAGGCTAGGCTAGACAAACTTGAAATTGACGTAGAAGCTATGTCTAAGTTTATAAACGTGTGTTGCAGTGGTACAGTAGAATAACAAAAGGATACCTACTACGTAACTTTGTACTGCTGCTGTACCGTATTTCTGCAAATACAAATTTGAATACACAATACCTGGTATTTTTATAGAGATTCTATCGTATAATCATGTTTTCAAGTGTTTATGATTAGTCGAAGATCCGTTAATTGTACAGATACTGTATTAGACAACTCTTTTAGTTTATTAAAAGTCAACTAAACTAAATTATTGCTTAGTATAGTGTGTCTTTAAAGTTTTTAAAGTTCTCAGTATTTCAAATACCATTTAATCTTCTTTAAATAGACATCAAAGAAAAAAAATCCGAACAAGATTTTAATATTCATTCCTTAAAAACAAACCTTCAACTGTTAACAGTCCATTTCATCCTACGCAAGTACTTCTTGTTGTTAGGTATATTCGAATCAAACTGGCTATACACAATACTAGCTTTTATCGCAGCTCCGCCCAATTGTATGTCGGTTTTCATTTAATTCATTGAAATCGCAGACGTAAGAACGTAACAGATAGACAGACAGACTTACACCACCCGCGTGCATGCCGGTTATCGCTTTTAAGAGAAGCTTATGTTCTTCCTTAGAAACCAAAGTATCTTCATTGGAAATTTCATCAAAATCGGTTCAGCGTTTTAGCCATTAATGGACATACATGCAAAGGGACAGAGTTACTTTTAAATTTATAATACTCGTATTTAAGTGAACTTAAAACTGTGTGACAGAAGGTACAGCATTTTTAAAACTAATCTTAACTGATCTATCTTGAAAGTAACCTGATGATTAAATAGAAATGACTCAAATCAAATGGCTAGAGGACGAGTTGTGGAACTCTTTATTGGCTACTGGAAAGCGTCAATTAAAGCAATTAAGCAAACGCGAGGTTGGTATGATGGTTTGATGATAAGCTGTTTATGACGTTATGGCCTGTTTGCTGTTGAATCTTTTTTGTTACTTTTAATAACATAAATAATACTTTTTAGATCAGTCACCTTCAGAAAATCAACTGCCTTTAACAGGCCACTGTGTGGATATATTCCTCTGCTTAGAAATGAACGTTTAATAAAAATTCCTTGTTATAAAAATTCCAATCCTATACTATTCCACGCTGCCCAGACAGCTTGGAATTTTTAGATGCCCATATCCAAGAGTAATTTTAGTGTAATAGCAAGTGTTGTAAGAAAACATCAAAAAATAAACAAACATTTTTGCAGTTATAAATTAGAAGTCAGGATCACATCTTATTAAATTTGAGTTGGTGGCAAACAAAATGAACAATACAAATCCCGATTAAAATTAATGAGTTGGTACAGAATGAATAAAGCGACTTTTGAAAAGTGCTTATGGTACGAATAATGGTATAGCTTTAGATATGGATTTGTTTTAAATAAGTGAGTGTTTGTAATTTCATAAAAAACAGCTTTTTACTTAATGTTTTTTTATGTACCTATATACGGTATCTTATTAACGCCATTTTTTTTTAATTGTTCATCTTTCTGCAAAAGAAACGGTTCTCTGGAACGCCTTGACTGATTTTCTCGGGACAATACCTGAATATAAGAATTAACTTAAGCTACATGAATTCTAGATAACTTTTCTTACAGGAGATACAAATTTCATAAAAAACACACTGCGCGTGTTGCATATCGAATAAAAAATTGAATGTAAACTTTGATATAGGTACTTGTTTGAATATCTCTAGCTCTTATTTTGTTTTCCTTTCTCATCTTTCATTGAGTATCTAATCTTATATCTCCCAGTTATTATTAAATGATATAAATATCTTATTATAATAATCTTATTCATAACTAGCGTCACCGAGTGTACATACATGCATGTATATTTATAGGTATATAAAGGTCTTATCGTAATGAAATTTCCCTCTTTTCGGAGAATATTATATATATCGTATATTAAGTTCGTATAAGTGAAGTGAAATGATAATCAACTTCCCGTTTCTATCTCAAACATACTCGTCCAAATTCTAGTGTAAGTAAAAAAATATGATCATTAACAGGAAAGGTAGATCCCTTGTTTCAACATCTCGCCATCAACTGCTAAACGTAGGTATCTTCCAAGGAGGGCCCATCATTTCGTTCATCATTTTCAGACAGTTTGACACAGATTATGTTGAATAAATCAATTAAAAAAGGTGTTTTGTCTAGTGGTATTTTTTTTTAAATCTATTAACCTAAGAACTTGAGGATCTACATGAGCTCAAGTGCTGAGCTGAGGACTCATATTACATTTTCTGCTTTTTGGGTCTTACGTATTTAGAATTTTTATTTAGATTAAAAAAAATTGTTTAAATGTTACAAAAAGTCAATAATTAGTAATGTTACGTCTAAAATGTTCTTTGAGCGTAAGCTGTATATTATAAATGAAAACATTTTAAGGTTCGAGTTAATGTAATTTAAGTAAACATGACATTGTACACAACATTATTACATTAGTTACTAAATTAAATATTATAAGCAGCTATATTTATGAATATTTATTGATATTATTAAGTTCACTACTCACGTCAGAGGTTACAGTATCGCGAAGAACAAAATTTAGTAACGAAAACTGATCTTTTTATGTAAAACTAAAACTTCAAGTGGTTTAATGAAAGCAAAATGGTTAAGTGTGCACCAGGGTCAATCTCTATAACGAGTTACAAGAGTGTAACTGCTCTTAGGGGGATAACTCTCCAGCAATAGAACTCACCCACTGGGCAGTAGAACATTACTCCCTTTGGAGTTTCCAAACCTGAATAAAAGGGTTCTGGCTCTCTGATGAGTTACCAGTCTCAAAAGCATTGCTGATCTTGTAGAAGGAGGTAGGTCTTCAGTACATCAGACACTAGCTAGAAGAGCATTACAATGTTAAGAGCGTCTGAACCGGAATCAGGAGACGGTTCTTACACTCTGATAAGCTACGAGTCACAAGAGCGTTGCTGTCCTTATGGAGAGAGTATCAAAGAGCATTATGGCCTTTAGCGCCACAAGAATCGAGAGGATTGAGGTTACCTAAAATACTGAAAGGCTGGTTGTTTTAACACTTGACACTTTTGTTTTGTGAGGCCGTAGCAAGCAAGCTTACACGTAGCGTGGCTTGGCTTGACAAATTAATTCGAGTTACATAACTGGCTTAGGGCCTTCATCCAGATAAAAGCGCCTTTAATCAGTAATAGTGCCTTTGTCGAGTCGGTTGAAGTCACTTCCATTCCGTTTGAACACTACATGTGGCTTACTATGAAACCACTGAAATGAGATCGTCTAAAACTGACAAGGGGTATAATTGCCTTTGTACTTGATGTGTGCTTAGTCTCAGGATATAGCGTAGTTTATAACCCAACGATTCTAATAATAGGTCTCTTTGAACGATTCGAGGAATATTGTTGCAAATGTTTTCTTAGATATAAATTCATAGTTGTTCTCCTTCTTCTAATTCTTAACGTGGTGCAGTGGTAGTATATGCGATTGCTCTGCTTGAGGTCTCGGGTATAAATCCTGTGTCGGACTGAATGTTTGTATGATCTGCAAAAATATTTGTTTTGGAATGTTTCCAAAACTTCTTTATTTATTTATTTATTTATTTATTTATTCATTCAACTGCTCACTGCACTTACAGTTTGCCCAACACGTACAGCGAGCCATTACAACATAATATGTATAATGTTACAAGTTAGATATATTAAAATAAAAGATATTGTTAAGTAATATTGTTAAGTAGACACGAACATGTCATGTCTACTTAACAATACTAGTACCTACCATTTAGAAAAAGTATACAATATTTAATAAATACACTTAGATTGGTGAAAAATAAGTCAACATCCGGATACTGAGCAATCAGAGAGTTGAGCAGACTGACTGCCTGGCTAGTGGGAGCGTATTGTGCCGTGCACGTTCGTACCTGCGGCGCAGTGAGGAGACGGCACGAGCGTAGCCGGGTATACTGGTTTGGTACCCACAGCATACAACGAGATAACGTCTTCGAATTATCTATTTTATTGTTAAGTAACAGATAGTAGTGTATCATTAGAGCACACTTACGCCGCAATTCAAGTGTATTTAGACCAACCATACCGAGAACAAAAAGTGATGGAAATAAATAGGGATAGAACCCATATATCTTTTTGTATAAGAACCGAGCGAATTTGCGCTGGACGCGTTCTACCATCGTATTATACCTCGCCTCATGCGGGTCCCAGATTATGGAGTTGAACTCCAAAGTACTACGCACAAAAGAGTAATACAAAACGATGACAGTGTTCCTACAACGGAAAGGTGCCGACATTCTCATCACGAAACCTAGGGATTTTAAACTTTTTGTGCACATGTTAGTAATATGGGTATTGAAGGTCAGGCGCGAGTCCAGAGTCAAACCTAAGTCGCGTATTTCTGTGACTCGGTCCAGCGGGACGCCTGATAATTTATAGCAGTGGGTGTACGGAGAGCGCGATCGAGAGAATGTCATCGTTTTACATTTTGATGCATTAAATTCTAACCAGTTGTGATTACCCCAGGCTACAACACTATCGATGTCCCGCTGGAGCGCTTCACAGTCGTCCGGATTACTGATTCCCAAGAACAGCTTCAAATCGTCTGCAAACATCAGACACTGGGCTGATCTAACTACATCGGGCAAGTCATTGATCATTACTAGAAACTGCGTCGGTCCTAAGGTGCTGCCTTGACTCACACCTGAGCGAGTATCATATGTGTCCGATTGATAGTTACCCAACTGTACATACTGCCTACGATTAGAAAAATAGCTGATAAATAATTTTAGTAAATTTGGAGTGAATCCAAAAGATGTAAACTTTTTTAAAAGTACTTCATTATGGACACGATCAAACGCTTTTTTGAAGTCAAAATATGCCACGTCTACTTGCCTATAATGGTCCATTTCAGTAGCACAGTAGTCGACGAAGTTGATGAGATTAGTTGTTGTAGATTTACCAGTTCTAAACCCATGCTGACACTCACTCAGTTGTTGTTTTATTTGTCTAGTAATATGCATATTTAAAATGTTTTCAAATACCTTGGCAAACGCTGACAGAACGGCAATAGGTCTATAGTTAGTGATTTGAGATCTGGAGCCGTCCTTAGGAATGGGTGTAACTCGCGAGATTTTCCATGCATCAGGATAGGTGGCAGTTTTAATCGCAAGGTTTAAAATATGCAGCAAAGGTTCTTGTAGTACACCAAGACAGTCCTTTATAATGTAGGCTGGTATACCATCAGGCCCGATTGATGCTCGAGACTTTAGGCATTTAACTGCCTGGAGCAGGTCGAGTTCAGTGACGTAGTCAATACTGACACGTGAAGAACATGACTTATTATTAAGTTCGTTTCTATTAAAATGAGATGGTAAACTTAAAGGGTCTGCTAAGAAGGTTGATTTAAAATATGTGGCAAATGCATTTGCGGCGTCAAACCCAGAGACAGTGTGTCCGCCGAACTCAAATTCACAACAAGACTGTCGCAAAAGACGTTCCGACTTGACAAAATTCCAAAATTGCTTAGGATTATTCTTTATATCCGCCTCGGCGCGATCAATAAATACAGCATAGGCTACTTTTATTAGTTTCTTCGTATGCTGCCTATAAAATTTGTACATTTCATTGTTGTAATCAAGTTGCAACTGTCTAAACTTCACCAAATGATAATGCTTGTTTTTAATGTTTTTTATAATCTCCGGAGTATACCAGGATGGATACACATACTTTGTACACTCGGTACGATGGGTCTTAATGGGAACATTAGCATTCAGAACAGTTGTTAATTTGGTGTACAGAAAATCCAAAGCGCTATTAACATTGGCTGTAGACACCACTTCAGACCAGGACAAGGATGCAAGACATGTATATAAATTATGAAAGTCCGCTTTTTTAAAGTTCCACCGAGGTGAACAGTGTTCTAATGTATATAACGGCAGCGGAGGCCGAGCCCGCGCAGCCGCCGGCGGCCGCGGAACGCTCAACCTAATACCCAGCGGCGGGTGATGCGCGTCTGCCGGCACCAACGGCTCCACATCGCCAACAACACACACACGCTCATTACTCAATGTGCTCAGTACCAAGTCTAACATATTACCATAGGCATTTGTAATTGTGTTGTGCTGAAACAATTTACAAAATGAAAGAAAATAAGCATAGTTTAATGTAACATTTTGAGAACACGAGTTTAAGTTAAAATCACCTAGTATGATAACATCTGATCGTGCATACTTTTCGATAATACTTTCCAAAAATGTAAATGTATTTAAATACTTTTCATCGTTAGAGTTTGGTGGAATATACACAACACATAATAATATTTTCTTATATTTTAACGTAACCATGGCTGCCACGACCTCGATATCATAACAGCTGTCATTTTCTAATATTTGCCGGACAGAGTATTGCGACCGTACCGCTAACAACACTCCCCCCCAACCAGCATCATTAGCGCGATCCCGGCGTATTACGGTATACCCATCAGGGAAAACTTCCGCGTCGTGTATACTACTTACTAAAAAAGTCTCTGTTAACGCATATATATCAGCTGATTCACTTAAGACGGATAGCTTAAATTCATGTAATTTAGATCGTAATCCTCTAACGTTCTGGTAGAACAATGCGTAAGACTTAGGTTTTGGCGGTTTGTGCACTTTGTTTACGAAATCCATTCCGCCACTGTTTCACATACACATCCTCAGGCCAATTGTTGGGGGACATGAAGCAGTCCAAATGTTTCGCTGGAACACATAATTTAAAAGACGCATAATCGCCGCGAGCTTTTAGTGCCTCAGCAGTACAATGCGCATCAGGACAAATATTCTTTAAATATTCCAACACTTGTTCGGATGTTGTTCCTACTTTTAAATAGTATAAATGTAGGTAGGTCTTTCGCTCCGCAGCCGACAACGAAGTGGGGATCGGTGCGGCCGTACCACGAGTAATGTTCTCGCTCGCACGTCTTGCCGGACGATGTGAGCGCGGACGGCTTACCTCACTCCAGTCACCCTCTTTCGATGTCTGAGAACTCTCACGTAACTCGATCGACTCGCTTTTCTCAAGTGTCGGCGACTGCGTCGCCATTTCGTTGTTGATAGTAGGGGATACACTCGGTGATGTTGCTATTGGTGATAGTCTTGGTGTCGCTGCTTTCTTGCGAGCGCCAGCGGAGATAGCCGATATAGCCCGAACACGTGCTTCACGGATTGGATGCGAATTTGAAGTTGACCGGGGAATACCCTCACATGTATTAGAAATAATTTTATTTGATGTTGGTTCTTCTCCAATAAATTTTTTAATCAGCTTATTTTGCTCCAATATAAGCTTTTCGAGCATAGATACTCTGTTCTGTAGTACAATCACTGACTTATTAAGCTCGAGAATAGTAACTTCCGCAGTTTTCTTAGACATTTCGAATTTTTTTACGTATACTTTAAGGAGATAACACAGTTCGTCCGATATGTACCGACTGACTGATCTTAACTGATTTGGATGAATTTCCGTGTAAAGGTAGATTTAATCTCGGATAAGAACTTAAGCTTCTTTTTTCGCGATATTTGACATAGACGCGGGCTATTCTGTATGTCAATAGATTCTTTTTTTATATATTTCGAACATCTTAAGCACAATGCCATCTAGTCCTAAACTAAGCAGAGCTTGTTTTATCGGTACTAAAAAACTTTTATAAATACATTTATAAACATATTTTTTTTGTAAATACAAAAAAAGTATGTTTATATAATATTACACATTAAATTATTATCATATAATATTAAACATTACTTACATGTATAGACATAGAAAAGACCCAAACTCCGAAACAAATATTTTCGAATCAGACAAACATTTCGTCCGACCCGGGAATCAAACCCGAGACCTCAAGTACAGCAATCGCATTCCCACTGCACCACCGTGGTAGTCATGTATAATATTTTGTAACATATACACTAAAAGTAAGTATTCAATAAAAGTTGCTCACGCTTGCCTTGATGTTTACAAGGTAATCTGAACGGGCACATATTTTACATATTAACATATTATACATAGATGGCGGTTATCAATTAGCCCCTGCCCCTATTCCATTAAAAATACAATATGACTTAGGCCTTTTATTTTCATAAATAATAATAATAATAATAATAATAATAATAACGTTTATTGGATCAATTAGATTAATTACAAAAAGTATGAACACTGTTACTTAAACTAGGGTTTCCTGTGCTATAAGTAACAGTTACAATTCGAAGTTGGTCTAGCTACGTACTTCACATTTTATTGTACAACAATCTGTTATTCTTACGTTATTAAGTTTTAATTACAAAATTTTAAGGAAAGTAACAAAAAATAAAGTAATGAAATAAAATAAAGTTATAATGAAATAAGGTAAAATTACATTACGAACATTGTTTATGTACGGAAGGTGTGTCAATGTGTAGAATAATATTTGATAAATAGTTTGAGTTGTGGATAAAAAAGTGTATAAAAAAAGTGTATTGGTTACGTATGAGACATAGGGTATGGACAAATTATTTGGGGACGCAGAGAAAATTTTCTGTTTCTTCGTAGTCCAATTCGCTTAAATATTTAATCACAGTTTTCTTAAACTTATAGAGGGACAATTTATATAATGATACTATCTTTGTAAGTTTATTGTAGTTATAGGCGGCTGCAATACAAGGATGTCTTTTTGCAAAACTCGTTCTATGAGGTATAATTTTATATACATAATCCTTACGTCTTTTATTTATAGATTGATTGGTAGGTAACTTGGTATGAGCATAAATTAGATTTTTTAATATGAATAATTTGCGCACTGTAAGGACTTCTGTTTCTTTATAAAGATTTACGGTAGGGTATAGCATTGGTTTGGACGTAAGGACTTTGAGGGCGGCTCTTTGAGCTCTTTCAATTCTTATAAGTGACGACTTATGTGCTCCTCCCCAGACTGAAACACAATAGATTATAACTGATTGACACAGTGAATAATAAATTACTTTTAATACATTTGCGTCTAGTATATGTCTTAGTTTTCTGAAAATAGACATAATTTTTCTTGTTCTGTTTGTAAGCAATTCTATGTGACGGTGCCAGTTAAAATTCTCATCGATCCAAACACCAAGATACTTAATATTGGATACTCTATCTAAGTGGGTGCATTGACAAATGCTGTCTAACCGATTTTCACAAGTGTGTGCAACTATATTAAACGGATCTGGTATTCCTTGTTTTGTTAAAGAAAAAGTTATATATTTTGTTTTGCTAAGATTAACAGTGAGTTTATTGATATTAAGCCAGCACAGAACCTTTTTGAGGCCACTGTTTGTGATATTTTCTATCTCATCCCAATTTCTCCCATAGAAAACAATTGCTGTATCATCTGCAAATGTGAAAATTCTCGCATTGAGTAATTTCAAGTTACATAGTTGATTGATGTAAATCAAAAACAGTGTTGGACCGAGAATACTCCCCTGGGGCACTCCATAAGTTACATGAGCATCCTCACTTATATATGAACCAATCTTTACGCGCTGAGTTCTATCGGTTAAATAACTTTTGAAAAGATCTAATTCTTTACCTCTTATACCTATGTTTTCTATCTTGTCAAGGAGATGCGGAATAGAGACAGTGTCAAATGCTTTCGCAAGGTCCAAAAATACTCCTAAGCATTTAAGTTTGTTGTCAAGGGACATAACTACCGTTTCAGTGAAACTTCTAAGAGCGTCTTCGGTTGATTTACCCTGTGTAAATCCATATTGATTCTCCGATAGAAGTTCAAAGGATTTCAAATATTTTACCAGTCTCTTATTTAACAATTTTTCTAGTATTTTCGACATTGCCGGTAGAATAGATATAGGCCTATAATTATTGACACTATCTCTATTCCCCGACTTAAATACTGGGATAATTACTGCAGTTTTAAAGTGTTTAGGAAATATGCCTGAATGAAAACTAATGTTACATATGTAGGTAATAATAGGTGTGAGAACATGATGGGCCATTTTCAGTAATCTGTTTGAGATTCCATCGTAGCCTACGGCACAA
Organism: Phragmatobia fuliginosa; assembly: GCA_932526445.1. Classification (NCBI taxonomy): domain Eukaryota; kingdom Metazoa; phylum Arthropoda; class Insecta; order Lepidoptera; family Erebidae; genus Phragmatobia; species Phragmatobia fuliginosa. The sequence continues at coordinate 7,216,490 of OW052074.1, read as the reverse complement.
TCATCCTTTAGGTTCATTATTATTGATAATATTTCCTTGCCATCTGTATCTAGTAAAGCAAATGAATTTGTTGATTGTTGGGATAACTTATTTACAGCAGCTATTATGTCACTATTTACAGGTTTTATATTTTCTGCAAGATTTTTGCCCACCGATGCAAAATGATTATTCACAATGTTTATTGAATTTTGTGGGTTTTGATCTATATCTAAAAGTATTTCAATGTTATCTTTTTGTTTATTAATATGTGCAATCTCTTTTATTAATTTCCATGTCTTCTTAGAATTATGTTTAGCTTTTTGAAATTCTGAATTTTCATATGCACATTTAACTTTGTGAATAATAGTTTTGCAAAAATTTCGGTATCTTATATATATTTGTTTTATTTCAGAGTTGTCAGGATTTTTCTTAGCTTTTAGATGCAGTTTGTCGCGATGTCTAATACAACGTAACAAGCCTGGTGTGATCCATGGCTTGATTATTTTTTGACGATGACTCTGTTTTCTGAATGTGGAGTTATTATTTATTGCTGTGGTTATTATGTTTGTAAGGAGCTTTAAAGCATTGTCTACATCAGCACATTTATATATCGGAGTGAAATCTGATTTCTCTAGTTCAGAAATTACTTCTGGGTAGTTAATGTACATTTTTGGGTGCTTATTACTATACTCTAACAATTTCTTGCCTAATGACAAACAGACTGTATAGTGATCGGTTATAGTTGTAGTGATTACTAGTACGTTACTATTCAGAACAGTTTTAATCATAATATGGTCTAGACAGTTCTGATTTCTTGTGACTAGTAGGTGAGCTGGTAAGAGGCCATGTGAAGCCATTAGATTTAAGTAATCATGTGCTCTTGGTTCATTGTCACATTTTTTAATGTTAATGTTAATATCCCCTATAAATATTATGTTTTTGAAAGGTGAAAATATTGTAAGGAGATTGTCAGTTGATTCAAGAAATTTTTTAATACAGTATGTTGGAGGTCTATACACAGCAATAATAACAGTATCTGTATTTAATTTAATTATTAGGCAATTAGCATCGTCTAAATTATGTTCGTAAATAAGCGCCTTTAGGTATTTTTTTGTATAGACCACTACACCTTCGTTTTGGGTTTTATGCGCTGTAGAGCAGAAGTAGGAATAGCCATTTAGTTCCGGTATACCGTAAGAATTTTTTAACCAACATTCCGATAGTATGATTATGTCAAATTGAAGTTTCAGTTGTGTCAACAAAATTTCAAGTTGGGAAATATTACACATAATACTTCTAATGTTTTGTGAAAAGATATTTAAGTTTTCGCTCTTAGAGTCAAAATATACCTTAGCCTGATCTGTATTGCACAACATTGAGTTAGAAATCGTGTAATTATCTAAATCATTGGCTATATCTTTGATATTACCCATAAAAATTAAAATAAAAATGTGTTCTACTTACGTCTGTGATTATTTTCACTGTAGTAACATAATAATTATTAAAATGTCTCCTTTTTACAGTTGACGTAGTATGGTTTGTGTAGTATTGGATTCCGTTTTTATTAACAATGTGTGGTAAGTGTTTAAAATGTTGTGTCGTTTGTGAGAATTTGTGTAACAATATAATTGGCTTCCGTACATAAATGGTTACACTAAATTTACATAAAATAGTTTTTACTATAAAATATCTAATAAAACAAAGAAAACAAATAAAGTAACTAAAATTTTTAGAAAATATATGTTTGAAACTGTATATGAGGATTAAATAGCTTAGTCATTTAGCTTCCCTTAACAAATCTAATTGGGCTTCTGATCTAATAATTATGTGAGGGTCTCCTTCTTTTTTACGTAAATAAATCTTACCATTGGCAGTCCATACGAATGTATACTTCTCAGCTTTAGCAAATTCACGAGTAAGATAGAAGAGTTTCTTAATAAATATGAATGCCACTAGTTAATTTTTAATTCTAATTGATGTTCCAGTTGGATAAACTGTGTCAGTATAGCGTTGCGGTCACAAGTTGTGTTAGAGTAGGGTTACCAGAGTTTGTCACGGAATGTTAAATATTTCACTATGCGAAACTTGTGTGGGAAATGAAGACGACTTCACGTGTTGGACTTGCATATGTTTGGTTCCGTACTATCATACAACTTATTTCTAAGTTTAAAGTTAAATTCCAAAATTTCGACTTAATTCCTTGCAAATAATCAATCTTGAAGTCATACTATTTTAATTTCCTTTTTATATTATTAAATTTACAGAAACAACACTTACATTTAGTCAAATTATTTTGATCATAATAATATGATAGATTATTTTAATCCTTTAATCGATTTATCGTATTTCAAGAACTGTTTTATATGTGCTATGCACACTGCCCACTTCCCTACCCGTCTATAAAGTACGACATTACTGTAGTACATTATTACGAAAAAAAATACCGGTAATTTATAGGCGTTACCTGTCAAAAAGATAATAAACGAATGGACAGGGTATAGTAGTTTTTGCGTGAAACAGTTGTTAGACATCCAAACATCCTCACAAACTGTTTAATTTATAATATAAAGTAGGGAAGAGGTAGGATTTTAATGGTTTTTAGGGTTCCGTAGCCTAATGGCAGAAAACGGAACTCTTATAGATTCGTCATGTCTGTCTGTCTGTTCGTCCGTAAGTCACAGCCACTTTTTTCCGAAACTATAAGAACTATACGGTTGAAACTTGGTAAATAGATATATTCTGTGAATCGCATTAATATTTTAACATAAAAATAGAAGGAGTGGAAAGGAGTGGCCGCGAGTTTTTATTGCCATGTTCTTTTCTCCGGCTCTACCTATTGTTTGCGAACATGGCATAAATGTACATGTAGAATCTTGACCTGTCACAAGAGATGTATTGCATCCTAAGTGAATAAAGAATTTTGAATTTGAATTTGAATTAGAAAAAAACAATAAATTTTGGGGGTCCCATACTTAGAACTGAAACTCTACAATTTTTTTTTCATCATACCCATACGTGACTATGAATAGGTCTTCAAAAATGATGTTGAGATTTCTAATATCATTTTTTTCTAAACTGGATAGTTTGCGCGAGAGGCACATCCAAAGTGGTAAAGTGTGTCCCCCCCCCCCCCCCTGTAACTTCTAAACTAAGAGAATGATAAAACTAAAAAGAATATGTTGTACATTACCATGCAAACTTCCACTGAAAATTGGTTTGAACGAGATCTAGTAAGCAGTTTTTTTAATACGATGTAAATCGTAAACCGCAATTTACCTTTCATTCAATCAATACACCACTATTGAAACATCGATCAAAGTTACAACGAACTACAAGAACTTTTATATAATGTTACTTGCTGCTACGGAACCCTTTATGGGCGACTTCGACTCGTACTTGGCCGTTTTTTTATATTACATTATTACAAAACTCTGTGAAGTTTTTTGTACGTGAGTAGATTTGTTTTTGGACCGACAACAAGCCCTTTGAGTACGATTTTGAGTTAAATAAAAAATATTAAATCTATTTCATGTGAATAGGTTTTCGTAGATATAAATAACTACGCTCCTTTGCTTCAATACTGCGAAAGCTCACTTTTTTATTTGATAATTTATTTCGCCGAATATTATTTTCTCACAAAACGTTTTTCAGCCCTAATGATGTAATTCTATTTATTAATTAAATTACAACTTAGTCAAATGTTTATTGAAATTTCATGAATTAACAACGTCAATCGTTGTTAAGACTTCTTAAGAAATTGAATAGGCATTAAGTAAAAAAGGGATTTTTATTAGGTAACATAATTATGTTTGTACCAATTTCAACGTAAACATTATATAATGGCAATCGAATCTCATTTAGTACCATGACTTATTTAAAACCATTAAACAGTTGTTAAAAATGATGTAAACAACCACAGATTATGTAAAACTGTGCCTATTTTAACATTGACAAACAAAGTGTAACTTGAACTTTATTCTACTTAAGTTCAAGTGAATTATTACTATAAAAGCCTCTTATTCAAGATGTTTCGCAGCCTTCAGTACTGTTTTGTCGAGTGATTAATGAGTTCTGTCGATTGAACAACGTTTCAACTTTTACGTTCACAGTTGTGACAGCTGTTCTGATAAAGTTAAATAGAATTTAAAAGTCAACCCACCTCATACGATATTGCACAATTTTCTGTAACTTTTAAATGGCTTTCTAAATAACAGAATAATGTATTGCGTATGCAAGGAATACATTTTTCAGCTTACTTTTTGCATTTAGAAAGGTATTCTTTTGAATATAGATTTACATATGACTGCACGATTAGCCTATTGGCTTAACCGTTCGCCACGCCACTTTCTACTACGCCAAGTGTTGTGGGTTCAAATCCTACACGGGAGAGCACTTTGTATGATTCTCAAATTTTTATTCTGGGTCTGGGCGTTTTTCGTGTCCGCTTTTTGTATGTTTGTAAAGTCGCCGCGACACAGGGATATATCCTAATGCGGAAGTTGTCTTTTCAAAGAAAAAAAAAAAGAAATGTATACGAAATGGTCGCTTGATAGCTAAGTGTTAGCTACGCAATTTATTTAATGTAGGTAAATTATGCAGTCACAAGTTTCCAGTTTTTTATGAATTTTTGTATGCCATTTAGTATAGCAGTGGCATGGTTTGATTAGATCAATGTTATAGTGTGGACTAATATTTTGAAAATTAATTAATCATTAATGATATTGCTAAGTTAGGTTCCCTTACAAAATATTACAAGAACATAAGAGAGGGCTGATGCATGTTACGATAAACTACATCAAAGGTATTCCGAATGTTCCAAAAGTAACTTGAAATTCTAAAGAAAACCAATACTTAATTCCGTTCGTCAAATATTTCACAAAGACCAAATTGTTTCCACAGCACTGAAAAAATTGTTTTCTAGAAATTCTTTTGGCTCTGTACTGAGAATTTTTTACTGACCAAAAGGATATTGGGTGAACCTCAGTCATATTCAAACATGAATAACTCAAAATAACAAGTCAAATCCTACTTTAGCAAGCGATTTAAAGAGCAGTTACGTGGCCTTCAAGACCCAAATTCTAAACCAAAAAGTTTTTGCGTCCCAAAAGCTTCTTTTCCTCCGATTTAGTTACAAATTTATCAATTCTGGGTTCAGAACATTTGTTTTGAGTGTTTCAGTAGGTTTTGGAAAAAATATTAGTGTAGCTACCTTTTTTACATAAGCCAGCCAAAGTGACTCTATACTGCCTGACCTGATGGAAAGCACGAGCAGAATTCAAGAGTTACACATTACGGGTGCAGATAATGAAACAATGCAGCACGGTAACCCACACTCTGTGGTGACACACACGAGTGATGTCATATAATGTTAATTTTCTGTGAGAGGGTAGTACCACCCAGATGGAGTCAGACGGTTCGTGCATACGTTCCTCTCTCCTCTAAATCTCGTCACTGTTGAAGTACCTACGAAAAATTTTTTTTTTACATTTTACTCTTGTCCTACATTTACTCTTGTCCTACAAAACTAAATATTTCACAACTAGCAGCCTAATGTTAATAATTTGTTATACGTACAATAAATATTATAATACTCGTACATAGCTTGAATAAAGTGGTCGTGCTGCTACCTGGCGTAATTTAGTCCCTAGACACAAGCCCTACATTGCTACAAGGCATCAATTGATCAGGTCACTACGGTATATCAGAGCAATATCTCGTTTCAAAGCGAAGACTGTGACCGATTGATGACTACCATTAGACTAGCGATGGCCATGATGATGAGGTTGGGCTTTTAAACTTAATTAAAACTATACAAATTAGAGTCAGTCGTCCTGTGTTACACAATCTGAATTAAGGATCTTTAAAACTACACATCTTGAAAAATAAGTTACTTGTAACAAAGCGTATGACGATGTACGTGGGTAGATTTGTAATGTTATCTTCTATCTAATTCAACAATGTTACAAATCTTCTTAATTAGGAAACACTGTTTTAAACATCATCATCATTATCATCATCAACAGCCATTAACAGTCCACTGCTGGACATAGGCCTCTCCTTAGAAAGGAGGTTTTGGCCCACTATACCACGCTGACCAGACGGGTTGGTATAGGGTTGGTTTCAAGCCCAACACGTGCGTGCGACAACAGGGGGGGTCGATAGTGGACCTTTCGTTCGCTACCCCTGCACTCGCCGCACGTGTACAGAACTGGCGTGTCCTGGATGAGGTTGAGACGCTCTCGGACCATTTGTATATCCGATTTGAGCTCTCCCGGTCCCAGGACGCCAGTAGGGGTCACGCGGCGCGGCGTCCCTCCCGCTTTCCGCGGTGGTCTGTCGCCAAGCTCGACAGGGATTTACTGGAGGAGGCGGCCATTCTTAACTCTTGGCTGCCTCCGCAGGCCCCGGCCGAAGAGGTCAACGTGGGGGCTGGTCGCTTCTGCAGTGCGATTACGCAGATCTGCGACTCGGCCATGCCCCGCGTACGTGGGCGTCGGCCTCCAAGGAAGGAGGTCTACTGGTGGTCCCAGGAGTTGGCGGACCTCCGTGCGGCCTGTGTTCGTGCCCGGAGGTGCCTCACTCGTAGTCGGCGACGCCACCGCGGAGTCGGTGAGGAGGTGGATCGGCTTCAAGAGGAATACCGTGAGATCCGGCAAACTCTGAAGCTGGCCATCTGCCGCGCCAAAGAGGAGAGCCGTAAGGAGATGCTGGAGAGTCTCGAGCGTGACCCCTGGGGTCGGCCCTATCGTGCGGTGCGCAAAAAGCTCTGCGCGGGGGGCCTGCCCCTCACGGAGACTCTCCAGCCCAGCTTCCTGCAGGAAGTGGTCGAGGGCCTATTCCCACAGCGGGCGGAGCACACGCCCCCGTCGATGGCCGTCATGGCCGGAGGCGACGACGAAGGCGAGGCTGATGTGCCGCCCGTCAGGGAATCAGAGGTAGGGGCGGCTGTTCTAAGGATTCGATCCAAGAACACCGCCCCCGGGCCAGACGGGGTACCTGCCCGAGTGCTGGCCCGAGCCCTCGATCATATGTCGGACCGCCTCAGGGGAGTGTTAGACGCTAGTCTGGCGTCCGGACGCTTCCCTGAGTGTTGGAAAAGCGGGAAGCTGGTTCTGCTCCAGAAGCCAGGTCGGTCTGCCGACTCGGTCGCGGCCTATAGGCCCATCGTGTTGCTGGACGAGGTGGGTAAGCTGTTCGAGAGGGTGCTCCACGCCCGCATCGTCCGGCACCTGCGCGAGGTGGGCCCCGATCTGTCGGACGCCCAATTTGGATTCCGGGAGGGGCGTTCGACGGTCGACGCAATTCTGCGTCTGAAGGCCGCGACTGAACAGGCGGTGGGCTGCGGCGACGTGCTGTTGGCGGTGTCGTTGGACATCGCCAACGCATTCAATAGTCTGCCATTCAGCTGCATCAGGGCCGCACTCCAGTACCACGGAGTGCCGCAATACCTGGGGCGGCTAGTGGCAGACTATCTGACGGAGCGTACTGTCATGTACGAGGACCGAGAAGGAGTCTTGAGACGTCGGGCCATGTCGTGCGGTGTTCCACAGGGGTCTGTCCTCGGACCACTCCTGTGGAACATGGGATATGACTGGGTCCTGCGAGGGCGTCTCCCCCCCGGGGTCGGTGTAATTTGCTACGCCGACGACACTTTAGTGACAGCCCGGGGGTCGACCTTCGAAGAGGCGGCACGCCTGGCCACCACAGGAGTCTCCCTGGTGGTCGGGCGCATTGAGGCGCTGGGTTTGCGGGTGGCCCTAGAAAAGACGGAAGCCCTACTTTTCCATGGGCCCCGTCGTGGTCCACCCGCCGGCGCCTCCATCGAGGTCAACTCGGTCCTCGTACCGGTCCGGGCCCACTTAAAGTATCTGGGTCTGGTCCTAGACGGTAGGTGGCTCTTCGACGAGCACTTCCAACAGCTTGCTCCGAAGCTGATCGGCACTGCCTCCTTCCTTGGGCGTCTTTTGCCCAATCTGGGAGGAGCCAGTGTCGCCACGAGGCAGCTGTACACGGGGGTTGTCCGGTCTATGGCACTCTATGGTGCACCGGTGTGGGCGGCGGCTCTGACCGAGCAGAATAGGGCGCGCCTCAGGCGGCCTCAGAGAACTCTGGCGGTCAGAGCCATACGGGGCTACCGCACCGTATCGACGGAGGCGGCGTGCGCCCTGGCCGGAACACCCCCGTGGGATTTGGAGGCGGAGGTGCTCGCCGACGTTTATCGGCGAGTGGCTAACTACCGGGCGGAGAGTGGTGGAGTTGGACCTCCGCCCGAGGACGTGCGCGAGTGGCGCGAAGCCGCTCACCGAGCCACGATGGATCGCTGGTCGGTCCGGCTGGAGACTCCACGTGCTGGCTTCGCCACCGTAGAGGCGCTTCAGCCGGTCATCGGCGAATGGGCAGTGCGGCAGCACGGGACCCTTACCTTCCGACTGACGCAGGTTCTTTCCGGGCATGGTTGCTTCGGAAAGTACCTGCACTCGGTCGCCAGGAGGGAATTGAGTCCCGCCTGCCACCACTGCGACTGCAGTGAGGATTCAGCTCATCTGAGGGGATCTCTCGCTGCCGGCCGTCGTTCGTTCCATGGTCGGCAGCGAGAGCTCATTTACCGCGGTCGCAACCTTCTGCGAGGACGTAATCACGCAGAAGGAGGCGGCGGAGAAGGCCCGGGAGGACGACATCCAATCGGACCAGATTCGCCGCCGGCGACTCGGGCGGCGGAGGCGCGAACATCTGCGCCTCATGCCGCCTTGAGTGTGGCCGTGGGTGGACGGGACGGGTTTTCCCTCCACCCACACTATGTGGCCAGCCGCGAGGGGGCGGCGTCGGTGTGTGCCGGACGCCGCCTAAGAGAGGGTCGTCAAATCGAGACGGTGCCCGCATCAGGAGCGGGCAGGCGCTGGAGAAGTTCAGAAGGAGATCCCACCCTGGACTTCTCCTACTCCTAAACGGAGAAGCGCGGAGAGGGCACACTGTGTGTTTTTTAGTCGGTTCAAGTCCGACACACCACCCCGCCGTAACCCCCGGTGGGGTGACGCTCCATGATGATTTTTCACACACTAAAAAAAAAAAAAAAAAAAATGGGTTGGTTTCAAGTTTTCCTTCTCTTTGCATTGGTGTTGTCTTGCGTAGTTTATCCTTTAATCGCCTTTTATGACACCCGTGGGAGGAAAAGGGGTGGTGACACTCTGTATTCTTAATCCGTCACCACACGGACAAACGCTTTAAACATAAGTCTGCTAAAATGACTCTACTCTGTTAGATCTTGATCTACAGTATTTATTGCAATCGCAGACAATGAAGTATGGTGACATACACTATTGAGATACTTCTGCATTATTAGGCCTCCAGACTCACACTTAACAACTATGACATTTTAGTTTGGTCGTCTGTGGTCGAGCTGACCGCGGCCCATTCATGCTGAAATCAACGTGGCTCTAATACCTTTTAAGTAATATCTATCGATAGTACATTCAAGTAAACTGTGACAGCGTAATTGTAGTATAATCTTCTATATTGTCGGCTCACAGTCGCCAAGTCCACTCGCTATCGTCGCTAACAATCAACTACCTGTGATGGCCTGTGTCTCCCGCACGTACTCTCGAGATGACATAATGCTACCTTCTCATTCATTCATAATGAACGAGTGAATGAATAAATTAGTGACACCTCATTCATTCACAGAGAACGCGCGAATGAATAACACAATGACACCTCATTCATTCACAGTGAACGAGTGAATGAATAACTCACTGACACATACACTACAGTAATCCCTACTTCCCTACTAATATTATAAATGCGAAAGTAACTCTGTCTGTCTGTCTGTTACGCTTTCACGCCTAAACCACTGAACTGATTTTGATGAAATTTGGTATGAAGATAGAACTGAACTTGGGAAAGGACATAGGCTACTTTTTACTGCAATAATCGAGATACAAAGGTTTTTACCTTTTTACCTAGGTGATTAAAAAAATACATAAATCGTAGATGTCAAAATGTATCACTGTTTATCTTCTGTCAAAACTTCACAGGTTGCTAGGCATAACACACTTGCATGGCAACCATAATGATAGTTTGTAAATGACGTAAATGACATAATGATAAAGACCACTAGACCAGGGTAGATAATTATTGAAAACAAAATTATAGTACGATGAAACCCATTGGAATCTTACTTTGGAAACTTATGTTATTACGGGCGATCTGCGATCTGAGGGGAGTCGGGTAGGGGGGGAAGGTTTTCGGGTCCTCCTCGGACGGGGCGTGAAAAAGCATCTCACTAAGCCGCCATAGTGTGGGCCGCCATACATTATTGTCTGCATTCGCAGCAAGTGTGGTAGCCCCGACTCTTGGATTCTGCTCATGCTTTCCATCAGGCAGGGTAGAGTCACTTTGGATGGCTAAATATATAAAACAAAGGGTAAAAAACGGTTTATCTCAATTTACGGCAAAACTACAAGTCCTATGGAAAAAAGTTAAATGGCAAAGTTGTTGGTAATTAAAAGATCTACAACTTTTTAGGGATCCGAAGTTTATGATTTCGAACCCTTATAAATTCGTCATGTCCGTCTGTCCGTCCGTCCGTCCGTCCTCGACTTACCATCCAAACAGTAAGTGCTAGAAAGATGCAACTTTGCATGAATATGTATTGTAATTACGTCGACAAAGTGCTACAATAAAATTATAAAAAATATTTTTATTTAGGGTACCTCCCCGACACGTAAAATGTGGATGTTATTTTTTTTAATGTTATTGTTATTATTTAAAACTTACCTTTTTATGTCCCGAATACACTGTAATTTTTTTGATTTGAAATATTAAATTTTTTCACCCTATTTTGACTTAATACCGAAAAAAACCTTAATTTTCAATCGAAAATTCTCCCGTCAAAATATCAACTTTTTTCAAAAAAATTGGGTGTTTCCTATTCGATAAAATCTCTACTTTCCGATGGTGTAAAAATTTTTAGATATTTCCATAATTATTCTCAGAAAATTCAAAAAATAATAAAACTCGAATTCGATTTTTTTATCGTTATTGAGATATTTATTAAAATTTACACTTTAAGACGCTGAGTGCAGCCAATGACCTTGAGCAATAAATACACCCCTTTTTGTTCGATAAAGCAGCGCCGCGTTTGAGACGCGGTTCGTTATCGGTACTACCACAGTCTCCGAGAACTAATATTCGTCTTTGAATTTGCACTCTGCTTTTAACACAGGGCCTTAGAATATTTTAGATAGGGCAAAATAAAAATGCTATCGTAATGGTATGATAAAAAAAGTCATGTGGCACTCGGAGACTGCCGCGGTAAAGCTATTGCATAGCATTTTTTATCAACTTATGCAATTTAATTATTTATTTATTTTTTATTTATATAGTATTTTTTTATTAAATATTAATCCAAGTTTACAAAACAATATACACTGTCTTTTTACCAACATACATTCTAACAAACCAGTCATAGTATAATATGAAACTATTCTGAACGCGACGATACTCGAGACGACGAGAGCTCAGCGAGTATGTGATTTGTGTATGATGCAAAACTACATTCTGCGGTCCATCTCCTTCAGAGCTATTTTCCAATAGTCTTCTTTTACTGTAAATAAATAGTCCATGAATTGTTAGTTAGATTTGAGTGACATTTCAGGACGTGCAGTATTTTACACTGTTCTTACCTTGGAACTTCAGAACATTGAACGTTTTGTGAGAATTCCACATTTTGCAACCTGTGATTAAATAATAGTACTTATTTAATTTAATATCTTTATTGCTTAATTATTATGATGATAATATTATGCGGTTAGATACACTATCAAAAATGACTATGCATAAAATAAGGCCATCATATGATACATTGTGTAACTAAAATGGCAGAGTCTACGACTTTTGTAAGTCTATGTATGTTACGTTCTTCAAGACTAAAGCTGGAAACACATTATCGGACGCGGCTGACGGACGCGGCTAACAGCCGCGACTGTAAATTGTACATTATTTTATTAAAACACTGATAGAGTGCCTTGGTAATATATTTTCATTCAATGTATTGAAATATTGACTCAGTAATATACATATTTATGATAATAAATTGATTTTAGTGGAAATAAGTGTGCACAGAGCAGAGAATATTCTATAACGAAAGGTTGACGAAAGAGAACAGACTGCTTTTTCGCGCGGCACGAGTGGCGGCAAGGGAACACGGATATACCTTCTGCTGGTGTACTAACGGCAGTATTTATGTTAAACAAAGGGAGGGAAAGCCAGCTGTACCAATACGCACGCAGGAGGACCTTTCTCGCATTATCAAATCAACGAGTACAAACCAGGAACACAGCAAGTGAGCCATCACCACTCTCACGATGCGAGAAGGATCTTCTATCGGAGTCAAATCTCACCATTAAATATCCTTTTTATAATCCCTTATATATTTTTTTTGTTATTTTATTGGCCAATGTTTTTTGTGTTATTTTATATTATTTGTTCCTGTCAGAAAATGTACAAGTTGCTTGAACTGTTAACAGATCACGTCTGCATGATTGTGTGTACTATTAGTGTTTGCTTAAAAATAATGCAATATGGAGACCAAGTTATTCGCTATAAAGGGCACGCGTTCATTTGTTGTTTTGTGTGTTATGTTACATCTGATATGGCGTCAGGGGCTGGTCAACGCTTGAATGAATGGACTATGGATGGACATTATAAGATTCACAACGTTGAAATAGCATTGTTATACTATAGGGTTGACCCTGGGATTCTTCACATAGATTTTTGTAAAGCAAAACTTATTTTTGTTTTGCTTGGTAAGATCTACACTGCCATCAAATATATTACATCACATGTTGAAAGGCATGGGCAGCACGGTGGTCAGGGTAATCAAGTAGTTTTGCAAATCTGTTATGGGGATTGTCTCTCACTTGCCAATGACTGATAGTAGAATAACAGATGAATTAGATTCGGTAAGTATTGATTGCCGTGTCGTCCAAATGCCTGAAGAAATTCCTACAGCAATGGCAGAGTTCTACAACTTTAGGATGTTGACGTATAATATACGAAGTATCTCGAAGAATTTCGATTATTTTGTGTTAACTATCAACAGAGTTCCTGCTATTTTTGACATAATAGTATTGACTGAATGCTGGCTTAATGATTTATCCATAATACCACAGATAAAATCGTACACGAGCTACCATACAACAAAAAATATTAACCAAAATAGTGGTGTGGTTGTTTACGTTAGAGATAGTTTGCGTGTATGTGTCACCGAACCAAACATTATGGATGCCAATTGCCTTCAAATTGACCTTTCTAAGGAAATTACAATCCTAGGCTTATACAGACCACCATCATTCAGAAATTTAAACAACTTTTTGTGCTCACTTGACACTCTACTGAATTCTTTAACAATCAAATCCAAGCCATTTATCTTAACGGGAGATATGAATATAAATCTGCTTGACTGCAGTAGCGGTTCAGATATAGAATACCTATGTCTCCTATCAGAGCATGGCCTGTTCCCTGCAATCACGAAACCTACCAGGGATAACGCATGTCTGGATCACGTTTTTTATAAACACTGTAACAAACGCTATTGGTGTGGTTTGTCACTCAGATATAACAGATCATGAACTTGTCATACTCGGTTTAGCTCTTAACCAGCAGGCGAAAAGTAGCCCAGAGCGAACTATTGCTAGACGCAACATAGACGCCATACGGAACGAACTCCTGAACGAAAACTGGTCACGAATACTTGGCAATCCAAATATTAGTAGTATAGTTGAAGGGTTTCAAGAGCGACTGGCAGACGTTATTGATAGGCATACGCGGCAGGTTAGAGTGAGTCACTCCAAGTTTAACATAAAGCCCTGGATAACTCCGGGGCTCATACGTTGTATGCGACACAGGGATCGACTGCATGCGAGGTCACGGAGATTTCCAAATGACCATCTTCTGCAAAAGATTTACACCCGCTACAGAAACTTTTGCAATTCCTTACTCAGAAAGTTGAAGATTGAGTATGACAGTGGGGAGCTTTCCAGTAATGCAAAAAACCCAAGAAAATTGTGGAAAACGATCAAAACTGTATGTCATCTCTCCAGAACCCGAAAAGAGTCTGACGAACTTATGAAGATTCCTGGTAGTGCTTCTGTGGAAGATTCACTTGATAAGTGCAACACTTATTTTTCAACAGTTGGCCAAATGCTGGCAAACAATACGCTAAACGACCTACAGCAGACACAAGAGTCATTGGCAGATAAAATTTCTAACAAGTTGTTAACACAATCTTTCTTTATGTCACCTACCGATGAGTCTGAAGTAGAGTCACTTATACTGTCTCTGCAAAACGACAAAGCTCCTGGTATTGATGGCCTAACCAACGTTCTTCTGAAAGACATTAGGGTGAGTATCGTACCACCTCTTACACATATATTCAACCTAAGCCTTGAATCGGGTATCTTTCCCGAAGCATGGAAAACTGGTTGCATTACCCCAGTTTATAAGAATGGCGCAAAAAACGCAGCGGATAGCTACCGGCCAATTACACTTCTGACAGCATTCTCAAAACTTCTGGAAAAAATAGTTAACAAAAGACTAGTCAAATACATTGAATGCAATAACCTAATTTCCGCCAGACAGTTCGGGTTTAGGAGAGGAAAATCAACAGAGGAAGCAGTGTCATTGTTGATATCCACAGTGTCAGAGCAACTAGATAAGAACAGGTGCAGTATTGTAATTAGGTATTAAGTTTCTTGATGTCGGCCGAGCACGTTAAGCTTGTGTAAATCGTAACAGGCACCCACAGGACAGGCTTGCCTAGTGTGGGGCCACTGGACATAGCCAAAATGTACTTGCCTTTACTTGTAAATAAATTATTTTTATTTTTTTTATTATTTTACAGTCTCGTCAGTCGGTCTTGTGCCAGATTTCTGTCGGACGTCCGAACGCTCAAGGTCAGTCTGTCCACGACTTACGTCCGATAGTTTGCACAGCTGAGTGTATGTTCATACTCTAGATCACGGCTATCAGCCGCGTCCATTAGCCGCTTCCGATAATGTGTCTCTAGCTTAAGCTTGTTCCACTACACAGTTGACAGTTTTTAGGGTTATGAAACTACATTACGTCTTTGTAAGGATATCTAGTTAAATAATCTTACATGTCAATCAAATTATAAGTTTATTAATAAAATAAATTATTCTTACCTTATAGCCTCCATCATAATATGATTTTGTTTTGTTTTATAATAAAGTTTTTTAGATTTATCAGCTAAATATAGCGCGCGAGTCGAGCGACATAGATCCGTTTAGCAGGGCGCCTCAGCGCTCACTGTCGTTCTCCATAGGAGTGACAGATAAAAAGCGCTTGAAATAGAAGGGCGTAAGTGCCAAACCACAAAATTCGTTATTTTTTGTAAATGTTGCATTTTTTTTAAAAATTAAAGTTAACCATTTCCTTCAGTTACATATGATACACAATTTTACTTAATTTCATTTACATTACTTAAAGCACAACTGTGTAATGTCAAAATTTAACTATTTTCAGAGGCTACTTTGATTATTTTTTTTATCGAGTGAAGTTTTTCAAATCGTGTTTTGGAAATAACCAATAAGTGAGGAATATGTTCAATTATAAAGACATTGATTTTGGTAATCATATGAGCGATAGGTTTTTATACAAAACGATCTTTATTTACCTCTATTTTGGTTTTCAGCCCCTTAATCGTGTAGTTTTATAAATATATTTTGGGGTGTTTTCTGTTTGATGAAATCTCTACTTTCCGATGGTGTAATCCCTACTATTATTATAAATGCGAAATTAACTCTGTCTGTCTGTCTGTTACGCTTTCACCTAAACCACTGAACCGATTTTGATGTAATTTGGTATGAAGATAGAACTGAACTTGGGAAAGGACATAGGACACTTTTTATCGCTAAAATAAAGGTAGAAGGGTTTGAAATAGGGGACGAAAGTTTGTGTCAAAGTTCCTTATTATCAAACATAAAATCATGTAAGATTGTTTAATCTACCCATACCGTGTTGCGCGATATAAACGAATTCCACGCGGGCGAAGCCGCGGGCGGAAAGCTAGTCTTTATTATAAATGAGAATGTTACTTTAATTAGTAGTTTATCATTGCATGCCCATAAGGGAAAGCTAATCAATCATCATTACATAAATATTGTAGTCATTATCGACATCATTCTCATAACCGAAACAAATGGATTACAAAAGCATGACTTCTGTTTTTGCATCTCCCATTTCACATTGCTATAACATTAATTAATTTGGTAATAATTTTCTTGTTCGTAAATGCTATATAAACGTTAGTGTACCTCATTACCTTCAGAATGTACTGAAACGTATATTTAAATAACCGCATATGTGTAATTAGTATTCGTATAGTGGCAATATTTTAAATTAAATATGTAAATTATACTCATTTGGCCCATACAAACGATGTAATAAAACAACAAATTTATCGCTGACTCAGCTGACAATCTACGATTAAGTACTTACATCGATGCAGATAGCCCTAGAAACACCTAACTTAAAATTACAATAAAACAATTCATTTGAATTCAGATAAAAATAATAAAAAGAGATAAATTAAATCGACGGGTGCAAAGTAAAAAGAGATAATAATAGCTACTGTACGGGGGAGCGAAAAGATCTAAGAAGTGTTTTTTTATAAATTAATGAATCAACTTTTCTGTAAACTTTATTAATACATCTTTACACTCTTGCTCATTTATATTTGATTTTTATTTAGGTAATTTCTTGTTATTAAACGATATTTTGCCGTTGTTCGCATCTACATTTTATTATAAAATTAATACTAATTGTGTCAACTGCCAGTTGGTTGTACGATATACGAGGGACTTTAAATTTCGCGTATAAATTGCATTCGCTTTAATTTAATGTATAAAGATTTGATGAAAACATTTAATTTAATTACAATTGACTTAACTTTGCTATATCAACTGCCAAGAATGGATTAAAAACAGCATAATTATTTTTTCAACAAGATTTTTTTCAAAAAATCATTGGAACATTACTATACAATGTATTATCTTTAAAATTCAGACATATCCGATATATATACCGACAGACAGAGTTACTTTCGCATATAATATTAGGTAATTAATGTAAGGAAGTTAGGATTAACGTAATATACAAAGGAATGTTCTCAGAGGTAACTAACGGAGTAACAGTCTTACGGGTGTTTATGACGGCTCAGTAAGTCTCAGCAAATCTTTTTAAAATTATTAACATAATGCTTAAAGTTCAGAAGTAATTTGCTGCAAAAACCTTGTAGTCGTGTTGCGAACGGAGTTATATTTCAATACGAACACAGTTCATCACTACATTTTATAACATAAAGGCGTCTGCCGCGTCAGTCTGTCTGTGCGCATAAAATGAAAAACCACGAAACCGATTTTTTTTTTACCTGTCTAGTCTAAAAAGCCTGAGAAACGACATAGGCATTTTTTACCTCGATAACAAACATAGACGCGTGCAGAGCCGCGGGCGAAAACAAGTGCATTATAAGTTGTTCAATTTTCAAGTCTGAACTTATATTCAAAAAGAAAATCCATGTTAGAATGATGGTAAAACGTCAGAAAGAGTATGAAAACAAGTTATCATTAATAAAAGTGAAAGCATGAAACATATTCTCTTGTAACTTAAATAAAAGAAGCCTTGCCGGTAAAATTACATTTACCCTGTTTGATACTTGGGAACAACTTCGAGTAAAACTCCTTGATCTTGAGGAACGCTCGGCATGAATATGGTTTACGGGTTCACAACTAATTACATGGCTTGGGCTTACGATGTTGTTGACGTTTTACAATTAAGGAGAGAATTTAGTGGTAAAGTTTAAAAAGACAGTCCTTTTTCTAAGGTTTCTCTTCCAAGTTTTTTCTTATGGATTTTCACTGGATTAAGTATATTGATTGCACAAATAGCGTAACAATGTAAGTAGTTTCGATCAGAGTATTCAGGAAATAAAAAGGTTGCGTATTTAATACAGTTTATTACAATTATAAGCTGATTTGTATTTACATCTTTATTTTAGTTGTTGTTACACTTACAAAGGCCTTTCCTTTTTAAGGAGAGGCCTACGTCCAGCAGTGGACTGTTAAAGGCTGTTGATGATGATGATGACACTTACAAAAACACTATTTTCTTGAAGGAAAAATAAATAACTCAGTAAATAGATCAATAACTATGGTCAATGGTAAACTAAATGTCTAATAATGTGAATAACATGAGTTGTTAAATTTTAGCTCGACTTAAAAATTTTCTTACAAAACACCAAATCGCGTTTATCAGACAGACAGACAGACAGACAGACATGACGAATCTATAGGGGTTCCGTTTTTTGCCAATTGGCTACGGAACCCTAAAAATGACTACTGTTTAGTACCGGTATAATAATAATTTTAATACCGGTATAATTACGACCTCATTTTATTATTACACTTACTTTTATTAGATTGATTACTCTTTAAAGAAAACCTTTAACTTATAGTTATCTAATTGAGAAAGTTGATTAAGCATCAGTTTAGGTGATTACTGTAGGCTACTGATTGTGTGGAGAGGTTGTTTACTTGAAGATCTAAGTGAGTACTAACTCACTTAGATATTTTGTTAGAAGTTTGCATAATTTCTTCGCAAAAGCCTCAGGCGCTTAGGAACGAGAGGTAAAATCGACTCAGGCATAAATTATCATATAGATTTTTTCTATATTGAAGCCTACCATGTCTTTACTCTGCCTGATGGAAAGCATGAGTAGAATCCAGGAATAGGGGTCAGCATCTGCATTGTGAGGGTAAGCAATTCAACATGGTGACTTATATCAAGGCGGCTGGTTGGATGTTTCTGAATCATTCTCCCGGCCTCTAGAGAATGGTGCAGAATGATTGGGCCTCCGGTCTCACACTCACCAACGAAATACGACTGCAAGTTTACTGTCATTATTAGGATGTTCTTTTGTCTTTTTTATTACTTAATTCGATTAACCATGAAAAGGATTTTTTATTCACACAGGAAAGCTGTCATTGAACACATTCTATGATTTTTATCTGATATTATTAGTTAAACCATCATAGTGAAAGTACAATTGTATATTAAAAATTCTAGTTGTTAAAAAATGAATTTTATGATCTCTAACGAAAGTATAGTGTCATCTAACCAGGCGAGATATTCGTGCATATATTCATCATCACAAAATAATAGTTATAATAATAATTGTTTTACGAAAACCAGATTATGGTGGATAGCGAAAGAAATAATCCAAATGCGAATTCCAGACAGAGACCATCACGACGTCCAAAATATCTTAAAACCCTGAAGTTATTTATAGGATTGTAAGACTTCATCCATCTGCCCACATACAAATTACAGTTAGTGTTTTCAGACTTGCTAGCCATGCGAGACGTGTAGGCGTAATACAGATACAGGTGTGACGACTAAATGATGTGTGACAACGTGTGACCCACGCCTACTCCCATTAAGACGAACTTTAGTGGCGACACGACCTTCTGGAATAGTGTTAGGAATGGAGAAATTTATCACAGAGACTATTTCAAAGTCTAAAATAGTTTTATAATGGTAGTGATAGAAAAATATTTAGATACAATTTTACTGCCCTTTTTTGGTATATCCAGCATTACTTTAATCAAATCTTCACAAACTTTTTCTGATCTAACTATCTACTAACTTAAGGTTATATCTTTTAGAGTCATTTTGGCAGCTAATATATATATATATATAAAGTAAAACTGGCCAGTACCGCTGCCCAACGATGAATTTGCATCTGAGGCCGAGGAGTAACAGTGAGGGTCACCACGCTACATTGTCTTATTCATAATGAGGATGGTGACACGAGGCGGAGTAGAATCACTTTTAAAAAGCTATGAATAGTGGGGCACTAAAGATGATCTCGTCGTTATGGTCTTCAGTAATAAACAGGCTTACCCTAAGGAGCGCCCACTATCATGGTCTGAGAAAGTCCGACTTCATTAACGAATGAGCAACTTTAAAATGCAGCAAGTTAATGCAAGTTTTACAACAGCGCAGATACGCTGCAATGCAGTCAAAGCGTTACATCCTGGTTCATCGAAAAGGGACGTAGTAATATAAATAAATACACGGACAGTCTACTCAGGACATCATTATTCTTATCGTCATAATTATACCCATACATTTATTGGCCCCAGTCACGTCTAGCTCATAAAATGAACAGAACTCCATACACTTTAATAACCTAAAGTATACAAAGAAACCATTTATTTTAGTTGAAATATTGCATGATACATTTAAGGGGCGAAATAAATATATACTTCGTGAAGAAAATTGTCCATGGTACGCATATTAATTAGTACTTTTTATCGATGTGAGTTAATTACAGCGAATGGTGAGTGAATATGACGTATTAGTAGAAACCTGTAAAATATTTCAACTTGTCAAGGTTCTCGTGGCCTATTTGCTTGTGAGAGATTAACAAAATCAAAGCAATGTTTTAGGTAATTTAATTCCGAAAGCACGTGTAAAAGGCGCCGTTAACACGCTTTGATTTTGTATTGTTTGTTTTGTTGATTTGTTTGAAGTTATTGTTGTTGTTTTAAGTTGTAACGGGTCGCTGATATGATTATCGATGAATATTAATATTATTAATTAAATCCAGTTATTTTTAACTATTTTAACAGATTACGGCGAAGCCAAAGGGAAAGGTATTCGTTTTGGTACTCAATGTATGTTTGTGTGTTCTACCGTAATGCATATACTAGGTACTGAACCGATTCTAATGAGGTATCAATATATTCATAATCATATGCCTGTGTGATATAGGCTATAGAATTTTTATCAAAAGTTTTTACGTTATGGAGTTATAGTTTTCCAAACTTAGGTATATATACACAAAAAAATTAACTGTCATTAGTAAAACGCTTAATTATTATATTATTACTAGCTGTGCTCCGCTCGCGTCCTAGGGGTGTGAAAAATAGATGTTGTCCGATTCTCCGACATACCCGATATGCACACAAAATTTCATGAGGATCGGTCAAGCCGTTTCGGAGGAGTTTAACTACAAACACCGCGACACGAGAATTTCATATATATACTAGCTGATGCCCGCGGCTCCGCTCGCGTACTAGGGGTATATAAAATAGATGTTGGCCGATTCTCAGACCTACAAAATTTCATCCAAATCGGTTCAGCCGTTTCGGAGGAGTATGGGAACGAAAATTGTGACACGAGAATTTTATATATAAGAAGATGCCGCGATAATTATTATACAAGCAGGTGGGTTAATTGATGAAAGTAGCTACCGCCTTGCAAGTCAAGAGACAAAAGTGTATTGCTTAACTTAGTACACCCCCTCCCCCTAGAACGAGAAAGAGGGGAGGGCGGTATGTGAACCTTACTTTATGAGAAGCAATAAAAATGTAAATTAAGACCAGTTTCCTGTGAGGTTTTCGTCTCACTCAGGTCGACTTAAACTCATTGAGGTGAAGAATTTCCCACAACAATTTAATCCTATTAAACCATCCATAAATACTACACTAATAATATAAATAGAAATGAAATGTAGGTAGCAAGTATCAAGTTCTAGAACAACTTATACAAACATCGATCAATGACATCAACGACGTTGAATGACGGTGATGAGTAAAGCTTAATGAACCCCGAAGACAAAAAATCTAGGTACCTATTAATTATCCCCAGTAAACACTAAAATCTTATTCTTGCTACTTTAGACCACCCACGTGTTGCAAGAACTCGTTGTGTCCTTTTTTTGTCCTTCGTAGTTAACTGCCAAGCTCAGACGAAGTGCAGTGAGGTTTAACGAAGGTGTACGAGTATGTAGCGTGTAGTGAGCAACAATGTTCGGCTTCATGGGCATGACTGGGTTCTCGGTATTTTGATACAACCGGATTCACTAGTTTTCTGAATAAGTGGTAAGTAGACGTATTTTAAAATGCTGAAAATATGAGTAACGGAACGGAGTAACGGAATGGTATCATTAAGGGATTTAACTGATATTGTATTAGATATATTTTTTTGTTTTATTATAATTGTTTGATATTAATATCAAGCCGTTATCTTATAGGAAATCTGAACGTCGCGTCGATAAGATCATTAGTTTCGATTCATACCCATTTAATTATTTATTGAATTAAATATATACGAATTTATACACAGTAATTGACTAATGTAGTATTATATATTCTTTGTATATGTACCTATATGTCTCTAATTGAACTCCTTTTAAACTGCTGGACTGAATTTCATTAAACTTCGTATGTGTACTCAAGTGGGTTCGAGAATGGTTTAGATTTGCAAATGGACCTGATAGATGGCGGTGGATGAAGTTCAGTGGTTTTCAAAATTTGGTGGTACGAAGTTCGCAGGGTCAGCTAGTATAAATAGAAAAACATCACAGATATTAAATCCATCAAACACGTTTTTGGAATGTTAATAATTGATTCTTGTAATAAAAGAAATAAATTCTTAATATATTTAACTTACATTTATTGTACTACGAATAAAGTTCTAGAACAAACCACTTATTCCTCCGCAGTATTAAATATCAACTAAAGGAGCTAAATTATAGTTGTGCATTAGACCACAAGCCAGCTTTACATAAAGGCAAATGCGTACAAAATATAAAAGTTTTAAGAACACTTACTGTGTGGCTCCTTCGCTCCAATGAACTGAATTACACCTGAAATAAGAAAAATATTTTTAGTAAAATATCAATATAGGCAGATACCAATTACCGAAATTATATTTGAATTTGTTGTGGCCGTCGTCGAGTTAAATTAGTCGGCTGTGGTTTTTATATAACAGAAAAATCTAGATGTAAGCATATTGTGATGCCTGAAATGAGAATAATTAAGTCTTGTATTGCGTTGATAAGTATGAACTCTGAAGTACATAAATACTTTTTGATTGTGGAGAAGATTCTCAAGTACCATGGAAAGAAAGAAATAGTTACATCAGAAATAATAATAGGTATTCATTTAAGCCATTAATTTATAGATCGTTCGCAGAAGAACTCATAGCCAAGTGGCCTTAGTTGATTGGAAACAATCACCGAAGTTAAGCAATGACGGCGCGGTCAGACCTAGATGGGTGACCGTTTGTGGCATGACATGTTATGAGTGTTTCCGTGATACGGAGATCACGTTAAGTAGTCGGTTATCATAATTTAGCCGTCGTAAAGCTTAGTTGGAGGCCTTCGGGTGGTTTAAAAACATCGAACGGCAAGATCAAGTAGCCACGCCACAACTTATCTTGCGAGTCCCCAACCCGTATTCGGCCAGCGTGGGAACGTATGGCCTTAACCCTCTCTTGAGAGGAGACCCGACCCCAGCAGTGGGACGTTATGGCTTATTGTTGTTGTTATAGATCACACTAATAATCGATTAGAACTAAACTGTTTATTATTATGAATGAAATAAATATTATGAAAAAGGTATTGTTTCAAATGGTTGTTTTTTTTTTCAGAAACTTTATTTCAAGTTTGACCTCTAATTTTTAAGCTACCCGCATTAATTTCTAAATTGAATAAGTAATTTCTTCAAAGCCGAAAGATGTTGATATCTTCGCGTACAAATTTAAAAAACTGGACCCCGTGATAATTAAGAACTGTTAGCTGACAAAAGGTAATGAATTTTCAGAAAGATTAATTACTTAGCTTAGATATAAGAAAGTTCATTAAAAGAGTGAATTGATAAAAAAATTAGAACACGTCAGATAATAAGATCGGCAAGAGCCTTCTTAAACCTCCTATGTATTTATTTTCTAATTTCGAAAATTGTGTGATCGTTTTGTAAGTTGGACCTCAGCAGAGGTTGTAGGGTTAATTTGTTCATAAGGTTTTCATTATATTTTGATTGCTTCGGCGGCGCAGTGGTAGCGTATGCGACTGCGGTTCTTGAGGTCTCGGGTTCGATACCCGGGTCGGACCCAATATTTGTGTTTTGATGTTATATCAGTTGTCTTGTACCTATAATACAAGCTGTCCTTCGTTTGAAACTGGATTGCGTTATGTGTAAGATGTCCGAAAAATATTTATTTATTTATTATTATTTTAAGGTCTGATGTTTTTTTTTTAAGTTTTTCTTAATTAAACTTTTAGATCATCAATCACAGACTTTAGCAGTCCACAGCTTGGCATATTCCTCCTCTTAAATAAGTATTTTGGCCGTCCATTTTAATCGACACAATGGTGACAATCATCATCATCATCATCATCATCAGCCTATCGCAGTCCACTGCTGGACATAGGCCTCTCCAATTACAATAATGAAAGCTTATTGAAAAGGCATTTTTTTAAATTATATTTATATGTCATTTGTTTGAATTGCCATTTCAATAACATGTCACATTCTTGTAACATTAATGTAGATTATCGGCATTCACTGAAAATTAAAGACACAATGCTGGACAGGTTGATTACCCATAATTAATTCGCTAGAACTACGTTGCATTATAGTGGATTTCTTAGCAAATTTCTTTTATACTATTGACTTTATTATTCCTCTTTACATTTTATAAAATATATTAAGACATACTAAAGAAAAAGAAATAATGTAACTTGAACCGGTTTGTCCAAAACTCCCTTACAATAGGTACTTTCTCATCCACTGTCCTTAATAGTCTACGTCTGGAAATAGAACTTCTTCGAAAGGAGGTTTTGGGTAATGAACCTCACTTGATAGACTTACTATATGTACTATAGATAAAAACAACTATCTGGTAGGTAGATTTACACCTTAATCCATTCTCTTTACATTTGGAAGTGAAATATTTCAAATTGAATTTTAAAACTATTATATCTTTGATCTAGCAACCCTCAACGCGTTAGATTGACAGATGAATCAATTACCTGAAAAGCTAACATTGATAGATTGGATTCTAAACTCTGGCCGAATACTTAAAATCGAGTACTAAACCAGATTGACAAAGGTATAACTTGACATTTTAGATAACAAAATTTTGTAGTTTGACCTTGACCTCGAGGAATAAACTAATCTATCTGTTATACTGCTCTTATGCTGTACCTAATGATCAGATAAGAGTGCTTCTAAATGTCAAAAATGTGTGCAAGAATTTAACGAATGGAAACTTGACAGCTCTGTAGAATCCATTTTAATAATGTTTTCACCTTGAAAAAGGTTACGTAACGGTCACCAAAGTTCAAGTTAATATAAGTTTTTAGGTTCGATGGTGCTTTTAGACGAATGTAATATAAGAGTTTAGCTTTACACAATATTTTTCTTTTAGTGTCATAGCTCGTTGACTTTATTGATTTAGGATTTAGTTTGATTGATCGAGAAGCATTATTTATCAAGAATGCGCATTATGTGATTAGTTTTATATGTCCAATTGATGTATAAATTACGTGCGATAAAAATTACTTACTTCTTTATTATTATTACTCAAATTCTGATTAACATAACTTGCAAAAGTTTGGTGAATGAAGCAGTGATATCTATAATATTTTAGCTTCACAGAAGATTGTACTTACTTCAATTTTTCCTCCTACCTCCTTCAAAATTCGAGCTTAATGACTATTTTGGAACATTTTGTGAAATGCACGATATTTAAAAAGTTCGTATACATTAAGTTTTGGTGTACTATAAAGAATTCTTTATATTGCGTAGATTCAAGTTCTTAAATATCTTGGTTTTGAAGTTACCTATAACTTTGTTCAAAATTAAGAATTCTTTATATTGCATAGATTCAAGTTCTTAAACATCTTGGTTTGGAAGTTACCTATAACTTTCTTAAAAATATAAATTATATACCGGTACACAGTTCTATAGATTTTGAAGCGTCTTTGAATGGGTCCATTACTTTCACTTTTACAAAGTCCTTTGATATTATGACGATATTTCTACCTTAGTATCTAACAAATTCCAGATTAAACCTTTAGCACACGAAACTACTTTTTCTACTACGATATGAATATTTTTGTTGTCTTCTTTATTTACAGGTTTCTAATTATGGTAGTGTGTCGTGTTTTGTTGGTGAGTGCAAGACGATAGTCCCAGTAATGCAGACGCATCTTAAAAGGCCACCATAGTGTGTGTCACCATACTGCATTGCCTGGCTTCTTAGATTCTACTCATGCTTTTAATCAGGCAGAGTAGGGTTACTTTGGGAGGCTCATCTAAATATATAAAAATGAATGTTCGTCTGTATGTCTTTCATAGAATTGTAAACTATTGAACCGATTTAAATGAAATTTGGTACACAGATAGTCCAGAGCCTGAGAAAGGACTTGGGCTACTTTTTACCGCGATAATCGACAGACATGCGGGCGGAACCTCGGGCGAAAGCTTAGCGAAGTTATGTATAAAACAACGATTTTAATTATTTCTAAGTTACAACAAGTGTGCCATCTGAAAATCAGCGGACACCATGTAGCATTTTGCTGAGAGGGTAACCCGTTCTGGCTCAGTATTGTAAGTCTTATTATTGTCTCTGTTTCACGAATTGTGGACCATGAATAAAACCTTTTTTAATTTCAATTTTAGAATTTTAGTATCATACAAAACGATACCGATGTTTATAATTATACTCCAGCTACCTTAACCAGCTACATATTAACTGATCTAATTGGATAATACACCTAAATATAAGTATCATGAATGCTCTGTAATTTTTACCCGGCATTGATTATTATGTCAAGGCCATAATACCGTTATTGTACTGTTCTGTGTGTGACTTAAGTCTGTCTAATTATTTTCCAACTAAAGGTGAAGCCTTACCTACAAGTTCTCTGCATGCAAGGATCAAATAATTACCTGTACATTATCAACTAGCTTTACTTGCGTTGCGTAGCGTTCTTACATTTTTAATTCTCAATTGATAGTCATTACATTTTATAAAGACGTTGCTTTGATCATAAGTTTATATACTGAAAGATAGCAAAATTGAGTTTAAGCAAGTAATAATACGTGCTGAAACTACGAGTAGTATTGCCTACACTACTTGTCTCATTATACTCAATCTAATGAAATACCTCTGAGACCTACAAGCAAAACAAAATGCGAAAACAGCTGTCCAGGCAACATTATTATTTTTGATATATTCTATTTCGACGTCTAATTTATATTCAGTACTGCTGTATTTCTTCCATTAATCAGGAGGCACTAACACAAATAAATAGAATAGAATAGAACGGAACAGAATAGAATAGAATAAACTTTATTGTACACCAATATTATTACAGTTAATGTGTACAAATGGTGGCCTTATTGCTAAAGAGAAATTACTTAAGGGCAACCTTAGGATGGACAAATTGACTGTAGATATACGAATTTATTGTTAATTTTGGTGTGAAATACAAACAAAAAAACTGAGTTCCAGATTAAATAAATGGAAGAATTGTGATTTCAATAAACATTAATACAAACAAATAAAAATTTATGTACGAGTACCTAATAAATTTACATGTTGTAAATAAGGATGAGAGGCAAAGATTTGGCACGTTTTACAGCCATTGGCATGGCATTCCAAAGTCGGACGGCCTGTACAGTAACCTGTTCCAATCTAGCCTGCTGTTTAAAATCTCCTAGCAAAGTGGCTATCTGATGGAAAACGAGCAGAATCCGAAAGTAGTGGTCAATATACTCATTGCGAATGCAACAGCAGCATGGTGACCCAGGCTATGGCGGCCTATTGAGATGCTCTGTATCATTGGGCCTTCGGTCTCACCCTCGCCTATAAAAAACGACAGCACGATTGCTGTCGTTTTAGGTTGGTCTTCTGTGTCAGGGTAGTACCGCCCTAATAACGGTATTGGTATGGTCGGTAATATCCTTACTGTAATCATTCTAGTTATTTCTAGTCAAATAAAAACTACCTCAATGCTTCGGTCTGAGTTCAATATTATACTATTCAAAGTTGCGTGTATGTCATCATTCACCTTTACCTACATCTATTAAGTCACAGAAAATTGTTGGTTGACTAACAATAAAGCCAAATTACACCTTAACATTTCTGAAGGACTGGTTATGCTTTAATCGGGTTAATGATGTGGGAAGTAGTCCACATATCGGTTTATGTGATTGCTTTATAATATAATAATCATATGTTTCAGTTTGGTTACAATGCAACCTTATTGTTGCTTATTACCATGGGATATAATATTTTTTTTTTTTTTTTTCTGTGTATCTTTTTAGATAAGGTAAACTAGTGGCTTGAACAGCTATAATTGAGTATATTTTGTTAGAAAAAAATCATACCTAAATACATAGGCTATTTAAGCTGACAGTTTTCTAGAACTGACAGCAAACGGATAAATTTAAAAACTTAAATATGTTAGAATAAAAATTAATAATTAAGGAAAGTATCGCCGATTATAATACGGCTGTCTTGATAACTTTTAAAAAATGTATACTTGTTATTTCATTAATTTACTAGTCACTTTTTTGTTTAAATAATACCTTTTTTTACGCGGGGAATGCTTTTCACACCATACCCTTCGTGGGGTAAATGAAGGGCGTGTGTGGGACGACTCCCGGAGGAACCGGTCTACCCATTAAGCCCCGCGGCGGTCTACCTCGGATGTTGGGAGGAACACCAAGAACGCATCAGCGGCTTCTGAAGTCCCCCCCTGCCGTACCCCAAAGACTTAGGTACATCTCGGGGTGACTAGTTTCACCCCCAGGGCAGGCCGCTGTAGCGCCTTCTACGGTTCTACGACGACGACACCCCCCGGCCGCACGGATAGTGTCACCTGTCTCGGGTCGTTTGCAGCAGTCACATCTCCCCAAGATGTGGCTACAGCGACCCTTACGCGACGATTTAGATCTAGCTACTTCTGCCGCGTCCGCTTCGCTGCCTCTTGCGAGTGGTATCGGCTCTTTCCCGATCCCGCTCATCGGACTCCTTTTGGAGCATAACGTCCTCACAGAAGGATACCGTGGCTTTCCATCCCTCGTCACTCGCCAGCATTCTCGCGACCAATGCTGACGGTGACAGGTTTTGTCTGATCTGTCCGAGCAGGATTCGATACTCAAATTTTCACGCAGGGCAGTCTTCCAGCGTGTGCTGGGCGGAGTCCCGGTCGAACCCGCAGTGGTGGCATTGTGACGTAGCCTCACGTCTGATCCTACTCAAATACTCACCAAAACAACCATGTCCGGTGAGTATCTGAGTCAATCTGTAGGTGACACAGTCGGTCCTCTCTGTCCAAGCTTCGAAGTTCGGCAGAACGGCTCCAACAGCGCGTTCGCTAGCACAACCTTGAGTTTCGAGCCGTGCCTGTCAAGCCCGCAGAACTTGCGTGTGCCGCCCTATCACTCCGGGCTCGTGGCCCGAAGGCGTCTCCTCGCCATTCCGAAGCGTGACCCGTAACCAGTAGGCCCTATTATACCTAAGGTATAATATAAACAAAAATCGGTTCACAAATGACGATGATTACACACGTATACAAATAAATATAGTCAATTTGAGAACCAACTCGTTTACAAAATCGGTTGAAAACAATACTAAATAACAATATAAAACAAAAATGAAATGTAAACATTGTAAATGTGTTAAAGCGCGCTAAGCTGTAAGACTTATTTATTGCGTCAGTTATATATAATCTGTGGTTTACGTGTGCGGGCTTTTCACGAGTTTCAAAATGACGCTTGCCGAGCTACGCACATATACATGTTCAGTAAGAAATTCCAATTTTCATTCTGTTCGTAAAGGAAAACTCAGGAATGGGGATTAGATATGAATTTTGTAAGGCATTTGTGGGGTTTAATATTATCTTACTTGCGAAATGTATAACATAAAAATCGCAAAGGCTGGGCGTATATTTAGGCTAGGTAATCTTGTTTTAGCGATTGGATCCATAATTAAAAATGTAATCAATTAGTACATGCTATCCTGTAATATTCAATCGGTTCTTCTTCAGACTATTACTATCTACTGCTAAAGAAAGAGTTCAGAATCTTTCGTTTGATATCACGATGGTACAATAATAAAAAAAAAACATGAAACGTACAGGCTAGTCCCCATTAAAATGTCTACACAGTGAAGCGAAAATAGTAGAAATTTTCATTCGTCTATTTCCGAAGGCGATACTGTTAATCGATGTATGTTACGAGGAATGAACAGCGGTAATTGCTGAATTTTGTTATACGATATATTTAAGTGACTGTTCTGCAAAACTGAAATAATAGTATCGTTAGTACATGAAATTTTCATCAAAGTTCAACTTGCAAAATGTTATTATTTTGAACTACACAAAAAACCGTAATATAGCCTGTGGTTATTCAGTTTTTAGTTACAAAATTTTGAAATTAAAAAAAAATTGGAGAAGAAGCATTGAAATGTTAAGACTTTTTTTTGATAAGACGAGTTTTATTGCAGAATTAACATGTTTAAGTTTTCATTTGAAATCAATTTACTGCACCGGTAGAGTGTGACCTTTCAGCATATTTGATCATTTTCATGCCTATATACGTACCAGCACATCACGCTGTTAAATTATCCTATAACACATTTACACAGCATTGAACATAATATGGTAAGTATGGTAATTACAGCAACAAACAGATAAACGCTTGTATTTAGCACAGCTACATGAATACTTCAATAATTTGGTCTATCACCTAATACGGGAACATAAACTTTGAAAATTAGATGTTTGGAATGTTGGATGAAATATTTCATTTCAAACTATACCTACACTTGGAACTTCGTCGTGTCTAAATTAATGGAGCTGTGGTACCATCGATCGTTTAACAACGCGTTACACTGACTAAAGCGGACCACACATCTGAACAACATCCACTAACTATTAACTATCATACTTCCTGTAAATACTTGGCAGTGTAACAAATTGCGCTTTTCGAACAACCTGTGGAAACGAATTGTCGTCTGCGGTATTTCCGCACTGATATGGCCTTTAAGAAAAGCGTACTTCCAGTAGGTCAAATTTCCTTTCTGGGGAGACGCCTATATTCAACAGTAGTCTAAACTAATTAATGCTGTTGATAGAAGGATTCAAACATTACGACGTTCTTTCACTTCATCAATCATCATCAACAGCCTTTAACAGTCCACTGCTAGACATAGGCCTCTCCTTTAAAAAGAGGTTTTGGCCGACTATACCACGCTGGCCAGACGGGTAAAGGGTTTGTTTCAAGTTTTCCTTCTCTTGGCAGTGATGTTAGCTGCTTATTTTGTTCCTTTAGTCGCCTCTTACGACACCCATGGAATGAATAGGGGTGATGACACTTTGTATTCTTAATCTGTCAACACACTGACACTTTCTTCTTTCACTTATGATGATGTTAATTGCCTGCTTGTTTTATATAATAACTATTTAATCTTATAACATATATACATACCTATACATGACATATAACTCGGATATTTATTAAAAAAAGTTATTTAACGTAACAAAATAGATTTACCGTGTGCGCAGTGCGACGCGGCGGCGGTCCATTTTCAGGGTCGACTGCGTTACAGCATTTCATGGAAGATTTACCTAGTAGCTACATTGATTGCAAAATGCAATGCAACGACAAGACGTATTCGTTGGGTCAATTTGAGCAATACTCTATAACTTATTGATTCCAATGCATTACAATTTTCACTGTGGTATGGAACGAAATAAATAGAAACAGAGTTTCAAAAAAAGGAACACAATGATCAAATATAGAGGGTACAAAGGGCGGCCTTATTGCTAAAAGCAATTTCTTCCAGGCAACCATAAGGTAGATCAAATGTTGTAGAGAGACAGTAGTAGTTGAATATGTATTTTTGAACCTACTATTTGCTTATTGTTATGTACTATACCATATTACATACACTACATATATTATATTATCTACAAACATTTACAAATGTTATAGTTCTAATGTGTAAGGGTCCTAATCTATATCTGGGTCATTTAATCACGACACGTATACGAAGCAAACTGTCCGTGTAGCATACTGCACACACTACCTTCTTGATTAAGTTATACAGAAAACTCTATCATCAAACTATTGCTGTCTATTGCTGAAGGAAGGCTTATAAAATTATGTACATATTTGTAAGCTAATTACCTCTTTAACATCATAGGATATAGCCGGTTCCTAATCATAATATTATAGGTTCCTCTGAATTGGAGTTGACTAGTTAGAGTATTCCTGTATCCTACAGATTATGGTAGTGAGGTACTTTTCTCCTTGACTGTGTATGTGATCAATATTAAATTTCTACTTCATGTATCAAGTATCCTAAATCCAGGGATTTTCAAATGGATCAACTGACAAGACGGTAGATTGTAAAAAATTTTGTGATCACTAGGCCACCATAGTTAGAGGTCACCATGCGTCATTATTTACATTCACAATGAGGATGGTGATCACCACTATTGAATTCTACTCAGGCTTTTCATCAGGCCGAGTAAAATCACTTTGGCAGGCATATTTGAAGAACAAAATATTATATCAACTAGATTGTATCGTTAGATCGTGTAAGAAGGAATTTAACCCATGAAATACTAGACCAACGGTTCATTTTAGTCCGAAATAGTTTGGTAATTAATACACGATTAATAATTATCTCTCAATAGCCATTGATCTAATAGTATTTATTACCTTGTCAATTATTATTCAAATCGATTAACATAAATTAACACTTTCATTTTCTTTAAATAATGAATGAGTCATTTGTTTTAACACTCACCTGAAGAAAGTGACAATAAAATAGAATTAAAATAAATTTTAAATATCTCGGACATCTTACACAAAACGCCTTCTAGTCCAAAACTAATCAGAGCTTGTATTATGGGCTAGACAACTGATACAATTATGAAGATGATGATTGTAGAAGCCTACGACTTAACGTTCTTTGTTTGATCTTTTTGTTTTTTCCTCACATACATAACACAGTAGGGAGTGGCTACAGATATACAGACGTTCCCCTCTGTCAAGGTGTAAGCCCAAGTGGGCCTATAGATTACACAATTATAACACATAATGTGTTTATGTGTGTGTGGAATTGTGAATGTCTTATTATAATTGTTAAGTGTGTGTTCGTAGTGACAGGTGATTGTTTTGTATGTGAGTCTAAACTGTGTTTGAGTGAAGATTTTCCCCTGAAAAAAAGGCAATCTGTTTTATAGCGAGAAAGACGCAATGGCTACTCCTCTCCGATACAGATGCTGGTATTGTTCTATGTTTCTATCTAATTTAAAAAGCATTGAATAAAGACTAGTTTTGCATAGCTATAAATTGTTTGATTGTGTTTATTTACAATTTTTTACGTACATATATCTTTTTCATTCAAATCTATTTAATTACTTTTTCAGTGTACCTTAATGGTAATTATAATAGTAACAAAATAATGTAAAAAATATTATCTAAATTAAATTATTTAATGTAAATTGTAGTTTCTCATTAAATTCTTAATTTATATGTATTGCTTTCTTTTTCAACTACGACAAATATTTTCGTTCTAAGTAAGCCTCGCATAGCATAGCTATTAAATAACGGTCTTCTCGATTCAATATTTTCTTATTATTGAGAAAATTCATACCGATCAAGAGTAATCTGAGATTAAAATTTCTAATGCCAGTAAACCCAAAATTGAGGTTATTTGTTTACACAATTCGAAGCCAAGGCCTAATAGAGGACCGTCAATTTAGTTACAAATCACAGCAAATGTTGCCTAACTACGGTGATCCACTGATCTTATCGCTCTATCGCTCGACCTCCGAGAGAAATAACCTAATATTGTTGAGAAATTATTCGAAATACGAGATATAAAAGCACTTTCACGTATTCGAAGCAGACCTTTTAGATTATAGAACGCATTAAATTTAGTTAAGACATTTTATTTGAATTAAATATGCGTTAAAAGATTTATATCGTCCATTTTGGTTATTAATCACAGTACCGGCGATCGATTCTTCCGATATGAATAGCTCGGGACCGAATCAAAGGCCTATCGGGGCCTTTTTTTACGATGAGCTTCCAAATTTCTAATTAATTCATCAGCTCGAAGATATTATATAAACATTATTGCATACGTTGTTCCGACATGTTGTTATGACCAAACCAGATAAACGAGAACTTATTACCTACTGGCGACTAATGACCGCTTTTTTTTGGCTTGAATAAAATATTGTTTTGATTTTATTTTAGAAAGGTTAGAATTTAAAATTTTATCAATGATAAAAAATATCGTTAGGATATAGAATGCTTTATATCATTGTCAACATTCTTGTCATTAATTGAACACATATTTAATTTAATTAAAATTATATACTGTTTATATGTATGGATTTCGTATAAATAGATATATCGTATTTTTCATTTATTCCTCAATAATTGTAGTGCACCTTCTCAATCATCTCCGCACCACCCGTCGGTAGACTGGTAGAGAATGCCTGTGGCATTAAGTCCGCCTTTGTACTTATAATGCATAAAGTTGTAACTAAATAAATAAATTTTTATTGTGTTTTTTTAAGAATCATAATTATCGACAGCTTGATATAGGTCTCTCCTTAGAAACGAGGTTATGGTCTACATCTTGCACTAGGTGGACAGGGTGTGCGTCAATTTTTAATTTTTAACTTTTTCTTGTC
Organism: Phragmatobia fuliginosa; assembly: GCA_932526445.1. Taxonomy (NCBI): domain Eukaryota; kingdom Metazoa; phylum Arthropoda; class Insecta; order Lepidoptera; family Erebidae; genus Phragmatobia; species Phragmatobia fuliginosa. The sequence continues at coordinate 7,181,911 of OW052074.1, read as the reverse complement.
TTTACAGTGCTGATTTCTTACATAGTTTGTTCCATTAGTCGGCTGTTACAACATTCACGGGATGAATAGGGGTGATAATATTGTCCCTGGGCTTTCTGTGGTTAAATCAGGTGTACCCTTTCTAGGCTACACCAGATTTTCCGACTACTAGTGCCTTGAGACGGTTTTTGGTCGGTTCATGTTCGACATAACCACCTGTGGTACCCGAAAGGATTTCAAGGTAAAGGTCACCATACGAGTAAGAACCAAATCTACTGAAAACTGGGTGATTGTTAATCCAGACTCAGTTTTAAAAAACGCCAAAATGACAACTACACTATTTACAGATTTTATAGTAACTTCTATGTCTATCTTCGGCCTCTGTATTTATAAGTAAAAGTAAATTAATATGAAAAAGTTTTCGGAACTTTTACCGGCGGCAACTTTCTGAATAACAAAGGTAATAAGGGATATCCTTACCCATTACAGAAACTTTTAATGCTGCCACCATATAACTATTGAAAAGGTTTTTATCAAAAGAACATTAGGCATGGTATATTATCATTCAATTCAATCGAAACAAATTGTTATCCTTTCATGAATAATTTGTAGAAGCCCTCAAATATGTTCGCGTGAGTGATTTCTTTTTCGATTGTTTACTATCGAAGTAATAACATATAATATACAGTATACATATATAGTATATTGAAATATCCTACTTACAACCGAATATATACTTGTCATTTTCCTTTTTCTTCGCTGGGAATGCTTTTCAAACCATGCCCTAAGTGGAGAAATAAAGGGCGTGTGTGGGACTCCCGGAGGTTGACCTACTAAAACCCGTGGCAGCCTACCTCGGCAGTCGCGAGGAGCTCCAGGAACGTATGAGCAGCTACATCCCACGGTAATAAGAAACAACCCTGAGGCCGGATGATGTCATGCCTCTAGCCGATCTACACAGTTATAGACGTGACAACTACCCGCCTTAGACCGACCCACATGTCTCGGGTCCTTTGTAGTGGTCACATCTCTCCAAGATATTCCCGATCCCGCGGACTCCTTCCGAAACATAACGTTTTACAGAAGAAGAGCAGAACTTCCCATCCGTCACCAATCGCCAGTATTCCGTGATCAATGCTGGCGGTGACAGGTTTCGTCCTCCAGCATCGGACTCGCAGTGGTGACACGGGGCCGTAACCTCACGTCCGATTCTATTCTGATAGTCACCGAAAAAAATGTGTCCGGTGAGCATCTGAATTGAATGTCAATCGGTAAATAACACAGTCGGTCCTCTCTAGCCAAGCTTCGGGGCTAGGCAGCACGCCTCAAACATTTATTATTCCCAAAATTATTCGGGTCGGTTACAAGTTCAACCGGTTTTACCTGAAAAACATTTTTTTCCACTGTGTTTCTAGCACCTCAAAAAATTAGAAAATTTTACTGGATATCAATATATTTTGGATTTTTTTGATTTTGACGTCCCAATAAGGATTGCCATAGATGTTCATAAACTGCGACAGATACTTGAACGTTCTCTCAGAGGCACTACATATAATTTGTTTTTAGACTTTCGCCACTTTAACAAATGTGTTTTGTTCCTGCTCGTGGTCACGCGTAGATTGGACAGTCCATTCATGATGTCGGAAAATAAATAGTATCGTAACTTTTGAAATGATTCTATTACGAATAAGACTCACTATACAAAAAAGAACATCGTGTTCGTACAACTTCTTAATCATATATTTTTACTGTAATAGGTGTTTAACCTTCTAATTTCATTCTACCAAAAAAATGTAATTTTATTTTTGTCTGCCTCGGTTGCACATTGGTAAAGTATGCGACTGCTGTGACTGAGGTCTCGGGTTCGATTCTCGGGTCTGTCCAAATATTTGTGTGATCCGCAAATATGTATTTGTTTTGGTAACTGGGTGTTTTCTTTGAATAACGTGTATTTATATCAGTTGTATAGAACCCATAATTCAAGCTCTGCTTAGATTGGGACTAGATGGCGTTTTGTGTAAGACGCCTGAAATATTTATTTATGAATTTACTAGCTGATTCCCGCGTCTATTATTAAAAATAGATGTTGGCCGATTCGCAGATCTAGCCGATATGCACACAAAATTTCAAAATATTTAATAGCAACTGATTGTAATCACGAAATGTTATAAAAACTGACGTATTGCCCGTTTACTTTGGCATTCAAATGAGTTTTAAATTTAATTTCAGTAACTATTTTTAAACTTTCGCGACTTTTATTACACATACTTTTGTATGTTTTTTTGTTGTAAACGGTACTCATTGTCGATATAATTATATTATTTATAAAGGTTAGAATACCTTCCGATGTTTATTTGATTATCGATCCACGTGGAAGACCGCTCACACAAGTGAATAACAATGAATTGAAAGAGATGGTGGAAGCGATCCGAATCAAACTACCCAGGAATTAACGGCATCATTTAACGTTACCTTATCAACAATATTGACTAATTTCTGGGTGTCCTGGGTGTCTCATGATTTGACTGATCTCCAGAAAGAAACGCGTGTTGAAACTTGTGTTGCCTCGTTGAATCGATACAGAAATGAAAGAATATTGGATCAAATTGTGACATGTGATGAAAAGTGGATTCTTTAGGATAACCGTAAGTGAAAAATGCAATGGCTGAGTGAAAAATGTCTACTGTGCCGAATTCCGAATAATGATAGCATAACTTACCGTGAAACAGCCCCAACTCATGAATCGAATTTCACCATCATTGCTACATGAGCACAGGAATTGCAATTAGAACCATTCTACACCCTCCGTATTCGTAAGACTTGCACCAACGGACTACTATATTTATCGTGATTGCAAAATGCTTTCACACAGTTTGTAGAATCTAGACCACTAGAGTTCTTTCGCAAAGACATAAATAACCTTCCTATTAGATGGCAACAATGTATAGATAATAATGGGAGATATTTTGATTTTATAAATATGTTAAATTCCAAAAAAAAAAAAAACAGTACAAATCGGCAATTTCATACTTAATAAAATATTAATAATAATATTATTTATTTAGGAAAGGGCAAAGACCTTTGACATTTTCTTTGAGTTATATTTAATCATAGCTGAAAGCATCATTAAAGTTAAATTATTATTACACTCAAAGCTACTTTTGGTATATTAATTCTGAAATTAAATATTAATTGCGGTTGAATATTATACAATCAGGGACAATCATGGTTAAAATTATACTCGTAGTATTTTTGTGAGTTCAAAAATTTTTGAGTCGGTGGTGCAGTCACAACATATATGCGATTGCTGTCTTTGAGGTCTTGGGTTCGAATTTATAAATTTAAACAAATATGATTTGCTTCAGAGTTTGGGTGTTTCCTGTATATAATTGCCCACTTCGACTTTTGGACTCATGTATAAAACTTTAAAATGAGTATTTCATCATACGCATTTTAAAGTTTTAAATTTTAAATGTGTTTACTGAAACTATTTTTACGGTAAATAAAATTATTTAATAGAATTGAAGTGTTTGTTTGTAATCTCAAATATCAAAAGATTTTCAATAAATATAGAACTATACACAGTACAAGGTTTCAATTAAAAAAAAAAATTGGATCTTTGTTTTCTGACCATCTGTTTGGTCTGTCCAATTTTTGTATGTCCGTCTGTCTGTTTATTCCCACTAATCTCTAGAACGGCTTAAAAGATTTTAACAGAAATTTGACTGGCAGATAGCATAATAATATGTAATTTAAGTCTATTTTAGAAAAAAAATAAAGGGTACGCAAAAGAAAAATTATAACCAATGAAATAGTGGACATTATTGGTTTAAAAAAGCAACAATATCCTCGCCGTTTTCTGAATTGAACAAATAAATCTGGTCTTATTATGTTTCTATATTTCACGTGATAGAAGAATTACTCTATAAAAGCTTTTCCATTATGGTCTGAAACTTGTCAAACTAGCTAATGTTCCTAAAATAGCGTTTCCATTTATTTAATAAATATAGATACTGCTCGTGAAGATTTCAAGCGTAATTTACCTATTATGTGATAGTCTACATAGTGGTAGTCCAAATTTATATTGGTCCTATATTCGTATCTGTTTGTTGGTGAATAAAATATAATGTGGTGGTATTTCTTTCATTTAGATGGATAATTTAATTAAAGTGTTTAAGTTACCAGCTTACGAGGCTCCGCCAGCATTTTTTTCATACAAATTTAAGCATACCAAAACTATTATAGTATTCCTAATGGAAAACATGAGCAGAGTCCAGGAATAGTGGTCACCATCCTCATTGTCCTCCTTTCAGGTTTCCACCTCCCGTGAGTCCCAGTGGTGTTTAAGAAAAACTACCAATGAGTAGTATTTATGTATTACTGGAAATAAAAAAGTTTTTTTTCAAACATATTATATTAAGATTTCATTACTTGATAAAAACTTATGAGATTGTAGGAAAAGAGGCTTCATTTGTTCGATATTTCCAATTCTTGTCTCAAGATTTGGCGCTCCCCATGAAACTGCCGCCCGGGGCAAGTGCCCCGGTTTGATCCCCCTTAGATCCGGGACTGTGTAATATCGAATAGATACAGGTTTCATAAAATATTGTCCTTATAGTAGTGGCACCAATAAGTGAATTAAATAAGCAATCATCATAATATTAAACGAAATGAATGTCCTTCTAACTATATGTTTTAATAGCTTGATATAAAACTTTAAGGCGTAGTTTACTACTGACCATAACGAAGCCTATTAGACTTATTGTACGAATGTATTACGCAACCTGCAAAACAGCAGACTTGTCATCTGGCCCCTAGACATTGAAAAACTTTGGAAAGACGTCATCTCAACGCTGTCACATGGTCAAAACAATACATTAGCCAATAATACAAAAGCATGGAGATGTTAGCCATTGTAGAAAGATAATCGACGTAAATAGCTGCCCTAGCCAAGTTGCAAAGGTTTTTCTTTTACTATTATATTTATCTATTCTCTTGTTTCATTGGCTAATGTTACTCAGTCACGTGATCAAAATAAAATAGTCAATGAAGCAAGTTAATAGAGAAATAATTTAGAGAATAGAATAGAAAATGAAAAACGTTAAAAATGAAAAACTTGGCTAGGGGGGGCTAGGCTAGGGCATTTTATTCGGGGGCGGCGTCCGTGTGTGCTGGACGCTGCCTAAGAGAGGATCAATGTTTAGAGACGGAGCCCGCACCAGTAGCGGGAAGGTGCTGGGAGGAGTCCAGAAGGAGATCTCACCCTGGACTCCTCCTCCTCCCTAAAAGAGAAGCGCAGAAGGGCACACCGTGTGGTTTTTAGTCGGTTCGAGTCCGACTTATCGCCTAGCTGAAGAAAACCCGGCGGGGTGACGGTCCATGATAAGTTTCCACACGATGAAAAAAAAGAAGGAAAAAAAGGGCATTTTATTCGGGCTGATCGTAAATTATAACTGACACCGTGGAGACCTCCAAGGTAAGAGTCCCAAGGTTTGAAGGTCAATTTGATACAGTAATAACGTATGCGACAATTTATGCTACAAATTGTACAATGCAATAACTGCCTTGAAAGCGGACGGTGGAGTGTATGATTAAAGTGGATGTTATGTTAAAAAGCCTTGCGGATTATTTCAACTTTTATAACTGTGATGATCCTCTTTCTATATGTATAATTCTCCAGGGACTTCATTTTATTATTTTATTTTTATTTATTTATTTATTATTTATTTTAGGGAAGCTTACAGCAATACATTTAACACATATTATAAAAGTAGCAACAATACGCCAATAACAAGTCTCCACAAATAGAAACTAAATATTAAGAAAGACATAAACCCTTAGGCAAACAAAAGCAATAAATTTCCATTTCCATTTCCAATACTGTAAATACAAATTTAAATCCTTTTTAAAAATAGTTGCCTGACTGACAATATGTTTAAGTAACTTTAACTTTGTTTCAAATACAATTCTGAATTTTAAAACGAAATTGGGTGCAGTGTCCTTCTCTTTCTTGATATACTCATAGCAAAGATGTCAAGGTCGTGCTTACGCACTAAGTCATTCTAAATATGGCAAGAACGATAAAGGAAACTGTTTTGACGATTGATAGCAACTATCGGTATTGAGAAAAATAGAGCGTGGCGCAGGTGAATGCACTGGTACACAGATTTTCACCTTGTTCAGTAACTCGGGATACTACAATTATTGACTTATTATTATAAAAAAAACTTATACTCAGTTAAAACTGGTTGACCTGGTAGGCAAACCCAAATAATCTTGATAATACTAATAATATATATAATATATGAGGTGTATATATAAGGTGCGACTAAATGTTGTGAATGATTAAATATTATCTATCCATCAAAACTAGCAATAATTTAATACATAATAAAAATAATTATATAGCGAAATGCAGATTCTCATAACCATTATTAGATAAAAGTGTCATAAACATAATAGTCATATTTAGTTTATAATAAATAAAACAAAAGAGGGTCAGTGCGTGTCTGATTTGTCCACTGAGGGTTCCGTACCGAACGTCTTTGAATTCCATCTTCACTTTTACACAGACCTGACCAGACCCGCTAAATTCAAAGATTCCAAAATTCTAGACTAATGATCGTAGACGTAACTTTTATTAGAAATACTTAACACTGAAGATTTTTAAGTTTTCAGATCCACAAGGAACTGTTGATATACTTATGATGTTTAATGACAACTTTTATTTTGATTGCTAACAGAGCTCCTGAGATAAGTACGTTAAAACTCAAATTTACTGGGAACGTCAGTAGGCCTCATACATTCAATTGAGGGTAGACCTGAGTTGACGGTAGAGGAGAATATTCTCGTACAATCACTTTATTGTAGCACTCGATTACGAAATACAGTTAGAACATTGAATAGCAGCCCATGATTAATAATTTTAAACAAGACACTCCACCGAACACGTGGTGCTCACACGAGATGATCCACGATAAATATCTTAGCTCCACAACCACGTCCCCTTTTGAAGAAACCCATGAATTAATGAACGAACAATAATCATCTAGGGATGGGATAAAATCATTGTCATCTGTGATCCTTGTTTATGATTTTTGACATGAAAGTAATCGACTAAAATCAATCATTCAATCGTGTAATTATTATTTTAAAGTGGCAATGATTCCCATACCTGCGGTCACCGGTTTCACGCGCCAGTGCCCGGTATTGCGTTAGTGTCTTACCTTCAGACACTCAACAGTGCTGCCAGCTAAAATAATCGATACTCTAACAAGTATTTTGGTATAAGATACGAAAAAAAAACTTATAAACTCTGAACATGAACTATTAATATAGTTCTTATTTCATAACGGGACCCTAAAAATGTTTTCACTCAAACCAGTTCACACCTTACTATGCATTCCAATGAAGCAATTTATTGATTATTTACATACCCATGACAACAGCCTATTAGGTTGTTAGAAATTTAACGATGTCCGCAGTGAAAGTGACATAAAATCTGCATAATATTCTTTATTATTTAAAGTGTGCATCACTTAAGCACATTTATAAGTATAGAATAAAGAAATATATATACATAAAGAAGAATACGCACGGCTTAGTATACTTTTTTACATATTTATTATTTCCTTAAACGTTTTTAGGGTTCCAAAGTTTATGACTCGGAACCCTTATAGATTCGTCTTGTCCGTCTGTCCGTCCGTCCTTAACTTACCGTTCAAACGTTAAGTACTAGAAATACGAAACTTTGCATGAATATGTATAGCAATTAAGTCGACAAAGTACTACAATAAAATTATGAAAAATATTTTTATTTGGGGTACCTCCCCTACACCTAAAGTGGTGATGATTTTTTTTTTCGTGGCTACCCCATTATGTGGGGTATCATTAGATAGGTCTTTTAGAAACAAAACAGGATTTTTAAGACGATGTTTTGATTTAGGTATCCGTTTGCAAGAAACTGTTTGTAGAAACAGTGCGTCCCCCCCCTCTCAAAGCTAAATGGCTAGCTCAAAAAATCTGGAAAATTCGTGATTAGATGACTTTGTTAGTACAGGAGACATAGAAGCTTAACTTGTAAAATGCGCATCGGAAAACGTCGTACAAAATCAAATCATTAATACGTAAACATAACAATTAACAATTTGATACGATTTTAAATTTACGGACCATTATGGGTGACGGAGGAACCCTTTCCTGACACAGACGGACATCGGAGTCTCAGTAATAGGGTTTCGTTTTTATCCATTGAGTACGGAACCCCGAGAGGTGACGTAAAATCACATTTAGAATATGTTTATGTTATACCAGTTTTTCATGCCAGTGACTAATGTTAACACTGAATAAAATGATAAATGGTTTAACTGAAAACAAACATTCATTTTATGATACTAGTAGTCTACGATTGATGATATCTTGTTCATCAATTATATCAGCAGAAACATGTTTCGACATGTATGTGCTGACTAGACCGGAGTGTTACCATGGCCTTTTTAAAGGGCACTTTTTCAGGCACTCGTGACTCAAGGATATAATAATAATTAATCTCAGACATCTGACATGAAAACTCTTATCTTTAAGATTTAACTTGATCTCTGAGACAGTTGTCACTAAAGTCATTTTAGAACTAATGTACTAATAATATTCACAAGACACCTGGAACTCACACATAAATCACACACACACACATCCGCACACACACAAACACACACACACAAACTATACACATATGCATGGGCAGTGTTTGATTTTTTTGTTTTGAGTTTTTATTTTTGTCTTAGTTTTTTTTTTTTTTTATCTAAGTATAATGTAAAATTTTCAATTATATTTATGCAGACAATGTTACCTTGTGTAAGAGCCCTAGTATCCATAACACAAGTTAAATCTTACCATGGGTACCAGAGTTCAAATACCAATTGTGCACAAAATCTTTCTTTTCCTATTTGTAAAGTTGCAGCTTTTAATTATAAGGTTTTGTTAATAAATAAATTAAAAAAAAAAGTATGGAAAGTCACTAATGCAGGTATGGTACTTAAGTTACATTAACACTAGTACATTATGGATCATTCAAAATAAATCCGCTTGTTCAAAGTTACTTTTTTATAAATTCAAACCTGCTGAAATGATTCTACTCTGCCTGATAGAAAACATGAGTAGCATCCAAGAGTGATCATCCTACTTATTACGAATGCGGGCAATTCAGTATGGTGACCCTTACTATATCGGCCTAGTGAGATGCTTGTGCATCAAGAAGCTGCTGATTCTTGAACAGGGAAGGAATCTACTCTTTATACTACTACCTGCGTGTATTTTGGATGTCATGGCAGTCATTTTTCGATTTAAATTATAGCCTATAAATCTCACAAATAATATGGTTTTCTGAACGTTTGTAGGTTAAAGAATTTTGAAACCCGGTTAAGTAGATCCAGACTAACCTAGAGATTACTCCCTACAACCTCATAAACTCACATACTTCTCTATAATATTAGTAAGTAGAAACAAAGAACAAGTAAATAACTTAATATTTCAAAATAATTAAGAAAGCTAGTTGTTTTAAACTTTTATTTTGCTGTAGAATTGGTAATTGAATACGGAAAAACAAAACCATTACTAGAATTGCAGACTCTTACGGTACAAAAGCCACAAACGAGACACACCATTTACATAATTTACACTATCTTTATGATAATAGCTCTTAGCTATAGAAAGGAACAAAAGACACCATTTTAATGTCGAGTAATCAAGGGTACACAAACACTTAATGTATTCGTGTATTAAATTAGTAAATGTTCTTGTCTAATCAAATCTTTGAAAAAATAGAAATCGTTTTAATTTTAATGTGAATGTTCTTTATGAAAGGTATATGTATAGCAATATATTGCAACTGTATGATGATAAATTTTAAATCAATAAAAACTAACTTTTGACCGTAGCTCCGGTTGTCTGTATGTCGATTTAATAACCTATCCTTGAGAGGAGACCCAGGCCCAGCAATGGGACGTTATGGGTTTTTGATGATGATGTACATAGAAAAATCAATTGTGAAAATTTTAGTTTGTTGGTCTGTCACTGCCACTGCGCCACCGAAGCAGTAAATACAACGTACAGTAGTATACAATAATAATAGCACCTACATGTCATATACTTTAAGTATATTTTACATTTAGTACGTGGGTCTCATGAAATAATAGTAAAGTTTAAGAATGTACAGTCAGCCCCTGCGCTGAACGGTCTTGTAACCCCTGGAGGGCTTGCGCTTGGGAAACGCTTCTGGTGAAGTGTAAAATTGAGGATTAATTATTCAATTTAAAGCTGTTACGATCAATAAGAAAAAGGCGTATCCGTCTTTGACAGCCACAAATCATCATTGTCTTTTTCATATCATTTGTAAATTAAATTTGTTTTAGGATCAACTGAGTTTGAATATTGCTACCTTCATTAATTATCATCAGTAAAAAATTTTTGTTGTCCAAAGTTGGACAAAAGCTTTTCCATCTAGCATGAATAGTCCACTCGACGATAGACTGGTGGAGAATGTCTATATCATTAAGTCCGCAATAGTACATTTGTTTTTTTCTTAATCCTAGCCTTTATTCCCTATATTTTTTGGGGTCGGCTACTAGTTCAACCGGTTTTACCTGAAAATCAGTTTTTCCACGGAGCGACTGGCATCGGACCTCCGCCACCCAAAGGGAGAACTGAAATTCGATGGTTGAACTAGTTGTTAGTATATTTAAGGGCACTGAATTCCCAATAACGATTGCCATACATGTTCATGACAACCGGGACTGACGGCTTAACGTGCTCTCCACGTGTGTGAATCACCGCCAAAGTTTAATTAGTTCACATCAATCAAATACGTGTGCTTTCTTTGTCCCATCGTTACTATTCGCAGATAAAACAGGCATTGTAAGCCGATGAATTCGAACTGAACACAGCCAAACGACAGTCGTTTCCTTCAAACCAATGTACTTTCCAGTTCAACCGCAAATTCCGACATTCTACTGCAGAAATGCTTCCATGTAAGAAAATCTCGAAATTGAAGTACTCTTACAGAAACTGCCTTTACTCCTTAAATACACGATACTCCGTGCAAGTAAATAATATAACGTTCTTAAAACTGAAACTGACTACTTATTCTGAACTACTTCAGGCGCGCCATCTAGGCCTCAACTAAGCGGAACTTCTACTATGGGTACTAGATAACTGATTTAAATACTTAATATACAAATATACTTAATTGTGTGTTTCTATCTAATCTGTATTAGGGTGTTCTTCACAACGATATAGTGACATCTTAATAATATTATAAAAGCGAACGTTTGTATGCATGTGTATATGTATGTTTGTTGTCTCTTTCACGCAAATACTAATGAACGGATTTGGATGAAACTTTACTTAATATAGCTTATATATCAGAATAACACATAGGCTACTTTTTACCGCAATAATCGAGACAAACGTGCGAAAGCTAGAAGTCAAAATGTATTTCTGTTTATCTCCTGTCAAAACTTCACAGGTTGCTAGGCATAACACACTTGCATAGCAACCATAATGATACGCGGGCAACACCGCAGCTAGTATTTTATATATTTATTTGAAGTGACAATTGTTGTCGCTGAAAAACATTTGATCGTTTTATCAGAACCCATAGTGGAGGATTTTTTCACGAATTCATAATTTCTTAATAAAGTATTTCGAAAGTCTTTAGTTTTTACTTTTATGCATAATAATAGATTTTTTATTATCTTTCAATGCTCCTACTACTTTTATTACACTTTTCAGAAAACGGAAATCTTATACTTTTTAATAAAAACCTGAAACAATTTGAAACCTTTATAAAAGGCGACTACGAAAAAGTATCCAATTACGAACACAAACTTAAATACGTGTGACCTGTCAAATGAAATCTTAGAAGTTTAATACTATTTCTTAGCTACTACTAATACTACTTACGAGCGATCGTGGGCAAGGGGAGACAGTGCTATATTCCTTTGGCGGTTTACCTGCCACTCTTTTAAAATCGATTGTTTTAAGTCTAAGGTGGCGGTCTCGAAGTCAGCGAGCGTGGAGCGGTGACGGTAGCAGTGTGAAATTTAGGGTAAGAAGGCTCCCCGTACTGCTGACACCAACACCAGTTACAAATAACCTTGCATTTGAGCGCCCCGCTGCTCGTACCGCTACCGCTGATTACGTGTCTGCGGACTTGTCTGCGAGGCGTCCATCGTTTAGATCGGTCACGTGCTCTCAGTCGTTTGCAAATAATGTAATGTAATATCGCTTCTACATTTTTATTTTTTTCAAAACGGTCGCATTTTAAAGAGTACTTTTCACAATATGCCAAATATATCCTGTAAAATCAAACCGACGCGGCAAAATCTAGTATAATATTTGTGTTGAATTTAGTACAAAAATAAATTCATACAATAACTATTGAAGTTATACTAGTTAATGAAATATAATAAGAGGTTTGAACGGTGGACACATTATACTGAATACGTGACAAATATCTAAAAATAAATATATAATAAGTATATCTAGGATCGTAAGTAATAAAATTTATTAGACCTAGAATGTAAGGCTCGTGCCATCGCTTGCAAAGTGACACCATGTGTCGCGGTCCCAAATAGACAAAACTCTTTGTGACCTTACAATTTTACGATGCTTTAAAGGCACAAGTGGTCTATCATCAACAGGCGGGTTTTATGGCCATTTTTTTTTAAAGCTAGTACTACTTATGATTCTTCTACAATACTTAGCCTATATAAAAAAAAATTAAGATAAGGAAACTAAGAATTATTCCAAGAACTTATGAAGGCATAAATATAATTAAATCTGAAATATCTTATAAGGCTTTTTAGGAATCCTATAAAGTCTCTTAGAGAAAATGTAAACTATAATTTAGGTTTTCTTGGAATATTGATCCTTACATTCACAAAAGACTAGCAATGAATAAATTTAACAGTATTGTAGATATATAAAAAACTTTTTTCTTTAATAACTGAAGTTATTTGTCTACATCCCCAGACCCAATACTGTAGAAAAACTTTGTTATTTAATATACGTAAACATGAATAACTTGAAAGTTACCAAAACGTTATTTTATAGTTTTTATTTTAGTTAGTTTTTATAGTTTTCATACATTTTCAGACGGCGTGAAAGCTAGATATACTTATATTGGAAAAGGATCAATAGGGTAAATCCCACATCAAAAGTCAGTCTTCAAATCCACTTAATATAAACAGTTACAAAACTAGTTCTCAGAAAAGAAAATATTTATTTTGTATTCAATTTATCTTTCTTTGTCTGTAAGTCAATTTGATCAAATTGATTGTCAATTGTTCAGGTGATGAAAAAACAACAAAATTTCGTTCAATATTCAATTTCTGATCTCCTCTAAATCTTTAATGTCATAAAAGATAATGTAGTATTAAAAGTATTCTACAATGTGTTGACTATATGGATAATGCAGTGGTTTTAGGGCTCACCACGCTGTTTGCAACTGCGCTGAGTGCTGTGGATTTAAACCCTACATGTGACAATAATTTGTGTGAAAACAATTTTTTTGCTGATTAGCTGAGCTACAAGTGGGTGTTCTTTGTCCTCATCGTCTTCTAGTAGCATTCCCAAAAGACTGGCAGTATTGCCACCTTGAATGGCAATGCTTATTCTCTGTGACCGAAAAAGACCGGCCTTCTAGTCACGAGAAACGTCAATCAGTTAATCTTACCCATCTTCCTTACTATTAATTTATGCTACCAGAATCGATCTTCTAGTTTATTTACGAGTAGATATTGAATTCTAGATGCTTAGCTGTTTCCGAACCGTTTTAATAACGGATTGTCTCGTCATTAAAGTCGAGTTATGTATTATTAGTATATTAAATCGGATTAACTTTAATCATAAACACCTTTAACCTTTAAGAATAAAACGATGATTGGTAAACGATGATGTTCTTATCTATTGTAAGCAAAGTATATAAGACACACATTTTGTACCTTTCTCTCATATGTTGTTATTCAATATGTATTATATCCCCTTCAAGTAATATAACACAGGATTTATTTGGGTACTCTCTTATATGTTGAACCAATTGCCAAGTCCCGCAGAGATTCGGAAATGCCACTACACTCAAAGCTTGTTATAAGGTTTGCTTAGCCTGAAAATTTCCCTCTGGAGAATATTCGATGTTTATTTATATCTTTATAAGAAATAATTCTCAGAAAACTCCTTTCAAAATAAGGAATACAATAGACATAATGCAGGCATTAACCAAGGTAACAATCCATTAGGATCTTGGAGAATTAATAGCCAGTTACTTGATACGGCAAATGGCTTCCAGAGCGGTTTGTGGACGGATTGTCTTACCCACTAGCGGTATGGTTGTCGCAATATTTAGGTAACTTTAGCTTTACTTGACTTATATATTTAAAGGATATTTATACAGTTATCGTAAGAGTGGAGAGTATACTTATCATTGTGTACACCATTTATTTCAAGTCTTTTTTTGTTATTCCATATGACTTCATGTCTTAAACTGGTGCAACTTACTCAAAATCATAGACAGTTGATACACTAAATGACACCAATTCGTATTATTTTCAGTATGTAAATTCATAATATCAAGAGATTTCGGGTTCGGGTTTTTCTGGGTAATCACAGTCAAGAGTTTGGAAATAGTTATAGCATCAGAAATAGAACGGATACAAAGAATAGCCAGACTCAGAACAACAATTTCATCATCATCGTCATCATCAGCCTATCGCAGTTCATTGCTAGACATAGGCCTCTCCCATTGCACACCACTCTGATTGATTTTGGGCATCTCGCATCCAGCTCCTGCCAGCCATCCTGCACAAGTTGTTACTACACCTCGCCTGTAAGCGCCTTACACTATGTTCGCCGAGTGAATTATCGATTACACAAAGTGTTGTTCAATGTAGAATTGAACCCACAACACATAAAGCGGCGTGGCGACTGCCAAGCTACGCCAACCGTGCACAACTGTGAATGGTTCACAGCTGTCTGAACCCCCGTAGCTCGGAAAGCACGTATAGTCGAATGAACTGGAAGTTATTCATTGTTTTTAGGGTTCCATAGCCAAATGGCAAAAAGCGGAACCCTTATAGATTCGTCAAGTCTGTCTGTCTGTCTGTCTGTCTGTCTGTCCGTCCGTATGTCACAGCCACTTTTTTCCGAAACTATAAGAGCTATACTGTTGAAATTTGGTCAGTAGATGTATTCTGTGAACCGCATTAATATTTTAACATAAAAATAGAAAAAAATCAATACATTTTGGGGGTCCCCATACTTAGAACTGAAACTCAAAAAAAAAATTTTAATCAAAACCATACGTGTAGGGTATCTATGCATAGGTCTTCGAAAATGATATTGAGGTTTCTAATATCATTTTTTTCTAAACTGAATAGTTTGCTCGAGAGACGCTTCCAAAGTGGAAAAATGTGTCCCCCCCCCCCCCCCTGTAACTTCTAAAATAAGAGAGTGATGAAACTAAAAAAAATATATGTTGTACATTACCATATACCAACGAAAATTGGTTTCAACGAGATCTAGTGAGTAGTTTTTTTTTTATACGTCATAAAGCGTAAACCGCAATTTACCTTTCATTCATCAATACACTATTATTAAAACATCAATGAAAGTTACAACGAACTACAAGAACTTTTATATGATGTTACTTGCTGCTATGGAACCCTTCATGGGCGAGTCCGACTCGCACTTGGCCACTTTTTTAAAATACATCGAAGTTATTGAAAATACATTTCCAAAGTATTATTTTGTAAGGCTATCACGTAGCATAGTAAATTATAATATCATCCCGTTTATTCAAACGTAAGAATTATCGAATTTTATTTGAATGCATTTTTGGGGCTTGTTAAAAGTTCACATGACAAACTGGGGAGAATTTTATGAAAGTGGGTCAGAATAACATACTTCCTGTTCGTAACACTTTTAGTTCCTGCATATCATGAATTTTGAGTAGCTATGAAATGACTTAACTTTTTATAACTTGCAAAAGTATAGTTTAGTAGTTGCCTCTCTGAGTATAACGAGTACTATGTGTTCGGGTTCATACCTAGACATTCGTTAATCATTAGTAGTTAAACTAGTTCCCTTAAGCTTTTTGAATTAAAATTACTGGAAAATATATATTTAGGAAAAGTTATGATACATATATCTAATCCATTAGTTTGTCTATTAAGTTTGTTAGTCCTCTATTATCAAAGTCCGGTCTTCCAACTGGTTGCAATTTGAATTCTTTCAAGTACAGACAGTACAGAAATGGTAGTGACCATTTAAAATAAAGGAGTTCTATAACATAAGTCATACATATTAATAAGGATGCCAGAGTGATCAGGGAAACATATGTAATGCTATTGATTGGTTACGATTTGGAGTGTTTCGTAATTGTATAGGACTCTGTTCTGGCGTTCTATTTATCCTTTGAGTTGTATCTGTTAATGAATAGGCGTTAATGGTACGTACAGTGGTGTGTTAATACTACATAGTTTGATAATAAACTGATAGAATTGAAAGAGACACAGAGAAATAATTAGAGACCTCACAAGATTATTATCATGGAGAGATCAGCTAGCTCGTCAATTGACTAATAAACACAAAGGGCAGACTTACATAAATGTTTTATTGACATAGTCTCAGAGAATTTATCCCAAAGTCCTTAATTAGTTAATTAGGTGCACGGAACGATTTGTTCTGAATAATTTATTCGAGCAGTGAGATTGTACGTAATCAAACTGACGTGCTATTAATTTTATATGTATGCCACAGTAAAGCTTAGTCTTCACTAGAGTATATTTGTCCTACGACCTTGTTGTCTGATACAAAATGTTCGTGTTGCGTGTCGTTAGATGGAATCTCACCTGACGGTACTTATGACCTCTACCTGTCGCGGCACATGGCAAAAGTCAATCTTTTTTAAGTGTTTACAAGTTAAAGTATTGTGTTATTCGATAGTCCCTCGACTACTTTTGATTAATGATCAAATATGTTGCTAAGTGTTACACGCAATATAATATTAACTCCCGGGTAACAACTCAATGACAACAGGCTTTCTTGGATGAAATAAATGTTGTGGAGGAACGGGTGTCGTGTTTCTCCATGACAAACGGAGGACCCTCCTGGCGGGGTGCCTAGTTGATGTTGTGCAGTTGTGTATATCCTAATCGGCGCGAGAATTTATATAACGCGATTCAGGATTAGTAGTTACTCCGTATACCTCGTTCCGTGTTTCTTCGTGGTTCGGTGTTTCTTCGGTAGATAGTGACGTTGTATGTTTTTGGTTGCTATGTGTACTAGATATGCTAGAGCAGAGACCTTGATTAAGAAAACTTAATGTAGGAAGTCCATCGGCACAATTTGTCGAAGACTTTAGGGAAATGGCTGTCAGCGGTTGGGTGTGGACCCGAAGGCTGGGGCAATTTCTTGAAAAGGGCCGTCGTTCAACAATGAATGACAATAGACTAGTGACGAGTCTCACGATATAGCAGTTCCATTTAACGTGAAAAATCGGATACCGTATGGCATGTATTCAAATAAAAAAGTGGCATAAGGTTTATGCCCGCATACCTCGGTGGTTTCGTACGCCAACGGCAAACTGAAACAAACGAATTTCAAATAAACGTGACTTGTTTTGCTAAATCATTTTATAATGTTTTTAAAGACCTTATTTTGTATATTTTTAGAGGTAGCACATTACTCGTTATGTAGGCTGTTTGCTGAACTCATATTTGGTGGGTACTTTTGTTTTATTTCGTTTCCTTTGATTGTGTGACTGTTGAGTCGACATATATTTTATGAATGCTGAAGTACACTTAAGGACAATGATCCGGGTCAGAAAAATGTCTCTGAAAGTCTCTGATACCAACAATATTAACGTTGTCAAATAAATCCTGCTTATTTCCTAAATAGCTTCATGGTTTCACTGGCGTTTGCATTTTTATATGGACGTTCTAACTTTGAAAATGCTGAAATTACTCAAAATCATTCATTTTTTATTTTAACATTTTAGGCTAGGAGGATTTATAGGTGTGTAATTTTCAAGAATATTTTTTTAGTGGGTGATTACAAAGGTTCACGGTTAATGAATCAGTCAGTATAAGTAATTTTATATGTATAGGATTTGTCTTCGCTTGTTCTGTCGCACGCATATTCCATCGCATCGATCGAAGTATGGTCTGCGTTCCATATAGATAATATCCATTTCTTGAAGGATTTTTTCTATTCACGATCCGACCCGATTTACTAGTTAGAATACCTTCCAGGTAAGAAGTAAAGCGTAATAACAGCAAGTGCACTTTGAATATGGTAATATTGATATAGGATGCCACAAATCCAGCCTATCCTGAGATCGGATTACTTCAGTCTTGTTTAGAGAGTACGATCGTAAGAAAAATTGATCTTGAAAAGCTTCTGGGCTAGAGAAAAATATTTGTAGGCATAAGCACGAAGTATTGGATCATGTTGATTTTGGATTCAAGGCAGTGCTTTGAATATGTAAGCCGCTTATTTTGTAGCCCAAGGTTCTAGTTTATAATTTAAAATAAATTTAGGTCTTATACGTTTAATCTTCTTAAGACTCACCTGGTAAATTAATGTAACTAGAAAATGTTTTCTCCTATTTACGATATCAATGACATTTTTCATTGTGTCTTGATATCCAGAGTAAAATGTATTAGAAATTAACAAACAAAACGTACGCGTATTATGACTTTGTGTTTACGTCACAAAATGAGGGTGTTGATAACACTCAACAAGACGGGTGGTTTTTACCAAGTGTCATAACTAGTTTGACCTTTTTAAGCCCATTGTTACTTAAGTGTGTATTGTAGTTGTATGCATACGAAAATTTCTTTTAATAAAAAACTTAATGATATACGGGCCAGTGGACAAGGCAGACGTGTTATAATAATATAATATAAATAATAAAACATGTTTTTATAATCAGTGTGAAAATACCTTCGAATCTCCGGCTCTTAGTGTGCTCAAGAGTTTGATTTTTCTACAAAAAAAAAAACACCCCTATGATCGGTTTGGGGTGTTTTTCTCTGAGGAGGACACGAGATAAGTTATTTCAGATTCCTCTCAGGATTTACCATCACCATTGTTAATGATGTCTGACAGTTATCATTATTGATTACGCCCTTATTAACTGGAAATTCACAAAGAGACATTCGATGATACACATATTAGTATCAGCTTTTTTTATTTCTTAAACAATCTGGGATACTTAAGAGATCTGCATAACTATACTGACAAAAGGTCCATTTCAGTATTGAAGACTTTATCAAAGAAAATCAGAGAAAATCAAGCCTGATACACATGAAAAGATACGGTACCATCAAGCTATTTTCCGGTAGCAAAATTACATGCTAATGTTATTACTCAGGAATGCTTTTAGCGTAATTATAATATAATTTCCATGAATCTGAAGTAACACTATATTAACAAGACTCGTAGATTATTTAGATTCATCGCTTACAGAGAACATTATTAGAGATAATTAATGTTAACCACGATAAGACGTAAGAGGGCGCACTATTGTTAAACTAATCTGTCACGGCCCACTAGTCTGCCCAATTGCCAGTCTAGTTATACTTAACCTGGTCGAAGCGTACGGCCATTCAAACGTATGTATTAATACCTACCTACTACAGGTCCGTTATCTCTCGTAAGCATAACTATGGCATAAAAGTATACCAAAAATCTTTCTTGTTTAATCAAATACCTGTACTATTAGTAACGATTACTTTTGTATAGTTATTTCGGTACATTACCTTTCTGTCTATTCGATTAGTTTTTACAGCTCTAGCATACAATTAACAACCTTGATGTACGCCGGAAATTCCAACGTCATTCCCCACGCAGAGTTATTACACTGCTAAGTAGCTGTGACCGCAAGTTCAGCCGCGAGAATCCTTTTATAAAACTTGCCTTCCAAACTTTTTCTAGGTAAATCCCTCCTGGCGGATATATAAGCTAGATATTTATCACACGCCCGCAAGACATGTGATTATTATTCTCTACGGATACACGAGTAACATCCGTATTCATTGCCATTATTAATATTAGAGGAGATCTGAGCATGTCATATTCTTGGTAAAGATTTACTGACCCTATGCGTCATTGGTCAGTATTATGGCTCAAGTGACAAAAACAAGAGGTGAATAATATTTGAATACCATAGTTTTTATTGTGTTTAGACGAACGTTGACTGCCAGAGTTTGAAGCAAAAAAATTGATACTTTTTTTTGTAGACATTTTTAACCAGAAATAAACTCACTTAAATGATTGCCTGATTCCAAATTAGGTATATCTTTTATCGTAGTAGCTATACTGCTGATAATCAAAATTATTTATTTCATAACATAAAACATCCACTAAGACAAAGAATAGATTGACGAACTCACGCACAACCTCTGAAATAGCAGTCAGTATATCAGTTATAACAGAAATTCACAAAAAACTTGATATAAATATGACATAATTTTTCCCCAGTCCTACTTAAAATCAAGTACACCAAAGTCAAAATACTATTATAGACTAATTATATTGTCGAAACGAGCTGCTAATACATCTGTTACCAAAGAGTTCCCATTGAAAGTTATACCATGGACAATATGATTTGACAAACCCCTACGTATATGGCACTAACCTGATCTCAAGTCAAATTCAATAACCAATAGGCAAATCTCGTAACACTAATGTTTTATTGACATGATACCTTAAGCAAAGTTTATTGACGAGATGGCAATGATCTTTGTGATCGCTGGAATACCTTGACTATGTTGAGTGTTAACGCTATAAGTAGACTCTCAGGAGCTTATATCCATGGATATTTCAGATACTCTGATACTCTCTAAGAGTAGTAAATTATAAATTCTATTGAGAGGTTTGTGTGTAAATTATATTTTGCGGTAATAGATTTTTGGTACTTTATACTGCTTTTAAGATATTTCTGAGGCATTGTAGTGCTTTACCGTTTTCTTACAAACAGGATAAGTTTTGCTCTCTATATTTTTTTTTTTTAATATTTTGTACATCTTACACACAACATCATCTAGTATTTGCACAAAAACTTATACATACAAATTCAATGTTTTTAAAATAGTTTTCGATTTTTAACTTTTTAAAATTCATTATAAATATAAGAAAACCTAATTAACCGACTTCAAAAAAAACGGAGGAGGTTCTCAATTCGTCGAAATCTTTTTTTTTTTTTTTTTTATGTATGTTCAGCGATAATTTCGTCGTTTATGAACCGATTTCAAAAATTCTTTTTGCATTGGAATGGGCGTAGCTTACAGGTGGTCTCATCGTCACCATATCGGGATCTGATTATGGGATCTCAAGGAAATCGAGGGAACTCCTCAAATATCATAGGCACAATTGTCGCGATTTGGGTCCTCGGAATAGTTTTTCTTAGAAGTCGGTTCCTTTTTGTTAAAATTATAATAATATAAAATAATATATAATCTATCCTCAAGGGCGTCATGTTATAAAGCTTTACTTTTTCCTAGATAGCGGTGAAGTAAATATATTAATAAGATAAAGATTAATTATCCTCAGTTCTACGAAATCAACACGGTGAAAAGTATGTCTATCAACAGCCTAACATCGAGACTTTCAGAAAACATGAGTGGTTGAAATCAGTACAAAATTGAAAAGCGTTTCAGTTATTTGACCCGGTAGTTTTGGTTTGAGTTCCATTACCCCGTTAATAACTATGGATCTAAGCTGGTTATAAATTTGCAGTGCTCAGGTGACGTAGTGCGCGGTTGGACGTCCATTGGTTTATTTAGATTTGTGGAAAATTTTGAAATTGTTTCCGAATGTAGTAGATAGTTATTTGTATTTCAGTTCAATGATGTAGTGGAGTAAGTAGTTCCCTGATTTTCATTGTTCGTTTTTACACAAAGTACGCAATTTTTTACATTTCAGAAACCTTTTGTACCCTTTGGCGATTATAGTAATGTATATTCATTGCATCTGTGTAGCACATCTTATATCAAGAATGATGTACGAATATAATATGTGTGTATTTACAAAAATAAGTATATGTATTCATATCAGTTGTCTAGTACCCAAGATACAAGCTTTGATTAGTTAAGGATTAGATGGCGTTGTGTGTGAGATATCCGAAATATTTACTTATGTAAAATTGAGAGAGCCGTATTTTGTGACGTTTTCTTTCGAGCAGTTATTACTTCTTATAACATTTGCGATGGGTTATAGTTTTGCCGGTTTCACTGGAATATCATTTTTTCCACGGAGTGGCATCAGACCTCTGCAACCCTGAGGGTGAACTGAATTCGAAGTTTGAACTAGTTGTCAGTATATTTGAGGGTACTAAACGTGACACACGGCTTAACGCGATTCGCCGAACTTACTACTACTCCGGGCTGTTATTAAAAACATTAACACTTTTGACCCGCCCTGGGAATCAAACCTGAGATCTCTGGATTGGTAGTTACATACACTAACTACTAGATCAACGAGGCAGTTGTTATTCATAATGATCTTACTAAAGCCTTAACCATCACTGAATTGAGAAACTGAACAGTCGGAAATATACTTGTTGCTCTTAAGGTGCCCATAGGTAACGGCAGTCACTTAAAATCATGAGACTTGTTCCTTTACTGCGTATAATAAAACTATAAAAATCAAGTGTGACACTGAAAAAACGACCTTCTCGTTCCATATCTTAGCACTGTGTAAACATAAAAATGCCTTTCACAATACGGTTCTAAAAAAATATAACCGAACGTAACGTGACGGGCAAAATTATAAAGCTCTCAATGAATTAACTTTTTTAATGGTAATAATACATTGTTGCAAGTCAACACAAAACATACTTTGGATAGAGGCCGAGTAACCCAATTTCAGCGCTTTTACGATAGCCAAGGAAACAGCTGCCACATCCGGCTTTTTGCTGAATTATGTAAGTAATACCATTCAGGCGTTGAGTCTGAATATTGAGACGTTTGAGTAATGTCAGGTCAAAGGTCTTTTGGGGTTTTTGTTAAGATTTTTATGTTTCTATTGTACTGTTTCTTCAGTTAGAAACCAGAGAGTTTAATAAAAAAAATACTCACAAAATGAACTTTTGCTGACAGATCTTGAGTGTACTTTTTTACTTTGGACTACAAGAGAAAAAACAGATTTGTTTGTTTTTGACGCAGTTGTATTATTTATTTTATTTCATGTAAATTGCGCCACAACTCCATCATTGGAAAACTGTATTAGGGAACTACTTTTTCTATTTGAAAGGGTGTACTCCCTTTACACTCATTTAAATCTAAAGAAACAAAAACTTGAGTAATATAGCATTGAAGTTGATATTTTTGTGACAATAAATGTTTATGCGATAAAAGAGTAATAATAATTAATAATTTAATAAAACTTAATATTTAATAATAATATTGTAGTAGGCAAAATCCTTCTTACTATGGAGAGGACTATGACCAACAAAGGACTATTAAAAGCTGTTGACGATAATTATGATTTTAATAGAAATTACTCCCTAGTAATTTCTATTAAAGTATGTCTTACGTCCCTTCTACAAATACAACTGAGAGTTCGTCAACTCATCGTTTTTTGTTTAGGCAACATTACTCTGGAATACGCTTCCTCTCGTGGTTTTGGAAGTCCATTAATCGCTTTACGTTCAAAACGAATGTACATGATCTTCTTCTCAACCAAATGGGCAAATTATAAAATTGTTACTTGGAACACTATATAATTACAAGTTGTCTTAGTATACGAAAATTATCTAAGGTACCTGGGCGACCGAGCTTTGCTCGGTTTATTTATTAATTAACAACGCCATATATATTCTCTCAAATAGCTGTTGTTTTGCTGTGTTAGACCCCAACCAGTGTTAGTAACGGGAAGATTATTTACTATTATTTGTACTATTTAAATGTTATTTTTTGTGTAGAACCCAATAACCTTGTAATATTGCGGTCGCGAAAGTACGGCTTCAATACTTAAAACTCCGCAAAAGGATATTGCTTTTCACCCCATAAAAAGAACCTTTGTATTTATAGTAAGTACACTTTATAGAGATTTAAGGATTTTCCCTTTTGGAGACTCTGTAATCTTTTAGATTATAATTTTGTGACAAGTGTTCTAAATATGTATACATAAATTATGTTACAATATTACTTCACTTAGGGATATCATAGCTCCCATATAGATTTTGACACGATCACACACTACAACAACTAATAAACAATACTTACTTACACATGTATGTTACATGTAAGTAAGCAAGTATATTATTAGTAAAGTAGTTAGGACGTTAATTTTAATTTTGATTAACATCGTGATCCTACCAAACCGCACTGGTTACCTTCACATAGTATTACAACTTCATCATCTGAATTTGTATGACGGAGACGTGATGTTTGGACGAGCTTGTCAAACAAGTAACTGCACGGATACCGTAGCGATTTAAAAGGACCCCTCGGCACTACAGTAACTGTTGTGGATTCGATATACTTTGTTCACTTTGTATGACACACAAATTATTTTTGTGCTTATTTATATAAGTTTGTGAAGTTCTTCGTGACATAAGATTTGTACAAAATTATACCTTTCGACCGCAACTCCGCTTGCGTGTAAGTCGGTTATCGCGGTAAAAGGTATCTTATGTCTATCTTCTGTTTATCTCTCTCAGACTCTAGACTATCTTTTGTATTTAGATCAATAGACAATTGTAACTTAGATTTAATAAAATTTACACTTAATATTCGCCAAACGCAGCGTTCAACGGCGAGATCAAATGTCAGAAATGCGCTATAGTCAGACATGGTTACTTTCGCATTTATGATATTAATAAGGAAGTAAATTTGCGGGAGTGGTCTTTTTGAAAAAAAAAAATTATCTGTTTGTTCAAACAAGGTAGTTATTCAGTAGTGTACGTTTTACAACTCCAATAAAGCACATGCAAAATGTTTGCATTGACTTGTTTATAGCTATTCAAGTTTAAACTTTCTTTGTGATCTCTGAATCATAAAACACAATAGCTTGATAGGTTTATGTATATACTTCAGAACGAAAGAGACTATTCAACATTCTGTGTATACTATTGTAATTGATTTCAACAATAGTTATTTCTTTTTGTCTTAGTTACAATAGTGTAACATTAACTGCATTATTCTTATCGTTGACAGGTTCGCCCTGCGTTGTTATCCGCGCTAATTGTAGTAAACTGCGGGTAATATCGCGAGTTAGACTAAGTCCAAGTTACTCTTAACATCGTTAGCTATCTAGTAGTGAAAGTGCTATTCTCTGAATCGGTAAAACCGTTTCAGAGAATAGCCGAAACAAACAAACAAAAAAATCTAAAATTGTTTTATCGATAAAGGAAAATACCGTAAATACTTTCATATGGATTTAGTAAAAAAAAATGCTTGATAAAACAGCCACATCACCATTTATTTATTTGTAAAGGTTTGCTATCCGTAATTACCATAGGCATAGAGGAACAGAGCAGGAGTGGCAGGCGTTTGCCTACGTAAAAGTATAAGCTCAAATAGACATATGCATTACATTGTTAGGATATTGAAATTTCGAATTTTTTGTTACTTTTTAAAAAAAGTATATAAAGTATCTGTCACAATAACTAGGTCTTATTTTGCGTAATTTGCTCCCTTTACTATGATTATGAGGGTAGTGACACAATGTATTCTCAATTCGTCATAACACGAATCAGTTAAACTTAATAAACCCAAACCTAAAGTACAATCCCAAAATGTTATGTAATTTTTGTTTTCTCTTTTTTTCAATTTATTCAAAACTTGATTTGCCTAAAAGCCTCTAAATGTAAATGTTAATTATCTTGTAAGGGCTGTAGTCCTTGCTCGAGTTGCCCATTTATAACAACAGAGCAGCGAGTCTAATATTTGCTTAAATTGAAACAATCTTTAGACTGCTAAAAACTGAGCCAAAACTAGTTTAGCGAACAGAATACAAGACATTTTAACTTTTTAGTGAACAGGTTACTAGTAACGTTACAAGATATATCTAGTTTAGATGTGGGTTAGTTATTAAAGTCAGTCGTATTTATGATATGAACTGTATTAGTTACTTTATATCTAATCATCAACTGCCTGTACCAGTCCACTTCTGGACATAGGCCTCTCCTTTGAAAGGAGGTTTTGGCCTATTATACCACGCTGGCCAGACCGGTTCGCAAAGAGTTTGTTTCAAGTTTTCCTTCTAGTCTAAGATCCGGCTGCAAAATCTCTACGTTCATCGCGTAGTTAATCTAATTCACATTTTTACATACATTTATGATTAGGAGAATACATTGATAACAGGGTGCCAGTCAATAAGTGGCCGCAAGTAATTTTAATTAAATTAATATTAATTAATTTGCGAAAACAAATTTCGTTCACTTGTTTTTTAAATAAAATACCATTCACATCATAGCAATGTTTGTAAAGAATTCGAAAATCGATGGGTGCCGTTGCACACTCGGCCGCAACTACTTGGCAGCCAGGTGTAAACAGGTAATAGTTTGGAGTATTTTTACGTTCATAACGTACACGCATGTTTTTATATTAGATTAAAGCTAATTTTTTTTTAAATATGATGATATATGGCTGCCTGTGAACAAATGCCCGCAAATTAGGGTTGCCAGCTGTTAAACACTCGAGGTATTCGAGTTAAAGTGAATAAGAGTAAGCGCGCAACGACACTTGATAAAAGAGGATAGCCTGTGTCAGCTGTGCGAGTATTTGAAGCCATTTCGCATGCGTCAATAGTTCTCAGTCAGTGACCTAAACAGTAGTAGGAACGACTGTACATTTACTCCAAAATTGTAATTAATATTCTGGAAAAAAATGAAAATAAGAAAACATTTATTTTATAATAAAAAAAATGTTTATTGATCAAGTAAAAATGAAAAAAGTGTATTTATAAAGAATCAAATTTTGGTTGTCTTACTTTTTTTACAAAGAAGATACGCATATCATATTTGAAAAAGATTAGTTTTTATTACAGTTCGTTAATACAGTTATTATTTAACATTAAATTAAATATTATTTAAAAAAAATCAACATTGTACTCAAAGTAAACAAATGATAGAGAGCATTAAAAAACATCATCAAATATTTAATACAATACATACACTGATAAGAAATGTAACTTGATTTAAGAGAAATAATCTTGAATCAAGAGAACCATTTTGAATAAACTGATATGTTGGAGTGAAGAGAATAAATTCTTGAACCAAGAAAAATTAACTTACATCCAAAATAATTTCTTGGCTCAAGACTTAGTTTCCTTCACTCCAAAATATCAGTATATTCAAAAGCAGTCTCTTAAATCGAGTTTTATCTTTTATCAGTGAAAAGATAAAACTCGATTTAAGATTTAGATTAAGATTTAAATTATGAACTAACATTTCGATTAGTTCATAATTTCGATTATGAACTAATCGAAATTATGAACTAATTTCGATTAGTTCATAATTTCTTTATGAACTAATCGAAATTCGATTAGTCGTTGCTTTTATCATCGCTGTAGTCACTATCGTCGTCGCAATCAGAATCTTCTTCATCGTCTGAAGATTTGTTAGCTGAGTTACATAACACATTTTCAACTTGTGTTGGAGTTGGGCTTCCCAGAAACCATGATGGTTTCAAGAAACCATCCAAAAGAAGCCAACCATAATTTTCCGCACTAAACTTTATACAGTCGAACTCAGTAGCATTGAGCCACATCGAATTGACGAAAATGATCCGTAGCAATTTTTGTTTTAATGATTTCCAACACGGTAAAATGTGAGTTGAATCAAAGCCTCTGATTTTTTTTATGAATTTTTCATTGTTTGTTTTCGACGCATACATCTTGTTGAACATGATAAATCGTCCAGTGTTAACGCTTTGGCAATTGTTTATTCCATACATCCGGCATGTAAATTCTTAAACACCTTCTATTCTGTCCTCATCAAATATGTCGTTTGGGTCAATTAACGTTGCGAAGATTTGTTGAATTTTTGGAAGCTTCAAGAATAAATTGAAAGGTCGGACTTTTCCTTTGTTAAAAAAAGCGGCCGTATAATCACAGCCCGTAAAAACTTAGTCGTCACATTTTTACATACAGGAACGATAACCTTATATATTTTTGACTTCAATGAAAAAATTTACTTACGGTCAGTCAAAAATCCTCAAATTCTTGTTTATCTTTTGCTTTTAAAACAGTTACTTTTTTCACACATTTTTATGGTATCCAACATCATCGGTAGATTCAACGGTTAAAATATCCCAATATTTATAATTTTTTTTTGCGGCGAAACATTAACGCAGTAAAACACTTCATAAAAATGTTTTATTGAAATCAAGCACATTTTTAGTTTTACTACACAAAAAACACTTTTTCATTTTTCTAAAATGTTGATATAACTTTTATCAACGTAATAACTCTTTCAAGTTGAGTAAATAAATAATATCAACAACCTTATGCGGAACGAGCTCCAAAACGTCTTACTACTGTATGTTTGCGTCGATAACTGACAGCTATTGACGCATGCGCAATGGCTTCAAATACTCGCACAGCTGACACAGGCTATCCTCTTTTAACAAGTGTCGTTGCGCGCTTACTCTTATTCACTTTAACTCAAATACCTCGAGTGTTTAACAGCTGGCAACCCTAATTTGCGGCCATTTGTTCAGAGGCAGCCATATATCATCATATTTAAAAAAAAAATAGCTTTAATCTAATATAAAAAACATGCGTGTACGTTATGAACGTAAAAATACTCCAAACTATTACCTGTTTACACCTGGCTGCCAAGTAGTTGCGGCCGAGTGTGCAACGGCACCCATGGATTTTCGAATTCTTTACAAACATTGCTATGATGTGAATGGTATTTTATTTAAAAAACAAGTGAACGAAATTTTTTTTCGCAAATTAATTAATATTAATTTAATTAAAATTACTTGCGGCCACTTATTGACTGGCACCCTGTTAACAATGTATTCTCCTAATCATAAATGTATGTAAAAATGTGAATTCGATTAACTACGCTATGAACGTAGAGATTTTGCAGCCGGATCTCGTACTATTCTCTTGGCAGTGATGTTAGCTGCTTATTAGGGTCCTTTATCCGCCTCTTACGACACCCATGGAATTAATAGGGGTGGTGACACTTTTTATTCTTAATCCGTCACCACACGGACATGATATAAATATATATATATATATATAAATATATATATATATATACCTATATATAAATAAGATTGAAGTATATTTTATTTTAACATATATTACTATAGGTAATTTAAAAGTTAACAGTTTTTCACTAAAGACATTTGAAAGTCTATTTGTCTGTTGTCCGGCTAGTCTCTGAAGCTGCTGGCCGATTTCGATTACAATTTCACTGAATACAAGCTACCTAGCTTGTATTAAGTGAAATTGTAATGATACAACAAGTAACTTGGGGTAAATTTTATACTAGCTTTGCCCTACGGTGTTACCTGTACATTTATAACAACAACCGGGGAGATCAGCTAGTACATACATGAAAATGTTAAGTGTCACAGGGAAGCGTGGCTTAAAGAAGCTAGATTAATATAATGTTCACGCACATAATCAAATTCTAGTCTGGAATCTATCTTTATATAAAATTTCATTATATTCAGTTTATCCGTTCATACAAACACATTTTCACATTTATGATATAAAAATAGACAAAATAAAAAAGTTTGGGTATTACTGCCCAAAAGTCTACAAAAAATATTAAAGTTAGCTTTAATAGAGGTTGAATTACTTTAAAGGCTAGCTTTAGAGATGTTTGAACTGATTTGAGCCTCAGGGGTCTTTCAGTCAGCTAAAACTTTCGCGAGATAAGGGCTAAACGATAAGATATGTACGAGTGTCATTGACGTTTTAAAACTGAAGTTTGAAAACACACTTTGAAAAGATTTCATGGTACATTTCTGTGGGTACTAGTACGGTCTATTTTTCTTGACCATTGTTATCATATTAAATTTGTTTCATTAATCGCGCTAAACTATGGAAAAACTGCTCGAATTTGGCAAAAATTCTTTCAACAAGCTTATAGGCTATCAAGAAGCTAAATACGATGAACTACGTTGAAAATACAGAAGAATGTTATTTGTTTTGAGAGCTTTTAGTGCGTGCGCTACGGCTACGCAAAACGGTTATAGATTTGCAAAATTAATGTATGAAAGCAATCCCCTTTAGAAGATCTAAACAAAAATCTAAAATTGCATGTCTTTATCTTAGGAATGGCTACTAACTACAAGCGCGGATCCAGGGGGGTGGTCATGGGGGTCATGACCCCCCCCTGGGCGCGGTCCGGGATTTAGGTGTAAAACTGTTGTTAAACGTAATTTCCTTGAAAAAAAAAATACCTCCTTTTCAAGGAGAGGCCTATGTCTAGCAGTGGACTGTTAAAGGCTGTTGATGATGATGATGAAACATAATTTTAGATTTTTTATCACAATATAATTTAAACATTGACATTGTGAAACAACTAGCAACCTTATACATTGTTACTTTGTAGATACTACTCCAGTTTCTGTCATTGTAAATGAATATCTACTGTGGATGGTGAAGTGGCAGCGGTGTTAGTCCATACCATAGTCGATTTCTAATCTAAATTTAAATTGCGGTATTGAGCTGTATCTTTTTTGTTTTTTTACACGCGGAAAGCTTTTTGCACCATACTCTTCGTGGGGTAAAAGAAAGGCGTGTGTAGGACTCCCGGGGGAACCGGTCTACTAACTAAACCCCACGGCGGCCTACCTCGGCAGTTCGGAGGAATTTTAGGAACGCATCAGCGGCTTTTGGAGTCCTCCTGCCGGACATTTCGACTGAGGTGCATCCCGGAGTGACTAGTCTCACCCCCGGGACAGGATGCTGTCGCGCCTCACACCGCTCTACGCAGTAATGAGCCGCAACACCGACTTACCTTAGACGACACCCTCCGGCCGCACCAGGGGTGTCACTTGTCCCGGGTCATTTGCAGCGGTCACATCTCCCCAATATGTGACTGCAGCGACCATTAAGAGATGATTGGGGGACTAGTGACCTCTACCGCGTCCCTTTCACCGCCTCCTTCGAGCAGGATCGGCCCTTTCCCGATCCCCCTCAGCGGAGCATAACGTCCTCACTCTTCCCACACTTCCCATTCCTCGTCACTAGCCAGTATTGCGGCGATCAATGCTGACGGTGATATGTTTCGTCCGATCTGTCTCCTACTCGACGCTCTGCAGAACGGCAGAACGACTCAAACAGCGCGTTAGCAAGCACAGCTCTGAGTTACGAGCCGTGCCTGCCAAGCCCGCAGAGCTTGCCTATACGCGTTCCGCAGTAGCATTCCGGGCTCGTGGTCCAACACTGACTCTTTGCCTTTCCGACCGACAAAACGAATTTGATCGTAGAATATCGTGTCCATGTCGGCCAGAATGTCGAAGGGTGGAGATCGTGCCAGGACCGTCGCCACCTCGTACAAAATCGTGCGGTAGCCTCGTACGACCCGTATGGTATTATGGATCTAATACAGCAAAAATATCCTATATTAGACCTTAACATCGTGTCAGATGATTCAAACAGCATCTCTGTGGCAATATTTAGCATGACTGTAGAGTACAATACGATAGAGACAGTGGCGTGTATTATGGCCTCATTACCTGTTACTGGCCAAAAGTGTTATTGGGTTTTCTCACAGCAATTTCTTAATAACAGTCCGAGTATGGAAGTTTGGCGATGATCCACGCCCATAGGTCGGAATGCACGTTAAGCCATCGGTCCCGGTTGTCATAAACATCTATGGTTATCTTATTGGGAAGTCAGTGCCCTCAAATGTACTGTAACCTTCGAGTTTCTGTTCTCCCTCGGGGTTGCAGAGGTTCGATGCCAGTCGCTCCGTGGAAAAACTGGATTCAGGTAAACTGGTTGAACTAGTAGACCCCAAATGATGACTGGCTACTTGTTAGTATTAGTTAGTAGCGACAGCGGAAATATCTTTCTCTACGTTACGCTAAGAGCTTTAGTGGTTGAAGAACGTCTAACGTCTAATAAAACCAAACCGAATTTGTATATATTTGTTACCTGTTTATAAAAACTCTATATTTTTTTGCAATCCTTGCAATTTTAACAATGTTTAATCTAAAGTTCGTAGCCAGAGACAAAGCAGTAATCGTTCGGAGATTTGTTTGTTAGGTTTTCATGAAAATATAGTACTTTTGCGTACTATATTATATTTTTTCAATAATATATAGTACGCCGACCTGAAATATAGTACAATACTATCTATTTAGTAAGGTTGGCAACCCTGGTTTTTTTTACGTGTTGGACTCGTACCGACTAAAACCACACGGTGTGACCTCTTTGCGCCTCAATTTTAGGAGGAGTCCAGGGTGGGATCACGTCCTCGCAGAAGGTTGGGACCGCGTTTAAACAACTGTCGCTATCAGCCATCGAGCTTATGACGGCCAGTAGCGAGAGATCCTCTCCGATGACTACAGTGAGGGCCCGACGCTGCACAGCTTATGCGAGGCAAACCGCCAACGTGTGCAGGCCCAATGTCTCCCTGCAGTCGCAGTGGTGGCAGGCGGGACTCGATTCCCTCCTAGCAAACGAGTGCAGGTACTTTCCGAAGCTACTGTGCCCAAAAAGCACCTGCGTCAGTCGGAAGGAAAGGGTCACATGCTGCCGCCCTGCCCAATCGGCGATGACCGGCTGGAAAGCCTCTACGGCAGCGAAGCCAGCGCGTGGAGTCTCCAGCCGGAAAGACTATCTGATCATGGTGGCTCGGCGAGCGGCTTCACGCCACTCGCGTATGTCCTCGGTCAGTGCTCCGCGAGCACTTCCGCCCCCAAATCCTACGGGGGTGTTCCGGCCAAGTCGCATGCGGCCTCTGTGGACACCGTGCAGTATCCACGTAAGGCTCTGACCGCCAATATCCTATGGAGGCGCCAGAGGCGCGCCCTATTCTCATATGGGCCCGGACCGATACGAGGACCGAGTTGACCTCGATGGAGGCGCTGACGGGTGAACCATGACTGAGCCCATGAAACAAAAGAAGTCCCGTCTTATCCAGGGCCACCCGTAAACCCAGCGCCTCAATGCGCCCGACCACCAGAGACTGCACGGTTGGCCTAGTGGCTTAAGCGGTCGCCACGCCGCTTCCTACTACGTCAAGTGTCGTGGGTTCAAATCCCACGTAGGACAACACTTTGTGTGATTCACAATTTGTTGTTCTGAGTCTGGGTGTTCTTTGTGTCCGTTTCATGTATGTTTGTAAAGTCCCCCGCGACACAGGAATTTATATTCCTAATGCGGGAGTTGTCTTTATTTATAAAATAAAAAAAAAAAGAAAAGAAAGAAAAAGAGACCCCTGTGGTGGCCAAGCGGGCCGCCTCGTGGAAGTTAGCCCGGAGGGGGAGGCTCTCGTAGGGCCCAGTTGTATCCCATGTTCCAAGAGTGGTCCTAGGACAGACCCCTGCAGAACACTGCACGACATGGCCCTGTATCTCAAGGCACCATCTCAGTCCTCGAACATGACGGTAAGTTTCTCTAAAGTCCGCCACAAGCCGCCTCAGGTACTCTGGCCCTCCGTGATAGCGGAACGCTTCCCTGACGCAGTCGAATGGCAGACTATAAAAGGTGTTGGCGATACTACTCCGCTGCAGGGCAATGCCTCTTCGGTCACGGCCCTAAGGCGCAACACGGCATTAACCGTCGAACGCCCCTCTCGGAAACCGAATTGGGCTTCCAACAGCCCGGGAACGTGCCGAACGATGCGGGCAGAGAGAACCGTCTCAAACAAGTTACCCGCCTCGTCCAGCAACACGATGGGCCTATCGGCCGCAAGTCGGGCAACCCTAACTTGATCACAGCTATGTGACCCCCCCCTGGCGCCAAAGCTGGATCCGCCCTTGACTAACTATACCATTTTTATCATGATTAGTATAACCTAACGCTATAGCCAAGATGTACCTAGGTTGCGTCTATAAAATAGTGTTTTATATTGCATAGGAATGAATTAGATACAGGATTTCTGGCTCTGGTTATTAGGTCTTATCAAAAATATATACCAGTGGACTGATAAAGGCTGTCGATGATGATGTTGAAAGATATCCATACTAATATTATAAATTCGAAGATTCTGTTCATTTTTCTGTCTGTCTGTTACGCTTTCACGGCTTAACCGCTGCAATTAATGTCAATGTTATTTGGCATGAAAATACTTTGATTCTTGAGGTAGTAGATAGGCTATCCTTTACCGCGATAACCGACATACACGAGGGCGAAGCCACGGGCAAATGAGTTTGCTGTAATTTACTTAATTTACACATGTAATAAATGAGCAATAAAAAAAAGAGATGGAATAAATACACATACCTAAGTAACATACTTTCACAAGTACGAGCTTTTTACATACCCAAGAAAAACGAAGGAACATGAAGATGAAAAAAATCCGTAGACACTGTCACGTATTTACTTACGTACCTTAAGTAAAGTTAGATGTATAATATATCTTGCTCTACTCTCACTCTTTTATTGTCTTTGTACCATAATTGCTCTGGGAAACATAGCATTAAACCCGTCAAGGTCGCGACCTTGAGCCGTGAAACGCCTTAAGTACCATCTTAAAGGTGTGTCGAAGGTAAACGCTTTAAAATATTAAAATAAGTAAGTATGCTTCATATAAGAATCAAAAACGTAATATATTTTTTTTAATAATTATATCCTGTACGTAAGAGGTGTTAACAAACATCCATTAAAGGACATAAATAAAGAACATACAGTATAACAATTTGTGGATCACACTGAGGGTTGTGCCTTGTGGGAATCGAATGTAATGTACTACATTGAACGCAGTAGAAAACTTAGAAGTAAGCCGCTAGAACTACTACGACAGAAGTGCGATGTCATGGACATGATCATCACCAGATCACTGAACCAACATAGGCCCTTCTGATTCAGAAAACTGATAATTTTTTTGCCCATTTAATACAACCTAAGAGTCATAAAACCTTCTGCTAATTCATCAGCAACACTTATGATGTCATACTGCTAGGTTCGCTCGGGCGTTCCCCCAGAAGAGGGTTAGGTTTATTTATACGTCCCCACGCTGCAGCGTCCTGACCGAGTGGGGATTGGGGATTGAAAGACACCTTGTGGCTACATAATCTAGCACTTTAATGTGTTTAAGTTACCCGAAGACCTTCAACTAAGCTTCACGACTGTTATCTTATGATAACAACCGGGATCGGCTGTTTAACGAGACCTCCGAATCACAGATACGATCATAACATATCATGCCACCAACGGTCACCCATCTCAATACTGACCGCACCGTCGTTGCCTACCCTTGGTGACTATTTCCAATCACTAAAGGCCATTTGGTTCTGCTAATTAGATTGAATATGTTAAGCAAGATTAAAATTTTCTGTAACTTGTATTTTAATATACTTTTTTATTGTTACACTCGAGTGTACGATATTTTTATTACAGTACCTTAATTTTTGATATAGGCAATTTGTATGGCGATAAAATTGTTTGGCAGTAAGATTTTGATTGAGTTTTTGTTCTGGATCCTTCCTTATTCCTAATCAATGTTTTATTTTATCCTAAGTGCACTCAGCGATAATACGGACTGACTTATTTTTTTGCTTTTGAGTTGGATATTGCTTAGTATTTTTTTGTGTTAATTTTTTCCTAAAATATTTTTTTGCTTAGAAAATAAAAGTAGCCATTCCCGTCTCGAAAATTGGTTTAACAGTTTAAAAATAAGGCAAAATAACAAATGAAAATATTAAAGTGACAAACCTGTTACAAAATTTGCCTCTTTACTCTTACCTGTAATGTAACGCGATAGTAATTAATTCATATTTCATTATGTCGTTTATGTAATTTTGAAGGAATTCTAGATTTATATTATACAAAGTTATAAAATTATAATTTACGAAGTGTAACTGCTTCTACCTTTTGTACAATAAATGATAAATTAGTTTTAATTATACTCGGGAACGTTTTAACAAAACATTACACGTTATTAACTCATGGGTACCCTTTACCCAATATTACCCTCGTTATTTATCAACCAATAAAAAATTCTTAAATTTTAACTGACTACAGAAAAATAATGGTTTCCTGTTTTTTATGTGTGTTTAACCTTACTCTCTGTACTCTAACTCCGTTACTTAATACTGAATTACGTTACTTAAGAATCAATCCCACTATAATATTAAACGCGAAAGTTCGTGAGTATGTATGTTTGTTGATATTTTATGCAGAAACTACTAAACAGATTTAAATAAAACTTTACTGTAATATAGCTTATATATCAGAATAACACATAGGCTACCTTTTGCTGCTATAATCAAGATACACACGGGTGGAGCCACGGGCGAAAGCTAGTTTGGTATGTTTTTTTACTATGAATACGTCTTTTGACTATTTACTATTCAAGGTACAAAAATTCATCAAGATATAAGCACATAATAACCAGTAGTAGTAACTTTTATACCCGACTAAGGCAAAGCCAAAAGAAAGTAAAATAGTTTTAGTAGTCTTTATGTTCCTAAACGTCTAAACTACTAAACTGAATTAGTGTGTGTTTAGATTATCACAGGTGATGATAGGTGTACTAAAAAGAAATCCATTACATCTGCATAAAATTGAAGGCTGAAACTGAGTCAACTAATCACAAAACTGTCAGAAAAGTTTTTAGTATGAAATCTTCTTTTTCTAAAATTATTCAGTGGTCTTATATAAAGCTAACTATTGCAAAAATAATGGATTTCTTTCTACCGGTGTGGTAGAAAGAAACCCATGCCATGTTAGGCTATATAAGTGTCAACAGTTTTATAAAGTCGGCATAATTAAAAAAAAAGTAATAAGTTAAGCCTTTTCTGCCAAAATTAAATTTTAGCTAACATTATTTTAGCATCGTTCACATGATCAAGAGGTATAGGTACTCAACGAATTCAATCTACCTACTTCTAAATCAAATATTTCCTCTGGCTTTAAGAGGCCAGCCTACCCACTTCAGTAATTTTCTTAAGCGATTACAGCCTCACAAAACACAGATAATAAGTATACATATCTTTTTAAAACGGTCAAATAAACATGTTTACACAACATCTCTAATTGAGGTAACATATCCTTTTGTATGAATGTATTAGTAAAAGTACTTGTAGTCATCAATTTTTATCCTGTTTACCTCTGGAAATTTTAAGTAGGCTTGTTATTGATGGAAAATATATATACATTGCCTTTCTATATTCAAATAAGTACACATTCAAACAGTTTAGTACAGATAAAAACTAGTTTAATATCGTAGTAAATTGCGTATATTTTCCTCTTGATACTATTCATGAAAGTTTTCGGTGTAAGAACTTTATGTTAATTCTTATCTTAAGCTACATTGAGTTCAATTTTCCTTACAATGCTTAATAACTCTTTGAGTATAAATTACTAAAGGGAAACAAACATATTTCATTCATAACATTGACTGGGAGGGCTTTTGTGACCTAAATGGCCAGATATGTGCCAGTTTCGAACCTTAACGGTTTCTAGATTGCACTTTTAAACTTTGCGAAGCAGTTAATATTAACTATTAAAGTACGAACCCAAATAACTTTTTCAAGATAAAAATGAAATATTTTTAAAACCAAGCATTATGTTATATAGTACTATTGAAATAAGAATAAAAATAACCCTCTAAGGATTTGGGTTTACCTATTATAATATATCGATATTTAAATATATCGGTCTTCTATGACCTAGCGAGATCTATGAAGGACAAATTGGGTACCAAAAAGTCAGTCGAAGGATATTCTTTCTTCGATCAACATAAATTTTGATTAAAATTTCAGCGAAATGGTAAAGGTTCAACTGGTAAAAAATAATATAAAAGTAGGTTAAAATATATTAAAGCCCAAAAAGGAAACGTACCCTAAAATATATTTGAAAATATCCCGCTTTTGTGGGCGCGTTTTAAAAAAATATGAAATAAGAGAAAAAATTAAAAGATTAAACGCGCCGTTCCGATGTTGATAAAAATAATAGAGCGGAAAATTCAAGTTCTGTGTCGTGTCGGTAGGTCATCCAGCCGAGCCGGAGCCTGCGAGGTTG
This sequence comes from Phragmatobia fuliginosa, assembly GCA_932526445.1. Taxonomy (NCBI): domain Eukaryota; kingdom Metazoa; phylum Arthropoda; class Insecta; order Lepidoptera; family Erebidae; genus Phragmatobia; species Phragmatobia fuliginosa. Next base: position 7,143,763 of record OW052074.1, on the reverse strand, counting down.
AATGAATAGCTGCCACCCTAACTCAGATAACGTTCGCTGAATAAAAGATAAAACTTTATGTGAGAATGGCGCCATTTGTTAAATACACGCATACATATTATAACAAAGTAAGTACAAAGTTTGAAGTAAGTAGGTTTATGCCTCTAAATTTGAATTTTGTTTTAATTATAGAATTGTTCGGGTTCTCAAATTTTGGAATGACATTGCCAAGGGCTGTTTAAGGCTCTCGAAGAAACTCACTTTAAAAGGATTTTGTGGACGGTTTGTGGAAGAAAATGCTTTCACTGAAATATTATTTAATGTTTTATTAAATAGACATTGAAAGAAGTACGACAGAGTGGGCATCAGAACAAATTGGCTAAAATATTTGCAAAACCACAAAGAAACTGGCTATAATTATATTTAAAACAACATTACCAGTGACAGTTATGTGATTTGCGAAAAAAAATAATGTTAAATACTCAGTTTTGTAAAAGTAATGTATTATTTTGCTTATAAAAAGACAGATAGTGAGTTTAATATGTGACTTTCTAATATTTATCACACCAACAATTAGTGTTTTATGCCACTGCACATTTGTGCTATTACTTAGATCGAAACGTCTGTTATTTTCTATTCTTGACATCACTAAACTAAAATTCATTATGTTGTAAAAAGTAGCAATTGAAGAATTTCTTTACGAGCCTGCTCAAGTGACTCTACTAGGTCTGATGGAAAGCATGAGTAGATTCCGAGAGCAGTGGTCATTATAACCATTGTGAATGCAGACAACCCATACTATGGCGAAGTGTGGCCTTCAGATAAGCTTTAAACATACGTGTTATAATTTATCATGATTGAGAGGCATTGAGAATAGTACTTTCTTTTAAGTTAAATAAACTAAAATACCTACCTTTTCAACTTTCAATAAAATGCTTATTTAATGCACAAACTTTATAACCAAATCAAGTTTGTTTACACTTAACAAGATCCGGTTATCTTAAAGTACAAACTAGAAACCAGATTAAAACAAGTTGTTTTAAAGATTTCCGCTCAATTACAATCATAGTGTCAACAGTTTACTAATGACGTAGGAAAACAAACCAACCTTTGATCATGCATAACTAATAAGACGACTAATATTTGACTTAATGGTCTAGCCGTTAGTGATCCTGTTTACCTTCTAAGCCAGGTTCATAGGCTTGACTCTCCGTGAAAACAAATTGCCTATTGTATAAAGGTGATGACTATAATCATTTGCAACTTGGCCCCCCTGTATAGTTTAAAATTAGACAGTCGTGTGAAGCTTTTGTCAAGTTATTCCCAAACATGTTTGAATACGAATTTTACTTGAAATGACCCGAGGATGTTACATAAAAGAAATCTTTCCGAAACTTTTTGCAGTACTGAGCCTAACCCAGAACTTCGAAAAGTTAGCGATACTAAGCAATTTCGTTATGTACGGTGAAACATCTGTAATATAACAACACAGCATCTGGGATCTTGGGATAACATCTCTTTTCTTATTAACAAGTTAGGCAAAAGTGGATACTTAGTTTAACTCATATGTTCCACCTACGCTATTGACTAACGTGTTTCGCTAAAACCTTGAAGATTCAACATCGCTTGATTAAAAAAACTAAACTTTGACCTTAAATAGAAATGTTAGAAACTTTGTCTGTGTGTAAATATGTTGATTAAGTTGTTTTTTAAAGAAAAAAAGACGAAGTTTAAAAGAGTTGTTTCTTTTTAAGACAAACAAAAAAGAATTGTGTTCCGAAACTTTTTCGCTACTGCTGCTTTGAAAGGGCAGTTTTTTTGAAGTGGGAGTTTAGAGAAAATTAAACAAGCACAAGTTTCCGAGTCCTCCGTGAGTGATTTGATAAACTTATTATTAAGTCACTCGGCTCTAAAGTTGGTACTAAAATCTACTACAAGTTTATGTTGCTCCATTGGGTAAATTTTTGGTAGAGACCAACACAAGCCGGCCATAGCGTTTTTTCCCGATACATGACAGTATAAAATATGTCCATTTTAGGTGGGGAAAATCGTCACACATACATATTTTAGACTCATGTACAAAAATAATATTCTTTTACTCCAAACTCACACATTAAAATTAAAACAAAACATTTACAATTCTACACACACTACAGTCTTATGCGTAGGCTCATTTGGGCTAATACTTCGACAGAGAGGAAAGCCTGCATAATGCTATTTCTACCGTGTTGCTATTACTTTTTGGGTACATCAGTTTGTGGTTTTGGGTGTATGTGATGTGTTATCTTACGACTTATTTATAAATAAGTACAAAACCTTGGTTAGATATGTGTGACTGAACTGCTGAATAGAAGTGTTTGAAACTTGGCATAGAGACAAATTGTACTTTGAAATAGAGTAGGTTCATTATCCCGCTAAAATTGATGGACAAAGTCCGCAGTTAGGTGAGGGATGCCGTGGGCTATTTGGCGGAAAGCTAGTCAGGAAGTAATGAAAACAAGAGATCGCTCGTGTGCTATTACGTTATCGTTATGCGGGAACCAACATCTGTCATTCAATTTTATGCGATAAATTCTGATGTTTGGAACTTTAGGTATGTACTTAAATGATTTCGTCAATTAGTTTATCTCATAGTTACCTACACGATGATCACAAGTATTTTTTTTTGTTTAATTATCCTATATCTTTTTTTATTACTAACATTGACTAGAGGCATGTTAAGATTTATTGTGTATATGAGGCCTATAATCCTAACATGAACCAACTAAATTAGTAATTTAATAACATTAGTTATACTTACTTGTAGCCGACCCAAAATAAAATTGGGAATAAAGCTAGGAAGAAGATGAAAATGAGGTATAAAATAGTTTTAACTACAAACAGTTCATATTGCAAAGTTATTAAATGACGTTCCTTTGATATCCATATAATTATATGTGTATACATATAATATATTTATTGTATCACTATGTTGTTATACTCCTTCTAATCGGCTTGATCGAGTTAAGACTCGATTGTTTCAAAATTTTGTGTGTTTATTCAGTAGGTTATCATACCCCTAGTGTGTGAGCGGCGACGTGGGTATCACCTAATTATCTTATAAAAATATAGGTTTGTACACATTTCGGACAAAATAAAACAAACTTTTCGCACATAATAACTTCCGCGAGTCAAGGACGGACAAAGATGATTCATCATCTAGATGATGATGATTTGGATATGATTAATATACATGTATATTTTAAATGGTTTCTTATAAATGAAAAGCACCGGCCTTACACGCAATGTGCTTAAAACGCCAATCCCTTCAAAGTATTTAGTAATTAGGTATTATTTGACTCGTAATATTGTATACTTTTTTTATTTAATGAAGCCTACAAAAGTGACTCTACCCTGCCTAATAGAAAGCATGAGCAGAATCCAAGAGCAGAAGTCACCACATGACACAGACAATGCATGGTAACCGCACATACGACTGCTGTGCTTGAGGTCTCGGGTTCGATTCCCGGCTCGGACCAAATGTTTTTTGTGATCCGCATATATTTGTTTCGGGGTTTGGGTGTTTTCTATATTTAACAAATAAGTATATTTATGTATTTATATCGGTTGTCTAGAACCCTTAATACAAGCCCTGCTTATTTGGGACTAGATGGCGTTGTGTGTAAGACGACCTGAATTTATTTATTTAAAGTTGTGTGAACCTGTAATGGGCACGACCAGGTAGTATTTTTGTTAAATATTGTTAAGAGTATGTCGTATGTGTGCTGTTCGGATTTTATATAAATAAATAAGTAATTAGTTGCATTATTAACTGCAATTTACCTTTCCTAACAACCCTTCCATACAAAACCTAAATGGTACAATATAACGATGTATTATTATTTTCTTTTGTTTCTTATATTCGAACTCAAATCGAAGTAGATGAAAAAACAACCGGGTTTTCACTTTATCAACCTTTGGAAAAGCGTAAAAAATGAACAAAAGCAGAAAACCCAATTCGTAATAATATTATTCACCATCTCGTAAGCAAATATAAGGGCCAAGTTATGGCACCGAACAAAGGAACAACTTTGAAACTTACAATCTACATATGTAACAGTCGCATGTTCGTTTTATTATCAGGAAACCTCACCATACTAGTGAACGCCCTGGTTTGGGTCGGAAATCTTTAAAATTATCGTATTTACACCGCGGGTAACACCGCATAACTCTGCTAGTTATACGTATAAATCACTCTCTTTATTAGTAAAAATCGCGTTATAATACTTGAAAGATCCAAGCGTACAGGAACAAAAAGAGGCTTTATTTTATATTCAGAAACAAATGTTTGTTTATACGTTTTCATATAGTTTCACAAAACTTAATGTACATTTCAGATAACATCCCTACGTTTTGGCTGTTTTTTTTACTTAAATACTTTTTTTCTTTATTGGCTCATCAACAAATATTTACATTGAGTAGGTAGAAATTAAAAACAGTTTTAAAGAATTCTTAGTCTAGTGTAACAATTACTTACAGTTAAGCACTGCATGCCCCTAATACAGTGCACCATAGATAAGTAACTATAACTTTTTTTTTGAAGTTAAACCTTTTTTATAATTTTAAGATTCAAATCTAATACGACTCAAAACTTACAAATCCCCGAAACCTGCCAAACGAGTCAGAATGAATATCCACCAAATTACTGCAGCCATTAACCAGTCTACACAGCCGTGGAATAATGGAATGAGCTCCAAGGACCTTCCTACGAAGAGGTGGATGCTAGGGCGTTATGGGGGATCGAGGATATCCTGCAGATACTTACTAGTCCTATTTGGACTATATATATAAAATCCTAACAAGATTTCCTGATTCTTTATTTTTTATGTAATAATATGATCGTTTAACCATAGAGATTTGTATCAAGTACAGTTGTGTGAATATAAAATGTCGTCATATATTAGCTTTTGCCGAAGACCGGGCAAAGTGTAGGATGAAAGGCCGGAAAGTGGACCCCAGGCTCCAAAGTGCAAGCTTTGGAAGCAACCGGGAACAACGTTAGGATGATGATGATGATAGGTGAGTATGTATGTATGTTTGTTGCTATTTCACGCAAAAACTACTGAATGGATTTTGATGAAACTTCACAATAATATAGCTTACATATCAGAATAGCACATAGGTTAAAATTTATAAAGATATATAGTATATTATCACAATTTTCTATCACCACACGGGTGAAACCACGGGTGCACCCCGCGGTTTCACCCGTGTGGTAGTATTTTAATAAAAAAAAGAATAAAAATTTAAAGTAAACGTATTCTCTTTTGTAATTTTAAAAATTCAAATTGAAAAAAAACTTTATAAATCTTACATTTAATGAAACTTGTAAGGGCGGGCAAAAACTAACAAATAGGTAACAAAAAGAAATTGAAAATTCTATTTTCTTCCACCTAGAAAGGATTAAGTAAATTGGTACAATTCTTTTAAAAATATACAAGTTCATAATTTGAATATCTACCTAGAGTTTTGTTTAGTAAATAAAATTGTTATCAACAGCAATACGCATAATGCGAGCGATGTCTAAAACCTCATAGTTATGTCGCCTTTATGATGTCAAGTCAAATCAGTTCATGGTATGTACACATCAAAGCGAGAAAGGGGAAAAATTTTATTCGGCAAATAAAATTTACCGCAAAATCCCAGTTCTTTTATTTTTCCTCCGGGAGCATTGTTGTCTTATAGGCTTTGTCCCATAGATGTATGTCCCTTGTGTTATACCTAATTAATTTATTAAAACCAAAGACAGTACATCATACTTTGGAGTTTAAAACGATATAAAAAAATGCGTTCGAGAAAGGAATGTAGTTTAAAAAACTTTTTTTGGATCATTTGGACTATTGTAAACACTATTAGGTATAAAGTATCCAGGTTCCTTAATAATAAAGAGAATTCAAAATGGGTTCAATTAAAAACAATGAAAAAAATATTACTTTACAAAAATCTCTTTAAAATTATTTGTAGACGTGAAATTATAATATGTTTCAATATCACTAATAAAGTTGGTAGGGAAAATTGATTTAATTTTTCTGATTTTTGCTAATATTATTTTTGTTCTTGTCGTAATTACGTAGACAAGTAAAAAAGAAGAAATTGTCTTAAAAAATGTATACAATTATTGACACTTAAAATTTTAGTTTAGCCAACATAAATTATTTTATAAGAGTTAAATAAATATAAACCCTTACGATTGTAAAATCTTATTATCAAGTTTATATCGTCCGCATTAATTTATGCATAATAAACAGGTCATTAGTGTTTTGAAACGAACTTACCTCAACGTTTATTAATAGCAATATTGACACCAGTCAAGGTGAACCACACCAATATTTCACAGTTTATTAAACTTCCACCGAAATTATAAAACAATTTTTTTATCAAAATACTAATTCACTTTTTATTACACAAGAACTATTTTTTTATTTCACGTCAAACAACACTCCGATTCTTATTTGTTTCAAAACGAACTCGACGTTCGAATTTCGTAAATAGCGCGTTCAGAAACACGATCGTAGACGCGTGCAATCCCGAACACAGACGGTTTAGGACTGCTCGGAAATCGTAGTGTTCGGCCTTTGATGTGCCTGCTTCTTTAACTTAGCCATTACAGGATGGAGAACCTATGTGGTTTGAATGAGATGGCTATTATTTTAATAGATTTGTGTTCCAGCTGAGTATAACGGTTAGGTTTGTGAAAACCTGTCTCACTTGTGTTTGGTATTCCAAGTCATTTGCATAATTTGTTCGATAGCAATTTGCTACGCGTATTCCAAAAGTTTATGGTTTTGAAAACTTTTAATTATTGTAATGTAGTTGAAGTTTTTGTGACAAATGGGCATTTAATTGATGCGTTTGAAAGAGAGTTTGAGGTCGTGTCAAAAGGATATAAACTTCTTAAAATATGATATAACGACCATTCAGATTGTCTGTCAAATTATAAAGCGCAAGGTTATCCACAAATGTTCAACTGTTATAATTAATTGAAGTTCATCGTTTTTTTTTTAAATTCAGGAACGTGATTAAGTATCGGATTGGATTAATGAATACGTTTTATCAATTATGGCAATGAAAGTAGGCACTTAAAGAGATAGTTTTAAGTAATTAAATATATCCTAGAAATTGTAGATGTAATGAACATCGCAACTTGTGAACCCTTTTGTAAAAGCCTGGCGTTTTATTTGTTTCTAAGTAATTAAACCGTTCTTCCTAATCAAACAAAAGATATTCAAAGATAAATTGAACAAAGTATCTGATTCGTTACATTTGTATATTTATCGGAATAGAAATAAAATAGAATTCGTATCTAAGGCTATTTCAGATAAAACAAATTTAGGTATATTTATTTGTTCTCCTCAACATATTTATTTTCTATAGACTAGTGTTGCCATCAATTTCATCATCCTCATCAACATGCTTTGGTAGTTCAATGCATAGGCTTCTTTTTATAAAGGACATTGACATAGGCTTCTTTTTATAAAGGAGATTTTGTCCGACTATACCTCACTGCTAGACGAATTGGTGAACATAGAGTTTATTTCAAGTTTTTCATATCTTTCTAGTCTTGTTATCATGTGCATGCAGACATTGAAGTCCTACCAATTAAAATTACATTTTTAAAACGACCATAAAAAGTCTTATCTATTATTATTTCGAACCAGGATAGCTTATTTATAAAATCAACTCTTCTTAAAGTTATATTGAATACTTTTTATTAGTTTTCAATATTTTTTTATTTTTATCACTTTTAAGATAGTCTCCTCATTTCTTTCATGAAAAAAGTTTTTGCCCATGGTTATCACGATAAAAGTTTCCTATATCCTTCCTCACGGTTAAATCTATCTCTATTCCAAAATTCATTTTAATTGGTTCAGCAGTTTGGACAGACGGACAGATAGACATACCACAGAGTTACTTGCGAATTCATAACAATTATTATTATGAAAGTATGGATTATAAATGAGACAATATTACTCACTCAGAAAAGTTACACCATTAAAACACTACTGTTTAACGTCCGCCTAAATCAAACGCCAACGAAAAATTACCAGAGACAATTTCAATAACCTGAAAAATCAAGTACATACTTGACATTTTTCAATTGATCGACACTCTTGGACGTTTGAAATCATTATTTGGGGAGTACTACAATTATAAAAACTTCCATGAGGGTATTGAAGATGGTGTCGCATCTGACACTAACGGCAGGACCCATTAATAAAGGACTGTCGACGCTAACTCTCAAGTAGTTGCCTTTCTCTGATATACGTACTTTTGTTACGTATTTTTTTTTAAATTTTTGCATGCCTTGAAATATTGAGCAAAAGTCGTATTAGGTCTTTATTTTAGCAGCCCAAAATCGATCAAAGTGGCGAGCAATGGGAGAGGCCATATATATCCAGCAGTGTACTGCAAAAGCCTGATGATGTTGATAACGATATTTTTAAGTAATTTTTGTCGTAAATGTTAGTGGTCGATGATCAGAGGGCCAAAGAGAAAATGATTTATCTGATAAATAAGTAACAATCTATTACCAAGAGTTGCACGTACGCGCTTGTACTTCAAGTTCCTTTTCCAATAAATAAGTCAATAAAAGTCAAAAAAAGTAGTTAACTCAATGCAAATTTATTAGCCAGTACAAATAATGTATTAGTAAATTAACCTTACAGAGCAAAACAAATAAACAAGATTAATTAGCTAAGAAATAGAAATAAACCGACCACAATACAATAGGAGTACGTTTTAGATGGCAAGCGTCAGTGTCACGTCACTCACCACGAGCCGTGAACTGGGTGCGCGAACGTATTTATGCGGACGGTTATTTATCGTTCGGAAACGAGAAAATGTCTTTCGCTACCGTAGCTCATTGTCACCCTAATCAGACGTTATTGACTTACGTATAACTGGATGTGGTAACCTCGCAATTACTGTGTTGTGTATCGATGGGATTAACGCAGATTGTGACGTGGTTGCCTGAGTTATTCACGCATACATTATATATACGCATACATACACATATGTTATAAATTATATCGGGAATGAAGTAACTTAGAGATATCAGTTTGTTTGCATATAGTTACTGGGGTTCGAAAAGGGGGATCAATTACTCTGTCAACTTTCATTTTTAATAGTTTTGTGTGTTTTGTATATATGTGTCCAATAGTTTCGTAACTCCTTTTTCTATGTATCATATTGCAATTTTAGTATCAAAAAATATTTAAATGTTCTTTTATTTTTACTATTCGTGAACCCACTTTGTATCATTACAATCCATTGTTAATGTCACCTAAAACATAAAAATCAATAAAAAGCTGACAGACTGACCTTTGTCCTCGATTAGAGGTGATAGGTCGGATAAGAGGATTTCCCATTGCAATCAGATTCTGACTAATGGCGTTCGAGTAACTTTGAAGTTCAGAAAAGTTTTAGCTCAAAATAAAATACCTTTCCGCTATTCAGTAAGATATGCAGAACTATGTGATTATATGTACCACTTATTTTTCTGGAGGGCGACTTCATGGCCTGAAATTTAAGCCGAGTTGGATTCGACACACCACTGACATTTTTTTTTCTTTTAAAAAGACAACTCCCGCATTAGGAATAAAAACCCTGTGTCGCGGAGGACCTTACAAACATAAATGAAATGGACATAATAACACCCAGACTCAGAACAGTAATTTGTGAATCACACAAAGTGTTGTCCCATGTGGATTTGAACCCACAACACTTGGCGTAGTGGCGACCGCTTAAACCTCTAGGCCAACCGTGCAGTTGTTAATCGCTAACTCTTGATCAACCCTCGATTAGTGACCTCTTTTATGTATCTGTACCAGGGGGGTGTCACTCCGCACTTTAGGTATAGTCGGCCGCCTGCCTGCCGCGCAGGCCATTCCGGTGCGTTGTCGATACGCTTAACGTTCGTCGCCGCCTCGCTCTCGCGCATAATTGAAATTTTTTACAGTTTTCGATACCCACATATTCATGTAAAAGCTAAAGTTCTGTTCACGGATGTCTGAATAAAAAATTTAGCTGTTAGGTAAGAACTAATCTGTTGATTTCATACATAAATACATACGAAACGAACAGATATTTCGATGTGATATTATTTAAAACGTCATTTGTTGACAAAAGTACCTACAGTTATTTTTTCACTTAAGTAAAGTGCTAGAGAAAAAGTAGTTATTATACCTATATTAAAATTATTTTTAAAAGAAGACATGCCTAATTACGTCAGAACAGATAAGAGTTACATGATAGAAAGAGACGCAATTGTAGGTAAATATGATCGTAGGTGCTTCGGCGCTGTGCAATCTGAATTGAACTTAATGTAATGACACCAAGGGTCCCTATTTCTTTAATTTACTTTTCGGAGTGAGTCTTCTGTACTTGTACTATTATGTATTCTGTGTCTGTACTGCGGTAATTTCTTTTTATTTGCGCATGAAGAAACCTCCTCAGACTGTCACCCTAACCGACCTTTTGTGGAGTATCAGGTGCGAGAATATATTTGCATATCTGGTCCTTCTAAATTAGGCGACCTCCGAATTCGCGGAGATCGTCTCCTCCTGGTTTTGAGTAGTTCCCAGTCATATAACTTGTTTATACTTTAATTTAACGTTAAATAATGTGATATTTTAGGATATAATTTAATCTGTCCCAGAACTTGATAACAATTTATGATATTTATAAATTGGGTCAAGCTCACCCAATAATTTTAAGCACAAGCCAAATACAAATGTAAATATTATTTGGCTACCACATTCATTTAAAAAAAACAGTTAGATAAGTGCTACCGAATTATATGGGCTCTAATTCCTCTTATTCATAAACGAATGTGGTAGATGAAACAATGGAAAATAAAACAGAAAACTAGGTATTTTATTAAATTCTATTGTTGCAGCTTGTTAAAATAGGGTTGAAGGAAAACTTCACAATACACGTATTTATGCCGCTACTGTGATTAATTAGTGAGTACTTTGAATTTAGTATATTCTACATTAAATGCCATTGTTATACTAATGGATTTACGTATAAAACACGACTATACTAATAATAATATGGACTCATAATAATATTCTTAATAGATGTGTAAGTTTTCAGGTTTGGAATAACTTCATCATCATCATTGTCGTCAGCCCGTTATAGTCCACCGTTGGACTAAACCTACAGCCCGTTCCAATAATTAAGACAGTATTAATGAAATGGGTGATCAATAGTTAGGAGGCTGACTGAGGAAAAGAATCTCATTTTTCAGAAAAGCGCTTTCTCGGTCGCTTATTCCGCATTTATCGCTCGTTCGTAGTGTTTATTTTTATTTGATATATAAAATGTTCTGTTGACTCTTTGGTAACAAATGTAAGATATTTAGAGATAAACTGAAGTTGTATCTTTGAAATGTATATAGGTAACCGTATATTGTAGCGTGTGGTTGTATTTTGACTAGGAACATCTCTGGAGCCCATAACTCGTTGTTAGCTTTCTTGTTGTTGTTTGTGCATGTATTCGTATCTATTAGTACTGTTACTGTAGATACATGTAGTAGGTGTTACATATAATAACCCCCCCCCCCCCCCCCCCCTGGAACTTCTAAAATAAGAGAATTATAAAACCATTAAAAATACCTATATGATGTACATATACTATACAAACTCGGTTTGAAAATCGAAATCGAAATCGAAAATCGGTTTGAACGAGATCTAGTGAGCAGTTTTTTTTAATACGTCATAAATCGTTAACCGCAAGGTACCTTTCATTCAATTAATACACTATTAATAAAACATCGATCAAAGTTACAAAGAACAACATACAAGAACTTTTATATGATGTTATTTGCTGCTACGGAACCCTTCATGGGCGATTCCGACTCCCACTTGGCCGCTTTTTTATTTATAGAAACTAACTGATGAAACTATACTGATATTTCACAGATTTTCAGCATTCAGTTTCTACTCAATTCAGTCCAGGATTGCAAATATTTAATTAAAACAAGTAAAAAGTGCGCTCTTTTTCAACTGGATCATTATAAAGTGCATGGAAGTTACGCAAATCAGTTACAGAGATGGGTTTATATAAGTAAATACTAGCCATTTCTTCGAAATTCAACCTTTTAATGAAAATTAGTATATCGTCAACGGCATTTACAAGTTCATTTATGTTTGAGGTTTTGACCAAACGGATTGATTATTTTTAAGTTTTCTACTACTGCTACTTCTTTGCACTGGTGCTGTCCTGCGTAATTCTCTCCTTTGGTCACCTTCTAGTGCCTCCTACGATAACCAGGAAATGGATTAGTGTGGTACATATATGTACATACATCATTGCACACAGATATTGTACGATAATTTTATTGTACGTGACGTACATGCATTTGAGCAGGTATTTTAATCAGTAGTAAAAACGATCATTAATTTAATAGAGTCTAATTTTATCATTTTTATGGAAGGGGAGGGTATACAAGCACTCTTGATTAAATCTGCCCGACTCTTCGTCTCTCTGAAATTCTTTACCTACCAGTGCCGTATTTCGGCCTTCACTGCAAATCCGGTTCCCTTTAGCGAAGTGTGAAAAAGCATCTCACAAAGCTAACAGCTTAGTGAGATGCTTTTGAATTTTACACTTAGCTGTCATAGAAGTGGTTGACGTTTTGCATAGTCTGTATCGCCATGAGTATGGCGATCACCACTTTTGGATCATATCAGGTAAAGTCAAGTCACTTTGGCAAGTACATTTATAATGAAAAATCAGACGCGTTACCTAGTAGTGAGTAAGTACCATGGGCCATACATACTTAAAACTTAGTAATCTCTAACACATAGTGTGTATTTTTCCAGACTCTTGAAGAAAAGAGAGTTGCTTAAGGTTGGTTTTCTTTGAGGCTGTGGTGTTACTCCACTTAAAGGCCGGCAACGCACCTGTGACTCCTCTGGTGTTTCGGGCAATCACCTACCATCAAGTGATCCGTCTGCTCGTTTGCTCCCTATAAAAAAAAAATAAGAAAAGGATGGCTCTCTACGTGAGGTTCTCTCTCTCCGTACACTACAAGTCAACATATACTTGGAAATTTTAGAAAATGTAAGAAGCATCGAAAATCAACCAGACAAAATCAATGCAAGAGAAAGAAAACATAAAACAAAACCAACCAGTTTTATAGAGAGCCCAAACCTTCTTTCTGAAGGAAGGATTCAGGAATCCAGCAGTGGACTATTAAAGGCTGTTGATGATAATTGATGATAACATCGCAAAAAATATCGCAAACACCAATTAAGACTTAAAGTTGAAAGCATATTTATTATATTAAATTCTGAGTAAATGTTTTTGAAGTTGTACTTGTAATCAAGTACAAGCTTTAAGAAAAACTCTCCATTTTAAAAAAATATCACAGCTCATAAAAACAAAAATAATAAGACAACTGTCACAACCACGACCGAAGCCAATTAAAAATCGGTCAATTTTCACGTATCGGTTTCGAGCCACTGCATGTTTCGATCAGATAGTAGTTTCACAACAATAAAATGAATTCTAGAGCATCCTGTGTAAAGGTAAGTTCTGAATTGAAAAACACTAATTCGAAGGACCGTAAAGTCCTGTACTGTTTGACATATATAAAATTGAACGACGTAGATAGTACTTAAGTGTGTCATTTAAAGTAAAAATTGGTGGCTATGTCTAGATGTGAACTAGTATGGACTAAATCGGTCCATTTCCACTTATCGGTTTTATCGGCATTTTTCGACTAGATGGTAGTTTTACAACCACTAAAGTAAAAATCTAGGTGTGTAAGCCTAATAAAGGTAAGTGCTGAATTCAACGTTCTAATATTATAACTAAACCCAATATTTAAAATATAAACTCGAAGGACCTTGAACACAATTAGAAGGACCATAAAGTTCTGTACTTTTTGACATTTATTTTTAAGATAATCTATATAGTTAAGTGAAACTACTCTAGTGTGTAAAACATATTCCGGTGGCTCTGTTTTGAATAACATATATGGTTTGGACGATGAAAACTTTCAGTAGTTTCAGCGGACTAGTAAATAATCCGTAGCAAATAGACTAGTAGAAATATAAAAAAATAGAAAATACCAGTACCGAAAGTTTGAAGCCGGCTGTTGACGACATCATCGTCATAAACAGCCGGCTAGGACCGAAATATTGTAAGGAATTTAGATATTTTTATATAATTTTCAATCAAAAACCCTTCATACAAACCAAAAGCCATAGTAAAAATATTATTTCAAATATTTCCATAAAAAATCTAATACGACCTAAATTATAAACATATAATATTTAAATCAAAGAATCTTGCAAACTGCTTCCACATAGCTACCTATAATTAATTACTGGGTAATGTACTTAAAATTACTTAAATATTTACATAAATTTTAAGTACACGTACAACTTATTTGGTACAATGACCAAAGAAGTAGAATTCCAACAATGTTAACCTTTAAAATATTCTTTTAATTACTTAAAACAAACCGTTTTGAGCTTTCTAGAAACTGTGTATTACCAAAAATGGATCGGTCACTTCAGTAGCTGCTTAGATTTTTTTAATCATGGCTGCTGTGACCACTACTTGTAAAAAAATAAATTAGCTACTTAATTCCGACGTTAAGCAATATAATAATAAACGAATTAGTCGTGCTGTAAACCAATCAATTAATAAACATAATTAACATGTTAAAACGACATCGAAGGTCAGAGGGCTATACGATGAATTGAGAAATAAAACTTCTAATTGACTCATAGATGTTAAATGAATTAGCGAAGGGCATTATTACTTTATAAAAGAATTATGGTTCATCAACACGCTGTTGCTTGATATTCGACTATTTGATAACTTCAAATGAATGTCTATTAAAGATAATTGTTTAGTAAAGTAACTTAGTTTCACAATTTTATTATCAAAGAGAAAACTTGTGAATAAATTTTGTTGATGTGTTTTTTTAAGACTAGATGTCGTTTTGTGTCAGATGTCTGAAATATGTATTTACTATTATATATTACTGACTGATTAATAAATATAAAAAAGAGGCCAAGTGCGAGTCAAAGTCGACCATGAAGGGTTCCGTAGCAGCAAGTAACATCATATAATAGTTCTTGTAGTAAGTTGTAACTTTGAGCAATGTTTTAATAATAGTACTGATTGAATGAAAGATAATTTGCGGTTTACGATTTATGGCGTATTAAAAAAACTACTCGTTTAGAAAAAAAATATATTAGAAACCTCAATATCATTTTTGAAGACCTATCCATAAATACGGGGGGTATTTTTGGTTTTCATGAAAAATATTTTTTGAGTTTCAGTTCTAAGTATCAGGAACCAAAGCAAACCAATCCAAAACCATACCAAAATTTTTGTGTGAAAATCATAATGCGGTTCACAGAATATATTTACTTACCAAGATTCAACAATATAGTTTATATAGTTTCGGAAAAAAGGGCTGTGACAGACAAACAGACATGACGAAACTATAAGGGTTTTTACCCTTTGGCTACGGAACCCTAAAAACGATCCTAACCATGATAGGTAACTAGGATAGGAGAAAAAAAATTAAATAGTTTTTTTTTTCCTCTATTACTATCTATGATGATGTTTATTAAATAAAACTGCAATTGTTAGTAGGTTTAGTACTACTACCGCTCATATAGTTACGCTTATGGCATTTCATATAAACATTTCTAATCTTCACATATTTCATACTTTATTTAAGTCTTATAAGCTATTATTTAAAATATCTAGTTAAATTGAATAATTATATGTCAATTATCATGTTTAAATTGAGTAGATATTATACATAACGGTTTGTTAATATAAATAATCACTGGATTTTATTACTTTCGCTGTGAAATTTATACTTTTACGAGTACTTTTTCAGTTAACTATAAAATACAATACACAGTAAAGTACTGGTTCGGAGAAATTGTTCATAATTCTTTTATAAACAATTTCTCCGAACCAGTGATCCCGTGTGAGCACGCAAATCAAAACTCTTAGTTTTAACGTTAAATATCGATTTTCAATTAGTTGAAATTGCTTTTAAATAAACTTAATTCCCATAAGAGTAATGTAAATATGGCTTCTTCTGTTGTCAAATTATATAGAAAATACATTTACTTGAAATGGTAAAATTGATTACGAAATTATTCAGAAATTTTACCCAATTATGAAAAGGGTTAGATAAGTCCGTGAATCCATATTACTTAATTAAATGTTATTAAAACTGTCACACTATCATCTTAATAGATGACTCAATATATTATTGTTACCAAAATAATATCGACTGTTACTTTGTCTGTAGTTAGAATAATTTTCGGCGATGATAGAAATCGTTTTTCTATAATGCTCGAACGTGTCGCGGGGGACTTTACAAACATACATGAAACGAGCACAAAGAACACCCAGACTCAGAACAACAAATTTGTATATTAAATCACACAATGTTGTCCCACGTGGGATTTAAACCCATGACACTTGGCGCAGTAGAAAGCGGTGTGACGACCACAGACTCAGTAGTAAATACGAGCAAGTGATTGTTAAATCAATGGTAAGATTTTCGAAGTATAAAATTATATAATAAACAATAAAATATTTGTTCGTAATATAAAATGATTTTTAGGGTTCCGTAGCCAGATGGCAAAAAACGGAACCCTTATAGATTCGTCATGTCTGTCTGTCTGTCCGTACGTCCGTATGTCACCGCCACTTTTTTCCGAAACCATAAGAACTATTCTTTTGAAACTTGGTAAGTAGATGTAATCTGTGAACCGCATTAAGATCATAAAAACAGAAAAAAAAACATTTTGGGGGTCCCCATACTTGAAATAATTTTATTTTCATCAAACCCATACGTGTGGGGTGGGGTATCTATGGTGGTAGGTAAATAAATAAATATCAAGTTACATATATTTTTTTGACTTAATTATTTTGATACAAAACACAGATTTTTTATGTAATTGAGAACTAACTTCGAACTGAAATATTGCAGGGTAGAAGTACGCGGCTAAATTACAGCGTAGTATTAGCAGTTCTCTTAGAGCAGAAAGCCTTTCAAGCGATTTATTACCCCTCATTAATACCCAATGCTTTTTAGGATACAAGTTTCTAGGAAATTTTGTTCTAGAAAATACAGAAAGATGATTTTAAGTTTGTAGAATGTGTACAAGCATATAGCGATCTTATTTGTTCTAGGCTTGTTTCGTCGTAGGGGTCAACAATTATGGTGAACTTAAGGGTCGATATCGAATCACAATTACAGTATATATTATAGCAGCCATTTTTATTAATTAAGTAATGGTTAATTATTCTAACATTACTTACTAAAGTATGAATACGGTATATCCGTGTTTTGCTCTTACAGCTTCATTATATATTCTAAACGAGGAAATGATTGTCCGGATTCCCATGTGCTCGATAATAATTCGTGCACATATCTGAAACGTGCTGGACAAGCATATTTCTGTATAAATTCCATCAATTACCTTAAACCATATATAACGCAGGAATAAAGGTCCCTACCGAAAAAAATTACGGTTCAGACGATCTTCATCTTAAATTAACAATTAACAATTTATTATAAACATAACCTACGTCACTAACAATCATAACATTAAAAATGAATACAACACAAACATATGACAAGCGGGTTGAGACCTTCACGTGTCAGCAAAATTTACAAAGTATACAATAATCACAATAATAATAACAGTAACCTTACTATAATATCGCTTAGCGAATTACATACCATCAACCTTACTCGATCAATACGTGTGAATACATGTAAACAGCATTTTAACACCGGATGAACGAAAGTAATAGATATCCTGGTCGCTGGAGAGCGAGCCCAGGTAACGACAGTATTGGACTGATATCATGCTTTAGCTGCGATTTGAAATCATCGTAATACGTCTTGTCGTTATTTTGCTCTAAAGCCTCTCCAGGCAACTTCTTTAATTCTGAATCATTCTGCTGTGCACGACAATTCTCGTCGTAATCTAGCGTTGAAGGCATAGAGATTACTCCTATTACTCGTGATAAAGCGTCGGCAACAAACAAATAATACAAACAATTATTATAAAAATATTAAATTTTGATAGCAACAACCCTCATTACTTAGGAAATGTTACAATGAAACATGTAGTTCTAACAAAAATGGTAGTTAGAACTAGTAAACTATTACTATAAATTTATGTGCCAAGAACGGTGTCATTCCCATAACTTCGGTGTCATTCTTAACTCCGTATATTTCAAGACTCGAGCTAACATATTTGACGTTACTATATTGTAGAGAGTAAAGAATGGAAATGGGTATATACCTCGCGACATGAAGAAAGATTACACAGCTGTTAAGACTTTCCAAGCGGAATATTAAAGTTATAGAGCAACAGGAATGCTAGGAGCTTTGAGATTTTAAATCGAAACTTATTCCTAATAAAATTCAAAATACTGATTTAAATTAGATATAATTTTTATTAATATCGCATTTAATTATCATCGCACTAATTATTTTCTCATTTAATTACCAGAATACGCATGTAATTAATTAATATCGTCACATATAAATTACGGGACGATATAATTAAAATGCCTAAGAATTAAACTAAAAGATCTTTAAGAATATCCTGGTTTTTTTAAGCTATTGTATAGCTTTTATCGCGGGCTTTGAGCTCGCTGATCGAATCAAGAAATTCCGTAACGAAAAAACCTAACACCCAAAAAAAGGATAGAGAATATGATTGTAACTGCAGTGCGACAAGGATGTGGCGGCTCCGTGCTCTATGGACAGATTAGCGCATGCGTGCTGCCACCACCGGCCGTTATCCGTTGCCTAGACAACACAGTCATTCTAGATTCTTCTTCATTGCTTTTCTATAATCCTATCGTAAAAAAAAATACAAAACCTATATTTGTTATATACTTTACACAATACATAGCCTCCGCGTCCTCCAGTACCGTCTATTGAATCTTGGTGTTTTTTTATTCCTCCAGATATGCTCATATTATTGTTATGTTCTCTGTTTAGTTGTCATGGTCTTTCGGTTAATAGGATGATTATATTGTTTGGCAATAATATTGTTAGAATGTATGTTGGTAAGAAGACAGTGTATATTGTTGTGTAAACTTGAATTAATATAAAAAAAAAAAGCTGCATCAATAAAAAAAATAATAATTGCATAAGTTGATAAAAATGCTATGCAATAGCTTTACCGCGGCTCGAGTGCCACACGACTATTTTTTATACATTTATATACTCGGAGATACCCACAATGGGGTTTGTTTTTCAGAATATAACAGAATAGAACAGAATAGAACAGAATAGAACAGAATGGAACAGAATGGAACAGAATGGAACAGAATGGAACAGAATGGAACAGAATGGAACAGAATGGAACAGAATGGAACAGAATGGAACAGAATGGAACAGAATGGAACAGAATGGAACAGAATGGAACAGAATGGAACAGAATGGAACAGAATGGAACAGAATGGAACAGAATGGAACAGAATGGAACAGAATGGAACAGAATGGAACAGAATGGAACAGAGTAGAACAGAATAGAGTAGAACAGAGTAGAACAGAGTAGAACAGAGTAGAACAGAATAGAACAGAATAGAACAGAATAGAACAGAATAGAACAGAATAGAACAGAATAGAACAGAATAGAACAGAATAGAACAGAATAGAACAGAATAGAACAGAATAGAACAGAATAGAACAGAATAGAACAGCATAGAACAGAATAGAACAGAATAGAACAGAATAGAACAGAATAGAACATAATAGAACAGAATAGAACAGAATAGAACAGAATAGAACAGAATAGAACAGAATAGAACAGAATAGAACAGAATAGAACAGAATAGAACAGAATAGAACAGAATAGAACAGAATAGAACAGAATAGAACAGAATAGAACAGAATAGAACAGAATAGAACAGAATAGAACAGAATAGAACAGAATAGAACAGAATAGAACAGAATAGATCAGAATAGAACCGAATAGAACAGAATAGAACAGAACAGAACAGAACACAACAGAACACAACAGAACAGAACAGAACAGAACAGAACAGAACAGAACAGAATAGAACAGAATAGAACAGAATAGAACAGAATAGAACAGAAAAGAACAGAATAGAACAGAAAATAACAGAAAAGAACAGAATAGAACAGAATAGAACAGAAAATAACAGAAAAGATCAGAATAGAACAGAATAGAACAGAATAGAACAGAATAGAACAGAATAGAACAGAATAGAACAGAATAGAACAGAATAGAACAGAATAGAACAGAATAGAACAGAATAGAACAGAATAGAACAGAATAGAACAGAATAGAAGAGAATAGAAGAGAATAGAAGAGAATAGAAGAGAATAGAAGAGAAGAGAAGAGAAGAGAAGAGAAGAGGAGAGGAGAGGAGAGGAGAGGAGAGGAGAGGAGAGGAGAGGAGAGGAGAGGAGAGGAGAGGAGAGGAGAGGAGAGGAGAGGAGAGGAGAGGAGAGGAGAGGAGAGGAGAGGAGAGGAGAGGAGAGGAGAGGAGAGGAGAGGAGAGGAGAGGAGAGGAGAGGAGAGGAGAGGAGAGGAGAGGAGAGGAGAGGAGAGGAGAGGAGAGGAGAGGAGAGGAGAGGAGAGGAGAGGAGAGGAGAGGAGAGGAGAGGAGAGGAGAGGAGAGGAGAGGAGAGGAGAGGAGATGAGAGGAGAGGAGAGGAGAGGAGAGGAGAGGAGAGGAGAGGAGAGGAGAGGAGAGGAGAGGAGAGGAGAGGAGAGGAGAGGAGAGGAGAGGAGAGGAGAGGAGAGGAGAGGAGAGGAGAGGAGAGGAGAGGAGAGGAGAGGAGAGGAGAGGAGAGGAGAGGAGAGGAGAGGAGAGGAGAGGAGAGGAGAGGAGAGGAGAGGAGAGGAGAGGAGAGGAGAGGAGAGGAGAGGAGAGGAGAGGAGAGAAGAGAAGAGAAGAGAAGAGAAGAGAAGAGAAGAGAAGAGAAGAGAAGAGAAGAGAAGAGAAGAGAAGAGAAGAGAAGAGAAGAGAAGAGAAGAGAAGAGAAGAGAAGAGAAGAGAAGAGAAGACTATTCTGATTCTGATACCTTTTGGCCGGACCCGGGCTTCTATCCCGAGACCTCTTACGCATATGCCAACCACTAACCAACGCGGCAGTTTTTTTTAAATGAAACACATTGTAAAAATCGTACGGAGCTGTACAGAAAAGTGGAAACAAGATTTAAAGAACATTCTAATCCAAAAAATATGAACAACATGGGCTTTCTAAAACTCTGAGTATATATCGCAAAGTAACATAAATAACATATATGCATTTTTGTTCCTATATTTGTGCAGAATATTTTAAGGGTAGGAAGAGAGGCGAGGCGTCCTTTGTTTGTAGCAAGCCTTTGAAAACAGTTTCAATGTTATCCTATCAATCAAATTGCGCGATTCGCTTTGATCCCTATGGAACAGTTCGTCAGTTACTCAAAATTTCGTTTCGTAAGCACACTATATACATATGTATATAATATTCTATACATTATATTATGTTTTAGAGATATGAAGCGATACAAACGTAATGGCTACAAAGTGGGATTTCAGTTCGAATATTTGCCACTAAGAATACGCTGTCAATTTTGACTCATTATTAATAGTATGCTCGTTGGTTTAGTGGTCAGCGTATGCGACTGCTAATCAAGAGGTTCAAATCCCGGGTCGAACCAAAAGTGTTAATTTTTTTTATTATTTTTTATTTTTATAATCGTTATTGGGAAGTCAATGCCCTTAAATATACTGACAACTAGTTCGAATCTACCTTCGAATTTAAGTTCTCCCTTAGGGTTTGCTGAGGTTCGATGCCAGTCGCTCCGTTTAAAAACTGAAATTCAGGTAAAACCGGTTGAACTAGTAAGCCGCCCCCAAATAATATTGGGAATAAAAGCTAGGAAGAAGAATATGTGATTAAAATTTTTCAATTTGTAATAATAGTATGTGTAATTATTGACTTATGTTAATAAAAAAATATGTCTTTTCTTATTAGCTTACTCTTCACGCACTCTTAAAGAAAATATAAAATATTTCGCGGTGGTCGGAAATTGTGCACGAAAATTTATTAATTACTACTTTTTCATTGTCCTATGTAAATCAAACTATCATTGTATAGAAGTCATTGAGTAACACTGTCCCGCGGAACTTAGGGGAGTTGACATAGCGTCTTTTTCTGATACAAATAGTCTGTTATTTGCGGGGGGAAATCTTCATACATACATATTTTAGACTTACATTGAAAAACATTTGCCTGCCTCCATGAACTCACACATAAAAGTCAAAACATAAAATTCATAATGTTACACACATAAACACACCCTAGGTCATAAGATTGCAATCTAT
This sequence comes from Phragmatobia fuliginosa, assembly GCA_932526445.1. Lineage (NCBI taxonomy): Eukaryota > Metazoa > Arthropoda > Insecta > Lepidoptera > Erebidae > Phragmatobia > Phragmatobia fuliginosa. The sequence goes on along the minus strand of OW052074.1, from coordinate 7,121,377 downwards.
ATGCCCATTTTGGCTTATGCTTTGACAGAGGGAACGGCTACTCCTTACTGTGACGTTCTATGTATAGACACGCACCATGACTATACAATGTTAAACTAACTTCGTGTAACGGTCACCGTCACGTATTTTTGTAATTGTAACTCTTCTTTGTTGAAACTTTCTTAAAATGCATACTATTGTAGAAGACGATATCCCTTCCATATTTTATAGATCATTGTTTCTCTCAAGAAGACAAAAGAGGGCCGCGTTAATGAATGAAGTGCTTCTGAAATGTTCGTTTTGGGAATTCCGATTGGGAATATGGGACAGCTGGCCAAAATAAAGTGATGAAATGCGACCGAGGCAGCTTTACGTAGATATTTTACCAATTTATGCTTTTATAAAGGTAACTTAATGGTTGAGACAGAAGGTTTTATTAGATTTTCAGATCTGAATAAATAATTTGCGTCACCTGGTGGTGCTCGAATGAGTGAAATAGTTATCGTCGGGTATTATGAAAGGATATCCTCGTTTTAATGTAACGACTTTTGTAACGAAAGGAAGTTTTATAATAAAACTGCTGAAGTTTTTCTGTAATATCCAGTTATCGAAATCATTAAACGTGTCAAGCTGAAATATTGCCAGAAAAAAGGTTAAATATAGAAAAAACATATTTTTGACATAACGTCATGGTCGGTAATTAGCATTGTTTAAAACAGGTAAAATAAACGTCAAGATAAATGAAGGATATATAAATGAAAACAGCTTTTTACCTAATGGTAATCCAGCAGTGAGGCATTATGGTTTGTTGATAATCCTGCTGTTTTAAAATCTAATTCAAACAATTGTTAGTTTTACTATTTTGTACTCATACTTGTCTTATTCATTGAACCGAGTAGCAGAGATGAGATAACCTGCGTCTTATACCAGGCTGGACCTCAGGTGGACGGAATGGGTCTTTATCTGCATGAAGAAAAATACGAGTATATACATCCCTTATTTAAAAAAAATATACGTATGTTTTTAAAAGTAATCACTAGGATGGGTTGAGATGTCTTTACACAAGTTGTCCCCGGTTTCCAATTTAAAATAACAATCTGAGGCGTAGTATAAACAATGTATTGTTTTAGTTGATTCGATTCTGATACAACACTTCCAGTGGGCGACGGCCCAAGGGGAATACAAACAGAAAAATAAATGTGGGACAGCTTGTTGAAAACGAATTTTAAAATTCTTTACTGGTCTAATTTATATAGTTCTAATTTGCGTATGCCAGGAATACGATAATAGGGCAACAATTAAATCTCAAGAACTTAAAAACTGATTTAATAGACTTGTAGTTCTTACTGACTTCAAAAAAGAAGGAGGTTCTCAACTGGACTATATTTTTTTATATGTGTTAGAGAACTGACTAGGAATGTAATGATAATGTAATGACATGTAATGTATTTGACAGAGTATATCGAAAATGGCAAACGAGTTTGTCAATTTTGAAACAGGTTGGCTTTAAAAAAAATAAACGTAAATAACTTTTAATGGATTTTATATGTGAAATACATCTGAAATCCATTACAGCATGTTTTCAATGCGCGTATTATTATTTGAACTTCTGCGAATTCGCATTGCCTCGCTTATTTACCGAATTGTTAAAATATAGATTTTCGAAATAAAAAAATAATAAGTAGATTGCTATGAATTTCTCAGGAAAACCTTTTTTTATATGGGTACTCAAAATTATATATCATTATGTAGATATATGTATAAGCAAAGTTGTGAGAGAAATTATGACGGTATTTCATGTCTCGGAAATCATGTTCAGCCGTCGGTCCGGGTTGTCATAAACATTTAAGGCGAGTGCCCTCGAATGATATTTCAATCTTTGAGTTCAGTTCGCCCTCAAAGTTATGGAGCTTCAATGCTAGTCGCTCTCTGTAAAAATGATATTCAAGTTCAACCGGTTAAATAGTAGCCAACCCCAAATATTATCAAAATAAAATGGGATCATCAAATCATGAAAATAATATTGGTAAGAAAATTAAGGTAACGCGAGGAAATCTTCATTTTATATAGATTTCTTTTTGATTTAGATTAGATTTAATTTGATTTAGATACCTTTCAGTTGGTTACTATTTGGAAATTAAAAACTGCATCATCATCATCAGCCTATCGCAGTCCACTGTTGGACATAGGCCTCTCCATTTGCACGCCACTTAGTTCGATCCTCGGCTACTCGCATCCAGCTCCTACTAGTCGTCTTGCGCAAACCATCACTCCACCTGGCCTGTGGACGTCCTACACTACGTTTGCCGAGACACGGTCTCCACTCAAGAACACGTTTACCACAACGATTGTCGGTTTCGGCTAATATGGCAACTGCATTCGGTTTAGTTAATCGACCTAAGCCTACTAGTCCGCTATTGGTCCTAGCTCGTGTGTACCTGGCTGTGTATATGAGGCGGGATGCTTAGTTTTAAGAACGTTAAGAACGATAAATTTGTAATAGTGTCAATTAACTGCCTCGGTGGTGCAACAGTAACGTATGCGAAGGTCAGAAAGACGGACAGAAGAGTCTTAGTAATAGGGTCCAGTCTTTACCCTTGGGGACCACTCACAGAATCCAAAAACGGCGAAGATTAAAATAAAAATATTATTCTTAAAACACGCTTGTTTGTGACGCTAACGCTACTGTTTTGATATATTATATCCCTAACAAGTACAGGTTTAATTAAAAACGTATTAGGTGAATGTTTTGAATCTACAAAGAATTTAATACAAGAAAGCGATTATAAACCTTATACGCGTACATATTACTTATGATAAGAAACATAATACGCTTCAATGAATATAAAACTCACAATAGTAGCTACTTACATTTAATAAATTCTTTGGTCATTCATCCATAAATCGAATAAAAGAAAGGTCAGGCAAGGGACTATCAAACATTTTGAACAAAGTTTTTACTTCTAAATTGTGTTGGTGACGTAACTTCGTTGTATGTATGTTACATTTATGGTTGATTTGCCACAATCGCAAACGTAAATATCGAAATAGTTTCATAAACACGGTGCCATAAAAGTTACGTAATATTATGTTTACTTTAGCAATTGAATAAAAAAGCACACACCTTATTCTGTAAGGTATTATGCAACAAATACCAACGGTTGTTGTTCTACCTTGCACTTCACACGCAAACATTTTTTTTTTGATTAAGAAGTAGCTTGTGCGCTTTATTGTAATCTGTCTCCTTGTAAAGTTTCATCAAAATCCTTACAGGCTACCATCCCTTAAGAACTTTCACCTTTAAAATATTAGTAAGATCATTCAGGCACAGATAACTATTCATCGAACCTCTTAGGCTTACCGAATAAAATATAGTATAATTATTTCTCCATGCTCTTATGCTCCCGGGCTAAGAACATCCCTATCTCTTCCCGAGGGTGCCGTATAAGACGATTTAGGGATTATCCATTGAGGGGAGGCCACGGCGTTCTTCGGTGTACTTTTTTAGCTTACTGCGATTACTAAGCCTCCTGGAAAGGTACGCGATAATAGCAAAGTCTTCCTTTTTTTCATTCATAGTTAATTTATACAAATACAAAAACCTTAATACCTATAAAATCTTTTGTAAGATACCTAATGTGTTTATATGTTTACTATTTTGAAGTTATGGGCATTACTAACTGAGCAACATAGTTTGTGTGCGTTTATTTAGTAGTAACATATAATAGTCGAGGCTCCTATAGGTTAAGCGTGGTGTTAGCTACCTTATTTTAAATACAGAACATGAAAATCGGTTGGTGGAAAACGGAAAACAACTTAGTGGTGACTAACAACATAAAATTTTGAAAACCCTTTCACACAGAATCTGAACTGATACAATATTAAATTTTGAGTTTGAAAATAATAATTTCGGACAAATTCAAATTCCAATGAAAGTAGATATCTAATATAAATAAAAATAATAATATAGATTTCAGACATCTGACACACAATATCATTTAGTTCCAAACTAAGCAGAGCTTGTGCAATGGGTATTAGACAATTGAAATATGTAAATACAATACAAATACAATATATAAATAATTGCAGATCATACTAACATTTGGTCCTACCCGGGATTCGAACTCGACACCTCAAGCTAACCAGCCGAGCAGGCGCATACGTTTCCACTTCGCCACCGAGGCAGTCTTTTGAATAGTGGCGAATTGCGATAGTGTCGAAAATGTTTATATCTTTATTTTCACCATTTAACTACTGTAATGATAATCATAAATTTTGCATATTAAACGTTGCAAAAGTTACAGAATAGGCTTTGGAGAAGGTATATTTTTTCTTTGAAACAGAATGCTGTTCTCGAAATATGAAAATAATTGTAATACTAGTAGTAGTATGTAGTACTTAGTTTTTTGGTAAATGAAAATTAAATATAAAATGTTGTTTGCAACTGGCGTCTATGGATTATGTTTGGCCTACAAATAGATATTTCTTTTTCGTTTAACACATTTCACTTAATTTATTACAATTTCATGGATACCGCACAAAAATATAAGACAAATTGAGAACTTGATAGCCAGATACATCGAAGTCGTTACGATAACAAGACTGAATTGAAATTATCGTCTGTATCTTATGAAGTGTGGCGCCCATTTATTGACTGACTCATGCGCGTAAAGAATTTGATATGAGGCTAAATTGTTTTTATATTTATAGAAAAACTAGCCTTACCCAGAGTCCCACGAATATATTGGCTAACGCGGTAAAAGTGATCCTTTCTAAAGAATTAACATATCTCTATGCCAAATTTAATTGAATCCGATGAAGTGGATTGCGATAGGCTGATGATGACGATAATGATGATGAAGCGGTTTAGCCACCGAAACGTGGCAGACAGAGTTACTTTCAATTTTGTGATATACTCGTATGTGTATGAATGGGCAAATAAAATTAATTTTGTTAGATTGAACACAAGGACTAAATAGTAATGGAGTACGTAGTAGTAAGCATTAATCTTTGTGATTGAATTATATTGTGCTCTTGAATGCTGTTTTTATCCGGTAATCAGTTGTAACGAAATTTGACGTTAATATCGAACCAAGTAGCGTGCAATTAGAGAGGCCTTTGTCGTACAGGGCAGGTGGAGTTACGACTTGCGCAGGATGGCTGGCAGGACCTGGATGCGAGAAACCCAAAATCGATCACGACGTGATCGATTTTCTGTTTCTCGTTGGTTTTTTTTTTTTAATTTTTTTTTCTCCTATACAAATTTATCTTATAAATATGAATAAAATTCAAATCTATCGCACTCCACTCTTGGACATCATCATCAGCCTGTTACTGTCCACTGCTGGACTTAGGCCTCTCCCGTTGCACACCACTCTGATCGATTTTGTGCTATGTATACCATCATAAATAACGTGTATGATTATCTTCTCCTCCTCCTCCCTCTATAAAGTCCCTATTCACAGTGCACAATGTGTGTATGTGTTTATGTATGAGTGTATTTATGTATGTTGGTTTTTTTGTATGCATCTATTCTTATATATGTATGTGTGAATTTATGCTATATTAGTTTAGATTTATTCTTATATCAATTGCATATTGCTCTGTACAGCTCTAACTCCGATGCACCTACCATACTATTTCTCTACACTCCCCAAAGGTTGGCTGGTAGAGAATGCGTAGGGCATTAAGTCCGCCGATGTACTAAAGTGTATGTAGTCGTAAATAAATAAATAAATATTTGAAACTTTAAAGTAATCTACATTTAACAAAATATGTTGTACTTACAACACTTATCGCGTAGATTTTAAGGTAGTTATCCTTTTGTTAAAAATATTCAGAGCTCTTTCGTAAGTTATCTGAGGATCGCCATTGTGAACCAGCCGAGTTGTCTGAGTATTTGACTTTGTATCAATTATAAACTTTTAAACAGAGCAGACTCAGGTTAAAGCTCAGAAGTTTTAAAGATAAAATGAAGTTACTTTTGTTTGATTAATTTATACCTAAGTAATTTTTGAAAGCAAAAATGTTGACAAGTATTTGCGTTGTGTATGGTCCAAATCCATTATTTTTTATATGTAAACAGTTCTTTAGATGTTATATATGTACCTATATGTGTTCCTTTTCTATTATTTTGCTAATGTGTAATGAAAAAAAAAGGTTTACTGTAACAAAATATAAAGGCCGTCCGTTTTAATCATTTGAGAATAAAACCAACAATTATATCAAAAGTGTAATTATGTTACATAATATATGTTAGTGTTCTGTACTTTGACTACCTTGGTGGCTCAGTGGAAGCGTATGCGACTGTACTTGAGGTCTCGGGTTCGATTCCCGTGTTTGTTAATTTGCTCGGCAAATATTTGTTTAGGAGTTTGGGTGTTTTCTATGAATAATATGTTTGTGTTTAAAAAAGTATTTTTGTGAATTTATATCAGTTGTCTAGTACCCAAAGCTGTGCTTAGTTTGGGTCTAGGTGGCGTTGTGTTTAAGATATCCGGAATACTTAATATTATTTTTATTTATTATTAATACAAAATATCAGCTTTACAAAATTTTGCTCAATCATCATCAACAGTCTTTAATGGTCAACTACTGGGCATAGACCTCTACATAGAGCACCACAGTCCCGTGGACCGGAAGGAGTAGCCATATCATTTTCTCTCGATACAAAGCATTCTGTAATATAGGTGGGAGAAAGATTCTTCACACATGCACATTTTAGAGTCACCTGTCACTATGAACTCACACATAATAATAAAAACAAAAAAAAACTAAATTTCACGCGCCTATAAACGAATTTTGTTAAAACAGTGTTATGCATATGCATATATTCATTTGGGCTTATGATCTCTGATAGAGGGAAAGTCTGCGTGATGGCTATTATTTACCATGTTGCTCTAAGAGGCCTCTCTTTAGAACGTTGACTTATGTCTATGTGTATATATTTTTTATTTCTCAACCGATCAACTCCGTTGTCGTCATTCCCAAGGAGCGCCAACTTTCTTGAAATCGTCGTTACATCGTGTCACCACTCTAACACAGCTTACCAAAATTGGTTTAATTATTTTAACTCGACATACAAGTTTAATTCAAAAGTATTTATACTACACCTGATCGGAACACTAGTCAATATTCCCTGAAAATGAAAAGAGAAAGTTAGTCTTTTCCTTGACCTGAATAAGCGGGAGGAAAAAATGTATGAAAATCCATTTCTAACGTGTTTTAGCGGGAGAGAAAGTTGTATGAATTTTCATTTCTCATGTGTTGTGTGTCAAGGAGTTTTCATATAATTTAAATATGGAATCGCCGAGCCACTGACATCCTTTTGTGAAGAATAAAAAAAAAACAAAAGAAGCGTGAAATATTTGTCAAATTCTAAGCTAAATTGTGTCTTACATGGTGTCTTACGTTTTGATTTTATTTTAAAATTAATTTAAATGTTCCTCACAGGTGTAGTATAAAGCACTGTGTAGCACTCGGGTGAAAGTCCCATTCCTACCTCGGGAGTATTGTGGCCCTAGGCTGCGCCTTCGGGCCACAAACTGCTTCCTCGCTAGTAATCGGTCCCTTTCCTCCCTCGATGAACAATGTACTATTAAATGAGCTTTCTGTATAGAAACGTGTAATCAAATAGTTTTCACGAAATTTACTGTAAGATCCTAAAATAATTCCACAATAAAACCGCAGCCATTTGAAACACCCTCTCGGCGCTTTGTGAGGCGTTTCTTTGAAATACGTCACACGCATATTAAATTAAACTACATTAAAAAAAATGGATCTGTATTGTACTGAAACACGCAAGGCTTACCAAATGCGTTCTTTAACGCACACCAAATTACTATTTAATAATAAAATATTTTTAATGTCAAAATTTTTCGGTAGGCTCTTTGCTAACACTACGGCATGCTGTTAGAGACAATTTTCGAGGTGAAGCTAACAGATATGTTTTATATTCCTTCCTCGGGAAGTTCCCTAACAGTTTGTATATGTCCGTAAAAGGGCATAAAATCATCTAGTCCAGTGGTTAAAAATATAGTTCAAAGCTATTACAGCAAAATAAATAATGATTTAAAAAATTATGATACTACATAGCACCCATAAACAGACATTCCCACGCCTACGTTTCACGTATGCTAAGTGCAGAACTAATATGAGAAATTTGGAGTGTCCGTAATACATATAAGCTGTCGTTTATACTGATGTATTGTGATACAAGGAAGTTTTTGATATAATGCCCCAATTAATCTATGTTTATTTGCGAATATTACTATAACAGTTAAAATATCCCTGCTAGTCAATTCACTCAACATGAAAAAAAATCTGCATGGAACTTTACATGTGCCTGTAAAACTGCCTATTTACCTCTAAAAAGCTTTTAAAATAAAGTAACACCATGCTCTCTACAACTTTCTAGCTATTTCCCTCAACACTTTTCGAGTGTATGGCCGCAGGGTAGAATAGAACCGTCTAGAATAGCACTTGAAAGTTTTCCGTAATATGAATAGAGTGGTCAGTTGTGAACTTTTTATGTATTCACTCTTGTTAACGACAAGTAACAGAAGTAACATTACATTGTTTTACCTAGTTATCGTAGATGCTAGTGTAATAGATTAAATAACGTTATTTATTTTTCGACTGCCTTGTTGGTCCAGGGGCCAGCGTATGCGGCTGCTGATCAAGAGGTCTCGGGTTCGATTCCCGGATCAGGCTAAATATTTGTGTGATCCACAAATATTTGATTCGGAGTCTGGGTGTTTTCCATCTATAATATGTATGTATTTACAAACAAAAATATGTTTATGTATTTATGGGTACTAAACATACCCATAATACAAGCTCTGCTTAGTTTGGGATTGGATGATTTTGTGTGTAAGATGTCCGAAATATTTATTTAAATATTTAATATTTAGTTTAGCTGTGAGTTTAGCCTATCAAAGTGACTACTACGGAAAGTATGAATAGAATCGAAAAGTAGGGGGTCACCATCCTCATTGTGAGTGCAGACAATGCAGTATAATGACCCACACTGTGGAGAGTGGCCTACTGAGATACTTCTGCATCAAACAGCCTCCGGTCTCGCACTCACCAACGAAATACAGCAGCACCAGGGCTGTCATTTTAGATAGGCCTTCTGTGTGAGGCTTGTACCGCCATGCTCAAGTCTTAACATTCGTGCTGAAATCAGAGTGGCTTTACTACCTAAGTATTCCTATTGAAACAGTGTACCTAGCTAACTCTATAAATCATTCAATAGAAATAATATTTCTGACAATGTAACAACCGAAATATAAACTCATTTTAGTACAATTCCATTTACAATCTATCCGATTAACAGTCTGTGTGAGTGCTGGCATGTACAAATAACACAGGCATTATTTAGAAGTTTTAGCAGTGAATATTGCTTTTGAAGTATAACTATAAACCACACTAGAAGTGTGGTTTTTGTATGTCCGTTCGTTCTGGCTAATCTCTGAAATGTCTCGACCAATTTTGATAACACTTTCAGAGAAAGATAGGTCATGTTATAAGTAGTGACGTAAACTTCTTTTATTTTAAACTTGTTTTGTCTTGAATATAAATACTGAAAATCGTAAACCTAAAAGTTTTTTAAAGATACTAATGCGGAGTTATACCTTTTTATTATAGAACGTAAGACTGCTGCTTCGCTGCGAAAACTCTAGTGAGTATTTCCTGACACTCACATAACTGTCAAACGAATTCTCTTTGTAGAATACATGCTTAAACTAACGAGCACAATTTTAAAACGTTACTATTATAATACTGTTAAAAGATTTCTCCAAAAACTCCTTTGACAGTTTTTACTTAACAAAAAAAGAAAAAAATAAAAAGATATGAAATACTTAAACTTCGAAAATAATAGTCTTTTTATTGTTTATTTATCAAACTGTTTTAAAACTTATGAATTTATGTATCAACTTAGGTCGGAGTTTCTAAATAAGCTGTATATAAATCTAACATCAAAAAGTATGAAAACTCTAACCCGATTACGTAAAAACTTTGATAAAATTCATTGAATAAAAACTCATTTAGACTTCAAAGTCAGACACACAAATAAGACTTCAAAGAAATTTTAAACCAATATTACTTTAATATAGTTCAACTGTTTTGGCAACGTTCACGTGTCATAACTCCAGGTGGCGAAGAATTTGAAAACAAAGCAGGACTGAAAAGATTTCACACCTAGGAGTAATATTTTTTTTCTTCTGCTTATTAATAATTGTAATGTTTCTATGTTCTTTTCTATATTTTGACTGTCTTGTTCAAGAGGTGTCGGGTTCGATTTCCGGGTCAGACCATATGTTTGTATGATCTTCAATATTTATTCCATATTTATTGCAGAGTTTGGTTTGTATCTATATTATTATATGTACGCATGTACAAAAAATATCTATACATACATTTACATCAATTATCTAGTATCCATAGTACAAGCTCTGCTTAGTTTGAGACTAGATGGCGTTGTGTGTAAGATATCCGGGTTGATATTAAGAATTTCCTGTAAGAAAAACCAGACAATACTTTTTAGTCCGACCAGGGACCTCTTGATTAGCAGTCGCTTTCGCTAACCACTAGACCAACGAGGCAGTGAACTTACTGCACATGCTCGTGTCATCACAATCTGCTTCCACTATAAAGAGAACTTATCAGAATGGTCCTAAACATCTATTACTACTTTTTCATCAATCTAGTACATGTCACTATGCTCAAAATATCCGGTAATGAGATATAATTTGACAATGTATGGCTTCTTAATGTCATAACACTACCGGTTCAGATAACAATTGACTTTCCAAAAATAAAAACAACACTGAGAAAATCTCTAAGGAAATAGAATTACATTTTTTGAGTGACATAAAAGAATAAAAGCTATCTAAATAGAAAAGGGCAATGGAATCCTCGAAATACACTTTTGTTTGTGATCCGAACCCCATTAGTTGGATGTGGATTTCACAATTTGTCAATATCAATTTGGTATATTTTGTGTCAGACCGGAGACCCTCATTATGGCTGAAAGAAAAGCGTTAGGATAATAGTTTCATAAAATAAAAGTCAACTTATGCAGTAGTAATAATCTCTGTAGAGATTTTACCTACAACACATAAACAAGAACAATTTTAATTTATATCAACTTAAAAAGTTCACCTCTATGGTTTATAAAAGGCATTTCCTTTTAGTGTAAGCCCTAGGAAATGCCGGAGTCTTCTAGCTATGGAGTAATTTAGATATTTAAAAATATATGTATTTTAAGATTTTTTTACAAAATAAATCTACATAAATATAAAATTCTCGTGTCACAATGTTTGTTACCCTAAACTGCTTGATCGATTGTCATAAAATTTTGTGTTTATTTATTATTGTAGTTATTTAGTAGGTCTGAGAATATGAGGTGAACTACTTTTAAAAAAAGCGGGCATTAGCTAGTATCATATAAAAACAGCATAGAATCAAAGTAAGTGTAAGTAGTAAGTGGTTATGGATAAAAAATTTGCCACAACAGTACCACTTTCCTTATTTTCAATATAAAACTGTTCCGTTACTGACTGACTGACTGACAGACAACGCACAACCGAATCATCTGGGCGCAGGAAGCTGAAATGTAGCATACGTGTTCCTTGAGGAGTGTGGGCGACCACTAAGAGAGGATTTCGGAAAATTCCACCTCTATAAATAAAATAAAGGTAATCAAAGTAGAACATTATAAGAGGCAAAAGATAGTTTTAATAAAATTATCTTATATATAAAATTCTCGTGTCACAATGTTCGTTCCCATACTCCTCCGAAACGGCTTGACCGATTCTTATGAAATTTTATGTGCATATCGGTTAGGTCTGAGAATCGACCAACATATATTTTTTATACCCCTAGGATACGAGCAGAGCCGCGGACATCAGCTAGTAACATTATATAAATTCAAGTCCGACTTAAACAGTCAATCATGACTTTAGATTGAGTAGTTCATGTTTATTTATTATGTATAGCTTATATGATGTAATTACAATTTTGGTTTCTATTCTCTAATTCCGAATTTATCTGTACGTATTATCCAGTTGCGTTTTAGTGGTCACCTCGCTTAATAACATGTCAGATGAAAGTACTATTTGTGGTTTTGATAAACAAATATTCCTACATTCGGTCAGGCGGTCAGTGCCTGGATGGGTAACCGTTAGTAGCATGATATTTTGACAGTGATTCGGAGATCATGTTAAGCCATCGCCGTTATTGAGGCGGTAAGATCCGTCCCCCAACACGTAAAGTTTTTTTTTCTCGCGTCTACCTCATTGTGTATTATTACATAGGTCTTTTAAAAATATTGAGAGATTCTTAAGACATTTTTTATTAAAGTATCCGTTTGCAGGCTACCTAGGACACAAAATTACCATCGAGAAAGGTTCACTGGATGCTGAAATAGACAGGCGAATACAGCTAGGCTGGGGTGCTTTCGGCAAACACTAAAGACAAGGGTCTTTAACCAATGTGTTCTTCCAGTAATGACATATTCTTGCGAAACATGGACACTCACTGTAGGGCTAATACATCGTCTGAAAGTCGCGCAAAGAGCGATGGAGAGATCAATGCTCGGTATCTCTTTGCGAGATAGGGTCAGAAACGAGGACATTCGCCAACGCACGAAAGTCTTCGACATAGCTAGAAGAATTGCGCAACTGAAATGGCAATGAGCCGGACATGTCTGCCGAAAAAACGACGACATATGGAGCCATAAAATTTTATTCTGGCGACCCCGAACAGGAAGTCGAAGTGTTGGCAGACCAGCTGCCAGGTGGTCGGACGATATAAAAAAGACGGCAGGGCCGACCTGGACTAGACAGAAGCGAATGGAGAACCATGCAAGAAGCATACATCCAGCAGTGGATGCAAATATGCTGAAGATGATGATGATGGATGATTGCAGGTTATTTAACTGTAAAGAATTTTTTTTTTGTAAAAACAGGGCGTCCTGCCCCCTTTAAAAGCTAAACGGTTGTGTCAAAAATGTAAAAAAAAAATTGATGGTAGTCCGTTGATGAACTTTAAAGGAAAACTAAAATCAGGCTTAGATAACTTTGTTAGTTAAGTAGTTATAGAGGCCTGTCTTGTGAAATATACTTACTTGGAAAAAAATCTTACAAAAATAAAGAAATAATAAGTAACCATTACTATTATCTATTAGACAAGATTTGTTTATGATTGCGGAACTTTATTCTATGCGTGGCCTGACATGCACTTGCCTGATTTTTAAGGACTATACGGCGTCATTCAAATCAAAATCCTTTTTTTTTAATAGTACCTGCCAATCAACATGTTTAGCTATCAACCGCCAACGCGGGACCCAATATTCAGAAAAAAAGACTCGACATTTTCTAACCTACAAAATTACTGTAAACGTATAATGACTTTATCCACTTAAGAGTCTATTTCATTTCGTTGACGATTACATTTCATCTCATTCATTAAATTCTGTCATTTATTATGCTGACCTTGCCATAAATTGTCACGGTTTTCGTTTATTTTTAATCATTGTAGAACGCAAAAATTTTATAAGAAAATCTATATAAACAAGTAAAATTATACTCTCTGTTTGTAAATTCACATTATATATACAGCTATATATACTTTCATCAGAACAACAATATTTGAAGTCTATCTGTCTTTCTGTTTGTGTCGGTTTTATCTTTTGACACTGACCACTGGCTTAAAGCTTATGATATAAGGAGTAATTTAGGATACTTTTTTTAGACTAACTTTACCGCACGGATTCACCTGCGGTTGTTGTAATAAAGGTACAACAGCAACGGAGGGTATAAAAAAATATTATGAGCTAAATCCCCTACATAAATTACAGAATAATTTCTTTACATTTTTTATTTTTTTTTTATTTTTTTATATTTAAGCCTGCCAAAGTGACTCTACTCTGCCTGATGGAAACCATGAGTAGAATCCAGGAGTAGGGGTCACCATGCTTATTTTGAGGGTAGACAATGTAGCATGGTGACCCCTATTATGGCAGCCTGGTTTGATTATTCTGCATCATTCTCCCGGCCTTCGAAGGGCGGGAGAATGATGCAGAATGATTGGGCCTCCGGTCTCACACTCACCAACGAAATACGACAGCAAGAATGCTGTCATTATTATGATGGTCTTAGGAACTTACTATTAAGGAAAGATTCTGATATTAATTATACGCACGAAGGTTAAAGAAGTAAAAGTAATTATTTTAGTCATTTAATATACTTCCCTCGCTTAATTGTTTCTATTTAAATGTGTCCGTTTCATAATAATGGGAGGAAATAAAATAATGATTAGTGTTTGATTCCACTGAAACACAACATTTCGATGACATTTCTATAATTGCGAATTTCAAAACTAAGTTAAATATAATGTAACATTTGTTAAGACAAGAGGTCTCTAGATCGATTCCCGGGTCGGATCAAAATGTTTGTACATATAACCTGCAAATATTTGTTTCGGAGTTTGGGTGTTTTCTATGTGTGTATAATATGTGTATTCTATGTGTAATATATTCTATTTATAAAAAAAGTATACGTGTATTTATATCAGCTGTCTAGTACCCATAGTGCTCTGCTTAGTTTGGGACCATATGATGTTGTGTGTCAGATGTCCGAAATATTTATTTTTATTATTTGAATTTCAAATAAACATTGAAAATCGTAATATAATTCATACTTAATATTTAATACTTTCTTACTATTATAATATGATAAATTCGAAAGTAACTCTGTTTGTCTGTTTGTTACGCTTTCACGCCTAAATCGCTACACCAAATTCAGTAAAACTTTGCAAGGAAATACTTTGATTACTTATTGAGAATATAGACTAATTTTAATCGCGATAACCCACATACACATAAGTGACGGATTAAGAATACAGAGTGTCACCACCCCTATTCATTCCGCGGGTGTCGTAAAAGGCGACTAAGGGATAAACTACACAAGACAACATCAATGCAAAGAGAAGGAAAACTTGAAACCAACCCTTTTTTTTTTTTTTTTTTTTTTTTTTTTTTTTTTTTTTTTTTTTTTTTTTTTTTTTTTAGTGTGTGAAAAATCATCATGGACCGTCACCCCACCGGGGGTTACGGCGGGGTGGTGTGTCGGACTTGAACCGACTAAAAAACACACAGTGTGCCCTCTCCGCGCTTCTCCGTTTAGGAGTAGGAGAAGTCCAGGGTGGGATCTCCTTCTGAACTTCTCCAGCGCCTGCCCGCTCCTGATGCGGGCACCGTCTCTGTTTGACGAACTTGAAACCAACCCTATACCAACCCGTCTGGCCAGCGTGGTATAGTAGGCCAAAACCTCCTTTTTAAGGAGAGGCCTATGTCCAGCAGTGGACTGTTAAAGGCTGTTGATGATGATGATGATGATGAAATGATCACTAAAATTGTTCGAATGGTTGATTTTCTTTTTTGAAGAGATAACCTGAGATCTTACCCGTTGACTTTGTGAAATTATTGTAATATCATCTCGACATATTATAAAATAAAGTCCTCCGCCGCGTCTGTTCGCCATAAATTCAAAAACCGCTGCACCGATTTTATATCCAGACAGTCTAAAACCTGAGGAAAGGAAATAGGCTACTTTTTACCTGGATAACCGACATAGATGCGGAGTAAACAAATAAAACAAATGTTTGGTTGAATTGTAATGAATGAGAGCTTATTAAGAGAACTTACTGCCTCGTATATGTACACAGCGGAAGAGAGCAGTCTTAAAAAAAGAGTAGTATCGATTATAACAAGAAGAATCACATAAATGTCATAGACAAAACAACAGAATAGGGATACCAGACTTATAGAGCAGAAAATTAATTTATTACAACATTTATTTACGGTATTAAGTACCATCAAATATCTGAAATAAGGTTGTAAAACGTTTTCAAAGAAGTTATTATATTTTAAACCTTTAATTTATTAACTTTCCTAATAAAGTTATAATATAAACTAAACTCACATGCCGTGTCTATGTAAATTGAAGTATATTTACGTACTTAAGCTCCGGCCATTACGGTCCTTATTCAATTTGAAGTAATCACCTGAAATAAAATTAGGCTGCGGGTGCTTGAGATGAAGATCGTGCTTACTAAATTGAATCATTTGAAATTGTCGTTAAAGTAATCATATTACCCTGCCAATGTCTAGAAGCATTTTTACTGAAATACTATTAGTTTTCCCCGTTGGCAACACTTCAAAAAATAGTCCACATTATGCTTCTTATTCTTTGTGTCGTGTTTTGTTGTTGCCCAATGATACAGAAATAATGTCCTTAACAGACCGACAAAGTGTGGGTCACCATAATTCTTTGCCAGTCTTAGATTCTTACCCATCTTTTCTTTCTTTTCTTTTCTTTCTTTTTTTATTACAACTCCCGCATTAGGAATATAAATTCCTGTGTCGCGGGGGACTTTACAAACATACATGAAACGGACACAAAGGACACCCAGACTCAGAACAACAAATTGGGAATCACACAAAGTGTTGTCCTACGTGGGATTTGAACCCACGACACTTGGCGCAGTAGGAAGCGGCGTGGCGACCGCTTAAGCCACTAGGCCAACCGTGCAGTAAATGATACTATCCTTAGATTCTGCTTCTGATTTTACATCAAGATTAAGCAGGTTCATTTGTAAAAATAACCTCTTATTCAGTGAAAAGCGACAAAAACAAGTGTTTTGTGTGTGAATAAAAATACGACTTTGTTGTGTTACTTTGTCAAAAATAGGTGTACTCCACCGGTGGATACTTTCTCGTAAAAAAACAGTGTTAAACTGAGTTAATGAGTAAGGTTATCAGAAACCGATACCATGATTTTACTAACGCACCTATGACTCCTGAGTTGTAAAGAGAACATGGTAGTGATCGCTAGCTTTCCAATCTTGGGGACATTTGAGTGTTGCAAACGAACTGAGACTAGTGACACCCCAGTGCGGTAGAGAGCAGGGATGTTACGAAGCTTCGACTCCGACTCCGTTAAGTCGGAACTTCCGATTATCATTACACCTTCGGATCCGACTTCGGTTCCGAAGCTTTTAAATCGGAGGTTTTTAACGGTGATCGGACATAACAAACAGCAGCGGCGGCCTGCGTCGACCGACCGCTACGCAAAGGTACATGTTATGAACCTGTTCGTAGCGTAACTTCTATGCAGTAGTTTGAAATACAACTTGATTTTGGTTTCATTGACAATACAAAAACAAATTACTTTTGTATATTTAAATAAACAAAATACAGAACAAATGACTTTAATGTACAAACACGTCATGTTCGTAACAAAATAACAATAAATGAAAAAACAATCGATGATTGCAGAAGCGGGGGGTTTCTCCCCGCTAAATGTATGAAGTTCATATTTATGTAAAAATTAAGGATTTGCTCATACAATTTGAGAAGATCTCATTTACAATACACATTTGGAACAAACCAAGTTCGAATGTGTCTTTATAAAGTCTGACAGCGCATGGCATAAATGGAGGTTCTGACTCCGATAAATCAAATTTAAAAACTCCGACTTCAGTTCCAATAAATTACCTCCGTTACATCCCTAGTAGGGAGTGTCGTTTAAGGCAGGTCGGTGTCACCTCTTACTGCGTAGAATGGTGACAGGCGTGGCAGCGCCCTGACTTAGGATCACTCTGAGTCCTCCCGGGAGTGGGACTCCCGGGACACACACCCTTCATCTTCCACATTGCAATGCAAATTGCAATCACCCCGTAAAATTCTACTGTTGGTGGAAGCTTCAAAAAAAGAGAAACTTCTGTAATCGTTTAAAGGTTTTTACTTAATTGACAACTGCGTTACCGTTTTTGAGTCTCCTCGCCCCAGCAACAGAAGCTACCCATAATATTGTATTGAATTCATTTAAAAAACTAGTAACGTTTCAATTCAAATTTCCAAAGCTTTGAACATAATTTATCTAAGTAACTTCTGGGCTCAAATTAAAAATAGACGATATTACAACACGAAAGATTATAATCTAATATCCTCAAAAAATATACGAGAAAATACGAAAAAAAAGTGTGCGAAACCTTCACCCTCGATAAGCATCAAATAATTGAAGTTTTAATACTCTTCCGTGGCAACCTTGTTCGGCCGGTGTTCCCGCTCTTTTCGTAATAAGATACATTCCGGAGAGTTTTAACTTAATTAAAATTTCTTTTCAACTAAATTAACTACAAAATTCACACATTACATTATCAAAAACCTTTTTATGACATGCCTCATTTACTAATGACATTCGAACACCAATTATTTCGATCGAACACTTTAAATACCTCAACAGATGTTAATGAGGCTTTGTAATTACGCTGTTACCGTAAAAAAGTCAAATAAAAAGCTCAAAAGCGGATATGTTAATGGTAATTAAGAAAATAAACAAATCGTACAATTAACGGCCCTTGGCGATCGTGTATTTTGATTATTTGTTAAATATGGAGTTTGAGAACATATGTTACATGTTAATAGCTGCAAGCCAACCTTAAGTATTGCTAAGAGCTTTTTTCCCCTTTTTAGGGTTCCGTAGTTCACGACTCTTATAGATTCGTCATGTCTGTCCGTCCGTCCGTCCGTCCTCGACCTATTGCCCAAACAGTTGGTGCTAGAAAACAAATTATATTTGACAAAACATATTTTAATCTAGGCCGAAATAGTGTCTAGCTCAACAAGCTGCTTTAACTGCATTTGTAATGAGTGTGGCCGTCCATACTTTAAGCATTAAAATATGTTATAGATAAAGATTAAAATATGTTGCATTTTGGTAGAAACAATTAACAAGAAATTTTACTACTTCTTTATTCCCAAGACTATTGAGGTCGGCTTCTAGTTCAACGGGTTTTACCTGAATAACAGTTTTTGCACGGAGCGACTGGCATCAGACCTCTGCAATCCTGAGGAAGAAGTGAAATTCGAAGGTTGAACTAGTTGTCATCGTATTAGAGAGTACTGACTTCTCAGTAACGATTGCCATAGATTTTCATAACAACCGGGACCGACGGCTTACATATGTACGATTTGCATTTGGCCACGATTTACGGTGCCATTTTAAAACCTCTATCTTATGCAATTATAATCAAGCAAATTATTTGGTTAACTGATTTTAGACCTTTGCAACTTTTACAGATACGCATATTTTTGTTACCAGTCACTGTATAAGTCTACCTGTTCGAAACGGCGGAAAGTAGAAGGTATCGTAACTTTTTTGTATAATTTTATCGCGTATAAGTTCCGTTTGCATTAAAGAATCATTTGATTGTTCGTGAAATTCTGGTGAAAGAATAATAACCTATGCATCAACACACATATTTAGATACATATATTTTAGAAACACCTTTTTTAATCAAAATTCTACCTAAATAGCTATAAAATTACTCTAACTTTATTAAGCTGACATCTGAAATACTCCCAGAAGTATTGCTGTCACTGTCTTATTTTTCTCGTGTAGTTTATTCTGTGGGAGGCAAGCAAAATTTTGACCAAGAAAAGGGTCAATGACTCGTTTACTCAATATAAGGACATCCAAACTGACACTACATCCCAAATGGAGATATCGATCGTAGCCTTTGGCTGATATCTTGGGTTGTAAATATCCGTGTCTCCGGAGATAACTAGTACCGCAACTAAACATAGATCTATATAAAGTTGACTAAGTTTCTTAGAGTTTTCAATAACAGTGTCTCTAAGTCGTTGGAGTAATGATAAGAAAATTTATAAACGTTAAAGACGGTAGTGTAGTTTGAGGGATGAGAATGGCATTCAGTCCGACTTTGTACATGTCCAATAAGTTTTAAATAAATAAGTGGGGTGTGAAAAAACATCTCACTAGACCGCCGTAGTGTGGTTCACCATACTGATTGCATTTGCAGTGAATATGGCGACCACCACTTTTGAATTCTACTCATGCTTTCCACCAGGCATAATAGAGTTGCCTTGGCAGACGTTAAATAAAAAAAAACTGGGTGGCAAAACCGTTGCCGTAGCCACTACCTTTGATACTATATTTATTTATGAGATAAGTCGATTATTGCAGATAATGTCATATAACTGAATCCAATTCAAACGTGTGAGATCATTAAAGGACAAACAACATGAACATACTTCCAGAACTGTAATAAAAGAATCTTGTTTATAATAGTCTCGTGTCACAATGTTAGTTGAGATACTCTTCCAAAAAGGCTTGATCGATTCGTATGAAAGTTTTGAGTGTTTATTCAATAGGTCTGACAGTAGTTTGTAAACTATTTTTTTTATATCTCTAAGTAATACAGGATGAAACGGACGCGAGCAGAGCCACGGGCAAAAACCAGCAACAAATACACTGAATTGTACAGAAATGTTATTAAGTACAAAATTATTTAAGCTATTTAAGAGACTTGTCTCATCTCTTGAAGACAATAGGCTAGTTTAAACTTCTTGACTCCTTATAAAGTTCACAAGAATCACTCGAGATCCGATTATCCTTCGAAGAAAATGCTTGCCAGATATTATATAAGTCGTATTGTTTACAAGATGCTTGAATTTTTAAAAGCTTCTAAATAGCTCTTAAAAAAGTACAAGAATTCTAATAAATATTTGAGGCATTGAAAAATTGACTGTGAGCAATTGAGATTAAAGTATGTAATTTAAAACTTTAGTTAACTGATGTTTCCAGTGCAGGTTTTGGTATTTGATCATAAAACACAACTCTTCCAGTATATAACTACATATTTATACATGTAAATATGTATATATATATTCTTAACTGTATATTACATAGGCGTACAGTCATAAGAAGTATTGCTTTACGTTATATAATAACGCACCAGCTTTAGCTCGCGGTTCCGCCCGCGTGTATGTCGTAATCCCGGTAATTTTTTCATACAAAATATAATCCATGTCACTCACAAATAATGTGGCTTTCTATTGGTAAAAGTGTTTTCAAAACCAGTTTTTAAGTCCAGATATTACCAAATTTGTGCTTCTTTGTAATATTAGTAAAATGCAGACACAGTTTATAAAGATCTTGTTATTACAATGAAATTTTGAGACCTACATTTATTTATCAACTAGCTTTCGCCGGCGGCTCCACCCGCGTGTATGTTGGTTATCGCGGTAAAAAGCCTATGTCCTTTCTCAAGTTCACTTCTATCTTCATACCAAATTTCATCAAAATCGGTTTAGTGCTTTAGGCGTGAAAGCGTAACAGACAGACAGAGTTACTTTCGCATTTATAATATTAGTAGAGATAATGTGATCACACAGTCACAAAGAAAAAACTTATGTCACATGGTACAAGTAAGAAAGTTTGTTTGACCACTTAGAGCCCGCATGAGCCCTCGCAAACGCCTTATTGAATCTATATAGAGTCAAGAAGTTTTAGGTTGTCTCGCAAGACTGTCACAAATGTTCACAAAATTCTTTGAAGTAATTTAGTAGTTTTGTAATTTGTTTAACTGCACGGTTGGCCTATAAGTTAGAGTGGTAGCCACGCCACCATCTCCTGCGCCAAGTATTTTGGGTTCAAATCCCACATGGGACAATGCTTTATGTGATCCACAAACTGTTCTAAGTCTGGGTGTAATGCGAGAGTTCAAAAAAAATGTGTAATGCATTCTTTTCATAATTTCTCATTTGGTTTATACCTCATGTAAACGTTGAAAAGTGTGTAAAGTATGATATTTAAGTAAAGAATACTTCTTGTACGTTTCTTCGAGTTATGACAGCCATAATCATCAGAAGAACTACCATAGAACTAAATCAGACAGTAATTTCTAACTCTTTTCAAAAAATTATAAAATGTGGTAATGCCTTTAATTGAATTTTTATATACATCAAGTTAGTCATTGACTTCACCTCTCATCTCCTTGTTTAATTGTAGAGGTTTATAATATCTTGCATTTCGAATCCAGTTTTACCTTTGCTAGTAGTTGCATCCCAGTTAAGCCTACTGAAATAGTTAACTGTGTGACATTCGGGAAACAGGATTTACTCGGAAAGCGAATTTATATTCTAAAGCTACCGGTGACTTTAGAATAGCACTTCAATGCCAATATTCACTATGAAACTGAACATAACATGCAAAATACCTGTATTTATCGTACATAGAAGTATTGGTAAGTTGATACTTACAATTTTCTTGGTAGTAGAGTCAACACGAGTTCATCACTTTGGTAGGCTAAATATATATAAAAAAAACAATCACGAACCAGAACCTATTTTGTATATTTACACAAAAAGGTTTCTTTTTTTCACAAAAAGGTTTATATTTAGCTAACGAAATTGGTGATGAAGTAATTTTAAGAGAAAATTTGATAAATACAAAATATTAAATGTATAATGGATGATACGAGTCTAAACTCAGTACGTCTACCGTTCATAAGTTGTATAGATGTTATTATTAGATTATAAGCCTCTTAGATAATATCTTATTCAGTCTCTACAACTTTGATATGACAACCAGGCTTGCTTACTATTAAACCTACAGAACCTTGATTGAAGTATATGGCTTATACCTATTGAAAGGTGGCCCTGAAATTTATTTAAGTTATTCCTTTTTTAATAACCTTAATATTAATTAATAAACATTAATCTTTTTGTAATCGGAATTATTAATAATGTAAATATTTTTGGGTATATTTTAATTAAAAATTATTTTCAGTAAAAAAAAATCTCGTGTCTCAATGTCAGTTGCTATATATACTGCTCCGAAAGGGCTTGATCGATTCTTTTGAAATTTTTGTGTTTATACAGTAGGTCTAAGAATAGGACGTCTACTATTTTTTAACCTTTGGGTTTAGTCTTTAGATTAAAGCAATAAAGGATGAAACAGACGCAAACGGAGCAACGGGCCTCAGATAGTTAATATTGTTAATTCGAAAATGTCTGTCTGTAATGTTCGCTACTACTACACCAGTAGCCAGCCACTACACCAATTTCAATTAAATTTGCTATGGATGCTTTGATTCTTTAGGAAAGACTATTCTTTTCCGCGAGAACAGACATACGCGGGAGCTACGAGGGCGGTTCAAATACGATCGAGATAAATGCTCTGACACGTTTAATTACCACCAAAAAAATTTAATAGTAAATCTAGTCATTTATATTTTAATTAAAAATACTAACAGTACCAGTTGTTTTATATTACGGATTTAAAAGTAAATACATCTAATCCAATACTCAAAAAAAATATAAAAGATACCGTTCAATACCATTGACCCTCAACACGTACATTTATATATACCTATTGACTAAAAAGTATCTCACTGTTACCAAAGATGCAAAAACTCTCTAATGGAAAAGAAATGAAATGAAATTTTCACCTGATCACATGACAGTCAGATTTAAAGTTACCGAATTCCCGTTTTCAGAGCGAGCTAAATCGTTAGGGAGCGTCTTTTGGAAATGTTTGTAGAGATTATTTGACGCTTAGGACTCCCTGAGGGTCTATGCGATGGGTTTACAAGCGGGTTTGCTGTACTTTTACGTTGTATATCTTGTGGTCGTTTCACAACACATCTGAGCTTCATTGGTTAGTCTTCGTAATATTTTATTCCGTTTTCACTTTAACATTATATTACTAAACAGCTGTTTTTTTTTTTTTTTTTTTTTTTTTTTTTTTTTTTTTTTTTTTTTTTTTTTTTTTTTTTTTTTTTGTTATACACTGTTGTTATACACTGTTTGCTATTTTAACAAGAAATAAAGAACAAAATTAACCTACAAAATCAGTCAAAATAAATGTCGATGCGAGTTGTATACATACTAAGTAAATAATTTTTCTTTCTTTCTTTCTAACTTTCTAACTTCTAACTTTTCTTAAGTTTACATAATACCAATATCATGTAGAAATTTCAGCACAAGAATCGAAGCATTCATATTGTAAATATGAAAGTGACTCTGTCTGTCTGTTCGTTATGCATTCCCGGCTAACCGTTACACCGATCTGGATGATTTCTGTATAGAAATAAATTCTGCTAGATGTGATTCTGAATTTTCAAGGTAGGAGAGCGAAGCTTATTTCAGCACGAATTCGTCGACCAGGGTAGTACTACCCTCACATAGAAAACCAAAATAAAATGACAGAATTCGTTCTGTCGCATTTTGTTGATGAAGAGGAGGTCCAATGCTGCAGTACCATCTCATTAGACCGCCAAAGTACGGGTCGCCATACTGCATTGTATGCTTTCACAATGAGAATGGTGAGCTCTACTTCTGGATTCTATTCCAGTCTGGAAGACTGGAATAGAATCCAGAAGTAGTTAGGCAAAGTAGAGTGAGTTTTAAGGCCAAATATATATTCAAAAAGATTTTAATTTGGAGAAGGACAGGTTAAATTACATCGCGATAACCAACAAATACGCGTGTGGAACCTCGAACAAAATTTAGTTTAAATAAAATAATGCTTGCTAGATTCTCTGACCATAACGAACCAACTTTATGTGTTTATTTCTTCAACAGCTTATTCGACCACACGTAATTTTGTATTTCCTGTACAACGTCATTAGATCTATCAGCCGGTCAAGATATAAGGTAGTGACTTACGTGTAGTGTGAACATAATTCATTGCAATGGAATCTTTTAATTAAGCCTTAATTAAACCTTTCACACTAATCAACAGTATTATAGATGAGAGTGTAAAAAACCTACATAAAGGCGTTATTCTGAAGTCAATCGAAATAAATCAGAGTCGAACAAAATGCTTCGTAAATTAACATGGCTCAATAAAACTTATTGATAATTTAGAATGTCGCCAATCGGTAATACATCCATCTACAGGAGGCATACAGTAGAGGGGATAGTGGGCTACGATAAAAAGGAAAAAAATATCTTCGTTTGTCTATAGAAAACGTTTTGTTTATTATGCATCTTGGTGTGCGTGTCTTATTAAACAATTTACTTATTATCATAGTTCCAAATTGTTTATCGATTATATTACAACGTTCACCATCAATATCCTTTCATAAGGTGTCAATAGGTGAACACCTCTACATTTTGTCTATCCTAAATCCCGGCTCAACCACGGCACTGTCAGTTATACTCCACAGCTCCTCAACAATACATACTAGTCCAGTTAATAAAAGCTTAACTTTGCCATTTTGGTTGAACACCTGCAACCAACGCCAAAATTTCCCTAAGTCTTCGTAAATTAATATACTAAAATTGCAGGGTGCTGCAATACCGGCAAAGGGTGCAAATACATTGCAAAAGGGTGCAAAAACAACTTTTTCGTCTATATCTCGCGATTGGCTGGAAAAATAAAAAAAGATCCTACTACAAAATTGTAGGAAATTAAATCCCCTACAAAAACTTGGAAAGGTATTTTCGCGTATCTCTCATAGTTTTTGCACAAAATGCATATAAAGGTGCAAAATTGTAAAAATATTATTATTAATCTTTTTTTTTTCATTTTGAAGCGATCCTACATGTTTCCTTGGGATTTAATTAATATTTTAGTTTACTTATTTATACCTTTTTTCATATACCTAATTATCTTGACAAAAAATTCATTTCAATTTTAATAAATGATATTTTTATTTTTATTTTTTTTTATTATATCGGATTCAGCGCAAATTTTCAAATTTGAGAGGATGGTCATCTAATGAACGGGAGGCATGTAATATGCCTGATAGAAATGTTATATACGACGGTGATACAAGAGGTGAAATGCCTAAACATAGTTTACTAGGATCTGCATAGGTGATGTTTTTAATCCAGAAGGCAATCTCTCATCATACATCTCATCGGTGATATCTGTTGTATATGCTAATTGCGCTGCAGATTTTTTACATTTGATTGGAGTTCTTTTATATCAAACACTACTTGCTGGTGTGTACACTGCTATGCCTCCTAAACAATGAAAAGTCTCCTGACTACCTGAGGTTCGTATACAAGGTGGGCCAAAAGAAGTCATCCGATGTTGTTTGGCTCTCAATTTTTTTCTAAATGAAAAACTTCGATTTTGTTTTTTTATTATGTTTATTTGAACCTTTAGAATTTTATTAGTGAAGTCGAGAAAATGATATCGGCCACATGGGCGCAGCCACAATCGATTGCTATACGGGCTCGTTTTATGGCATTTTTCATTACTTCGGGCGACAAATTCTCGCACTCGTGTCGAATGTTGTCCTTGAGGGCTTCCAGGGTCTCGGACTTGTTCACATAAATACGGGACTTCAAAAAACCCCCCAAAAAAGTCTGGAACGGTTAAATCGGGCGATCTTGCGGGCCAGTGCAAATCGCCAAAACGAGAGATGAGGCGACCCGAGAACGCCGCCTTCAGAATATCGGTTGTGTCTCGCGCAGTGTGTGCCGTTGCTCCGTCTTGTTGAAACCACATGTTCTCCGGTCCTAATTCATTCAATTGTGGCAGAAAAAACTCGGTTATCATGGCCATATAGCGCGAACCGTTCACTGTTGTCGTTTGATCAGTGGCGTCCTCGAAAAAAAATGGATCGATGACTGTTCCAGCTTGAACAGCGCACCATGCAGTCACTTTTCGCGATTATAATGGCTCCTCGTGCTACACTCGTTGATTTTCGGTGCCCCAGAAGCGATAGTTTTGCTTCTTCACGTACCCGCTGAGGTGGAAATGAACCTCATCGCTCATTATTATTTTGGTCGAAAAATCGTCTACTTCGTCCTCGAGATTGAGAATCGCATGGGCGTAGGCTACATGCGTTTGGTGGTCGACAGGCAGCAGCTGACGGACGGACATGCGCAGGCCTTTGACCAAAATTCGCCTTAGGGACGACCGGCTGATGGCTAATTGCGAGGCACGGCGTCTGGTCGATGTTTCTGGCGACAGCTCGACATCCTCAGCAACAGCTGCGATATTCTTGGCAGAATAGGCGCTCCGGGGCCGGCCACTCTTGGCAGCGTCTCTTGTGGTCCCTGGCCAAACGGCGCAGTGTTTGCGCAGTTAGTGCCGGACGACCGGGGAATCGGCGATGGAATTCGCGCTGCGCCAACACCACAGATGAATTGTGACACAAAAGAATAGACACGATTATCCAGCGTTCCGCGGGGAGTGTATCGCTCCACGGCTTGTTCACTTGTATTCTACATCTGTCTAGCTTACAAATGTCAAAACAGATTTGACATTGGCCGCCATTTGTAAATATAAGAGAATCTTTCAATAGGGGGATTTCTTTTGGCCCACCTTGTATTACGGTCAATATTATCAAAGACATATTGAAGGAAAGCATCAGTAATTATAGTCTTCTGAGGTTAAATTATTGATGAAGCTTCATGAAGCTAAATATTATGGTATGATGTGCAAACACAAAGTTTGCTTAGTAGATTGATAACTAACATCGATTCTGTTTTTCGATAAATGTATGTCTCAACAGCTAGTTGAAGAAACGAATTAAGGATTTAGGACGAAGTGCTGAAATAATACTATAGGCAATAGTTTCTTTTTTTGGGATAACAGGACATTCATCTCACACGATATTTTCATCATTTAATAATTATTTAAGTATGAAGCAAGTTAATAGTGGAGGTATTTCTGATACAACGTTATCAGGAATTTGTCCGGTAGTAGATAACTTTTTGTTTCGTAACGAGTTTATTTAGTCCTGTAAAATTTCTGCACATACAGTGATAATTGTTTTCTTAGCCATTTCACTGAGGTCCTCACTTTTACCATACCAAACACTTCAATCAGTATAGTAAAGTATGCAATCCTGAGAGGATTGCATACTTTTCACAACAATTGTTGCATCTTACGTTTTCTTCATACAAATAGAACATAAAAATGAAGGATTCATTGTTTCCTTTAAATTGAAAATAGTGAATCATGTTTATTTTGTAAAAAATCACTTTTGGACAGACGCACAAAAACTAAATATCCCTGAAACGACAGTTTGGAGTATAGTGACAGTAAGTGACAAACAGTTAGTTGAGCATTTTCTGCTGCAGTCTTACTCATTGCACTCAGCGAGATAGAAAAACAAGCGCATGTGTGTGTGTTCTCAATGGTACTATTTTCGTCGAGCGCAAGGTTCTCATTTTTGTCTGAATCTCTATCTCTTTCGCTCTTGTTAGGAAACGTATGGTCTTATTCGAGCACATAGGTATTTTTCGATCCTATCCTATAGATCTTGAATGGGATTATTTACGTCGAGCGCAAGGGTCTCATATTTGTCTTATTCTACCTATTCACTCTTATATTGAAGACTCTTACTATGGAAAATTGGAATCAGTGGGAGCAAAAGAGTAGAATAGTAGTAGAAAGAATAATATAAAAGCGATTGTGGCGGTACCGGCCGGGGCCCGTTAGGTAACACTGCTGTCAATTTATCAGTATCAGTTAATAACTAAGCATAATATTTTAATGATTATTCTGAGGTGGTATGAAGTTTGCCGGGTCAGCTAGTCATATAATAAAATTTAATTTTTTTTTTGCTAAGATTATTAGGTAATTGAAAAAAGGTGTAAATAAATAAAAAAAAATGCCCGAAACATATCATTTGAATCAAAATGAAACATGTAGTATCACTTCAATATGAAAAAAAAAGATTAATAGTAACATTTTTTTCATTTTGCACCTTTAAATGCATTTTGTGCAAAAGCTATGAGAGATACGCGAAAATACGTTGCCAAGTTTTTGTAGGGGATTTAATTTCCTACAATTTGGTAGTAAGATCTTTTTTTATTTTTCCAGCCAATCGCGAGATATAGACAAAAATGTTGTTTTTGCACCCTTTTGCAATGTATTTGCACCATTTGCCGGTATTGCAGCACCCTGCAATTTTAGTATATTAATCTACGAAGACTTACGGAACTTTTGGCGTTGGTTGCAGGTGTTCAACCAAAATGGCAAAGTTAAGCTTTTATTGACTGGACTATACATGCATATCGGTAGTGTACAACATCCCGGTCGGTCGTGTCGTTTCTCTACAATAGTGCCGTACCTACATCGGTATCTTTCAATGTAAACACGGCAATACTCACACCAAAAAGTAGAAAATAAAGTACGTCTCCATTAGTTTTGGGGAGCTAACAGCGGAAGGCGCAGGGAAGCCAAGGTTCATTAATTTTTTACATGATGGCCACCTATAGAGCGGTCGTGGTACCACTTAATCTTTTATTTTTACTGTGCGTTCCCATCGTTTTGTTTTTATTTCACCGGGCACTAGAGCTTTCTGTTTAAATGGCTCTTGAAGCTAATATTTCTTAAAAATGGTAATGAATCTTGTGAACAAACGTCAAGAATGTATTTGGAATTATGTAGGTACTTTTTTGAGTTATTTTTAATCAAATAACGAATTTAGGATACACTTTAGACAAAATAAGCTTTTGGTCACTGCTTTGCACGCGTGTTTTAAAGTCGGTTATCACTGTAAAGAGTAGCCTATGTCTTCCCCTAGAATCAATCGGGGCAGCGGAATGGCCGCAAAAGCGTAACAGACAGACAAATAGACAGGCTAAAATTACCTTCGTATTTATAATATTAGTGTGGATATGGATGACATACTAATACGTGGATATTTTAAGTTTACTATCTTGTATTTTCGTTGTGCTTCTACAATTACTAATATGCGGTTTAAAGGTATAAAGCAAATAAGAATTTTATTCGTTGAAAATTCCTACATAAAATTTAAAACATCGTTAAAGAAAGTATTTGAAAAATATACCCAGATAAGTCAAGATATGCCATAGTATGGAACAAACAATACCTATTTCGCAAATTATTATCATAATGTGTTTAATCTTTAATAATTTTAATTATCCTAACAATCTAAATACTATAATTTTCTCTCAATAAATAAAGAGCTATGGGCAGAACAGTATTTGTTTTAAGTCGGGTTGAGCCCCAGGTAATTACATTAATTTTAATCAGTTATGCACGAGGATTGGGTACTAAACTCCGATTGTCAATTAAATATTTCAAAGGCTCACATTTACTATTCTCACTAAGGATGAAACGGACATTTAGTACCTCTCAGAATACTGGGTACTAAACTTAAGGTACATAACAAAGGTTAAGGCTACATAACCAATGTAACCACTATATAAAACTTACAAATGGACTTTATGTATAATACTAACTTAAAGATTATTTACTTTACAAGTTTCAAAAAATTTCCTCCCATCATCGCTTACTGATAGCGTTCTGAAAAAACTTTGCATTGCCACCTTGAATGGCAATGCTAAGTGTCGTTCAGTTGCTTAGCTAATTGTTTAAAAATAGGACGAGCGCTTGGACCCCATGAACCTAGCGTCGCTACCCTAAATGGTTAAAATATTACTATTACCTGCTAATTTGAGGCTTTCAGCTGATTCAGCAGCAGTGTCGGTATAAGCAGCTTTACTTGAAAAATACAATATTCTAGTATTTTATGATAAAATTGACTGAGTGAAAACCAATGGCCGTTTTCTCCAAAATTCCCTTAATTTAAGCAAACACCTAGAGCGAGTTAGGTAACCCTAATTAGCTAACCTAGCGATATTTTTGTTTCCACCAACCTTTAGGGGACACCTGAGTACATAGATGTCAATTAAAATTATAGTTAGTTAGTAATTATAGTATAGTTGGTAAAAAGGGACACCAGACTCACATAATTTGTGAATCACACAATATATGTCCCATTTAATGAACGAACACAAAAAACTCAGGGCTGCAAGTGACAGATTAAACAACTACTTCATACGGGCAGTCTTGTAATAGTACCAACTTATCAATATTAAAAAGAAATAAGCTTCGTCACTGGCCCTTACAAAAAGTTCAATTTTGAAAATGTTATATCACGTATATTTATTCCTAAAGATGAAGTGTTATTGGAGGTCTTGTATCAAGACATTTAAGGAACATCTGGCGAGCTTCATCTGCACAACCTCCGTCATACATTTGTCTTAAATATTTAGTCGCTATTCAGCCAGATCTAGGTATCTGGCTACCGCCACCGAATACCTAAATTTATTATTTTTATATCTCTTATTTATTACATTACGATGTTTTAAATAAATCTCTCTTGTAATTCTTATCTCTTTCCATGGCTGAGATATTGCGTCATACAGGTTCATGAGCGCTGAGAACAAAATATTGCGTGTGTATATATTTAATTGTGTACCCCCTGCCGTTACTTGGTTAGTATAATTTGATAAAGAAATATTATGACTTTAGCTACCTTTTACTACCTGTTTAGGGCTTCGTAGTTCACGCCTCGTAACTCGTGGAGTTTCGTCATGTCCGTCTGACCGTTCGTCCTCGACTTACCTTGCAAATGGTTAGTTCTAGATAAATTAGGAAATAAAAAGTAAACATAACAATTATCTGTTGGATCCGATTTTAAATACGAGTGCCATTATGGCCGACTACGGAACCCTATTCTATTAACAGCCTGACACGTATTTGGAAGTTTTTTTAATAAAATTAAAGCTTGCCAGTTAATTTGGTTGGATATTAGGAATTATGAGTTGAAATAAAAATAAATCTTTAGTTTTTGGAGGCCCATTTTATCAAAAAAGAGTGGCTAGGTGACCAATGGAAGTTGAAATGTTGCAAACAGGAGTAATTTTATTCTTCTTGAGAACGATAGACAAAGATGCGTTTTAGTGCTTGCTGTGTTTTAGTAGATGAATAAATCTAAAAACCAATAATCTATACAAATAAATAAATTTGAAGTATAGTATTAAATGAGTATTTTTTTGCTAAATTCATATGAAAGTATGTACGTAAATTAATGTATGTACTTACCTCAATTTTTTTTTTATCTTTCTGTTTTTCTGGGTAACCTCTGTAATGGTTGTACCGATTTTGACGGAACTCTCACAAAGAAATTGCTTATGACATAACGAGTAACTTAAGCCAGTTTTTTAGACTCGCCTCGATTCGCGTCGTCCACGACAATAACCGCGGATATCTCCGCAAGAATCAGCTAGTATAATATACAAACACAGTTCATAAACCGTGTAAGATTTAAACTCATAATTACATTTTAAATCATTACATCATCGTCACAAGTCCGTCCCACGTAACATATTCCATTTTTATCGTATTTTTGAAGTCGTTCTACACCGTGTAATGGCTTGGAAGAAGCGCCAGTTACAGCTCACTGTCATACTGGACGTGACTTACCGACTCAACTGGATATTGAGAGGCTCTATTAAATAGCCTTGATCCATGAATAAAACAAAAGTCGTTCTGTTATAAAGCAATGAGAGCTTATGAGACGGAAGATTTATAGTACAAAGATTGACTGCACGGTTGGCCTAGTGGTTTAAGCGGTCGCCACGCCGCTCTCTACTGCGCCAAGTGTCGTGGGTTCGAATCCCACGTGGGATAACACTTTGTGTGATTCACAAATTGTTGTTCTGAGTCTGGGTGTTCTTTGTGACCGTTTCATGTATGTTTGTAAAGTCCCCCGCGACACAGGAATTCATATTCCTAATGCGGGAGTTGTCTTTTTAAGAGAAAGAAAGAAAGAAAGAAAGAAAAGATTAAAGATTATAGGGCTTTTTTAATATTTGAGTTTGTCAAAGTAACTCTATTCTGCCTTATGGAAAGCATGAGTAAAATCAAATCCAATACCATCCTTATTGTGCTCTTACTTACATACTTCTGCATCATTAGACCTCTGGTCTCGCACTCACCTACGATATACGACAGCATGAATGCTTTCATTTTAGGTATATTTTAGGAGAGACAAATTCAACTTTGTTGTTGTTATGCTTTTACAAAAATAACCGCGAGTAACACCCGCGCGGGGCTAATAAAGTCCCCTCAAAATAGGTCGAGTTGTTTCAGAGATTAACCGAATCAAAGAAATTGTCAGACAAACAAATTATTAAAAATTGTTTTCCAATGCGGTAAGCACTTAGTACATGTGACATTGTAGTAAAAACTGGTAACTTGAAATCACAAGCAGATACTTCAATTTTATTTATTTGTTAGCATAAGATACTTTAAGCCTACATATAGGTACTCACGATTTGCTAGAAAATTCAAATGAACCAGCAATATTCTGAATATAAATATAAAAACAATAATTCTTAATTAAGTTCCAAGCCCCCCGGGAGATAGGTTACGCCTGGTTTTTCAAATATAGTAGCTTAAATTTGTTTGCTTTCTTAAGTGCTGTTTTCAAACATAACTTCTAAATGAAACGACTATAAAAAACTCTAATCAACATATAAAAACACAAAATTAATTCAAAAAAGTCATTAAGTTCTTGCAAACGACTAATGAAAATCCTATTTATATGCTCATTAAAATTGTTAAAGAATATAAATTTAAATTAATATTTATTTTGACAGATGTCATCTGCATTTGACAATAGAAAGTTTAGTCATACATGTCAGAAATTTCCAAATTCAAAACAATTTCAAAACAATCAAACACCAGTACACAAATACTTATGCATATACATACCTACTCACACTTGACCCTGTAACGTGTATGTTTAATATACTTCTGTGTACTCCTTTGAGGATACCAAACGACTTAACTCAGGGGTATATCAAACATTCATGTTTACGTCTGAGTCAAGGTCATACACCTGTAACGTAACACACTAACGTATAGCTTTCTTTCTTTCTTTCCTTCGAATATAAAAGGGACACAAAGAACACGCATACTAAGGACAACAACTTTTGGATCACACAAAGTCAACCTTGCACTCAGAATTTCCTTTACAATCACTCATTATTTAGCTATCGTAGTACCTACCAGTTCTTAAATATCTTCGATAGATAGCGCGCTCTACTACTGACCATGAAGGATATTGCATCATCAATTTATATTACAAAAACCTGTCATATCATCTATTTAACGTGGGTGTTATTTAGAAACTAAAACTCAGTACTTAGCGACCATTCGTGATCGACCCACAAAGTTTAAATGTTCCATTAACAATTCAGCAAGTTTGAGAGGTCATACCCTCAACACATTATTACCTCCCACGAAGGTTTCAAATAGGTTTACTGCAAACAAACAACTTCCGTTCTTAAACTTTTACATTGTTTTAGTTGTAAGATAGCATGCAAGGAATTGACTGATTTAATATTCTTTTCCGTTTTGTGGGAGACTCCTGCATGTAGCTGTAATGCGAATTTTAAGAGGAAAACGTGGTTTGACAACGTATAACAAAGTGAGGAATGAAAACATAAGAGGAAGTTTGAAAGAAGCATTAGTGGTTGAAAAGTTAAAAAGCAACAGGTTATCTTTGTATGCACGTGTGATGGTAGAGATTAAAGAAATTTTGTGAAAAAAGTTTCATGTATGAAAATTCATTGTTAAGAACATCGAACCACATGATAGAGAACTGGAAAAGAAATAAGCCAATACAAGACAGTAAAATCTCATTAGATCGGAAATATTTCAGACTGCAGACATAAGTATTTTACAATTAATTTCATGATTAAAAGCCATATTGTTCTCAGTAAGAATCAAATAAATAGCAATTATATGCTATTTTGCAGCGTAATTCACCGTATAAAATATGACTTTCGAGTTAATTACAATATTAATTTAATTGTGAAATGAAAACAAATTGGTTACACTGAAACTCGTAAATTTTCGGTAACGGCTGACAATTGATTCAGGAGAGATATTTATTTGAACTTACCTCATAGCTACAAAACCTATTATTTCGAAATTATTATCAGCCTCGGTGGCGCAGTGATAGTGTATGCGACTGCTGTGTGGCTTCGATTCCCGGGTCGGGCCTAATGCTTGATGGACTTGCAAATTAATGTTTAGGAGTTTGGGTTTTTGCTATGTATAATATGTATGTATTTAAAAAAACAAGTACAGAAGAATTTATATCAGTTTTCTAGTAACTATAGTAGAAGCTCTGCTTAGTTTGAGACTTTGTGATTTCATTTGTTTTTATTTACAGTTTTTGTGCATAATCTTTCGGCAAGGTTTAAGAATGCGTCTCGGATCTCTTTGTTTTTTACTCTTTCTTATTTAGCTGTATCTTTCCTCCTCTTATCAACAACCCTTAAGGCCCCACTGGCAATGCAGGTCTCGGGTCTTCTCTCAAGAGCGGTTTGAGTCCACACGCCCCCAACCTAGCCGAGTACGGGTTGGGGGCTGGCAAGACAATGACCTTCAACTAAGCTTATCCTTATCCTATGATAACAACCGGGACCGACTGTTTAACGTGACCTTCAAATGACGGAGACGCTCATGGTATCGTGCCACTAAAGGTCTCTCATACACTGACCGCGCCGTGGTTGCTTACCCTCAGTGATTGTTTCTATTCACCTTGGGTAACTTGGCTATGAGTGCCGCGAGTACTTTTTTTTTAATAATAATAACGTATATATTGTTTACAAGTACAAGTTTACCATAATAATTTTACAATCTTTTATATCCCGATGATCACAATAATGAACTTTTGATACCTAAAAAGGAAAAAACCTGTGCTATAAGTATCAGCAATTGTTATTATGATACAGTGAGGTAATATAATGCATTATTTTTAAATTTGAATATTAAAATAATTAATCCTGTAACCAATATAGTGAATAGATAATAGTAATTATACCATTATTATAATGTAGGGAATTTCTTTATCATATCTGATGAAAAAGACGTTAACTTTCACATGTTCTTTATAGGATAAACTGCAGATAAGCTAAAATCCAAATACTTATAAATTATAGTTTATGTGAACAGAATCTCGGTAGACAAGGACAAAGGCAGTATTTCTCAAAGAAAGTGATAAGTTCAACAAGAAACTCAAATATATTTTAGTAAGATAAGTCCTTCAAGATATGAGGTTTTATCCGAATATAGATTGGGATCTTTTCTGTAGGTATTTTTGATAGCAAACGTTTCTTTTCTAATAAATTAAAAATATTTCAAAAAACTCAAATCTCAAATTAGGAATATCTGTACTAATATTCTTAATACGATAGCAACTCTATGTCTATCTGTTACGTTTTCAAAGCTAAACTGGGTATGAATATACTTTAATTCTTGAGAAAGGAAATGGACTCTCTTCAGCAATAACTGATATAAACGTGGGTGGAGCCGCGAGCAAAAGTTTGTATATTAAAATAATTCCTAGTAGGGAAAAGTTTGAGAAACTCTGGCTATCAGTTTCCATGCATCCTCAGCTTAATTAGAGAGTAAAATACACAGTAAATGAAAACCGTACCTCAAAAGGATATTATTACACTAAGCTATGATGATAAATAGACAAAATGCACATACTTGTACTCAATCAATGATCAGATTTATTTATCTCTAACTGATTTTATTGACAGCTAATTCATTACTTGATTGATGAGAACCGTATATTTTGTTGTTGTTATCAATATTATAACAATGGTAGAACGTATATTTCACGTGGTACATTTCTAATGTTGGGCTTGAAGGGTCAAAGTATTTTGACATATTAGGAGCACATAGATTATTTAAAGGTACATATGTTAGAAAGGTATCTCTATTTTTAACCGTTGGCAAAAACCAAAGGAGGTTCTAAATTCAACGCGGACTATTTAATTCTAATATATGTATGAGTAGTTCGAATTTGTTTTTTTTTTTTGCAAAGGTATACTCCAAAATTAGTCCCATATAAACGTACATATCATACATAGAAAACAACCAAAATCTGAAACAAATATTTGTGCATCACACCTACATTTGATCCGACCTGGCAATCGAATCCGAGACCTCGATCATAGCACCGCCGAGGCAGTCTACAAAGTAGATGGACTACAAAGTAGGATTTTTCCACAATTAATATCTAAAGTAAGATAGGTAGTTTTGACGCTGACTCAAAATTATTTGGGTCTGCTTACACTGCTTTAACAAGTTAGTTATCAAGATTAAATAATAAAAGTTTATTATTTACAGTTTTTTAAGTATTTTAAGTTTTAAGTATTTTAAGTTATGTTACTTTAAAGTAATCTATGTCCTTTTCCGTGATCCAAACTATCTCTATAGCGAAATTCATCCAATCACTTTAGCAGTATAGCCTTGAAAGCGTAACAGATAGACACATAGATTTACTTAAGAATTAATTATATTAGTATATATAAGTCGACACTTATTTAATGATCATGTAGTTTAACAACTTATATCCGCAGAAATTGAACTGCATAATATTTTTTCAATAAATAGTGATTCTTTTTTTTATCAGAATACAGTGCAATTTAGGTTGCAATAGATAAAGCGTATGCAGTCACTAAGAAGTTGTTCCTCGTCCTATCATATTTCTCTACTATGTTCTCTTCACCCCAATGACAGTAACACGTAGGAGTAGCCTTCGGTAATTTTTACAGTGCTTAATCAGGAATTCTTTCATCTTGATCCTGAGAATTGTTAATGAAAAGCTTTTTTTGTTACTACAAAAATTCAACCAGTTAGGACAAAAATGAGATTTAATAAAATTCCTAACTAATGTTGCCACAATTTGGGGAAATTCTAAAATTCGCCAAATATCAAATCGAGTTCTGTGTGCAGTAATAACACTTTGTGGTCCGAGAATTCAGAGTATTTCAAATGTGTTTTCACAGAAATGATCCAGTTTCCGACGAACTTGCCTTTAGATATCGCGTTCTTTTGAAAATGGCACGGAAGTAATAGTATTCGTGAATATAAAATAAAAAAAGCTATTGAGTTTTTTTGAGTAATCAATTAATACTATAAAAAAAAGTAAAGTTTGCGACTTTGTGAGGTTGTCTCTGGATCTACTAAACCAGTTTTAAGAATAATCTTACCAATAGAAAGCCACATTATTTGTAATTGTCTTAAGCTAAATGTTAACTCGAGAAATGATAACCGCGATATTTGACGTACTCGCGGGCGGAGACGCTAAACGCTACTCCATATTATTACTTATTCTTAAATTACCTGAGGTTTCAATCAGGTTTAACTGGTTTACAATTTGGGGTCTAACAGTAAATTGCCATGTTAAGTTTAATTAAATACACCTCACACTAGCTTTATTGACGGAAACTAAAATTTTTATCAAATATTAATAATAATAATAATAATAAGAACTTTATTTGATAAACATAGCATACAAGGTTTAATGCGATATTTTTAAACACTATACAAAGTAGAAGTATTTTTTGAGGCTTGTAACACTTGTCATTGTCAATTGACATTACTGTCAACTGTCAATGCCAAATGACGTGGCATTGATTTTTAGTGTGTAAATTAGCATCACATTATGAAATTCACACGTAAAGTTAATGCATATTACATAAATGGAATCGAATGCCAAAAATTACAAAAACAAAGTGTACATTAACTGGTGCATAACAAAAGTAGGTAAGCCTCTGAAATAGGGCACTAAGCAGTCAATAGTGGTAATATGGGCTGTACGCCATGTCTAACAAAATAGGTGGACACTCAGCATTTACTGCAACGGACTTAGACCATCGCAGAACTGATTTTCAGTGCCCCCCGTAGCAGCCGATTTAATGCCGATAGCAGCTAAGTTAAAGTTAAATATTGAAAATTGTTAAAGTGGTAAGTCCAGTATGAAATATTCTACAATTACAATAATAACATTCTTACAAACACAATAATAATTACTCAAAAATAATCATTAATTCCTTTCAGGGGGAATATAACAAAACAAATATAGAACCAAAGTGAGACTAAAACAAATAAAACAAAAAGCAAGTAATAATTAAAGATCAAATTGATACCCAAAACAAATTATAAATTAAATTATAGTTAAAAAACTGTCATCACACCGGGACACACCAGGACACCATGGGAGATGTTACCCCATCTGTATTAATAACATACTGTTCATGGATCAAAAACCTGAAGGTACGTACGTAACTATGGTCATAGCTAGTTGTTTTTGTTGTTCTAAAAGGTATTTTTTAAATTTGAATTTAAAAGAGTAAATGGATTTCAGGTCCCTAATGGGTGGTGGTATTGAGTTCCAGCATCGCGTGGCTGCATATTTAAAACAACCACGAAATGCAGCTGTTTTATGTCCCGGTATGCTGAGAGCTCCAGCCGATGGCCGAATGGAATAAGCGAAGTGGTTACGCCTCCAGTCTATTGTCTCATGTAGATAGGTAGGACTACATTTTTTTATTACGCCAAAGAGTAAGCTAGCTAAATGCAGCTTCCTTCTGGCTTCCATCTTTATGATGTCATGGTCATTTATGTATGGTGTTACGTGATGACGTCTGGGAATATTAAAACAGAACCGAGCGCAAGCATTTTGGACCCTTTGTATTAAATTTTTTTTTTTTTATTTAAAATAAATTTCAGGGATAATGGAAACTTGTGAATGTTTGTATAATAAATTTATGTGTATAAACCCTTATATTTTCTAGTGAATTAGTCATTACGATAAATACTGCCAAAGATAAAGGCTCAAAATATTACAATACAAATCGAATAATAAGAAGAACATAAAATAGAGTGATAAATATCTCTTACAGGCCACATTCAAATTATGTAACGTGTATGAGCTGTGATAAACTACACTGGTAATGCTGGCGTCCTACCTGAGCGATAAAAACTTTTTAAAATGCAATCAAGCTGTATGTAAAAATATAAATCCTCACCAATCTTGTCAATGCGAAAACGAGTTGTTTCAAATATTATTTTACCAATGGAAAACTATTGTATCACCGAAATATACCCGAAATGTATAAATATATATTTGTACAAATATATATACAATATAGGTATATCACACCAGAAGCTGCTGACGCGATCCTGGTGTTCCTCCCATCTGCCAAGGTAGGCCGCCGCGGGCTTTAGTGGGTAGACCGGTTGCCCGGGAGTCCCACACACGCCCTTCGTTTATCCCACGAAGGGTATGGTGCGAAAAGCATTCCCCACGTAAAAAAAAGAAAAAAAAAAGGTAAGACGTAAGCTGTTTTTAACATGGCTTTCTAAGTTGAGGTTCTGGTTTGTTTCTTGTAGAAGGACATAGGTTATTCTTTACCGCGATAACCGACATACACGCGGGCGGAGCTGCGGAAGAAGCTTGTCCTGGAATAAACGCCTTAGTAATAATTATCCTGATTCGTGAATAAAAGTTAGATGCTTTGTAATTATAAAATATCCGTAAATATTTTTCAAGGTACGATTATTTTTAATGTGATTACAGGTTGTTTTTTATTTTTAATTTAATACACAGCTTGATAATGAATTTTTAATTTATCGCTCGAAACGATGGACTTGTAAACAATGGCTTAAGATTTAATTATGAAGATTATTGTTGAAATAAGGAGAAAAATTATAAGGGTTAAATATGGTTTAAAGCTTGAATGTTATTTAAAAAGAAAGTGATTTTCAATTTGAGTATTTTATGCGGCATTTTTGTTTTTTAAAATAATTGCAACTTATCATATTCTTAGGTTTTATTATTCCCAAGTTTATTTATCAAGCTAGTTCCCAGGTACAATCAGTTTTACCTGAAAATTAGTTTTTCACTGAAGCTACTGGCATCGGACCTCCACTACTCTGAGGACAAACTGAGTTCGAAGGTTAAAGAAGTAAATATTTTAGTTTTTAACTAGCTGCGTCCCGCGATGCTACCCGCGGTTATTGCTATAAATCACGAATAACGCCGCGGAAACAACTGCAAGTGCCAGTGAAATTCCGTCAAAATCCAGCCGTTGCTGAAATTACCCGGAAAAAAAAACAGACGGGTAGATTTTTTGAAGTAAGTACCGTATTTACTTTCATATGCATTTATTAATAAAACTATTATTTTGATAATAAGTACATACAGACTTTTCAAATTTTATTTTTTTGAATAGATTGAGTGATTTATGTTCAAATTAGCTTCAACCGCAATTCGGCTTATTCAAATGGGTAGTTACTTTAATTATATAACTTTATGATCAACTTACTAGACCTCAAAATTTAGTTTTTAAGCGGCATCAAAATGACTTATGCTCCTGGATTGTAATTATGATTTCAAGAAGATGAAGCACCGTTACTTTGACAGGCTTAAATATATGTATAAGTAAATTGGTAAAAAATCTTTTAATAAACGTTGTTTATTGAACTTTTTTACTGACTGAGTTTAAAGTAAATTGTATCTGATAAGGATCACTAGACTATAGTTGATAACCGATAAGAATTAGAATTGGTGTAATAATAAACAGAAGTACTATTAGTTTCTTGTGCAAAAAAATAATTTTAACTCATTATATATCTAAATGTTGAATCGCGATCAGCGCGCCGCAGTCAAATGCTGAACAAATGCCTCTCCCAAGAAATGCCAAAGCGCCCGGTCTACTCAAGTCGTGTGACAGACAGAGAGCGTGTACCTAAAAAAATATGCACTCCGAAATTCAGTCTTGTTCCACTTTGATAAAGACTGAATACATCTGAATGAAGTCATTTAGAAAATGACATTAATAAAAGGCTCAAGTTAAATATATAGCTTCGGTTCGATTCCTCGCCTAGCTTTCGATAGAACGTTATCACGATACTCCAAACCGATAGGTTAATGCTGGGAGGCTGACCCGCCATATATTACAGAGTCTCTGCGACGTACTGCTGATAATCGATATTGAGATGTTGTGCCACAACACTTGGTAATTTCTGAACGTTGAAGTTGTCAGTAATGACGCTATATTTTATGTTGGTAGCTCTTGGTAATTTGCATGATCGAAGGCAAACTACGCAATATTTTGATTTACTTTTAAAATATCAAGGTATTCTTTAGTAATCCCCCGTGTACGTCAAATATCACGGTAAAATGTAGTCTATGTGCATTACTGATGATATAACTGTATCCTAAAATTCATTCTAATATCTTAAATTCTAAAGTAACTGTGTAAAAGTATAGAGATATATTGAACCACGGAGGAGTACATATGGTACAAGAACCGATTGACACGCGGGCGTAGCCGCTGGCAAATGCCAGTTTCATATAAATCCTTTTAGTAGAGTTTATTATAAAGGGCCACGCCAAAATATAGATAATGGCCCTATTTATAAGAAGACAAGGGTGTGCGTGGATTGGTTCCTTGTTTCATAAGTAGGTCAAATTTATTAGGTTTGTTGAATATAAATGATTAACGGTAGTTTAACTAGTGTTAAAATTTTCTTCAATATTGAATGGTAACATAAAAATATTTAAAAGATCATAAAGATCCATATTTTAACTATAATTAAACGCAAATATCGTTAAAACTTACTACTACTATAAAACAAAGTATACACACATATACATCGTGAACCAAATTAATATTCAGATTTGTTTTTAATGATTCGTTATTGGGAAGTCAGTGGAGGAATAGACAAACGGAGACTTATTGATAATTCTTTTAATTAAGTGACTTATTGCTTGGTATCGTTAAACAACAAATATTCGACTCAGTGATGAACTCTGCGAGTTAATGATCAATTATTATTTTTTTCGGACATTTTACACACAACGCTTGAGCTTGAGCAACAACAAGAGCTTGTATTATGGGTAACTAGACAACTGATATAAATACTTATACATAGTTTTTTTTTGTAAATACATACATATTATACATAGAAAACATCCAAACTCCGAAACAAATATTTGCGGATCACACAAACATTTGGTCCGACCCGGGAATCGAACCCGAGACCTCTTGATCATCAGTCGCACACGCTCGCCACTAGACCAACAAGGCAGTCAATTTAGAAGAAGCAGAAACTTACTTTACTTATTTTCGAAAAATAATTTATTTTATACTTACATTCAAATTGGACACCCATCTCACATCTCACATCTACAGAAATTCATTAGACAGTAAAAAAGTTTTTAAAGTCTATGGAATCTATGGAAGTCATTAAACTTATCATTAAAACCGCTACTTGTCATTAAAAACCAAGTTTCTTTTAAAAGGGTAGTAGGCGATCGCTTTTCGTTTTTCGGAGGACGATCCCCATTTCATCTTATTCAATTGGAAATTCTCACGCCGATTAGCATAATACAACTGCCCAACATCAACCGTAGTATAGGGACCATAGCCCGACAGCCACGTTAACCTCGCCTGGTCGGAGGATCCTCACTTTGTGTTGAACACATTGAACACGAACCCCGTTCATGTTCAGGATTCTTAACCTCCCAACAATATCAATGAGGATATATGTATAATGTTAGCGAGGTTTTAAATGATGACACGTTGACTTTAAACGTATATATATTGTAGAAAATGCTTGATAATTAATACAATAATATTGGTTGTCCGTTTCGTGTGTTCACTGGATCGGCGCGGGCGACGGAATGAACGATGACAGTTGTGACGGCGCGCTTTACAGCGACGCGCGCGCCGTCACGGCGGAGATTCTCGTTCATTCGTTAACAAACTGGCCCCCTTGGAGCAGGAGCAGCATCCTGGTCCAATTTCAATGGTAGAGGGCAGAGCCGGTTCCAGGCTCTGCGCAAGGTGCCTGAAGTGGTTGTGACATCTGCCACCCGGTTGACACCATCGGTGCCTGGGTAGACGGTGGTGACCCGTCCTAATAGCCACCTGTTCGGCGGCAGCCGATCGTCCTTGACAAGGACGATCGGCGGCAGCCGATCGTCCTTGACAAGGACCATCTCTCCTGGCTGTGGTTGACCCTTGTTTGTACGCCACTTGTTTCGAATCTGCAATTCTGAAATGTACTCCTTGTAGTAACGATTCCAAAAATGTGTCTTTAATAATTGTATCCTGTTATATCTGGACAGTGTATGAACAGGAGCCTGATCAACCTGGGGTGCAGGTAACATTGTGAGTGTACGTCCAATCAAGAAATGCGCTGGCGTAAGCGGAACTAAATCTGATGGATCAGATGAAATTGGAGTCAGAGGTCTAGAATTGAGCACTGCCTCTATTTGAACCAAGACTGTGTTCATTTCTTCATAATCTAAATGTGCCATTGACAATACATGATTTAAATGTTTTTTAATAGATTTTACTGAACCTTCTGCTACACCGTTAAAGTGTGGGCTATAGGCTGGGCTAAATTTGAAATTAATTTCATTTTTAGCACCATAGGATGTAATATCATCATGTTGATTCTTTAGAAATCTAGCTATTTTGTTGTAAGCCCCCACAAAATTAGTTCCATTGTCAGAGTAGATCACTGCCGGTTTACCTCTGCGGGCAATGAACCGATTTAAGGCTGCAATGAAGCCCTCAGAGCTAAGATCGGTAACAAGTTCTATATGTACAGCTCTCACTGCTAGGCAAACAAAAACTGCAATGTATGCTTTCTTGAGCTGACAGCCACGACCTTTCCTGTTCGCTATCACAATGGGACCGGCATAGTCCACCGCTGTATTACTAAAAGGGTAGTCTGCTTGCAATCTTTGTAGAGGTAGATTGCCCATGATAGGCTGGTAAGTCTTGCCTGCAAATCTAAGGCAGGATATGCAATTTCTAGTAACCTGTCTACAAAGATTACGACCGTTGACTATCCAGAATTTGTGTCTTAATGTTGATAGCAACAGCTGTGGTCCAGCATGTAAAAGAATTTTGTGATAATGTGTGACTAATATTTTGGTTATGTGATGAGTTGCATCAAGTAAGATAGGGTGTTTTGTGTTGTAATCATAGTGTGAGTTTGACAATCTGCCTCCTACTCTCATTATACCTGAATTGTCAATAAAGGGATTCAACTTAAGAAGTTTGTCTTTAGGAGACAGTGGGCGTTTGTTAAGTAAACATAAGTATTGTTCACAATATGAAT
Source organism: Phragmatobia fuliginosa (assembly GCA_932526445.1). Lineage (NCBI taxonomy): Eukaryota > Metazoa > Arthropoda > Insecta > Lepidoptera > Erebidae > Phragmatobia > Phragmatobia fuliginosa. The sequence continues at coordinate 7,076,783 of OW052074.1, read as the reverse complement.
CGCGTTGCACTTGTTTACATAATATTTCTAACGCGATATTTAGCTCTGTGACAGTCAAAGGACCTGATTGTTTATTGCCTGAATGTTTACAATTAAAAATAAATCTTTTAGTATAGGCTATAGTTCGTTGTAATTTACTAAATTCAGAAAAATTATTAAAATAGTTAATATTGTGACAATGTGGGTCATTTGTAGACAAATGACATGTATGTTTAATTTCTGGCAAACTAGCAATATTCATGTTCTGTGGTTGTGTGGGCCACTGCATGTGTGTTTGATGAAGGAAGTGTGGACCTCCCCACCACAAAGTGAAGATTGAAGTTGAGATGCATTCAGCCCCCGAGAACCTATGTCAGCCGGGTTCATGTCTGTGGGAACATAATTCCATGAACTAGGGTCAGAAAATTTTGTAATCTCATTAATTCTATTATAAACAAATTGTTTTAGCTTTAACTTGCATGTTTTTATCCAGCCCAGCACTATAGTTGAGTCGCACCAAAAAAACACAGAGTCAACCTTTAAACCCAGTGAATTCACTACCTTTTTCATCAACTTTGCAGCGAGAGTTGCACCACAAAGCTCTAACTTAGGCATAGTCAATCTCTGCTTGAGTGGCGCTACTCTGCTCTTTGCAAGTAGCAAATGTACTTGTACATAACCAGTGTCAGACACAGAGCGTATGTATATACAAGAAGAGTAGGCCTTAATGGAGGCATCAGAAAATGCGTGCAATTCTACCTTAACACATGAATCACACAACACTCTACGAGGGATTTCGATTTTGGTGATTTCTGGTAAGTATTTAATAAACTCATGCCATTGCGACTCAACTTCAGCAGGTAACTGATCATCCCATGCAATATTCTTAGCCCATAGTGTTTGTAATATGAGTTTTGCCTGTAACATGCAAGGATTAATTAAACCAAGCGGGTCAAACACTTGAGCAATAGTGGATAAAATAGTGCGTTTATTTGTGTTGGGCTGATTTGGTATTTTATTTATAGAAAATAATAGTGTGTCTTTCTTACATGCCCAAATTAAACCTAGTGTTTTGGCATACTCGTGTTTGTTTAAGTTTAATAGCTCATCCATGTTGTTTTCAAGAACCAGCTCATCTAGGATAGAAGGTTGATTAGACCGCCATTTCCGTAAACGGAAACATGCGCCCTCTAATGTTTGAATTACACCTTTACATGTTTGTATTAAAGTGTCTTTATCTTCATGGCCTGAGATATAATCATCAACATAAAAATCGTGTAAAATTGTTTCACGTATAGCCTCATCGGTGCATTCTTGACCCAATTGTACAAGACATCTTGTTGCGAGATACGGCGCTGATGCTGTCCCATATGTGACAGTATTTAATTTATACTGTTTTATAGATTGGTTAGGGTTAGAACGCCAAAATATTTGTTGTAAACATCGTTGGTCATTGTTAACATAAATTTGTCTGTACATTTTTTCTATATCTGACGTTACTACAAACTTATGTTGTCTAAATCGAATTAGTATGCTAAGCAAATCGTCTTGTACGGTTGGCCCAATATGCTGAATATCATTAAATGATAAGCCCGTGTCTGTGACGGCTGAGCAATCAAAGACAGTGCGTAACTTAGTTGTGAGGCTTTCTTCACGCAAAACGCCGTGATGAGGCATGAAGTAAGAAATGCAGTCGTTTTGTGGTGTTAGATTTTCTGACATGTGACCTAACGCCAAATATTCGTTTAGAAAATGTGTGTACCTATCTTTGAATTCAGGGTTACGTTTAAATTTACGTTCCAAAGACTGGAACCTCACTAATGCTTGTTGTTTGGAATCACCTAATGATTCAGGTGATCCTTTTAATGGAATAGTAACGATAAATTTGCCATCTGGGTGGCGCTTTGTTGTTTGTGTAAATATTTGTTCACACTCACTCTCACCTTTAGTATGGATTTGTTGAGTAGAGGGAACTGATTCTAGTTCAAAAAATTTGTTTAATTGCTCATCAAGCTCAGTGTTGTGAAAATGGCAATGGACTGTATGATTAGTGTTAGATTTGCCATCTGGGTGGCATTTTGTTGTTTGTATGGACCCTGTGACAAGCCACCCTAATGTTGTTTCAATTAAGGTTGGCTTGTTCCTGCCAAGGGTAATGTGATTGTTTAGAAGGACATCCCAGAAGATGTCCGCCCCCAGCAGCATCTGCACCTCAGACGGTATGGAGAATGTTGGGTCTGCGAGGTGGATGTGAGAGGGAATAGAAAGGAATTTGTAATTAATTTTCGAAGTAGGTATCAATTGAGTAATATGTGGCACAACAAAACAATTAATTTTATTAGTATAGCCACTGTTTGTGAGTGATGATATAGTGACATCACATCTTTTAGTAATTTTTGAGGACTGCTCATTCAACCCTTGTACTGTAAGTGAAGTGGAATAACTGGGTATTCCTAATTTAGCTTGTAAGGTTTCTGTTATAAAACTGGATGTACTCCCATTGTCGAGTAGTACACGAACTTTGTGAATCTGACCATCACAATCTAGTATATGTATTATAGCAGTAGATAGGAGTACCTGACTGTGATGTATGGTTGAAAGTGTGACACTGTTCAATTCTGTTTGTTTCTGTTCCTGCATAGTGGGCAACACAACACAGTCTTCAGTGGAAGTGGAAGCCTTAGGAACAGTATTACTGTGTGTGACAGTGTTATTATTGTGTAACAGAGTATTGTGGCGCTGTGTGCACAGCCTACAGGAACTGAGCCTACAATGCTCTTCATCATGTCCTGCTCGCAAACAATTTGTGCATAGATTTAATTGTTTAACTCGTTCTATACGCTTCTCAATTGGCATAGATTTAAATTTGGTACATTGGTAAATTGTATGAGTGTTTTTGCATACAGGACATTTAAATAGCGCTAGTTTTTGTGTTTGTTGATTCACTACAAAGGTTTTGGGGCGGTTAGGAGTGATTTCGCTGTGTCTCCGGAATGATTGTTGCTTTGGTTGTGTTGTTGACTCTTCCACAGTCTCTAGTAAGTCAGCACGGTTTTTTAAAAATGTAGTGAAGTCTTTTAATGTAGGTAATATTTTGAGATTGTTGCGTTCCTCTTCCCAGTCACGCAGTGTGCATGAGTCTAACTTACTAGTTACCATGTGTATTATGATAATATCCCAGTGTTCTGTAGGTAAATTTAATGTTTTTAATGCCCTTAAGTTTCTATTTACAGAATCTACTGTGTTTCTTAAAGCCTTTGAGGATTCTTGAACTACTGGTTTTATATTAAATAGTGCTTGTATATGATTATTGACTAAAATTCTATCGTTATGGTATCTATCACATAGTAACTCCCATGCAACATCATAATTGTCTGCAGAGAATTCCAATGATTTAATAATTAATGAGGCACTCTCTTTTAATGAATTACGCAGATAATGAAACTTATGAATTTTAGGAATTGTTGTATTGTCATGTATAAGGGATTTGTAAGTGTCATGATATTCTAACCACTCGTGATAGCGTCCAGAAAAGATCGGTAAGCTTATAGTAGGCAATTTAATGTTTGGCCTACCCGGAGGTCCAGTGTTAGTACTAGAACCTGTCATCGATCCAGTCTCCTGCCCCGCAGAGGCAGCATCTACCAACTCCTGCGCAGCAGCCACACAGCCGAAGTAGCTAGTTTCAAAAATCTCCCTTTCCTTGTGTTCATCACCTGGAATTTCCACAAGAGCTTCTATATCAGTCTGAATTGAATCAAATTCGCTGTATAAGTCTTGTATTTTACTGAAACGGGCCTTTAACTCAGACATTTGTAATTTATTAATATTCTGACTAGGCAAGAGGGTATCTAAATATGTTTTAAATATAGTAAGCTTTGCTTTATGGCTAGCTCTGGTTTTCTTTAATGATTTAAGATCCATTGTGCAAATAACAAATGCTAAGCTTGTTTAAGACAATATGAAACCAATTTCAAAGAGCCCAGCTGAAAGAAATAAATTAATTGGCACGCATCAAGTCATAAAAAGAAATGGAAATGAAACAGTCACATGGAACAATACTTAAATTTTGAATGTGTATATGCTGGTAAGTTGCTATAGAAATGCAAGGCAAGCAGGCAAAGCAGTTAGGCAGCACAGTAACCGAGCACATGCATCAGACACGACGATTGCCACGAGTCGTGTAGTAGGCCACCACGCCCGGTGGACCTTGGACCCACGTGCTCACTGGAATGAACGAACAAATTATTACACTGTATTGGTAAAAATAAGCGCAATACGTCAATTCAGACCCCTGTCTATAATGAAATATAGCCTAATATGCGTTATAGAGATTGAAATATGCTATAGAATTTAGAATAGAAACAGCATTAAATGAAATGGTATTTCTGAAATAAGCCACTAGATATATTGTGACGTTTAATCTGAATGTATTTTAGAGTGAGAGTGTTTAATATAGCTGTGATGTGCACGGATATAAACCGATGCGATTGTATTTTAGAATTATTGATTGTAAAATTTGTCAAAGACAAGGAAACAATGGGAGACACCTCGTGTAAGCGCAATTACGAGAAATAAATGATTGGAACGAACTCACAAATAGGTACCAAACCGCAAGCCCCGTATCTTGGTTTAATATTGTTTGAATTGTATTGTATTTTCTTGTGATTCACGCCGCCATGTTGAACGCGTTGCGAAGTCCGTGATATTGAAATGCCTCGCTGCTGTAGTATACCGCTTGACCCCGCTTGTACACACACGTTTTTTCGGCGTAAAAAACTACGGTTAATTTGCCGCGTCTACGCACGGCACGCAGTGTTGTATGGATCACTATGAGAGCTTGTTGACACACGCGGCGGCGCAACGACACGGCAGCGCCGCCGTGTGCTCCGTGAGTTCCCCTCGACGCGCCGTGTCTAGGCACGGCGTGATTTTCGTCAGTGTTGTATGGCAGTCTATGGGAGTGTGTTGACGACGCCGGACTTTCTCACGTTTTCGTTGCGGCTTCAATGCGACAAAACGTGTACATACAATAGTTAGTATAGTATTGCGCCATATGCTGAAGCACAGGTTTCCAACCTAGTTCAGCAACGGAGGCTAGTTATAAGACACAATTTGGTACATATGTAGTTAACATGCAAATGTAATGATCTGATAAACTTATCAAATTGTTAACAATCTATATTGGGCATTTTTTTTTATTTCCTAATTTTGTTAACGAGATAATTTTAAATTAAGAATTATTATTACCATTAATTGACGCCTGTAATATGAAAACAACAATCGAAATTTACAAAAATGGCACCTGGCTGTAGTCTTGAATGGTAGCTTTTCCGTGCCATATGAATGCTTGCATGTTTTCTTAATGGTACGGCTAATGTGCCGTATGATTAAAGAAAACTTGCCGTCAACAAGAAGCCGAAGTATCCATATCGAAGACGTCGTAGCTTGGCGGCAGAAAAGACACAATAGAGCGGCACCTGGCCGTAGTTTCGAACGTTAGCTTTTCCGTGCCATATACATGGTTGCACGTTTTTTTTACCGTACGGCTAATTTGCCGTACGGTAAAAAAAACGTGCCGTCTACAAGAGGCCTGATCCGCCTTGTTTCCACGGTGTCAAGAAGTATCCGGCTCGAATCTTGTTAGCGAGGCTTTAAATGATGACACGTTGACTTTAAACGTATATATATTGTAGAAAATGCTTGATAATTAATACAATAATATTGGTTGTCCGTTTCGTGTGTTCACTGGATCGGCGCGGGCGACGGAATGAACGATGACAGTTGTGACGGCGCGCTTTACAGCGACGCGCGCGCCGTCACGGCGGAGATTCTCGTTCATTCGTTAACATATAAGATATAAAACTAGTAGGTTGTACCCGAAATATTAATGTGGGTAAAACATGAATAAAATTAGTCTGACGAACCCGTGACAACAACTGGGTTTTAAACGGAAAATCAACTCTCTTAGGGCTCGTTTAAGTATATATATATATATATATCTACATATATAATAGAACATAATACAATATAACTGCCTCGTTGGTCTAATGGTTAGCGTATGCGACTGCTAATGCTGCTCGGAGAGCACCTAAAGCCGTCGCTCCCGGTTGTCACGAACATCGCAATAACGATTGCCATAGGGCAATCGTTATTGGGAAGTCAGTGCCCTCAAATATACTGACAACTAGTTCAATCTTCGAATTTCAGTGCTCCCTTAGGGTTGCGGAGGTCCGATGCCAGTCGCTTCATAGAAAAACAGAAATTCAGGTAAAACTGGTTGAACTAGTAGCCGACCCCAAATAAACTTGGGAATAAAGGGTCGGAAGATGATATATACATATATATATTGAATCATAACAGTAACTTGAAGCAAATCCTATCTAATCCATACTAGCATTATAAATTCCAAATTAACTGTATGTCTGACACGTTTTCACGGCTAAACCGCTGAAGCGATTTGGATTAAATTTACAATGACCGTTTGATTCTTGAAAAATTACATAGGAATTTACCACAATAGCCGCTGTAAGCGCATGCAAAGTCACGTCTATTATTTTTTATTCAACAAGAAAAATAAGTACCTCGACCCGATTGTAGATAGCACCTACTATATAGTACATCAATAAATATCGCCTCAGTAATTTAAAGCATGTCTATAAATAAATAATAGAAGTTTAATTGATTATAATCTATTTTAGGGGCTGAAAAAAGGACGTACGGTTAACTAAACAGTAGTATTTATATTCTTGTCTGTCATTGAAATTTCGTTCACGGTGGGAGCACAACGATCCATTAATTTGTTGACAGAAGTTCGACGGTAAATATTTATGTACATAGTCGAAATGCTCGGGCCAGATGGTGAACTTTTGGTTGATTTATATTTAGTATTTTTAATGAGCTTAGTATAAAGAAAGAAGTCATGCATTCTTTCTTATTAGTACTGATGATCCATAAGTGCCTCGTTGGTTTTGTCGATTGAGGTCTCGAGTTAAAATCCCGGTTCAGGCCAAGTGTTATTGGGTTTTTCTGACAACAAATTCTTAATAGCAGCCCAGAGTTTGGAAGTTTGGGGTCTTAACCCCGTGTCTCTTAGAGCACGTTTACCTGTCGGGTTCTGGTTAGCATGAACATCTATGATAGTCACTATCGGGAAACCAGTACCCTCAAATATACTAACAACTTGTTCGACCTTCGAATTTCAGTTCGCCTTCAGGGTTGCGGAGGTCCTAAATATCAGGTTGTAAAAACTGAGATTCATGTAAAACTGCAAGTTAATTTAATGTGTATGTAACAGCTGATAACTTTACTTGCATAATTAAATCGATATTAAAAAATTTAAAGAAGGACATAGGCAATTATTTATGGATAAAAGCTATATACGTGCGGGCTGGGTTTATATTATTTTTAACTATAATGTTGCATAGCAAACTTCACATCTTATGACAATATGATTTCATAATTCCGCGATCTAGATTGACGTACTAGATTGACTAATAGTAAACTGCTTTTGTTTTTGTAAACACATATAAAACATAAAAGACACCTAAACTAAACCTTTGGCTGGAAGTTTCAAGTAAAGCTAAAACAGAATCATACAAATCTAACATTCCACAAAATCAAAGATTATCAATACATAGAAACAAATGCACGACGATTCACATTATTAGAAGGTATAACTAATTAATGGTGTCGATAGAAAGGACAGGAAAATGGCACTGAAGATCTAACAGTGGGCCGTAATTGGCTGCAAAATGTTGCCGACCCTCAAATGAGCTTGATTAATGAACTGGGGTCAAAAGATAAATGAATACCTACCAACTAAACGTACAAAGGCTGATCTGATTTGTTACAATATTAAAGGTATACCTATGATAGGTGGCCCATAATTAAGGAGCTTAAAACAGGGTCGGTAGAGGAAGTTGTAAAGTGTTCTAAAAAATCTAATTTAAACTTTTGGTACAGGAGAGGAATGGAACATTCATTCATAGGTCCTCATTTCATACGTTTTCCCGGTAAATGTAACTTTTTGAAGTAACTTTTAGAGATTCCTATTAAAAAATTCTTGTTTAATACGGTTTTTATCGTTGATAACTGTTTTTATGCGATGCATAAGGTGTTGAAATTAGTAGATCTATTTTGACCTATTTTCTTGACTTTTTTTCTGGCAGATTAAAGACACTTTGGCGTCAATACAAACAATACAATATACACAGGCAAGTAACTTTTTATCGCAGCTCTGCTTGCGTGTATGATGGTTAACCAGATAAAGAGTAGCCCGTGTCCTTTGTTATAAATCAAGTATCATTATGACTTTATTTGAAATCAGTGCAGCGGTTCACTCTTGAATGCGTAAAAGATAGATAGAGTTACTTTTGAATTCATAAGGGAAGTATGAATAGTCAAAAAGACAATCAGTCTGAATGCTTAATTTAAAAGTTATATATAAATTCTGAGGCCACCGACTGTCCATATTTGAACAGCACAATCGTCCCCGACCTACACAATCTAATTAGGAGGACACCAGGTACCCTAATATCAGCCTAAATAAATTAAAATGTCTCTGGCACTCCAGTGTTTGAAGGTCGAAGGTAGACAACATAAATAACTTAAGTACTAAATGATAAAGTTTTATTCACCGTTGAATCCTACTAATATTATAAACGCGAAAGTTTGTGAGTATGTAAGTATGTTTGTTGCTCTTTAAAACTTCAAAAACTACTGAACGGATTTGGATGCAACTTACAGCAACTTACAACAACTACAGTAATAAAGCTTATATATAAGAATAACACATAGGCTACTTTTTACTGCAATAATCGAGATATACGTGCGAAAGCTAGGTGATTATAAAAATACATAAATCATCGATGTCAAAATGTATCACTGTTTATCTCCTGTCAAAACTTCACCGGTTGCTATGCACAAAACACTTGCATAGCAACCTTAATGTTAGTTTGTAAATGGCTAATTGAAATGTGAGTTCTGGATAATCACATATGTAGGCGTAGCTAGTATAGCTATAAATTACAGCTCACCTAGGACTCCTAGTAGTTAAAGTTCGTGCTGATTCCCGGATTGAAGAAGGTGTCTACCTTTTCTTACCTCATTTTGTCTCCTGCTTTGCAAAAGGAGGTAAGTGGGATTCCGGTTTTTTTCTGATTAATTTCGTTGCAGGTTTCAAGACAGTTTAATTTGGCCTGGAACTTCCCGAGTGTCATAACTCAGTATGTTCTTGGATCACTGCCGTTGATCCTGGTATACAGGAGTTGTAGAAGTGGTAGTGTGGGCGAAATTATTTCCAAATATATGTGTAATGTCAAGCCTATTTACCAGTGGAGTAGGCAGAGACAATCGATTTCCACGTAGTGCGATTCTGACACACCACTAATCATTTCATTAATCGCTGTATGCATGACCATATGATCATGAATGTGTCCATTAGTTAGTTGTAGATTACTTTTTCTTATTTTTTGAACTTCTACAGTCATGTCTACAGGTGCTCATAGTCAAAGTGAAAGAGATCATCAGACTATTCTGACTATAGCAGAGAGAGTTTGTTGTATGGCTGAAATAAATGATTGTTCATTGTGTTTTCATGTGACAAACGATGTGGCAATTGTCGAGACTTCCTATGCTCAAGAGTCACCAGTGCATTGTCCACGTTCAAACCCTCTCTATTCTCAGAATTATGAAAAGAAAGGATTTATTTTTCGGTAACATTATTAATTCAATGAAAAGCGGAAAAAAGCTAATTGATACCCGTTCTCCGGGAGCCCGAAATAACCAAGTCAGCTGAAGCATTTGCTGTGAGTTACAGCATAGTTCTTCCATGGTAGGTTAATTAGTACATCCCTATTAATTTTGTGACACGTTCTCACTGCAGGGTTTTCATTTCAACTTGATTATGGGTACCTTGGCCTTGACTTTTATTGAAAGAAATTTTTCTTTTCATTTCGTTTACTTTTTATAATTTTACACGTGCCGTACTTTATAGTAAAGATGGTCTGGCCTTATGGATTGTGTCTGTTTTCTTGTTTCTTATCATTCACCAATATAAGTTGAGCTGCCATTGTATAGAATTTGTATCGTATATATACTGGTTTTTTCAGCTTCAATAATCTTAATAATATTTTTGACTGCTTTGCTGGTATTTTACAAGAACTTTGTGCACTTTTCCTAAATATTAATATGAAATATTCGATAACCGATGTACTTACGTATGCTGCATTTGTATTAAGGGTTTTTTTCACGTTTTGTTGTATAGATACTAGCCGCGGATCGCGATTCTATTTATCGTTTATCAGATATACCAAAAAGTCCTTTAACATCCTACTGGTTCGCTAAAATTATTTCAAGATAAAAAGTATGCGTGTTATACCATAGTTTCAGTTACCTCCACAACAACATTTATCAAAATTGTTAGAGCTTTAGACGTGAAGAAATAAAAATAATACACACACTTCTCGTTCATTATATTAGTAAACTTTAAAATATTTCAGTAATAAATATTCTAATCTCAATAAGAAAAACAACATTTTTAATTAAAAGGTAAACAATCAAAGTTTACTATAATTAACTGTTCTGCCTCCTGCCATTTAATTTACTTATATTGACTTCTCTCCACTTCCACAGTGGGTGCCACTACATCTGATTCCCATCGGCAGAACTACAAATTAATATAACAATAAATTTATAAATATGTAATGAAAATAACTGAGAGGCTTAAAATATATCAATATTATAGTCTCTGTTAGTTTTGAATACAATGGCTTACTTACAATTTTGTATTTTGTTATATTTTACAAAGTAGGTAGAATATTTTTCTTTTCTATAACTATCCAGCCATGCCTTCTGTATATGTTAACCTTTTCCTTCATCTTTTTAAGATACCTTTATATAATAGTTATTAACTACTATTACCAACATAGGGCTTGAATTTTCATAGAAGTTTATCTTGCTTCTTTGTTGAATGTTGTAGATTCAAGCCGCGATTAGTGATATTTTATTTTTTTACTTCATGTTTTATTTTACTTCATGTTTATCTATAAATTGGTGATTGTTCTTTGAGTTTATTTCTATAACAGGAGTTGTGTTTAAATAAAACATATCACGGTTTCATTGGTTTCTTTTGAACTTCCCGAAAATCAACCCATATTACAATATGCTTACTTAATCTCGAACCAAAATAACTTAATTAGGAACAATGCACATTTATACTAGTAATGTCATGTTTATTTAATTCAAAACTGTCTACGAACCTAATTCACTCGGATATTATATTATTTAAGTGTCAATTAACCGCCGCTTGAGTTACATTTCATTACCCGGTAATGTCGGATATAATTGAACCATTATCCAACTTATCCTGCTGAACAATTCAAAGTTCAAACACGTGTTCAGATTCCATCCCGAAATTAATAATTTACGAATATTAGTGAACGAGAGAAGATTAGTGATTTGTAATTATTAAAGAGGTATTACACTAATTATGCGGATGTAACAATCATTTTATTAATATCTATTCATAACATCTGATTCGATAATCTAAACATACAAATAAAATTGAAGTATTCCTTGTAATTTTCAATTAAGATTTTCGCAAATGCAAATCAATATATATATATATATATATATATATATAGGTGCAGGGCTGACATAAAAAAATCATTTTTGACTGTTTATTCAGGCTAATCTCTGGAATGACTGTACCAATTTTGACGGGACTTTCAAAGTCGTCTTAATGTGTATGATTTTTCCACATTTAGTTTGCCCAGAAGAGGTCTAATGCCAATCACTCCTTAAAAAACGCCGTAGAACTAGTAGTAGCCGACCGAAAATAAACTTAGGTATAATAAAGGTTAGGAATATAAAATTTAGTCCCTAATTAGTATGATGAGTGAAATCAAATTATAGATTTACACTAATCGTCACAATAACATTGGTTTCAAAGCCTATTAAATAAGTGTTCATTACTGTAAGTTGACACATTTATGGTATCAATGCAGCCACTGTCAAGTATTTCTTTGTTAAACAGTTGCCGTGTTATTACGATAATATATTACAGGCATTTAAGTTTACAGGCTTTTGTTTATTTATTTAACTTCAACAGTTCCTTTGTCTGAAATGAAATGACCAAGTTAAATTAGCCCCACTCCCCATTTTCATGCATGAAATTTTGCATGCATATATACATATTTATATATTGCGTGACAATGCTATATCATGATCACATGTGGCTGATCTAATGATGGAGCTGGAAGGTAGAAGCTTTGCAATAGCAGCAAAATAAAAGTCCTTTTTTTCATATTTTCTTTTTGAAATTATGAGCGTAGAATCACACAGCTTTTGACTCACTCATGTTAATAAAGCATTACTAATAGCACGGTACTAAAATAAATATTTCGGACATCTTAATAATAATAATTGGATAATCACACAAAACGGTTATATCGTCATTTCAATACAAGGCAAACCAATTCACATGTTTCTATACGCAACTTAAGGTTTTTAACTAAATAAAGATGAAAAACTCGAGTTCTTTTTGACGTTAAATGGTTAAACTACTGTACTGTATTATTACTTTTTATATTTTAAAGTTAGTTCACGTTGAAAACTGCGAGGAAAGTTTTAACTTCAAAAGAACTATAACTAAATAATAACTCAATAAAACTTGTGCGCATCACTCGAATTCTGTTCAACACGTAGATTTAAAGTTCACTATTGTATGAAGAAACTTTTATTATTGACTGCACGTTTATTCTAGTGGTTGAGGTGGTCGTAACGCCACTCAAAATGTAGTAGGTTCAAATCGAACGTGGGACAACACTTTGTGAGATCCAGAAATTGTTGTTCTTTGTGTCCGTTTTATGTATGTTTGTAAAATTCCTCGCGGCACAGGAACGTATATTCCTAATTTCTTTTTAAAAGACAAAAATATATTTTTCAGAGCGAATTTGAAATGAAAGCATTCTTGCTGTCGTATTTCGCCTAATGGTACAGAAGCTTCTCAATGTGGGTCATCATACTGCATTGACTACAGCATTGATTATATAGGTCATCATGACCACTCATTGATATTTAGAAACCCTAGATGCACAGTCTCAAACAAAAGCGGCACACGAAACTGTCCCACTTAGTCATTAGCCGCGTACTGACCAAGCGAGCGGCTTCACGAGGCAGCCTCGGACATTTGCCGCAGTACGCATGACGCGCGAGGCGGCCTCGGTCTGTAAGTTTTCTAATCCGAGGCTTCCTCGCGCGACAAGGCCGAGCCACCGTGAGCATCGACGCTCAGTTTAACTTGAAGTCGAATAGAGATACAAGCGAGGCAAAACACTACCGTCTTGAGTGAGCGCGGCAAACGTACTGAGGCGCCTTTGAGCATCGACAAAAACCGACAACGATCGGCTCGGGCCGCGGCACGCTCGGGCGAGGCAGCGCGAACGTTTGCCTCGGGCGAGGAACGTCTTGACCGACCGAGGATTTGCCTCGCGAGGCAGCCTCGCGAAGCCGCTCGCTTGGTCAGTACGCGGCTATTGATGTATAAAAATATCAATGTGGGTAGTTTTAGTTATGCTATAAACATATCTTTTGCAAATTCAACCTTACGCGCATTGGTTAAAGTTTTTATTACAAAGCAGTGTACCATGACCAATCAAATTTTACTACCGAAGTTTTGAATAAGAACAGGGTCGTTTGGATTATGCGACTAAAATAAAAGGTTGTGTAATAGTCGTTCTCACACTGAAAAAGCGGCCATTGAAATTTGTCGTATTATACTTGGACCGTTGAGTAAAGTTTTAGACAAAATAAATCAAAATCACATGTTGCTTCCGATATTTAGTCACAAAAACAACAAAAACAAATTAACAAACTCTTTTACTTACCGAAAATACGATATCCCATCCTTTTTTAACGTTCTTGACGTTATATTTTTACAATTCCTCACGGACACTTTTACGGGTATTTTTAACGTGCGCACAGAGACGCGAGCGACGCGAGACTATTTGAAAAAGGAGCAATTGTGCTCGTATTTTATGAGGACGGTTTTGAGACGCTGAGTGTGTATCTTGGGTTTTTTAATACATCAATGTGACCACTCCTCTTATATTCTGCTCAGGCTTTCCATCAGGCAAAGTAGAGTCACTTTAGATGGCTCAAACATATAAAAAACTTATCCATATTTTCCGCTACATAAGCTTCTAAGTTTTCCATTATGTTAAGATGTTTGTATACAAAGTTATTGAAGAAAAACATACGAAATAAGAGCTTGCAGTATAAAAGCTAGATTAACTGTTACATAAATAGGTACTTATTTTGTAAATACATTTTATAGAAACCTAAATAAATAAATGATAAATATTATTTTTTAATATATATTTAAGCCTACCAAAGAGACTTTAGTCTGCCTGATTCAAAGCATGAGTAGAATACAGAAGTAGGGGCCACCCTCCTCATTGTGAGGGTAGGCAATGCAGCATGGTGACCCATACCATGGCAGCTTGGTCAGGTGTTTCTGCATCATTCTCCCGGCCTCAGGAAGCCACAAGAATGATGCAGAATGATCTCACAATCTCACACTCACCAATAAATAAGACAGCAAGAATGCTGTCTTTATTAGGATAGTCTTCTGTGTGAGGGTAGTACTCATCAGTAGATCAGTAGATCATACAAACATTTGGTCCTGCCCAGGATTTGAACCCTAGACCTCAGACACATCAGTCGCGTAAACTACCACTGCCCAACCGAGGCAGTCATAAATTTTATAGGTACTTCTAAAAGACATCAATTTAATTGGTACTTCATTATTATTTTGTCATAGAAAATGTAATGTAAATGATTATGGGACATATAAAACTTTAAATCATGATCCAATCAAATATTCTAAAGCTACTAATGAAAATAGAAACGATATTAATTTCGTTGGTCTAGTGCTTAGCGTATGCGGCTGCTGATCAAGAGGTCTCGGGTTCGATTCCCGGGTCGGACCAAATATTATTTGTGTTTCAAAAATATTTGTTTCGGAGTCTGGGTGTTTTCTATGTATAATATGTATGTATTTACAAAAAAAAAAGTATGTTTATGTATTTATATCAGTTGTCTAGTACCCATAACACAAGCTCTGCTTAGCTTGGGACTAGATGATGTTGTGTGTCAGATGTCCAAAATATTTATTTATTTAAATTCATTGTTTGTAGTTTCATAGATAACTGTGATTGTGACCAAACAATTTGTTATCTGTGGCATGAACTAAACAATTCATCAACTATTAAAACACTCGTCGGCTTTAATCCGGCATTTACATCAAAGATTATTGCTTTAATTATTGAATAATAGAAGTATTAGCTGTTTAATTGAATTAGATGAATTAATGTCAAATTTACGTGGGTTGGATGAAAATTAATCCGATAGTTCGTGAGTCGTTATCACGATTATAGTTGATTGCCGTCTTTGACATGGACACATCACAATTTACACACAAAAGAAAGGCAATAGTATCATAAGTGTATGTAATTATAAGATATTACAACATTTGTATTACTCAACCTTTACTAATCCTTACTAATATGATGCGAAAGTAATTCTGTCGTTCTGTCTGTCTGTCGCGCTATCACGCCAAAACTACTGAACCGATTCAAATGAATTTGATACCTAAATAGTGTGGAGCCTGAAAAAAGACAGGCAACTTTTTACCTTAATAACCGATAAACACGCAGGCGGAGCCACGAGTGAAAGCTAAAGTAACCTATAAATACAAAATTATTGGCAGAACTGAGCGTTTTATCAACGTAAGCCATTGAAGCTAGAAAAAGTTGCTAGTTGTTGATGTATCTTGTAAGATCCTACTATGTAGGATTTTTGGTAATTTAATCCATATAGAAGTAAAATTAAGAATATGCATTATTCTATGGAAATTGTGGTGTTGTTCATAGTTAAGTTAGTTCTTTAGTACATAATTTTTTAGTCTTCCAAAGCCTATTTATCTATGTAGTTCAGTTATATGCCTCATATTATAATGTTACAACCAATAAAAAAGGTTACAAAATAGGGAAAAGTTTTTAGAGTAGTTGAGCCACACTGATTTCAGCACGAATGGACTGGCTGGACCTGAGCAGTATAACCACACACAGAAGACAAATCTAAAAGGACAGTTTTCGTGCTGTCATATTTCGTTACTGTGTGTGAGACCGGTCTAATTATGTAGAAGCATCTCTATGTGTGGTGGCGGATTAAGAATACAGAGTATCACCACCCCTATTCATTCCGCGGGTGTCGTAAAAGGCGACTAAGGGATAAACTACGCAAGACAACATCAATGCAAAGAGAAGGAAAACTTGAAACCAACCCTATACCAACCTGTCTGGCCAGCGTGGTATAGTAGGCCAAAACCTCCTTTTTAAGGAGAGGCCTATGTCCAGCAGTGGACTGTTAAAGGCTGTTGATGATGATGATGATCTCACTAGTGTGGTTCACCATGCTCCATTATCTATACTCAACTCTTGGATTGTACTCATGCATTGTACTCATCAGGTAGGGTAGAGTCACTTTAGAAACCTTAAATATAAAAAAAATACACTAGAAGCAGACGAAGTGACGTAAATCCCGTAGAAAAATCTATATTTATTATATTTATCACCTTATCCTTACAACCCAGACCAATGTAGGATAAATTCTGAGGTTAATAATCTCGATACATTTGGGAGTAATCCTCCTCGAGATGAAGTCATTACTGTGAGGCGTGATCTAATTTGTAAACTTTATGCTGTGTCCCTTGTCTAGTGTTATATGAAATTATTGCATACGCATCTTGATTTTCATAACACAAAGTAACAAAATATATTTGCAATTCATTGGAATAATGCAATTTGGAATCATTATGTACTTAAAAAATGTATATATCTTAAGATACAATCACCACGGCTGTGCAAGTGACGATTTTAATTTCACTAACCTTGAAATATAAAGCTAACTAACTGTCGTTTTCGACTTGTTAAGTTTGTCGAATTAAAATAAGTAAACAATTTATCTTCGACAAAATACTTTGTCTCATCTAAAGACATTTGAAGGTCGGCTACAAGCAGACAAAAACTAACTAAAAGAAATGAGTCTAAGTCAGTAGGGACTTGGTATGTATTTTTAATAAATAAAACATGATGAATAAACACTCTTTCGCTTGTCAATAATCGATTAATGGCTAGGTTAAACCGATTTAGATAGGAATTCACGTTGTACATCTAATTTACTATCGCTTTAACACAAAACTCAAAACTTTACTATCGCTTAAAGCAACTTGATCATCACAACCGATATAAGACGAGCTGAAATATTGTTAGCACTTCTAACTATCACCGCTAACTAAATCTTGGTGCGAAAGGGAATCAACTAAATACCACGAGGTTATTTTTATTTATATAGAAAACTAAAGGGAGCCTTCTAAAGTGACTCTACTCTCCTTGACATAAACCATGAGTATGATTTAAGAGCACTATATATACCATATCACCATACTCATAGCGAATACAGATAATGCAAGAATGCAGCATGGGGACCTAGATTTTGTTGGCCTTTTGAGATATTTCTGCATCATTGAACCACCAGTCTCGCATTCACAAACGAAACACCACAACATGAATGATGTCATCTTACGTTGGTCTTCTGTGGCCAGGTAGTACCACCCCGGTCGGTGAGAATCATTTGAGCTGAAATAAATTTAAAAGAGATGATCAATTTCTTCAGTGGTCAATATATGTATTTATTTATTAATACTGGCCGGCTCGACTGACCTTATATATAATATATCCTATATTCAATGTACTTTATATGTATATATATATATATATATATATATATACATATAAATACCACAGCTACTTGAGCAAATTGTTGATGTTTTCAAACAATAAAGAGTATTGCACTTTATTTGTGGTAAAACTGACAACAACTGAAGAATGCAAATATAGGTGATACAAAATAAAATCGTTTGCTCAAACATATACAAAGAAAATACCCAAATTCCAAAACAATTATGATTCTTGATATCAAGCACAACGTCGCATATGCTACCATTGCGCTACCAGTCTCTTTACGATAAATATGTCTTAAATTTATATAAAACTTTTATAAATACTCCTGTCAACGAGGATAGAAATCAGACTTCTAAATCGTAAAATGCGCTGATGAATTCCAACGTCCACATCCAATATTTTCTTTGTAACCTCGATAACAATAAAACGGAGTCCATAATTTTGCTACTCTGCTATGTTAACCTTCGTATTTATTAATACTATTATTTATTTATAGTTTATAAACTAATATTGTGCAACTTTTACGCAGAAAAATTAATTTGCACACATAATGAATATTAAGTAGTATAAAATATTACGATCATGACTTAGATAAATAAAATTGGAAAATGTCAATAGGCATGTATATCTTTGTATACATAACACGTTCTTTGAATAATAAATTAATAATTTAATAAATTCTACAACTAATAAGCTGCTTAGCATGGCTTACTATGAGGCCAAGTTATAATTCAGGTCCAGCCTTGCATTTGTTCGAATTATGAATATCTCACGGTTTCTTACCACTATATACACAAATGTTAATAAAATAACAATATATAAAGACGGTAAAAATACAATTGGCAACATGTGCATACATGTGTCTTCCTCTTCAAAACTTATCAAACCTTTCCCATATAATGTACCGCTGTGAACTGACCCAAATTAAACATTGACCTGCAACGCCTACTTTATCATTTCAACCTTCCGGTTTGAGTTTATCAATGAACAGTCTGGTCCCGACTCGTGCTCACCCTCGAAACCAAGAACCGTGTAATTATAATGTTGGTTTGTCTACAGTGGTCTTTATAATTAATTTCCGAAGAATCAAGCCGCATCGTCACTTATTAAAATATAATTATGACTTGTGTTTTTACTTTATTATAAATGTTTATTTAAGAAATATGGGTTTGTTTTTTGTTTTAATTTACTTTTGGAAGTTGTTAGAGTGGACTATAAATATTGGTCTTATATTTTTATTATAATTGGACAAACGGATTGATATGCCAGATAATGGACAGTAATTATCACCATTTACAATAGATTTTTATTATTGTACGAGCCTGCCGTGTAATGTCTGAATTAAATCTCTGTTCTTTACATTACATAAATATGTCATAATGTGATTGAAAAGAAGTACCATCCTACTAATATTATAAACGCAAAAGTTTGTGAGTATGCATGTGTGTATGTATGTTTGTTGCTTTTTCACGCAAAAATTACTGAACGGAGTTGGATGAAACTTTACGGTAATATAGCTTATATATCAGAATAACACATAGGCTACTTTTTACTGCAATGATCGAGATAAACGGGCGAAAGCTATGTGATTATAAAAATACATGTGTGTTTTGCTGAGATAGCATAATTAGCTTCATGCTTAGACCAATAGGAGATGGGCATGATTGAAAAGACGCCGTCGAAGTCGCGTGGTTCAGGTAGTATTCAGGAATTTTCGAAGGTATTTTACAATATTTTACTTAACGCTTTAGTGAAAGTTCACTAGCAATCAACTTACTAAACAAAAACAACATTAAAAATAAATTATAAAAAATGTTATTAATGGTAATTGTTATCTCTTCCGCAGTAACCTCAGCTTGTGGCGGGAAATGTAATGTCTTATAAATCATAATTTCAAACTTCTTACCATATAATGATTTATTACAAAAATGGTGATTTGAAATTGAAAATACGATGTGGTAGCTGTAAATTATAGTTTTAAATAGCATTATGTGTGAGTAAGCCGATTTCTACCAAAGGAAACCTGCATACTGTTGCGTAACTGTCATTTACCAGATAATAAATTAACTACAAGACATAATGATTTACCGTGATGTATAGATCACTAGCGTTCTCCCACGACTTTACCCACATGTATGTTATCAAAAAAAAACCTATATCTATGGTCCAGTCTATCTCTGTGCTGAAATTCATCCAAATCTGTTTAGCGGTTGAGTGGTGAAAACGTAGTAGACAGACAGACAGAGTTACTATAGAATGCATAACTCGTAAAATGATTTTAAATTTGTATTTATTTAAGTACTTTGACTAAAGTTTCTACATGCACACAATTTTTCTACATTTGTTAGTTTTGCCCATTTAACGATGTACTTCTAGCCGATTACGGCCGCGGCGGTCAGTGTTAACTAAGAATACCCAACTATGCAGAACTGAACTAAAGAACAACAGTTTTAATCCATTTAAGTGCTCAGTTGTTATTAACAAATTGCAACTGAGCATTTAAATGGATTAAAGTGAAACGTATAATCCCCACTATAAAACATAGCAATTAACTCGATACTATTCAATCTTCATTAAAGCAAATTGCCCTGAACATTTTGACATATCTCTAATATTCACTAAGTTCTGTCCTATTTATCATCCAAAACAATGCACTAGCTAAGTTAATTATTTTGGTTGTGATGCAATTCAATTTCAACTAAATCAAATGAAAATAAAGTCTTAGAGTCGTGAACCGGATAGTTGGTAAGTGGAATAAGTCGGATTACTTGAATTGGTTCGACGTGGGCTTGTTACTGGTATTCGTGTACATGCTAGAGCAAACTTAAAGCCTTTGCTGTAACATAGACGTGAAGACTTGAAGGAAGTATTGAGTTATTGAAAGAAAATATAATTTGTATGTACCACAAAGAGGAATAAAATTCGATTTATTTGATTCAAAATTTTAAGGGGAGTAGAGCCACGCCGATTTCAGCACAGATGGGCCAGCTCGACCGGGCCAATACTACTCTCACACAGAAGAACAACCTCAAATGACAGCCTTCGTGGCGTCGTCTTTCGTTGGTGAGTGTTAGACCAGAGGCCCAATCATTCTGCATGATTCTCCTCGTTTCCGGCCTCCGGCAAAATTGAAATTCAGGTAAAACTAGTAGCTAATCCCAAATAGTTTCGTGAATAATTAAGGTTAGGAAAACGAAGATTATAATTTTAACTACCCATCTTTAATAAAAGTCTAAATTATACATTTAGGTTACAGTAACAGAAATATTTAAAAAGAACCATTATCTTACACGATAGAAGTCATTTAATAAACTAACAAAGTTAAGGAACTAACAATCTCATTTAATTGAACATTTTCATAACGAATATATCGAAACAAAATACCAATCACTTATACAAACCAAACGTTAGCTATTTGCAAGGTTTTATTAGACTTTCAGCAATTTAAGCTATAGCTGTAAACACTCACAACTCTCGTCGACTACTACCGTCAAGTACCAAAGCTAACCAGCAAAAGAGAGCTTTGATTGTGAGTGCACCGCCTTTTATAGAAATCGTCTTATGGTAGGGATGAGTCTCCTAAATCGGCCTATCTTGACACAGCGTCGTCCTCGAAGCGGTTTTCATGGCGCGCGGCTGGCAGTCTGGTGGTCGCGGCTGGTGGTCCCAACCCTGCAGCAGCACTAGGCCCAGCCGTCTCAGCAGCAGGTTGAGGTGCCATTGACGATGACCCTGTGTTGGGGTCACATACTTCACCGTCTGAAATATGAACGCATCTTAGAAGCTGCAATAATGGTCTTCGTAGTGTAGATCACACACAACATGCAATTCTATGTAAGAAGACTTAAAATTAGTGAGAGCTCTCAAAATTGTGTCCCTGTTTTCACATCCCGCGAAGCTTTCACTGGCCCCGCGCTGCACCTGTGAACAAATCAGACAGAAGGCGTCCCCTCTATCTGAGGTTGACGGAGGCATCTCTGAATCGCACGTCAACAATTTATTTTACAGATCAACACCTCTCTCTTTAGGTATGTCTGTTTGGACGGAGGCATCCCTGAATCGCACGTCCCATAATTAAATGCGGCGGACATTAATGTTCCATTATGCATTTTAAGTAATCGCAGTCATGTTTGCGTGGACGTAGGCATCTCTGGCTCGCGTCCAATAATAGATCTATAACAGATAATCACATGTGTTAAGTATATAAAAGGGGTTTATGTACAAGTGTGGACGGAAGCATCTCTGAATCTCGCATCCTACACAAAGTTCATAGTGAAATGCATAAACCGGCGAATCGTTATCATTTACCTAATGTTCTGAAAAATAAAACAATTAAGCAATTTACGCAGTTTGGTGTTAGAACCTGAAGCATTTACGTTAAAGGAAAGAAAAGAAAATGACCTCCATATAATTATTTTTTTTTTTACCCATGGGCGCAAGCGTGCACTCAAGCGCCCACAGACATAGGTCTGTCTATAAAAGTTAATTAGCTTCAGACTCAACACCAATAAAAATTTAATGGATCAAAGTGGTGTGCAATGGGAGAGGCCTATGTCCAGCAGTGGACTGAAATAGGCTGATGACGATGATGAAAAGTTAAATTTAGTGCATCGTGAACGATGGAATCAAAGTTCGCTTGTCACGCATTCACAGCATAGGCTCTAACGTTAGCATACTGTGAACGTCATAAGCGCAAAGCTGCTAAAACGAAGAACCATACTCTCGTATGTTCTCTCAGTGGGTTGAACACATTAGAACCACTGGCGTCACTCACTACTTTTGAAGACAGACCAGGCTCGCGCCTCAGCGGGCGGCGAGCAGACCGAAGGCTCGCGCCTCAGGGGGCGGAGAGCAGACCGAAGGCTCGCGCCTCAGCGGGCGGCGAGCAGACCGAAGGCTCGCGCCTCAGTAGGCGGAGAGCAGACCGAAGGCTCGCGCCTCAGTAGGCGGAGAGCAGACCGAAGGCTCGCGCCTCAGTAGGCGGCGTGCAGACCGCAGGTCCGCGCCTCGCCAAGCGGCAGCAGACCGCAGGTCACAGCCCGCGCTCGGCTCGCATAGACAGCGAGAAGACCGAAGGACGAGACCTCTCAAGGCACAGTTGTCATCTAAGGAAAGCATGAAACATTGCATTAGTTTTGCATTCGGTATGACTTTTACATTACCAATATGCTTCACTATCGTCATGGAATAATCACAGAGGTTTTAGAAGGAGATACAAGGAAGCAAAACTTTTGGGATATTTAAAAATAACAGTGTCCTCAGTATGTACACAGTGATACCGTCACGAATGTTACTATCTTTCGCTTATTTCTCAAGATGCAAGACCCGGAGGTTGCTAGAAAATATTACAGAAGTCTCACGGTACTCAGTCATTGCAAAACTCAGGATATGATACCGGGTCACTAATTTTGGTTATGTCTGCAGCTCGACGGTTGGCATCAAGCAACTTCGAAGCATGTCCAAGTATGGCCACGCATTGAATTCAAGTTCAGACTGATTGCCATCAAAGTCATTTTCTGCACCAGAGCGTGTATGACAAGTGTCGTTCAATTACTTACTGTAATAGGCCACAGGCTGCGTATCGTCCATCGTCATGAGTGTAGTTAAACCTTACCATTTAAACCTTTCGGCTACGGCGGCCAGTCCCAATGGTGAACAACCAAAAACACGAAGACAAGACACACAGCATGCAAGTTCTTGTAGAACACAGGTGTATGCTTTTGGTCTGATGAGACGGCCACCCAATATGACCCGAAAGAGATCAGGCGTAGGACCGTCGACTCTTTGTACTCATTCGAGTCACGAAGCTTTGACCACAACTTTTAAATTTCAGGCTGCGAAAAGCAAATCTATAATTAGAAGTACTCAGTATTATTCTTTTTTTTTTTCAACCAAGAAATCGAACTCGAAACCTATATTGAACAGTAGTCGCAAAACTAACTGTCGGCCCAACGAAACATTCGAAACCATCACTAGTGCTGACGTTTCAATATGTACCTCTGCCAGGAAGAGAAAGATCACAATAACCTGTGCTGGCTCGTAACTTCCTCATGAACATAAATTCGTGATCCCATATGAATGTCACACCTTTACTATCAAGTTTGCTACAATGTTTATGTGTAAGATCTTAAAACTTTACACCTGGAGTAGCTAGTCAGGCACGGAAATCATCTTTATGTAACACTACTTGGTACTCTCATATTGAGTATTGCTTCAACCTTATTTTCGCTCGGTCTAACCTGACCATTAATAATTATCGTTTCACAAACAGCAATGTTGTCTCGCAAACTTACACTTAAAGTTTACCCGACACTGATGAGGGTATTTAAAACCTTTCATAATGTTTCTATGACTAACAATAGTATGCCTAAGTAGACGTACTACTAAGATCGGTAGACATGTACCTAGTCTTTACCGGTATCAATATTTCGCATTTCGATAAACATTAAAACATGATTAGCATACATACGATATGTTTCGCTTTATCATAATCTTTCTTTAAATTTGTTGTTGACGTTGTGTAAAACCATTAGGATTACATTTGCAATATAAAGTTCCAGTTTGGAGTCCAAACTACGTATTTAAATATATACGCCGTCTAAAGATGGTTCAAAGAAGTTTCTTTGAACTATAAATTACAATAGTAGTCATTTCCGTACTATCTACTCTGAACTATAAAATAAATTTAACATCATAAATTTAGAACCTAAGCGTTTGCCACTCGATGTCATAACGCTGTATTGATTTTACAATAACAGTTGACCGATACAATTACCAGTAAATAATGTGACATAGTACTTCGCACCGTCTACCGGCGGATGATTCTCAAGTTGTTTTGTACAGGCTCCCTTAGGACTAGCGCTGCTGTTCACGCACCCTTTCGCCGTATTGCGAATAGTTACAACACACATTTTTAAACTCCACTTACAACACACATTTTTAAAGTAAACATTATAAGAGAACAGCCCATTCATCGAGTTATCAAAATAAAAATTAGAAACGTAATTGATCACCAAATATTTCTTGTTGTTGTATTTTTTATTTATTGTTTCATAATGGTCATTTCAATTTTTACATTTATGGAGAAACGTATCTAGTAACTAGGTGTACACACTGTACCTTGTTACAATCTGACAAATATCTATTTTTCGTTTCCATAAATAAAGTTAAATAAATTAATCACAACGTGTGTGGGTATTATGTCTTGTCACACTTGCTGTGTCAATGTAACACTTTATGTAAATGGGTAAAAAGTTACTTGACCTTTAAGTAATAAGTTCGGGTTGCATTAGGCAGCCACTACAACTGCTATTATTCATCATTCCTTCGTTAAAAATAGTTCGTAACCATAGCAAAGAACGCCTACTTGATTATGCACAGGTGGGGTAGTTACAAACATTCGTTTTAACCGCTTGAGCGCTATTCACTATTTACGTTATACCAAATATTCGCAATAACAAAAGGTATGAGGTCATTGTTAAAACTAAACCAACTACGATCATTACTTAAGCCCTTTTGTTAAGCCACAGCTTTGCATCAGCCCTAAGGCATTTTCGTATACGCGCCAAACAGTCGTCATTTTTTCATCATTTTAAATTGCGCACACAATTCACTTTTGTACACTACATATCAAAATTATGTGAAAATAAATCACAACTCAACATGTAATAAGATTTGATCTTACCAGTACAGCGTCAAGCACAACTCACAAGTTTTTCATAACTGAACCTTCTAATTTTCTCTCATTACCGTGTCGGCACTGGTGGACCACATTTTACACCATGTACATTGGCACGGATGCAGTTTCCATCGCTTAGAATAATGTTTACTAACTGGAAAGAAAGCTTTATACACACGAACACACTGAAACATAGCGTGAGGTACAAATACCCGCATTATTTTATTCAAATAAAGTTTTACGACATTCTAAAAAACAAATTGTTTACAATTGAAACTCAAAACCCGATTTATGAATTCTATGCTCTGTCGTCGATAATTAACTTTCCTTTTTATTTTTCTTGTAGTTGGCGGTAGTTATTTATAACCAAAACTTTAATTATCGATTTGAATCAAGAAACAACGAACACTGAATTTAGATAGCGAACGGTCTAGAACACATGGTAATCCAACTTCTGAATTTAGGTTACAGTAACAGAAATATTTAAAAAGAACCATTATCTTACACGATAGAAGTCATTTAATAAACTAACAAAGTTAAGGAACTAACAATCTCATTTAATTGAACATTTTCATAACGAATATATCGAAACAAAATACAAATCACTTATACAAACCAAACGTTAGCTATTTGCAAGGTTTTATTAGACTTTCAGCAATTTAAGCTATAGCTGTAAACACTCACAACTCTCGTCGACTACTACCGTCAAGTACCAAAGCTAACCAGCAAAAGAGAGCTTTGATTGTGAGTGCACCGCCTTTTATAGAAATCGTCTTATGGTAGGGATGAGTCTCCTAAATATACAATATCTGTTTTGTGCACGTCCCTTACACGCAAATTGTTTTTTTTTTCTCAAGTGTACCCCATCGTGTGGGGTATCATTAGATAGGTCTTTCAAAAACTATGAGAGGTTGCTAATAAGAGATTGCATTTTTCGTTACCCCCTCTCTAAAAGCTAAATGACTGTTTCGAAAAATCTAAAAATATTCATAACGGGAGATCATGATAAGAACTTTAAAGCTAAACTTTGTAAGTTTAGGAGTTATATTATAGAAGCCTTACTTTTAACTTGCGCTTACGAGTAAACTACTTTCGAAAATAATGAAATATTAAGTAAATATAACAACTTATTGGGCACGACTTTAAATCCATTAAGGATGACTATGGAAATGTAACCCTATTCTATTCATGGTCTGACACACAGTTGGCCGATTTTTGTGTATTAATTTACCATTTGGTGTTTCGTAAAGAATAATTAATCAAAATTCCATGAGAAAGAAACGGTATTTCTCACAGCTGTTTAGGTTTTATTGACTAACACATTCTAGTTGCCTTATTTAGACTTAGTATATCAATCAACTGAAATAAATTACCTACGTTTGTTCTCATAACGTTGTTCGGATTACAATTTATAATTTTAAAACCTAAACTAAAATCTAAGTATAGTATTTCTATGAGGCTATGATTACAAAATGAGTCAACAATAGATAAATCTAGATTTTCAAAGACCTACGTGAATTAAAGCCGTCATAAGTCTTGAAAATTCAGATTGTTTACATAACACTAAGATACATAAATTTTCTGTATTTATAAAAATATTGTCAGTGTAAAAATCAAAGGATTTTTTTTTAAATTTTAATTTTGCAGGTGAGTACAAAATGTTTGACAAGCCAATTAAAAGTTTCAAATTAAAATAACGACACGAGACGTTCGAATTTGGTGACGCAACATTTGATTTTTAAATAACGTAAAAATAATCTATTTATTTTGTTAAAATGCCAACAATTGCTAGGGAACTGTTCTTAATAATATCCTAATGATATTTGACTTTGCTTAACTTGCCTAGGAACATTAAAATCTATACATACAAAGAAATAAATTTCGAATTTGTCAGTGTCAGTTTCTAATTTAAGATATACACAACATAAGATCTACTTAAAAAAAAATATCTGTCTGTTTGTTCCCTCTAATTTCTAGAACGACTGGAGCAATTTTGACAGAACTTTAACAGGGTGACAGCTGATGCTAAAAGGAGTAATTTTTTT
This sequence comes from Phragmatobia fuliginosa, assembly GCA_932526445.1. Lineage (NCBI taxonomy): Eukaryota > Metazoa > Arthropoda > Insecta > Lepidoptera > Erebidae > Phragmatobia > Phragmatobia fuliginosa. Next base: position 7,049,274 of record OW052074.1, on the reverse strand, counting down.
ACAGACGCGTTGCCCGCAGGTTTCTGCGGTTGATGTTGTTGTAATGGTATAATAACAACCGAATTTAATACCGCGGGATATAACACAGCTAGTTATATAATAATAGTCGTAGTGTGTAAAAGTCACCAGACCCGCTCACACAACCGACCGATACAAGTCAGAGATAAGACACCACAGGCCTGACAAGAGAAATTTCCGCGGCTATTCATATAATCAAGTTTTAAACAACTCTTTGACATAAGAAAAATTAACCAAAGAACCGCTTAGTCGCAGTTTTACATAAACACATCTAAATCCTACTAATCCTACTAATATTATAAACGCGAAAGTTTGTGAGTATGTATGTGTGTATGTATGTTTGCTGCTCTTTCACACAAAAACTTCGGAACGGATTTGGATCAAACTTTACAGTAATTTTATTTATTTATTAATTTAGAACTTGTTGCACTTGTTGTACAAAGGCGGACTTAATGCCATGAGACATTCTCTCCCAGTCTACCTTCAGGCGATGTAAAATAAGATGCGGTAGGTGAAGAAATAAGTTTCCTTTGAGACATAACGATTTTATTATGACATAAAATAAAACCAAAATGCATACATTATACATAAATGTAATAAAACATACATATAGACAGACATACACATACATAGATAAATTTTATATTATATAAAATACATAGTCGTGTACTAGAGCTGCGACTGTACTGCCGACTGACTCTGAAGAAGTTCTCGTACTTTAAATTTGAACGTAAGGCGGTTTGTGGTCATTCGGATTTCAACAGGGAGTGCATTCCAGAGCAGAACTGACTGCACGTAGAAGGAAGAATGGAGGAAGTTAGAGGTGTGAGGGGGACATAGAAGAAGCAAATTATTTGTTGACCGAAGGTCTCGGTCGTGGTTGGAACATAAGAAACGGAAGTATGGTACGAGGTATTGGAGTAGCGAAGGAGAATTCACAAAAGAAAAAAAGTGGCTGTGACATACGGATGGACAGACAGACAGACAGACATGACGAATCTATAGGGGTTCCGTTTTTTGCCATTTGGTAACGGAACCCTAAACAGAGTAAGTCAGACCTCGCAAAAATAATACATAGGCTACTTTTTACTGCATTAATCGAGATACAATGGCGAAAGCTTGGTGATTAAAAAAATACATAATTCTGTTTATCTTAATACTGTTTATCTCCTGTCAAAACTTAACATGTTGCTATGCATAACACACCTGCATAACAACCATAATAATAGTTTGTAAATGTCTAATTTAAAATGTGTTCTGGTTCATCATCATCATCAACAGCCTTTAACAGTCCACTGCTGGACATAGGCCTCTCCTTTGGTGTTCTGGTTATTCACATACTATCTACTTTTTATCCAGAAAATACGCGGGTAACACCGCGGGGCGCAGTTAGTGTTAAAATAAAATGAATGTCGCTAATCAAGATTCCATATATCATTGTTGATGTCTAAACGACGAATTTGAAAACGTTCCCTTGCCGCCAATGTATGTGACAATTGAATTTTTCAAACATGATTGTCAATTTTGCTTGCATGTTTTGCTTGCGTGTTTTGTTGGAGTGAGGCCGAAGGCTCAATACTGTAGAAGAATCTCAATAGGACGCCACCATACTTAGCTGTCTATGTCCGCAATGAGTATGGTGTCACTCCTTTTGGATTCTAGTTATAGCAAGATCTTATGAAAATATAAATTTTACTTAAACACTAATCGCATTATGATCATATTTCCCTATTATCAGCGGTAAAACCTTTCAAAACATCAAGAAGTTTATAATCTCATCAATGTATGTTTACATGAAGCCATTAGGAAATTATGTGGTACATTTCTAAACACACAATATGTCACTTTTTGATTGATTAGTATATGTATATTTTCGATACCTCAAAAATTCACATAATAACAATGAAATTGGATAGGAAAATTATGTCAAGTGCAACTTCGCGACGATAACCTAAATTGCTTGTTAATGTCCTGTTTCGATTGGGAAGGAAAATATAGCTATTTAACTTTACCTTTCCAGTGCAACAGCCATTAAATATGAAGTACGTTGTACCTGTTACGTGATGTTTACGTTAATGTTTACATAATTTTGTAAAGTAATACTTGAATAGAATCGGACCGTACATTATAATAATAACTTCACACATCAAATATACTGCAGTCTGTTCTCAATCTAGGCAGACTTCTAGAGTTGTAAACACGTATAGGTAATAGAGCCACTCTGATTTCATCATAAATGGGCTGAATCGAGCAGAGCCGTCATATACTTGCATAGAAGACCATCTTAAAATGACAGTATTCGGGCTGTCGTGTTTCGTTGGTGAGTGCACAACCAGATGCCTAATGATGCAGAAGCATCATTACCAGTCCGATATAGTTTGGGTTTCCATGACGCATTTTTTACATTCACAGTAATGGTGACCACTACTCTTGGATTATAATCATGCTTTCCAACAGGCAGCGTAGGTTCATTGTGGCGGGCTTAAAAAAAATCACACTATATCAATGCGGTGAAAATCGTGTCTTTTCATATTATTTTTAATCGACTTTAAAAAGATCGCTTTGATTGCATTAAAGAGTATGTCTGCCCGATATGGCCGCCAATTATACCCATATGTCTTATACTGGCTGACCCACACAGCCCGATGTTATGTATGCAGCGAAAATAACCATAAAAAAGATTATTGTGAGCCATGCAATGTTTTGCGGACTTTTTTTAATACTTTTAAAAGTGAACATTTATTTTAAACATTGTTGCAGTGAAACGTTAACCCTTTACGCAGCGCATAGTCGAAAGCTCTTAAAAGGAATATTTTTCCGCCGTTGTAACATGATGATAAATATAAGTCCATAGCCTTCCTCGATAACTCTTCTATTTAAAACTCAAAGCTTTTTTTAATTGGACTAGTACTTCCTGAGATTAGCGCATTCAAACAAACAAACTCTTCAGCTTTACAAGGTACACAATAAAGTTATTATTATAATTATTGTTGATAGTTATAAATATTAATTCTAATCTTAACAAAACCAGATCTCTGTGCTACATGAAAGCAAACTGACGAAGTAAATGTGTAAAGAAATAAAATGTACCGCGTTAGTTCTCAAATGACACTAGTATACACTGTAGAAATCAATCTCCATTTAAATACCACCATTATTACGTGCCGAATATAGAGTGATCTTGAAACTCCTCTACACTATCCCTTTTCCTTATATGGGCGACAGAAAGTCCGCGAATTATAAAAGAAACAGGCCCAAACCCTTTACAACGTTATACCCCAAACAAGATTAGGAAAAGGGCAAAAAGATAATGATGATAAATACACTCATTCAACGTAATGTTGAGTCACATAGCTCAAATCGCCTCGCCCTCGGCTCGTAATTTTTTCTTTCGTACTGGATTTAGGCCTTACAGTTTTATTTTTAATCCAGATAGACTTATAAAGGTTCCAAATAAGGGGTTGTGAAAGGTTTGGTGGTACGTGCGTAGATATACACATTGCAAATTTCTGAGGTGACAGAGCCACGTTGATTTCAGCACGATGCATGGGCCGGCTCGACCGGGATAGTACCACCCTTAAACAGAAGACCGTCCTAATAATGACAGTATTCTTGGTGTCGTTCTTCGTTGGTGAGTGTGAGTCTGGAGGCCTAACCATTCAAAAAACACCTTTTTTTCCGTATCTCCGTGTAAACTCTCAAATTGGGCGACGTCCGGTACACGCGGACGCCGTCCCCTCGCGGCAACCATTCAGTAACACCTGACCAGGCCGCCATGGTATGAGTCGCCATGCTGCATTGCTTACCCTCACAATAAGAATGATGACTCTTACTCCTGGATACTACTCACGCTTTTCATCAGGTAGAGTAGAGTCACTTTGTTCAGACTTGTAAAAATATCTCAAAAGATTTACTTACAGAAATAAATATAATTTATCATTTGGTTGCCTTAAATATCTATATATAAAACAAGTTAAGGTATCCTAGACAGATCATTCTATAATTGATCTAAATTATGGGTGACCTATATTTATAAGCTACGCTCGTGCCGTCTCCTCACTGCGCCGCAGGTACGAACGTGCACGGCACAATACGCTCCCACTAGCCAGGCAGTCAGTCTGCTCAACTCTCTGATTGCTCAGTATCCGGATGTTGACTTATTTTTCACCAATCTAAGTGTATTTGTTAAATATTGTATACTTTTTCTAAATGGTAGGTGCTAGTATTGTTAAGTAGACATGACATGTTCGTGTCTACTTAACAATATCTTATAATTTAATATATCTAACTTGTAACATTATATTATGTTATAATGGCTCGCTGTACGTGTTGGGCAAACTGTAAGTGCAGTGAGCAGTTGAATGAATAAATAAATAAATAAGCAAACCACATACACAGACTATATACATAAGCTGATATATGTAAACATTTTGAGATCCCTTTGTGTCTCACGACTTAACGCACTCTGCGTTAAGTCGTCGGTTTTGATTTGCTATGCAAACATTTGTAGCAAACGTTATTGGTCTAGTTGGAGTCCTGAAAAAAGTTCAACAACAGTCTTTCTACTTGGGTTATAGAGGTCCTATTGCAGTCACTGTGTGTAAAAGATCGAAGTTCAGTCGCATCGTAGACTCGGAGGAAGAAATAGTTTAAAATAAACGTGTTTTACCGTCTATCACAAATAAATAAAATCGAAGTCTTGTTTTGTAATTTCAAAGTAACAGCTTTTCAATAAATGCATATAAAACTATGATTGGTACCTACTTAAATAAAGAAATCTAGTTTTTAATCTGTGGAACGTCTGAACCATCGGTCAGAAAGTCCTTTAGAATCGTCTAAAGGACTTTCTATGATAGATAGTTGATGAAGAAGGCTGATCTAAGGCGTAACTTTTACAGTGCTCCCCCATGTTATTGTTGTAAAAGTATAAGAAAACCTCGGGTAACACCGCGGGGCACAACCAGTGTTAACTAAAATTATTAACCGAATATAATTTATTACTTTACCCTCCGTATCAAATGCATTATTATTAATCAAATGAACTCAGCGATAATGCACACAATTACAATAAGAAGAAACGCACACTTGACCATAATTAATTTTTAATTGCTTGAAGCGATGATAAGTGTCGATAGCTCCGGATTTAATTACTAGGGTCCCTGTTGATGGCATAACGTTGTAATTATCTTGGCATAATTATCCCTAGGGCTGTGACGTAGGGTTAAAGTTTGATTAAATCTTAAACTCTCTGTCATATTTATTAAGGACAGGACCGAAACGTCCTAAAGTGTAATTTAACTTTCATTTGAATGCGTTTATGTCGATTTGTATGATATTTTAAATTTCATATGTATTGCATGAATTTTAAAATTTTAACAGTTGGAGCGTAATCATTAAAAATATTTTAGTGTTTTGTTTTATAATGAATTTTAGAAAAGCAAAATTGGGATTTAGTTTACTTTTATTGATGTCATTAAGGTTCACCAACAGCTACAAAGACCTTGAGGGAGACCTTCGTCCAGCAGTGGACGGCGATTGGTTGACACTATATATATACATATAACAGCTACAAATCATGACAAACATATTTTGATAATAATAATTACAATAATTATTTACTAATGCTTTGTTTTGACCACATGACTTAGCTTTAAGAGAAGTTATTACCAGACATGCATTTGTTAGATTAATATTAACGTTTAGGTTTGTAGAATCCAATTTAGCTAGGGAGGCTGTTCATTGACATATGACGACAGTATTACCAAAATGACCCCAATCTGCCTGCAGAAAACACGATTAGATCTAAGACCTAGTGGTCACCATTATTATTGTGAATTTAGACTGCCTCGTTGGTCTAGTGGTTAGCGTATGCGGCTTGCTGATCAAGAGGTCTCGGGTTCGATTCCCGGGTCGGACCAAATATTATTTGTGTGATTTTACAAATATTTGTTTCGGAGTCTGGGTGTTTTCTATTATAATATGTATGCATTTACAAAAAAAAAAGTATGTTTATGTATTTATATCAGTTGTCTATAGTACCCATAACACAAGTTCTGCCTAAGCTGTTCTTGGGACTAGATTAAGTGGTGTGTCAGATGTCCAAAAAAAAATAATACTACAATCGTATCAGTCTTCCCTATTTCTCAAATTTATTACAAGGCTGCAATGCATTATTTCTTCCGTTCTCTTCTGTAAGTCAATTGTATTTCGAATTTAAGTTTAATAGTACTTTTATTTTGTGAAATGTAAAAAAAATACCTAAATTTAAAAAAAAAAATACAAGTAACTTATGACATTGTCAACAGCTTACGAGTGTTTGAAAAATATTCTTTTTTTTTAACCGTCACTGAGTAAAATTATAAATTAAATGTTGTTGTTGTTTTATATTTATGTAATACATCCACATAGCTGTAACATTTACACAATCGAGTATCACAAAGAGAAAATATCATTAAAATATTTCCTCCGTAAATTTATTTTAGTAATTGATTGCGTAAATCACGACCAAAGCATTTGATTGCGTAAATCACGACACATTACTTTTGAAACTTGAGCATTACGGACTAGGAAAACTTGCACTGAATTTGGTTAAATCTTATTTGAGTGATAGACAACAATATGTGCAAATAAATGGTGTTAATTCACAGGGTTTAAAAGTAAAAATGGGGGTTCCTCAAGGCTCAATATTGGGTCCCTTCCTCTTTCTAGTATATATAAATGATCTACCATATTTATTAAAAAATCAACCTCAAAATATGGTGCTATTTGCTGATGACACTTCCTTAATTTTTAAGATAAATAGACGGGCCCAAAATCTAGATGACGTGAATAATGCCCTAGTTCAAGTCCAGAATTGGTTCACAGCAAACAATTTGGTATTAAATGAAAAAAAAACCAAATGCATAAGATTTGCTTTACCGAATGTTAAGAGTAGTGATTGTGATATAATATTGAATAAAGAGAAACTTGAATTCGTAGATAAAACTGTTTTCTTGGGGATTACGCTTGATGCAGGGCTACAATGGGGTTCTCATTTAACATCTCTTGCGGGGCGGCTAAGTTCAGCAGCATATGCTATTAGAAAAATCCGTCAATTTACTGATGCAGATACCGCTAGACTGGTCTATTTCAGCTACTTTCATAGTATAATGTCTTACGGCATCTTGTTATGGGGACGGGCTGCAGATATTGAGTCTATATTTATTCTGCAAAAAAGAGCCATCAGAGCCATATATAATCTTCGTAGGCGCGATTCTCTAAGGGAACTGTTTAAAAATATTGGCATCATGACGGTACATAGTCAATACATCTACGAAAACATAATGTACGTCAGGAAAAATCTTCATCTTTTTGGCAAAAGAGGTGACAAACATAATTACAGTACTAGAAATAGGGACCAACTAGTTCAGCCAGGCTTTAGACTCGCTAAAGTAGACTCTTCTTTTATGGGGTACTGTTTGAGATGCTATAATAAAATTCCACAAAGTATTCTTGAACTGAATGAGACAAAATTTAAAACATGCATTAAACGCACACTATGTAAGCAAGCATATTACAAGTTGAGCGATTATATCGCTGATAAAAATGCTTGGCTCAATGCTGGTCCTGCTTCACAAGGACAGGGGCGCATAAATTGATAGCATTAAATGGTATTGTTGGAGCTGCTGAAGATTGTACAACTTTCTTTGCATTGTATAGATTCAATCTCTTTAGTATTATATAATCGCATGGCCCATATTGTGTGAGTACTATGTACTAGGAAGCTATTCAAGCTATCATTCACTGAAAACCTACGTCTTTTCTTGACTTGAATCTGCCCTGGCGGTTGAGAGTATGTCATGCTCACTCAAATGTCACGCTGATGGTGGCGCGTGTGTCGGATCATTTAATTCCCTTCAAAATGGTTGAGTTGAATGGTGCGGATCCATGCGTCATGTTCGTGAACGGGCGCTGTCAGTTGTGACTGGTCATCTCTTAGTTGCCACGGCTTATTTGAATTAATTATTTTAATTTTCAATTGTATTTTTGTTGTACTATGGACACTTTTAACGTGCACGTCTTGCTACATCGTTCTCACATAATGTACCATCTCAACATGAATGATGTAACCAAGATTTTGTAAAAAACATTTTGATTTAAAAGAGTGTCCATGGAGTTTCTTGCCCGTTCTTCTCCATAGAGATCTACGCTAGGGAATGGGCAACTACAGTACTTTCACAGTTTTTATGTCTTGTGACTGGGACTGTAGCTACATTTTTGTTTCGACAATTCAAAAGTGCCTGTAACTGGCCTACTTGAAATAAATGCTTTGATTTTGATTTTGATTTTGAGTACAAAGATAACACCGTTTTCGGTGTTAAATTATATCATTCAAAAGTTCTGCTGTTCATTTACATAGTGATACAGCCACAATGAGGTTTGTAGGTACATACATGACCAACGGACTTTGTAATAATTGAGGCCTCTTCTTGTTGTTTTATGGTGCAGTATTTTGGTGTCTCAGTTTGTTTTGACGTTCGAAAACATATCTCTGCAGTATACATGTGTATATATATTTATTTAGAGAGTAAGTAGAAAGTAGGTGAAAAAAATATTGATGGGCTTTTACGTTTTTTTCTTGGACAGCTGACGAATGACACCATTGTACCTATCATCATCATCATCATCAACAGCCTTTAACAGTCCACTGCTGGACATAGGCCTCTCCTTTGAAAGGAGGTTTTGGCCTACACCTATGCACACCTGTAACTCAATAAACATAAGTCTGTTGCGGATCTTAATCCTCCAGGATTAGGTAGAGGAGGCGTTCAGAGTTCGGTAACATCACTCATAATCATCAACAATTAATAATAGTTCACAACTGGGCACAGGCATTTTCATAAAAAGAGGTTTTGGCTTAATTACCACGGTAGTCAGACGGGTTAGTATAGGATTTGTTTCAAGATTTCCTTCCGTTTGCAGTGCTATCGACCTACGTAGTTTGCTCCCTTAGTCGCCTCTTACGACACCTACAGGATGAATAGGGGTGGTGGCATTCCGTATTCTTAATCCGTGACCACATTTTATTACCCCAAAATAACCAATAACAGCAGTACAAATACTACACATGCATTTAAATTTCAAAAACGAATAAATTCTATGTAAATTGTCTATTTATTTACCAAAAAAATAAACATCTTGACTATTTTTACTGCAACAATCTTGAATCCTTTCTATACTTGAACATTTTTCCTGATACTCCCGAAACATATTTATTTAGCAGTCGGCCGCACATATATTGTTATTACTACTGGCAACCCTATTTAAAGACAACATCGAACGTCCAAGTCATCTCAATTTGGGGCCTTATTTATTTTTACGGGTTCTGTGTAGTGGGCACTCCTCACTAATGAATTTAATCATATGTAACTAGGATACTGTTTACATCCAATGCTTTTTTAACTGCTTTGTACATTTTAATAACGTTAATAAGTAACGTTAACGTTAAAGTTAATAGCTGTCTATTAACTTTTGGTATTAATTTACAATGGTTTAATTGCTTTTTCTGTAAAATGCTAGTAGTTTTATAGGTTATTAACGTCATGCTTTTATTTTATAGTTTTGAAATAGATATCTTAGTAGGAGTTTGCGTAAAAATGATAACTATAATTTTATGTGTTCTCCAGGTTTCAATTAACCTGAGGCTCCGAGCTTTGATTACTTGGGCCTATTTACTTTTATTACTTACTTATGTTAACGAGCTAATGTCGTAAAAAAAGATATTTTTCGTGTTGGCGTTGGGTAAAATATCCCCAACGGTAGCTTCTATAATAACCCAACACGGAATTTTGAAATGAGCCAGAAAGCTCTTTTCATAATATTGTGATCACAAAATAAGATTTCAACTTAGGGGTCATTTAGAGAAGGTTAGGTAACCCTGAGTAATATTTTCATTTTCACCAACCTTTAGCAGACACCTACCTAGGTTAGGGGGCTTCTAGTGAGGAGACGGTTTAAGTATTGATAAAAACGGACTTGGGAGTCATGATGTTTAGTTTTTACTTGACGTATCTCATGTAGATTACAAATGTGATTTCATATTTATATGTTGAAGGCCTGGTACTAATCTTATATACAGACCTGGCGTAAATTCACCACGACACAAACCAAATGATACATAAAAAACATTTCATTCACTTAGTTCCTCAGTTCAAATTCTACAGAGTTCTTGTGATTCTTACTTGTTCTTCTCCTGAAAATGATATTTAGGAACTAAGAAACTAGCTAGAGTCATTATTGTAACGTTTTTAAAGTGCCTGGAAAGGTCTACTTGAAATTTAAACTTTTTGATTTACATTTTTCGTATATTAAAAATATATCCACCACATCTAGCTTAGCTGTTTGAAACACTTATTACTACTACTTATTACCGTATACTAGCTATGCAATTGACTCGTATAATACTAACTGGGCTTTTGCCCGCGGCTACGCCCGTGTATATGATGTTTATCGCGGTCAAGAGCAGTCTGCGTCCTTCCTCAAAGAATCAACGTATTTTCATGCTAAAATTTATTAGAATTTCATTGGTGCAGTGGATTAGCTGTGAAAGTGAGTTAATTTCGAATTTATAACACTAAATCAACATTAATACATTACACTTAAAAATCACAATTTACTCACGGAATGAGTTACGAAAACTTAATATTATAAAAATTATTATTCATTTATTATTGATTTAATTATACAAGTAAAGTAGTCGTTACATAAACATTAAATTAACTCACAATGAATTAAAACATAAAAATATAATTGCAAAATTGGGTATTAAAGCTCAACATTTTTTAAAATTATAAACATTAAATAGCATCACTATTATATTTTTCTCAGTAAGAAATTAACACACAATCTTCCATAAAAAGTTCTCTAAAGGTTTTGATATAAAAATTAAAAGAAATGGGAACGTAAGAATGTATAGGTTTGTTTATTTTCAATTAAGAAAAATACTTACACCTAAAATACTCAACAACTAATCAAGTAATCTAAAATTTTATGATCCCATCAACAACTTTATTTCAAAGTGTATTAAACTACCCATAAAAATGATAACACCAAATTAAATATCAATTAAGAAGCGAGTGAGTACGGTCAAATTAAAAGAAATTCTTTATAGATAAGTTTTATCAGCCCTCAATAAGCCCAAAGCATCAAAGTTAACTGCCTCGAATAACTCAAAGATGTATGCGCAATGGAGATAACCGTCACCTATGGCGTGTGTATGGGAATTGAAAGCATAGTACACATTTTAATGCTAATAGTCCAACACGCGCTGCGGTTGAAGTTATATCAGATAGAGCAATAATGGTAGAACAGCTTATAGTATATAAGCCACGATTTCGGTGTTTCTGGGGACAGTTTGAGCCAAACTAATCTGATGTATATCGGCACAGTAATAGTACCTATATAGGAATTTCACAGAGGCAAGGCAAATGTTTATTGGACATTTAATCACAAATGGAGTTTATTTGAAGTTGGGATTTAATGTTATACAATTCGCATTAATAATATAGTGTTATGAATTTAGCTCTTAAAATATATGTTTGGCTAAAATAGCTCTTAGTTGGGAAAAGTGAAGATTTAATTTTAACAGATTTAAACGGATGATAATCGAGATGTTTCACTAAATTTCTTTTAAACTATTCTGCCTCATTTAAATAAACAAAACTGCAAAGCTTTCATTTTAATGTTCCAGTAGTTACAATTCACGCTCAACTGAAATTAGAATTCATCGAAAATATTTTAAGGAGTAAAATTTGTTACAAAACAACTTTACTTAGTTTAATTTAAGAATCGCAAAGTAACAGCAGAAAAAATAATGAATAATTGTTTTTAATGCACCCAAGTTCACAAGACGTCTCCGTCTAATTTTCTATTTGAGATAACACCACTGAAAAGACGCACTAAGCTCTCAGTGACATCCGCAAGAGAATGTGTCACTTTTATGATTTACGCGAAGTTATAGAATTAAGGGGATTATCTGAGAAATTAAAACAAATTACGTATGTTAAGGATTCACAGGCTTAAAATAAAACAAATAGCTATGAACAAGGTACCTAAAATTAATAAATCTGTTATTCTCTTAAGGAATATTTAGAGTACAATAGCATCATGCACTAAGTACTTAAAAATTAAAGATTCAAATAGCAATTATTCAACGGGCTAACTAGGTACGTAATGAATATAATATATTTCCTTATTTTCTTAAAATAACAACTCCTGCATTAGGGATACATTCTTGTGTCGCGGAGGACTTTAGAAATATAGGTTGCGGGAAACCGATGGACTCGGACAGCACTGGATTGGTTGTTGTGGGGCCTTGGGGGAGACCGCAATAGACGTCTTTTGTCAAGTTTAATATCTGCCATTAGTAAAATGTATAATAGCGAGTTATAATTTATCATAGTTATGATATAAAATATATCACTACTCATAAAATTTAATCAAAAAATCATCCTATTACCTCCTACCTGGCCACTCCCGCATCCCTGAACACCACAACTCCGCATTCTGTAATTGGTTTACTTGAACTTGCTACCTTTTTCAGGTCGTTTATACTGATTTATACATCAATATTCGGTCCGACAATAATGTTACGGCGGAAGATTATCAAAGTTTTTTTACTTGCATCAATTTAAGAATGTCTCAATAAATCCCTCAAACATGGTTACAATCCACTGATATGCTAACAACTTGTGCAATAAAATATTCAACGACTTTCTAAACACAAGAGTTTGTAAAAATATCACCCAGCATCTTAGATAAAAGAGGAATAAAGATTGCGGCCACTTTGATGAACCATCCAAAAACGGTCAAAATGAATAAAATATTTTTTTTGAGTTCAAGATACGACAAATGTAGGTTTTTAGTGTATATTTCACTCCTTGTCTTTGTTGAGTTTTCGACCTCGGAACGTGTCGCTTATTGTGTTTATACGAAACTTGTTATGTGGAAATATAATACTTAATATTGTTGTTATAATAGAACTATGGTAAACAGTGTGCGTGATAACGCCTTTGATATACCCACGAGTTTTATTTTTATTCAGTTCATGAGTATTTTATACTAAAAATTTTTTAGTTCATGATGATACATTTCAGTGTTCAAATTCAAAGATGTACTTATTATACATACGTTATACATTTGCATAGTTTGGTTTTATAGTTTGATGCGCTAAACTTAGGAACCACTAGCTAAGTCCCGCGGTGTTACCCACAGTTATTGTCAAGTCTAAAAGGCTAGTAAGCTAGTCTTTAATAAAAAAACTAAAAACTAAAACTGCTAACTATGAAAAGAAATGACGCTAAAAAAGTATAAATATTTAAATAAATAAATATTTGGGACATTAATATAATAAACTTGCTTATTTTTTGTAAATATGTACATATATATTAAACACCCAAACTCTGAAACAAATATTTGCTGATCACACAAACATTTGATCCGACCTGGGAATCGAATCCGAGACCTCTTGATCAGCAGTCGCATACACTATGTAACAAAATTTTCAAGACATTGGATTAAATAACGTTACTGAAGAAGCTAGATGACACTAAGGCTCTACTAAGATGCCTTCGTTGCAAGTTGTTAATAAAGATAATATAGTGTCATACGATACGATTCTGTAGTACACAATTATCAGTGTAGAACATATATTGAAGTTTAAAAGCCAAAAGATGAAACGAAATTTGAGGATTATAATTATGTAATTATAACCCTCAAAGTTTTAGTTTTTGTTAAGTTGCAATATAAATAACAAAACGCATTCATGACAAACTACGCAAGACAACATCAATGCAAAGAGAAGGAAGACACCAACCCGTCTGGCCAGCGTGGTATAGTAGGCCAAAACCTACTTCTAGGAGAGGCCTATGTCCAGCAGTGGACTATTGGAGGCTGTTGATGATTCATGACATATGAAGGACATGGACGCGTTGTTGACCTATACGGTCGACGATAGCTAATATCTTGAAACAAGTAATTCTTGTATATTTATTTATGTATGTATATTTGTAATCTCGGAATTGGCTCAGTTACCCAGGTACAGTTAATTAAAAACACACACTTGTGAATGAATGCAAATAAACAGAATTGAAATATGTGTTTGTCAATTCAAATTATAGGTTATCACTAAATGGATATGGAAATATTTGTTATTCAAATTTTAAATATTTGACCTACTTTTATTTGAGAAAGACAATGAAAAAAAGGTTTTGAACAAAATGAAAACAAATGCAAAAGTAGCTAAATTCAATTGATAAGCAACAATACCCACTGGGCGCAGCTAGTTTTAAATATTTGGCACCCTTGTCTAGACCACATCTGGAGTCCTTCAATGATTGCGAAATTTCTATAAACCAAAGCTATGTCGTTAACTGCTATAAGTTATTACTCTAAACAAACACATTTAGGCCTATTATTTCAGTATTACATATGTAGGTAAGTTAATCTCCCTAATGTAGTTATAATTTTATGGTAACATTTAAATGACCTCTGCGGACTTTTATGAAGACTTATCGAATGTTTTTGAGGTCAATTCTGTGTTAGGACAAAGGCTAATGTAAATTACAGACTGAACTTGGCGAGATATAAGTATTTACTAAACTGCACGTGTAGGTTAAAATAGCCATAAGTATCATTGGGGTCTTAATTCCTGCGCTTCTTGGAGCACGCAAATCTATTCGTCCTGCGTCTGATATTTTCCCGGCCGTGTCGGATAGTCGTCTTATCGGATTGCGAGAGTGAAGGAAAAGAAAGTGCACCTGTGTACCCTCACTGGAGATAGGAGTATTTACGTCATCATCAATGCCACGCATTTAATATACCAATACTTAATAGCGTCCATGCAGTATCGCGACACATTTTCCCTGTGTCTTATGTATATTATTTCTATTGCATTTATAATATTAGTTGTATTCAATTAAAAGTGTATAGAAATCAAAATAACAAATTTACTTTCTGTTTTTTATCGGTCCAGTTCCACGGCAGCATATTACTGCCGTATGATATTATAATTTGATATTCATCATCATCAGCCTATCTCAGTCCACTGCTGGACATAGGCCTCTCCCATTGCACACCACTTTGATGCATGGGAGGATATGCCCATAATCGCCACGCTGGGCAGGCGGGTTGGCGATCGCAGGGTACAGCTTATTTTACCGGTGATGCTTTTGTTATTATTATGTATGATATAATAATATTATGATATGTATGATGTTACTACGGCCAATTTTACCCCAATAGTAAAATTGAACAAAAATTAAAATAGCTAAAATTACGCTCTAGAATTTCACTTTGTTTATGTGTTTAAAAGTTACATTAAATGTGGACAAATAAATCCCGCCTATTAGACTAGAATTTTTTATCTAGAAAGGGTTAATACAAACAAAAAGGCACAAAACGTTGTAAAATTCTGTGCCAGTGATCAAAACTTTCTAGAAACTAAAACTTTTGTGAATGAATTTCCGAAGAAAAGAATATTACTTCGAGAATTGTTGAGATTTGTAAATGGGATGACCGTATACTGACACAGTTTAGTTTCTGTGACTTTCCTTTGAAGAAAAAGAATTAAATAACTTTGTTATAGTTGTAAATGTTTTTAAGTTTTACTTGTTCCTTTGCATTATTGTTACATAGGAAGAGTTTCCCTTTGATATTTTATTATTCGGTGGCAAGAGATAACTGCGTCATTAGCCTGGTGGTTAACGTATGCGACTGTCTATGAAGAGATCTCGGGTTCGAATCTCTGGTAGGTGATTGTGTTTTTCGTGTCAAAGAAATACTTTAACAGTCCGAAGTTAGGACGTTAGAGACCTAATGCCCGTGCTTTGGAAAGCCGTCGGTCCTTTGCCTCATAACTTCCGATCGTGTCTGAAAGTCGTCGCATCGGATTATAAGAGTGAGGGAACAGATTGTGCACCTATGTTAGCGCACACACTTGAACACGATAATATATCCTGCTATAAATAATAAATTGGCTAGGAAAACACACACGTATTACGGTAAATTGATAGATTATGTTAATTTCTAGGTTGCACAAGATTTGTTGGGGGTGCAGTTTACAATAACCCAGCACAATGTAACTATAAGACTAGTTTTTATTATTCCTATTATCTATAAACTTCAATACAAGCATCATCATCAGCCCATTGCGGTCCACTGCTGGATATAGGCCTCTCCCATTGTACACCACAACGTAAAAGAAGCATACAAGCATTATTCTTTTATAGACGTTTTTGTATTCGTTTTCCCTGAGTCTTAGTATTCCTGGGTATTTTTTTTTTTGGTGTTCAATAAATCACAATCTACTTAGACTAGAATAATACCCTTATCTTTAAACTTTCATACCATCATTAAATTTTACAGAGTTTTTATAGCCGTTTTCAATTTCTTTCAAGAGTGCAGGAAAACAGTATATTTACTAGTTTCATATATCGGGACGTATCTATCTTGCCAAATGCATATCAGTTTGCTCATTGCCATCTCGGCCATTTGCGTCTGATCCCATCCTATTCGCTTTCTCCTTGATTGAAATAGCAATCAACTATCCGAGGTAAACGAACTCACAGTTCAGTTCGATTTCCATGCGGTCTTCAGTCTAGAAGAGTAGACCAGTTCACTTATATCTTTAACACCAGTTCTCTTCGCGAGTCCGCCTCATTGATATATAAAGAACACGAACTGGTGACTGCTGCGTCGATTAGTATCTGATCAATTTTATTGATAACCACTCATGAAATGTCACTGTTAGGAGTTCATCCTGAATGAGTGACAACAAGTTTCCACTTAAGATTAAGTTATTTACCCTAAATTACACTTACTCTTTTGCAATATTTTAGATATGGTTCGGTAAACGTTTGAAATTTTAATGCACTTTTAATAAAAAAAAACTTATTTTGCCATAATAATTGTTATCGATGTGGCCTGGACTAAAAATTTAAAAAGTTTGTTTTATTTAAGTCATCTGGTCCCGCAGAGCTTAAACTGTGGGTACCAGACAACTGCCATAAATACAATTTTTTTTGTAAATATTATTATAGAAAACACCTAAACTCCGAAACATATATTTGCAGATCACACAAACATATTGGTCCGACACAGGAATCGAACCCAAGACCATCTCAATTAACAATACGATAGATTACTGTAGTTATTAAATGCTTTCATATAGCTGTTGTACATTATCAGAACAGTCCTTCTCAAATTGCAACTGTATTACACCATGCAACAACAAAACATATGCTTCGCACAAGCTGTTGAACACCAAAACTACTTTTATAGACATATTCTGATGCAAATCAAATTCAATCTCATTTCATCGACTTAAAGTCGAAAATCTCTTGCTTTCTCCATCAAAATTTACAAGAACGATTCCCGTAACT
The DNA here is from genome assembly GCA_932526445.1 of Phragmatobia fuliginosa. Taxonomy (NCBI): domain Eukaryota; kingdom Metazoa; phylum Arthropoda; class Insecta; order Lepidoptera; family Erebidae; genus Phragmatobia; species Phragmatobia fuliginosa. The sequence continues at coordinate 7,031,839 of OW052074.1, read as the reverse complement.
TACATTTAAATAGGCTATGGTAATCGGAAAGCGATAAAGAGCTACTAGTGGACTCGTAAAATAGTCATTCCAGTTCAACGTAAGGCTCTAATTAAAGTTAAGCGGTTTAGCACCTTGAGGACATTCGTAGTTAACACTTAATTTCTAATTTGCTTTGTTATGCCGTTAAGGTTTAAAAAGCTCTGACACACGGATACTACGGTCAGTAAAAAATATATATTATTTTAGAATCGTCTATACACCGTTTAGGCTGCTTATTAAGAAGTATGCATATCAAATGCTGATTCTTTATTTTATTTTTAACTAGCTACCTGACCCGGTTTCGCACAGTTTTTTTTATTGCCAGATTTCCTTCAATAAGATATGTATTACAGGTATCCTCTTGAATCCTCTAAAATGTTGCTTAAAACGGCATTAAGACCTTTGGGTAATTGACAAGATTAGAGCTAACAGACAATTTCATTTTATGCGATGTAATGATACATAAATGTATACCATTATTATAAATTCGAAAATAACTCCGACTGTCTGACTGTTATACTTTTACGGCGTTACTACTGCCTCGATTTCAATAAAATATGCCAGTGAGTTACTTTGTGTAGAGTAAGGATATAGGCTACTTTATACTACGAAAACCAACTTATACGCGTATGAAGAAAAAAAACGTACGTACGACAAATTATAGTAATATATCTGTAAGATAAATAAAAATAGTTTAATATTGTCAAACACTAAAAAGAAGAAAACTAGAGTATGTAGAGTATGGTCTGAAAATGTGCTGCTTGTTAATATTTTTAATGTAGGTAAAGACTTTTTATTAAGACCGTTTGTACATATTTTCTAAATTCTTACTAATATTGTAAATACGAAAGTAACTCAGTCTGGCTGTCTGTCCGGCCCTTACATCAAAACTATTGAACCGATACCGAGCTATTAAATGAAATTTTGATACACAGATAGTTTGGAGTTCTTTTTACCACACGCGGGCGAAGCCGTGGGTGAAAGCTAGTAACTAATATTTTATAATTTCTCATTTCAGTAACAATATTTTATTATCACTCTTGAAGTTTATATTTCCCTATTCCCTACTGATTTGTTTATTAGCCATCTTCTGTTGACATCTTTTACGGTAAATGGACTAGAAAATTAATGTTAAATGTTGTTGTATAAAGTTTCTTAATATAATTCATAAATTCAATAAGTTTAACAACTTTCTCAAACCTTGTTCTATAAAATACGTAAATATAAGTTACTAAAGTAGAGATAATATTTATTTTTACTGATTTCGGCTCAGTCTTTAACAAAACTCTGTAAAAGAAAGTGCTTTAAGTACTTAAAAAATCAAATAATAATAACGCTAAATATTTAGGACATCTGACACACAACGGTATCTCCTCGGTAGTCCTAAACTAAGCGGAGGTTGTACTATGGTTACTATCGGACCTGATTCGCCGCCGGGCGGCGGAGGCGCGAACATCTGCGCCTCATGCCGCCTTGAGTGTGGCCGCGGGTGGATGAGACGGGTTTTCCCTCCACCCGCATTATGTGGCCAGCCGCGAGGGGGCGGCGTCGGTGTGTGCCGGACGCCGCCTAAGAGAGGGTCGTCGAACAGAGACGGTGCCCGCATCAGGAGCGGGCAGGCGCTGGAGAAGTTCAGAAGGAGATCCCACCCTGGACTTCTCCTCCTCCTAAACGGAGAAGCGCGGAGAGGGCACACTGTGTGTTTTTTAGTCGGTTCAAGTCCGAAACACCACCCCGCCGTAACCCCCGGTGGGGTGACAGTCCATGATGATTTTTTCACACATAAAAAAAAAATGGTTACTAGACATCTGCCGCGGGTGGACGGAACGGGTTTTCCCTCCACCCGCATTAGCTGTCCAGCCACGAGGGGGCGGCGTCCGTGTGTGCCGGATGCTGCCTAGGAGAGGGTCTACAAAAGACGGAGCCCGCAACAGGAGCGGACAGGCGCTGGGAGGTGTCCAGAAGTAGATCTCACCCTGGACATCTGCTCCTCCCTAAAAGAGAAGCGCAGATAGGGCACACCGTGTGGTGTTTAGTCGGTTCGAGTCCGACTCACCGCCTCGCTGAAGAAAACCCCGGCGGGGTGATGGTCGATGATGAGTTTCCACACGATAAAAAAGGGGTTACTAAGCATCTGATATAAATACTATTAACTTTTTTGTTAATACAAAACCTCAAGCACGGTAGTTGCATATACAACTGCGACACTGAGTTAGTTAAAAATTGATACATTAGCAGCATAAAAACAACTGTCCTATAAACAAGAAAAAGCCAAAAAAAGGGTAACAAAAAATCTGTACCTAAAACAACGCGAAGTTTTCATTTAAAACGCCGCCCTTTGAATAATTACAGTCGGAAAGTATAGATAGAAAAAACAAGAGGCTTCGAGAGCCATTGAATTTGGACAGAAAGTGTATTACAATTGAAAATTCACAATTAGATAAAATGAACAAAACAACGTAGATTCTATCAGTTTGCACAAATTTTTGCTTTAACAACTTTATTTTGGTAGCTTTTGTTTTTAGCTTGTTTTTGTTTTAGTTTGGTGTCTATATTTTATATCTTATATTCTATTCTTGTATAACTCGTGCGAGCTAAGATGGCACCTGGCTCAAAACGAAACATGACACCGTTCCCCCGCGTGATACCCCTCTGTCGTCCTGCGAGTAGCGTTAGCAACACTATTACCGTTGCAAGAATCTTTCAATAATAATTTTAGTTTATTAGGTATTACCTAATGTCATACAAATCACTCCACGAATTTATTTTATAAATATATCATTACATTCGTCTGGATAATCCAATTGTTTTAAGAAAGGTCACACGAAAAAAACCAGCATGACGATTATGAGACGCAATAGTTTAAAATAAAGAAAATCCAAATACATATGATTTTCAGAGATTACGATTAAAAGGCTTATCATGACGATTTTAAATTGTATTTTATAACCATATTTCAGTTCCTAATTTCATTTAAAATGATATTAGGTATTACCTAATATTATTTAAATCAGTGCACGAAGAATGCATTCGGATAAATAATGAATGAGGCCTGCTTCCTATTGGTATGCATATGTATTTTCTTAACTCAGGTAGTAAAGTACCACTTAAGATAAAGTAGTATGTTATGAGAAACTAATTGAAGCAAAATAAATGTTTAAATTTAAAAAAACTAGAATTAATTATATTTTTCTTACTCTCAGTACTTTAAACGACTGACATTTGAGTCAGGTGCCATCTTAGGTCGCACGAGTTATAAAAGAAATGTAGGAAGTAATGTCATTACTAAACCATTACATTAATTTTATTATATTATTAAACAAAAGCACTAATAAATTCTAAAAACGTAGCCCGTTGACTACAATAGTCGGAACCCATATTGGATATTTTTTTATGTTCTTATCCATCTATATCTGTATAAATTATCCAATATATTATCACGTCACAAATAAAGAAGCATTTTTGTTTATAAACAAATTATCCAATTCTAATTCACGTAGCTTTAGGCATGTCATATTTTTTCTAACCAACGAGAGCTTTTAAATTATAAAATACATTACATATTTCAAGCACAGCTGTGGGCCAAAGTTTGTTAACTATATAATTGATCTTATGATCATACATCTAAGATTTTATAGGCGAAAATGATCACTTAGGGCCTTATAAACTGCCGCTAGCTATTTCTTAGATGAGGATACGACTTGCTAATAATCCATAATCCGTTATTCACGACATAAATACTTTGGCGAATATTTCTTGATTCCTAAAACTAATAGTAGTGGAACTTGATTTAGCCTGAGTATAATCAGTTGTATAATCAATAAACTTTTAAAAAGTGTTGAATGAAATTCATTCAAACGTATTGAAATGAAATCCTTTTATGTGCCTAAGACGTAATGAATTGTAATGAACTGTATTCTTTAGTCCTTAACCCCTGAGGGCTAGGCCTTCAGGAGTAACAGTTTTCTTGAAATTGAAATAGAACGAAATGAAAGTCAACCCTTTCAAATTTAAAAAGAATACAGTTCATAACTAACAGAGTTCCCAGTTAAGAAAGCAAAAAAACACATTTGAACACAATTGTAAAAATTGAAAAAATGTGATTTTTTTATTACTCTAAGTTCTACATCGATTAAGATTGCTAGCATTAATTAAATCAATTGTACACATGATATTTCGATACCAATGTATATTGTTTCCACTCGACTTTTGGAAATGGTTCTCAGAGTTAATTTATTAGCTTCCTAATTTTGTTTTTATGACCATACGATCTGTCGAAACAATGGATACGTAAAATTCCTGGATTTAATTTAACTAGCTCCCGTAAATCGAATAATTACATTTCATGGACGTGAGCGCGTTGATACGATTAATTTCGGAGAATAATATCGACTAATATCATTAACACTTTGGCAGTACTTCAGCATACACATCAAGTTGGCTTTTTTTTGCTGTTTTTTTTGTTTTTAAGGGTTGGATTCTTTATCCAACCCTTAAAATGGGGGTAATGTACAAATAAATTTGTACATTACCTCCAGATTCGCATGCGTGATTATTTATACGTATTACTAATTTGGATTAAATGATTAAGTTTCATACTTTTTTTGTTTGTGAAGCACATTTTTTTTGATAAAGCCATTTTCAAATTACACTCATTAATTACATACCACCAACATACATAATAATTCACAAACTTTACCTCTTTACGATATTTATATAGATTGTTTTATAGGTTGGGAAGAGACTATTCACATAATACTCATATTGAAATACAAAAGTGAGTTCCTTAGATATTCGTAATGACTCCCGTAAATCACTAAAGTCAAGTCAAATGTTATCACGAAAGACAATCATTTATTTTTAACAAGACATTTATCTTTTGGTGAGGAAGTTTCAAATAATTTTTACAATGTTAGTAAAATTGTTCTTATCTTCACAATATAAGGAATTCAGTGAACCCTATTATTTAGAAACAAGTTTACAAAACAAAACTATATATGTATTTATTTCAGTTGTCTAGTACCTATAATACAAGCTCTGCTTAGTTTGAGACTAGATGATGTTGTGTCAGATGTCCGAAATATTTATTAATTTTATATTTTTTTTATGTACCATTTAATCTAAAATTATAATTATATGAAGTAAAGAGTATGCTGGTTTTAACATACAGTTTTAACATACATTGTTGTTGTTTTTACATACAGTTTTTCGGTTTAACATACGAAGAAATAAAAAGTAGAATGTCAAGGTTCAAACAACCGTGAATTATGTGAAAGCATGTAATCCTTTTTTTCTTTATGCCTTCACATTCCCAGACTGGCATTTCTTCCAACATGCCCTGAATTACTTTTGCTCAATTATCTTCATTTTATATCTCTGAATTCAGGTTATTATGCTTTTTTTAATTAATACGAAGTGAATAACATTCTAGAAACATTTTTAACTTGCCATTTACTGATCACTAATTAGGTCGTCTGTTTTGTAATTGAGTTGAGAAATGTATTAAAAAATGTGAATGCAATGGATATCCTGGTGTTGCCAGCTCATTGGAGTCATTTTAAATTAGTTGCCAGCTTTAAAACAATTTTACTTGGCTTAATGTTTTATGACTTTGTTTATTTTTTTATACGCCTGCCAAGGTGACTTCACAATGCCTGATGGAAAGCATGAGTAAAATCCAAAAGATGGGGGTTGCCATATTCGCTGCGAATGCAAGCAGTATTTATATTTTTTTATTTATGTATGCAAAAATGTATTGGGCAGACGGAGCAATTATTATACAGTTATATTTCTGATATTAAACTTGCATATAATGTTTTGATAATAAAATTTCACATTAAAACTACACTACGATGATATTTAATACGAATACGAGCTACATGAACAACTACGACCTATATGATAGTAAACGCTATGTTAAGCACTTGAATTTACTCTTAGATTAAATTTTAATCATACATAAAAGGCTACTATTTTCTGGTTCGAATTTTAAATGATAACAGTTTTCCATTTAATATGTTTTTCTTCGTCTATTCAACGTAGGTTAGTTTTTTATGGTTAAAACGATACCATAATGTCAATAACATAAGTATGTATATAATTTTTTAAACAAAAGGTAAACAAGCCACAGCTTTTCATACATATGTAGCTCCTTTTAACGCCTCTCAATTGGAATTCTATTCAAATCTCTAATACGCTTAAACTCAATCCCTGTGTGTAGTCGGTATTACATTTTTATTTTAAGAACTTTTGTAGCTAATGACATTTTAATGACTCGGAGACCGTTTCAAGTTTTTTTAATGCCGGCGGCGGCCATTTCCAATCGAGAGTAAAGAGTGACTGAACAAACTAAATCAGAGTTAACCTGTTGGGGGCGCACTTTCTTTTGAAGTACCAATAAGCAATCACGTTACTGTTGGAATGCAATCCATTTCTAATTTGAGTGAATTAAAGATTAAAGATTTATGGCAACGAATGAAATATTTGTTCGTCTTTTGTGAGGCTCAAAGTTATTTACATAGCACATTTCAGATATTGATTACTAAATCATAAACTTCTCTATGGATGTTTCGCTGTAGGAGTCTTTTAAGGGTTCCGTAGTTCATGACTCGGAACCTTTATAGATTCGCCATGTCCGTCCGTCCGTCCTCGACTTACCGCCCAAACGGTTAGTGCTAGAAAGTCGAAACTTTGCATGAATATATTTTGTGATTACGTCGACAAAGTGCTATAATGAAATTACAAAAAAAAATGATTTGAGGTACCTTTCCTACACTTAAAGTGGGGATGATTTTTATTTCTTACGTCCGGCCTATCGTGTGAGTTATCTTGACATTATGTTGATATTATGACACGATGATTTTATCGTTAAATCCGTTTGCGAGTTATTCAACTTTAAAGAACATTTTTTTTAAACAGGGTATCATCCCTCCGCCTTCCAAAGATGACAAACGGCTGACTCGAAAAATCTGTAACGAAATTATAGTGGTAGTCCATGTAATAAGCTTTAAAGGTAAACTATAACGATGTACATAGCTTTGTTAGTTCAGGAGTTATAAAGGTCTAACTTGTAAAATCTAGTCAATGTAGCCCTCAAGTCTATTCATTATGTGATTCATATTTTTATTTCAAAGCGAATCTTTTACTAACATTGAATTAAAGTTGTATATAGTTTATTTTATTTTCACTCCGTGTCACCAAGTCTGGCGTGGTAATTAAAAGCTGCTGAGAGCTGATTCATTAAGGACATTTTTAACACGAGTTTTCATAGACGCTACTTTATATTTGTTTTCTTTTTTATTTATTTAAAAACTAAGTGTGTAAATGAATGAATAGGTGCACTACGCTTTGGTGAAGAGTAATAAGAGGAACAACACATCAATAAGATATCTACAAATACATACATATATACATACACACAAATACATACTACGAGACATGCCTTTTAAGTTATATGTCGTTTGCAGAAAAAAACACAATTAGAACCTTATAGTATTTTTTATTGTTTTTCAAAGTATTCACTACGTATCATAATACACTTTTCCATTCGCTCAAACCAGTTATTATAACATTTATTGCACTCTAAAGTGGGGGTGTTCAAAATTTCTACTTTTTCCTGCTTCAAATACTCAATCGTTTGACGAGCGCTGTGTGAGCTTCGTTGTCGTGGTGCAGGAAAATGCGTCGCTTTGTGTTAGATTTTCGAAGTTCGGCGATGACTTGTGGTAAACAAACTATGGTATACCACTCTGCGTTAACCGTTCTACGATCTTCAATTGCAATAGTCGCAACATGTCCGGTTTTTCCATCTTTTTTGAAGTGCTTCGAGAACGAACAACCTCAGTCGGCTTTGGCTCCTCTTGCAAGACGCAGATTTTAGATTGTTGTTTGGAATTAGGATCGTAGGCAAAGATCCAAGATTCGTTCTCGATCTGATGCGGGCCGCCTTGTGATCGTCGAAAAACAGAAGCGGTATCCAACGGCAAACTAGCTTTCTCACACCAAACGCTTGATGCAAGATCTTCTGAATGGTTGTCCCTGAGATGCCTAATAGAACCTCTATCTCTCAATCCGTCACATGACGTGAATTAGTTGTCTCACAGCAATTATGTTATCTTCAGTGAAGGCGGATTTTGGGCGTCCTTCGCGAGATTTGTCACTAACACTAGTATGTCCACACTGAAATTCTAAATACCAGCGTTCGACAGTTCGCAGACATAGGGCTTCATCATCGAACACAGATGTTAGCTCTACAAAACACTGAAGCCGTGTCAGGCCTTCTTCTAAAGTTGTAGAAAATTAGAAACATAGAAACATTTTCCTTAGAAAGATTCATTTTCGTACGTAACCTGACAGATTCCATAAATATATTAATATATATACCTAGACCTACATATCATCTAATATTACTGGCACTTACACACGATACGACTCTTATAGTAACGAGACTCCTGATTTCCATTTACTGTAAATACATACTGAAGGGGTTCAATTGCCGAAACAATTAAAATCTTAAGTTAGAAGCAGCATATATTGAAAAAACCGAAGAAGAAAGAAAAAATATTAGACTGAAACAATTCTAGAACAATTCTTAGAAAAAATGAACAAACAAGGCCAGTGACTTTTCGACCTGCGCGCCGGTACAACCAAAACATCCAAATATCTAAAATATGTAACTAACATCTAACTAACTAAAATCGCTGAGTTCATGGGGTCCAAGCGCTCCAGCTATTTTTAAACAATTAGCTAAGCAACTGATCGATACTTCTCGTGACTAAAAGGCTGACCTTATTTTTAGCACAGAGAATTAGCATTGCCATTCAACGTGGCAATACTGCCAGTCTTTTGGGAACGCTACCAGAAAGCCATGTGCGGGGGAATTTTTTGATGCTTGTATGTAAATATTATAAGTAACTCAATCTGGCCACAAATAAATATCATTTTTCTCTGCACTAGAGCTACTCTGCCATCGAATTTTTTGAAAGTGAACTTCGACAGTTTTCTATACATCAAATAACAGAGATATTAGTTAACAAACCGCTTGACGTTAACATAATAGTTACGGGAAGGGTCAGAGAGCTATCTGCCGCGACCCTCATAATTCACCAAACTTAATAATGTGACAAACTGCTGGGACACTGGGACATCAAGAAGATATGATATATTATTTGTACGACCAATAATAATAATATGTCCGTCGATTTGTGGTTTACGAAATTTAAATCCATACTAACATTTTTTATAAGTAAGTAGATCTGTCTAGAAGATCTGTTTATAAGTAATTTCATGCTGCATCGATTTCAATGAAAATGGCATGGAAATACTTTGATTCGAAGAAAAGGTGTAGGTCACACTTTACCGTGATAACGGCAATAATGCGGGCAGAACCGCGGGCGAAAGCTAGTGATATTATATATTCAAAAGTAACTACGTCAGTCTGTTACGAGTTCGATGAATATATTAAGCGGATATATTAAGTATGGGCATATGGCATATACATGATTGCCACAATATATTGTGAGAGTTTCGGGAAGTTTTATCCAATGAATAATAGTTTTAACTAAATCTACTAAGACTTAAGTTATATAACTATTTGTTTTATAATAAAAAGGTTAGGAATATTGGCTGAAATAACATATGACCAACTAAAACTATAAAGCAATCAAAATTATTTCAAGTGACTACTTGAAACACGTGGCCGGCCCGTTGTTGGCTATTGTTTACACTGTGTGGATTCAGAAACCAGATATGTGCGGTCTTTATTAACCATGGTATTTTACATCAGAATGTATTTATTAATAAACTAAGAATGCAATTGAAATTGATTAGTGCTGGTAACTATTTACCATGTATTCTGATTCATTACATACATAATTTTTGCCTACTGTACGACATTGATCAGAGCACGTGGGTATATCCCAAGTTTAAATTTTCTTTATAGTGTTGTTGCCCTTCATAGTTTACTCCCTTGAACGGAGCCACATGATCTGAATAACAATAGGTACGTTCAATTGAAGAAACTATTATTTATTTAAAATATCTAGACTTTAAAAATAACTATTTATATCACATTTTAAGGGTTCCGTAATTCATGACTCGGAACTCTTATAGATTCGTCGTAGTACTAGAAAGATGAAACTTTGCAAGAATATGTATTTCTATCACGTTGACAAAGTTCTAAAATCATGAAAAATATTTGGAGTACCTCTCCTACACGTAAAGGTAGGATAAAAAAATTTCTTGCCCCATCGTGTGGGATATCTCTAGATAGGTCTATCAAAAACACTGAGAGGTTGCTCTGACGATTTTTGATTTAAGTATCCGTTTGCGAGTTATTCAATTTTGAAGGGCATTTTTTTCTCAAAACAGGTCATCCCTCTCCCCTCTAAAAGCTAAACGGCGGTCTCGAAAAATCTAAAAGAAATCTTGAATATAGTCCATGTGATGAACTATAAAGGAAAGATAGCTAGCTTTTTTAATTAAGGAGTTATAGAAATGTAACTTGTAAAATCCGCATACTTGGAAATCATCGTAAAAAAAAACGATATAATAAGTAAACATAACAATTATCTATTGGACACGACTCAAGTCGTTACGGGTAACTACGATACCCTATTCTATGCGTAGCACACATTTACACGAAAAATAACTACATTGTTTAAAAAATGTAACATAGAAAGCAAGAACTATTCGACAAATTCACTATATAATGCACCGACAATATGGAAGCTACATATCACACATATCAGATCAACAGCCTTTAATAGCCTACTGTTGGACATAGGCCTTTTCTTAGAAAGAAGGTTTCGGCCTAGTTTACCACCCTGACAAGACAGGCTGGTATATTGGCCTGCGTAATTTACTCCCTTCGTCGCCACTTACGACACCCATATGATGAATAGGGGTGGTTACACTCCATATTCTTTATCCGTCACCACACGGATTCCAATCTACAACAAACCAACTACACGTCACAGAATAAGTAAAGATTTTGTGAGACTTTTAATCAATTCAATTGTTTCACAAGTCTCAACCACTCCAATTTTACTACTCATCATAAAAAACAAGTACTAACTGCAAATAAAATATCCAGTTACTAAGTTTTCTGCTGTAGTGTATGAAGCGTAATAAAAGGACGCTCAATTTGGTGATATTTTAACATAGCAATACAAAATATAACTTAAGTTCTACTCAAAACGGTATACAGTGCATTGATCGGATTACGACGTAAACAATCCCTAATGGTTTCTTTCTATATTACTGCCAATAAAACTATTATGATGAATGATGTGGTGAATGTGTCATCACCACAGTTAATCCCTTGGGTATCTTAACTAAGAGAGTAAGCAACGGAGGACAACAGCTCTATAAATAGAAGGAAAACTTGATACAAACCCAGTACCAACTCGTCTATAAACAGCATAGTAGGACATAACCAGATATAGTAGGACAAACTCTAAAGAAAGGCTTATGTCCAGCAATGAACTATTAAAGGCTTTTGATAATGTTGATGATGCTTGTCGATGCTCCATGAAAAACGACTTTTATTAAAAATTAATAAAAAAAACAGTTAGGAATCACTTTCACATTTTTATGCGAGATTTTTTTTTAAATTTTGCTTTTAAAGTCAACTGAAAATGTCGTTTTCAATTTATGTGTTCAATTTTTTTTCTAACCGTACCCTCAGTTGTTTCGGTACCATTGAAAGGGACAAAGCCCATTGCGGCAGTAAACATCAATTTAAAGCGCACCTCTCACACCTTATAAGGAGCTAGGGCACCATTTTATTGTTTTTAAAACGAGGGAGTGATTACTCAATTTCTTTTCCATCAATGGTTTTACTTTTAACTTATTTTTTTTAATTATTTTAAGTCTCCACGGGTGGGCTTTGACAATATTTTGTAGTCAACGGGTAAAAAAGATTACCGAAATTACATTTGTCACCGCATGCGTCAGTCAGTCGAATTTTATATATCGTCGGCCTTAAATGTTAACCTGCTAAGTCCACTTTACATCGAAAACGAGATTTTAATCGAATCTGAAACTACAGGCTATTACCCATCTAGTGATGTAAAAAATACCTCTTAATTCATCTTAACAAGGCTAAAAATCGATGTCCGTCTAACTGCTATAAAACCAGCCACCAAAAAACACACAGAAAACCTGCCAAATCCTTTAATCCTTCCCAGTATCGTACTAGAAATGGTCGGTGACGCATGATTAGTGGCCATTGAATTTATTTTTTTAAAATTTAGTATACATAAGTAGTTAGAAGTGATAGTAGATGATAAAGGTAAGTTTTCATTTGTTATATAATTCATAAACATAATTAAATTTTTCACTAGTAACGATATTCACTCAATTTTTGTTTACAACTTAAACCTGAGGGTTTGCGGAAAAGAATAAAACAAGACGAAAAGCGGGGAAAAAGTTTTATGGAAGAGAGAAAACAGTAGGTGTATGGAATTATAATAAGCCAAGAGAGGCTCGAACCATAAAATCTAGGTGCACTTTCAAGATACTGACTGATAAGAACTGTTCATGAGAATAGAAGAAGAACTATATTTGGACGCTTTTGGACCCTAACTTGGGGGACCTAAAAAGACTTATGTTAATGAGATATGAATAAATAAATATGTCTAAAATACCATTAGCGAGAAAACAGAGAAAACATTTGTATATCACCTGAAAGTAAATGAAAAATGAAAAAGCTATAAAGTGATACCGGAAAATGTTCTTGAATACTTTGGATGTAGGAAAATGGACAGTACAGGAATGGAAACTAGCACCTTTGAAACAACAGCCTAGCGTTAATAGGTCTTAAAATCTAACAGGACAGTCTCCAGAGATGAAAAAATCATTATTTCCTCGAGTCGTTGCCTGTGATGGAATCGCATTATTGTCGCCCAATTTCACAAAAGTTATACCTCTTACCAGAATGGAAATCTAAGGAAAGTCCGTATCGTTTCTATGCGAATGACTGGTGCAAAGAGCAAGATATAAAACCACTTTCGAACACTCTTTTTTTAAATGTATTTGAAGGTATGAATTTCGCATTGTTTAGACCCAAAAGGGATCATGCGAAAAATGCGCTGGCTTTAAAGTAGGAACTATTACAGAAGAGATATATCGTAGTTATTTAGAAAAGTAAGACCAGGGAGAGAAGAAAAGGAGAATGATTAAAAAGGGGATCATTATGTTTTTACGGTTGATTTGCAGGCTGATTCAATGGCGCCCAAATCCATTGTTAGTACTCTATCTATACTATAAAACTAAGATGCAAGTCTATAACCTCTGCTTCTTTAACTTAAAGAATAAAGACGGATTTAGCTATCTCTGGAATGAAATTGAAGGTGGAGTAAATGCAGAAGAATTTGCTTCCATTTGGGTAGACTTTACGTTACGAACCAAAAGGAACCACATTAAACAAGACTTAATTTAAAGACGTGTGGCAAATTTTACCGCAACGGCGAGTTCTTCAATGGATTCCTTGTAATATAACTGATGTGCCGGATAATCTAATTTAATAATAATTAACAATTACAAAGATACCAGACTTATTCGTCTGGTATCTTTGTGATTGATAATTACTAAGTCAAATTATCTGTTTGTTTATTATATATAAGACTAATTATGTTTTTAAATGAATATTAAAGATTTTTATAAATTTTTGTTACTATTTTTGATGCCTACATTATTATTTTCATGTACTAAGTTTATAAAGACATGCTGAAAAATTAAACACGAAAGCCTGCTAAATCCCAAACAAAATACAAATGTCCAAACGAATACCAGCTATCTCCTTTTTTTTCAGATTTTTACGATTTTAAATAAGCTTTTCAAGGATTTTTCAATATGAAAATGATCGATTGACTTATTCAAAGAAACGGGATTTAAGAAATTTCAATTAGTATAAAAATAAAGAAGTTATTCAGTTTTTTCATCCTCCTGTAAAGTTCTCTAAAAGTGACATAGCAGGTTAACATTTTAGGCCGACGATATATATTGTTGTACTTGTTTTCATTACTTTTATGCGGTTACGTTTTGTAGTTCTGCAATATTTTTTTAGTTACGTTATCATGCATAGTTTGTTGCATTAGTCATGTTTTACGAAACCCATGAATAACTCTTTTCATTCATAACTAGCTGTAAAGATTAATCCAAATCCGTTCTACAGCTTTGCGAGAAATAATAAAAAATATCCTCACAAAACTTCACATTAGTAGGATACATAACCAGAGGTTATGAGAAAACCATTTTATTTACATAACATTTCAATAAAAAATTCCTTGACTACCTCTATGTATTTGTTAATGGAGTATATCACAGTAGTATAATATATATAAAGATACATTAACAATTATTACAAGACCGCCAAACAGAACTCAACATATTAAACTTTATAAGGTACCGACTGGCAATTTCATTTTATACGTATTTTACGACAAAATGAAGACATCGCTTGTAAGTCTTCAAAGAATCATGTCGATATAGGTTTTCTAGTACCCGGCATCATCAAAGGGAAAACATTTCAATTTGTGTAATATTCTTTTAATTAATTTGTGGAGTGTTCTCACAAGATAGAAGAAATGTTAAATACTTCGTTAGTGTTTCGCCTGTACTTCTTTATTAAATACCGCTATTCCGGAAACTATATCTGTCTATCTCTCTGTCTGTTTGTCACGCTTTCACGCCAAAACGGCGTATACAGCTGCTGAATCTGGTAGAGATCAGATTCGATTCCGGGTCGAACCAAATGTTTGTGTGATCTAAAAATATTTGTTTCAGAGTTTAGGTGTTTTCTATATATATATGTATGGTATGTATTTGAAAAAAAAAAGAAGTATGTTTGTATTTATATCAGTTGTCTAAGATTAATAGTAGAAGCACTGCTTAGTTATGGTTTAGATGTCTGAAATATTTATTTATTTAAACCACAAAACCGATTTAAATGAAATTTTGGCACACAGATAGTCTCATGTCCGTGTGGTGACAGATTAAGAATACAGAGTGTCTCCACCCCTATTCATCCCAGGGGTGTCGTAAAAGGCGACTAAGGGATAAACTACGCAAGACAACATCGATGCAAAGAGAAGGAAAACTTGAAACCAACCCTAACGTCTGGCCAGCGTGGTATAGTAGTGCAAAATCTTCTTTCTAAGGAGAGGCCTCTGTCCAGCAGTGGACTGTTAAAGGCTGTTGATGATGATGATAGTCTCTAGACTGTCAGAATGTAGGCTGTAGTCTAAGAAAGGAGATACATAACGTTTTTCACGACATAGATAACATGTCCTTTCTCAGACTAACTTGAGAAAGAACTATATTTAACTGCGATAAACAATATACACAGTGTTTCCACAAGTCCATCACTTAATCATAATAATTCATAATAAAGTAAATTTTCTAACACCAATTTTCTGTTCTTAGAGTAATATTACTGTGAAATATTTTTTCAAATTTAAATTGAACTGTCCTGAACATAAAGTAAAAATAATTTTGCAAAACGTATACAAAAATTAATGTCACTTACATAAATAAATCGTGATTTGATTGAAATGGCTTTAACATAATTAAATTTAGTTTATACCGTTCATTTTTATGATAGCTTACAATAAAACTGGGCCAGTTCAATTACTTATTTAGTAAAAAAAAATTAATACTACATTTTCAATGTATGCTTTGAAACCATTAGTTACTTAACATATAACTGTAGGTATATGTGCGGTGGTCACATATTGAATGAGGCTGGTGCAACCTGTTCAAAACGTCAGGCAAGTACTGAAATGTATATGAATATGAAAAGTTATAGATATGATAATCAATACCACAAAGTCATAACTCAACCTTTTAAATGATGGCACGACTCGATATTGTTATCACAACGTTATCGAACAAGGAAATGAAGGAAATAAAAGGAAATAAAATGATGAAATCAGTGAAATAAAATCAGAGGAAAGATTATTAATGTCTACTGACAGTTGTGAAAGTATCTAAACTAATCTTATCTGTACAAACCATTTTTCATAAAATTTATAACAAAATTTTAGGTAAAAGAGTTCAAATTGTGTTTTCTAAAAACAGGTTATTTACATTCCTACTTTTACCTTTCTTTCATTAATAATAATAAATACCATTCCCAACCTGAAGTGCCTGGATGATGTGTGAGAGGCAGTGAGAGAGTGAATTGGATTAAAACTATATCATTTACGCTTCACTCTGCCAGGTAGACTACCATACCAGTTTCAATGTGTTATTGTAAAGTGCAATTAATATCTAAGGATTTAAAATTTATTTCAATTTACATCATGAACCAACTGTTTCCATTACCTATAAAAGTCAAAATTACCTGTAAAATTATTCAATACAAAACAATAGAAGTTAAGTAAAACATTAGTCACAATTTTAATCGCATTTGATAAAAACAAAATCTATTTGTACAATCAATAGAGTATCCAGTTAACAGTTTAACAAGCTTTTAAACCCAAAAATGGAAGAGATATAAAACACAAAAACAGTAGAGAGTGTCTAATAAAACACGTATTATTTTGCAATTGAATTTATCCATGATCGTATCAACCTATATTATTTTAAATGAAATGTCGGCTTATCGATACTGCACTGTTTCAATCGTAAGTTGTCAATAAATAAACTACAGTAGTCTGTACATAAACCAGAAACACCTTATTTGACAAATAATGCTTCTGTTGAGTATCTACCTACGTCTAGTTTGTCTTGAACTCTATTAGCAAACGAAATTGCCTCTTCAAAAATGTGGGAAAATGTCAAAGAACAAACATTCACATTTAAAAAACAAAGATTTGCCATATATTGCTTGACTTTCGAATTTTTTATTACGAATATTAAGATAATATATCGGAGATAACTGATGGTTTTATTTATTTATTTATTTTACAACTTTTTGCACTGTAAGTACAATGGCGGACTTAATGCCACAGGCATTCTCTACCAGTCTACCGACGGGTGGTGCGGAGATGATTGAGAAGGTGCACTACAATTATTCAGGAATAAATGAGTATATATGATATATCTATTCATACGAAATCCATACATTTATACAGTATACATAAACATACGCACATACATACACATTTATATACATTCTCATATATAGATATACATACACATACATACATATATAAATATACATAAATACATACATATACATAAACATGAATACATATAATAAATTAAATATCAATATTTTAATATAAAATGTTAATTTTGTGACGACTCTGATAAGCTCCGAGCAAGGAGAGCTCGTACCTTTGCCTTGAAGGTATCGCGACTGGGTGCCATTCTGATTTCCTTGGGAAGGGCATTCCAGAGAAGGACAGATTGAACAGGGAAGGAAGAATGCACGCATGCAGAAGTGTGGGAGGTGCATGACAGAAGCAAACTGTTTGTGGAGCGAAGGCTTCGGTCATGGTTAGATCCTAGGAGTTGGAAAGATGAAGTTAGGTAGGTAGGCGTGTTAGGAGAGTTAAGAATAGTATAGAGAGTCGTTAGGGCGCGCAGGTGGCGACGCTGACGAATAGGGAGCCAGTTCAATTCAAGGCGATAGGAGGAGATATGGTCAAATTTACGCAGATTAAAAACGAATCGAATGCAGTTATTAAGAAGTCGGTCGTATTTGTTGAGTAGGTCTGCATTCAGGTCGTAATAGCACACGTCACCATAATCAATGATGGGTACAATCAAAGTTTGCACCAACATCGCTTTAATCTTGGGCGGTAAAAAGTTTTTGAGTCGGTATAGCGCCCGCAGTGTGCCCGTAACTTTCCGACTTACGCTAGTGACCTGTGTCTGCCAGCTAAGGTTGTTGTCGAGGAACAGGCCTAGATCCTTTACTGTAGAGCTTAGAGGAACAGCTAACCCATTGAATGATATAGAAGGTAGTGTTTTTGGGTCAAGCCTTCTGGTCATATACGGACTACCTATTATGATAGCTTGGCACTTTGCAGGGTTCACAGTCAAACGTACAGCCTTATTGAACAAAATAACTAGAAGGCCTGGATAACACAATTAACTTCATTATGTAATTATGTATGATTTCTATGATATATAATAATAAATTTATTAATTATTTCGAACATTTTACACACAACGATATCTAACTAAGCAGAGCTTTTATTATGGGCACTAGACAACTGATATAAATACATAAACATACTTTTTTTGTGCAAATAAATACATATTATACATAGAATACACCCAAATTCCGAAACAAAAATTTGTGGATCACACAAAAATACTAAGTCCGACCCGGGAATTGAACCCGAGACCGCTTGATCAGCAGCCGCATACGCTAACTACTAGACCAACAAGGCAGTCTATTTATATAAACATGTGATGCGTCGATTCTCGTACATATTTCTTACGTTCCTTGGCTGGTAGCTACAGTTATTCCCAGCTTATAGAAATAAGTTGCACATTTTCGTACTAATACACACATATAGTACATACATAGTATTTGACTAACATAAATACGAACAGACTTATTATAAGAAGATTATTGATGATGCCATTAATAAGTTAGTTTATCATCATCATCAACAGCCTTTAACAGTCCACTGCTGGACATAGGCCTCTCCTTAGAAAGGAGGTTTTGGTCTACTATACCACGCTGGCCAGACGGGTTGGTATAGGGTTCGTTTCAAGTTTTCCTTCTCTTAGCATTGATGTTGTCTTGCATAGTTTATCCCTTAGTCGCCTTTTACGACACCCGCGGGATGAATAGGGGTGGTGACACTCTGTATTCTTAATCCGTCACCACACGGACTTAATCCTTCACCACACGGACTTAATCCTTCACCACACGGACTTAATCCGTCACCACACGGACTTAATCCGTCACCACACGGACAAGTTAGTTTAATTGTTTCAATTTTTTTCAGAAATATACCTGAGTCTTATTCTACTCCATATTCCACATACTCATAACCGTTATTCAATTTATCCAGGAAAACATCATGTTTTAACAATATAAGTATGGAATTTTACAAAACAAAATTACACACATAAGATATTAGAATTGTTATGATGGCCAAGATATTAAGTCGAAGAATCTTGAAACAGTTATCAAGTTCAATGTAAACAAAATGCATGTCGTACGAAACAGAGGTACAATGGTTATCACAGCTTTCACTTATGAGTGGATGACAAATCTCACGTACATTTAGTGTAAGATCAAATTGCCACTACTTTAGAGGACGGCTACTGGTAAGCACATTAATGTTATATAATGCTCTTTGCAATCATTGGTCTAAAATACGCAGTGTAGAGTGAAAGAAAATGAATCTTCAAGAGCTGTGTTCAAATATTTTAACTTACTGAATGTTTATTGAAACCAGCTGTGTTCAAATATTTTAATATTGTAACTTACTGAATGTTTATTGAAACCTCTATTATTAGATATTGATTGGATATTGACAATTGAGTCCTTTTACTTATTTACGAAAAACATTTTAACGGACCATAAGATTATTTTGAAGACACTTTGTTAACAGGGTCTTCTAAAATTAACTTTGCCCTTTAAAGAAAACTTTTTTTGTTAAGGCTACCAAAAGGGATTTGGCTCTGCTTGATATAAGAATCCTGAAGAGTGGGGGCCACCATACTCATTGGGATAGCAAAAAAATGCATTAATGTACACTATGGCGGTCTTGTGAGATGCCTTTTCAAGCCTCGTTTAAAGGACCTGGGATCATAGTGAGAGGGAAATACGTATGTACGTTGGTAGGTAGTTTCTGTTTTCAAAGAGTGGATACGCAGAGGACAGTAATAAATGTATACCTCGTAAGTTTCTGTTTTCAAAGAGCGGATACGCAGAGGACAGCAATAAATGTATACCTCGTAAGTTTCTGTTTTCAAAGAGCGGACACGCAGAGGACAGCAATAAATGTATACCTCGTAAGTTTCTGTTTTCAAAGAGCGGATACGCAGAGGACAGCAATAAATGTATACCTCGTAAGTTTCAGTGTCCATGCGTGGCAGTAGTTTCTTACTATCAAGATCCTTCTGCTCTCTAAAGGCAATCCGTGCTTATTGTACTTATGTTTAAAGATTAGGAATATGGAGTCTCATCACCACTAAATTTTCCACAGGTATCGTAAGAGGCGACTAAGGTAAAAACTACGAAGAACATCACTATAAATTAAATGAAACAAACCCAGCGTGGTATAGTAGGCCAATACCTTATTGCTAAAGAGAATACCATGTTCAGCAGTGAACTGTAAAACTGTGTAAAACTGTAACTGTGAAAGTATTAAATGCACTTCTTAAAAAACACAGCAGGTACAATGAGTAGAATTTTATTAGGTATAAATCAGCTGTCAAAATACTTATTTATGCGCTCACCGTGCGTAGAGAAAGTGAACGCACACGTACCTCAGCTACCAAAAGGTCATGTTATCTTTAATCTTTTTATAACATACACGTTTAGTGCATCATTAGAATTAGTAATACAGAACATGGCTGTAATAAATATTCACGACCAATACTGTTTATCGTTAATGGTGTTTTAAATGATCGTTATTGAATTGAAAATTATGTGTTGAGCACATCTCCATTTATGAAATCAACATATAAAACTTTAATGATCTGTACGTATTGGGTAGATAGCTGAATAGCAAGGTGTCGAGTTTAGGATTATCACATACCAGTCTTAGTAATAAGAAAACCCGTATAAGATTCCAAACGGTTAAAAAAAGAAAAACAAATCTACCTAGCCTTTTATTATTCTCAAATGTGTTTAGGGTCGGCTACTAAATCAACCTCATTATATTACCTATATTTTCCATGGAGCGACTGGCATCGAACCTCCGCAATCCTTGGGTCGAACTGAATTCGAAGGTTGAACTAGTTGCGAGTATATTTGACGGAGGCCCTATTATTTCATGGGCCCCGTCGCGGTCCGCCCGCCGGCGCCTCGATCGAGGTCAACTCGGTCCTCGTACCGGTCCGGGCCCAGATGAGGTACCTGGGTCTGGTCCTCGACGGTAGGTGGCTCTTCGACGAGCACTTCCGACAGCTTGGCCCTAAGTTGGTGGGCACTGCCTCCGCCCTAGGGCGACTTCTGCCCAATTTGGGCGGGGCCAGTGTCCCCACTAGGCAGCTGTACACGGGGGTTGTCCGGTCGATGGCACTTTACGGTGCACCGGTGTGGGCGGCGGCTCTGTCCGCCCAGAACAGGGCGCGCCTCTGGCGCCCCCAGCGGATACTGGCGGTCAGAGCCATACGTGGATACCGCACGGTGTCCACAGAGGCGGCGTGTGCCTTGGCTGGAACACCCCCGTGGGATTTGGAGGCGGAGGTGCTCGCCGAAGTTTATCGGCGAGTGGCTGACTTCCGGGCGGAGAGCGGATTTCGCCCTCCGCCCGAGGACGTGCGCGAGTGGCGCGAAGCCGCTCGCCGAGCCACCATGCTGAGATGGTCGCACCCCACGCGCTGGCTTCGCCGCCGTGGAGGCTCTTCAGCCGGTCATCGAGGAGTGGGCAGGGCGGCAGCACGGGACCCTTTCCTTCCGGCTGACGCAGGTACTTTCCGGGCACGGTTGCTTCGGAAAGTACCTGCACTCGGTCGCTAGGAGGGAACCGAGTCCCGCCTGCCACCACTGCGACTGCAGTGAGGACACGGCCCAGCACACGCTGGCGGTCTGCCCCGCTTGGGCGGCGCAGCGCCGGGTCCTCACTGCAGTCATCGGAGGGGATCTCTCGCTGCCGGCCGTCATAAGATCGATGTCCGGCAGCGACAGTTGTTTTACCGCGGTCGCAACCTTCTGCGAGGATGTAATCTTGCAGAAGGAGGTGGCGGAGAAGGCCCGGGAGGATTCCATCCAATCGGACCCGATCCGCCGCCGGCGCCCCGGGCGGCGGAGGCGCGCATACCTGCGTCTCATGCCGCCCTGAGAGTGGCCGCGGATGGGCGGGACGGGTTTCCCGTCCGTCCGCAGTAGAGGCCAACCGCGAGGGGGCGGCGTCCGCGTGTGACCGGACGTTGCCCAATAGAGAGTCGAAACTGGAGTAGGTGCCCGCAACAGTGCGGGCAGGCGCCGGTTGGAGTCCAGAAGGAAATCCCCTCCCTGGACTCCTTCCAATACACAGGCGCAGAGAGGGTCACACCGTGTGGTTTTAGTCGGTTCGAGTCCGACACACCACCCCGCCGTAACCCCCGACGGGGTGACGGTCCGCGGGGATTTCCACACGTTAAAAAAAAAAAAAAGTTGCGAGTATATTTGGGTCTTCGACGAGCTCTTATGACAGCTTGCTTCATAGTTGGTCGACACTGCCTCAAGTCTTGGGTGACTTTTGCCGAATTCACGTGGAGCCAGTGTCAAGACAAGACATCTGTACACGGCTGTTGCCCGGTCTATGGCATTAAACGGTGCTCCGTAGACACAGGCGTGAAACAACGCCATTTACCATACTTCAGACTGCTATTAAGAATTTCTTGTAAGAAAAACCGGGACCTGAAAAAAAAAAAACAATAATACAACAACAAAATAAAAAAAATAAAGCCATTAGCATATCAAACTACTATAACATACTTGTAAATAAGAAATATTTCCTAAGAATAAGTCATTCATAATAATGACCCACTTATTTATTATCACTACACCACTTATTAAAATAATAACACTACCACTTATTGATAATCGTTATTTACATCAGTAATCATCACTATTATCGACGCCAACATAATAGTGTAATAACTCAACCTTAAAAACATTGGTTTTTAAGGTTGAGTTATTACACTATTATGTTATTATGATTATTATGGATTATTGAATCCCTCAGTCACATAACAATAACCACACATCATTTATTGAGTACAGCCGCACGCCAAAATTATATTCCCATCAGTCAATTTGTTGTAATAGGAACGATGTTATCCACCCAGAGAAGTCATGCAGAGAAGCAGGCCATCTTGCTATCTAAATTAATGGTAATTGTTCTGTGTAAGGCAACTGTACAATTTCACTAAGGGCTTTTCATTAAAATGTATCATTTATGTTTTTTGTTCGTTAACCGAAGCGCTTTAATGATAAAGTCGAGATAGGTGGAATCAAATCGTGGTGTTTTTTTGCTTTTTAATTTATTTAAGGAATATTAGAGTCAAGAGATGTGAATATCACGTTCATTTTGTTATTAAAATGTTGTTAAAGTATAAGGTAAAGTTTAAATTTAGTTTCATACAACTTGTGTTTACACAGATACACAATTAGCGTTTTATACAACTAGTCTTTACCTAAATGAATTCTATTAACTTGTTACAAGCAAAATAATTAGATTAATTAAATACATTTTCAATGTCTATGTAAACACACAAATTCAATTACATCAAGTTTTTATTATCACGTTATGACAGTTTTTTCATCAAAAGTATATTTTTCTCAAACGCGTATTTTTAATATAAATAAGCTAATATGTTTTTTTTTTAAATAACTCACGCGTTAGGAATACAATTTTCCTGTGTCGTGGGGGACTTTATAAGCATACATGTAACGGACACAAACAAACACCCAGATTCAGAACAACAAATTGTGAATCACACAAAGTGTTACCCCACGTGGGATTTGAACCCACGACACTTGGCGCAGTAGGAAGCGGTGTAGCTTAAACCACTAGGCCAACCGTGCAGTTTAATGATTAATATGATGATAATCACGGAGTGTAAGAAACGACGATAGCGTGGTCAATACCTGGATGGGTGACCGTTAGTGGCATGATAACACGAGTCTCTCCGTGACTTTTATCATAGTATCACAGTCGTCAGTTGGAGGCCTTCGGACGGCTTAAAAACATCTAATGGCTAGATTACGTAGCCGCAACGTTGTCTTGCAAGGTCCCAACCCGCACTTGGGGATGGTACGTTCACAACCCTCTCCTGATGGAGCTCCGAGCCTAACTGTGGGAGAATATGGATTATTGATGAAACTTTTATTTTTAAATGAAATTTATCCATTCATTGCTAGCTAGAAAATAATTGAAACTCAAAATTAAAATGTCGACAATGTTAAACGCGTCATCGGAAGTGATAGACCACTTAGGCCCACAAATTGAAACGTCAATTTAAAACCGCACTCTGGGTAGCAAAGTAATTGAATTTTTGATACAGTTGTGGTCCGTTGGCGGAATTGTTTAAATGAGTTTTAAAATAAATTATAATATCATAGATACAACTAACAGAATCTCCGAAATACAAACATGAGCAATTTTCTCAAAGATAATCAATAATAACGTATATAACTGCTGTGCTTGAGGTCTCTGGTTTGATAGTACCAAGTAGTAGGGTAGGGCCAAATGTTTGTGTGATCTGCAAATACCTATTTGTTTTGAAGTTTGGATGTTTTCTATGTATAATATGCATGCATTTACAAAAAAGTATGTTTATGTATTTATATCACTTGTCTTGTACCCAAAATACAAGCTCTGCTTAGTTTGATGGCGTTGTATGATCGAAATGTTTATTTATTTAATATTTATTATCAGCCAGTGTTTGGAGCTCCTCTAACTGGACATCAGATCACAACAATATTCGCATGTCTACCAGCGGACTTTTCTACAGTTGTTCATGATGTACCGTAGTTCAATAACTTTAGCGCATTTATTTTCATTTGTACGACAACAGGCGATAACTGCCTGTCGCTATAGATGGCGTTGTTCCTTCGGACTGAATCGCGCTATCGTTTGGTTGCCGGGCATCGTGTATAAGGCCGATGTAAATATTTATTTGTGGCCGAGTGGACCAGAAGGTAATTGAATAAATGGTTAATACACCATAGATAAAGTTGCAGTGTAGTCTCATTTTACGAACCTACTAGTAACTCCACCTACCGCAATCATCCGGATTTGATTTGAATTGAACTAAATCAACAGTTTACTCTTGGACTGGCAATGACTGGTTGCCGGGCATCGTGTATAAGGCTGATGTAAATATTTATTTGTGGCCGAGTGGACCAGAAGGTAATTGAATAAATGGTTAATACACCATAGATAAAGTTGCAGTGTAGTCTCATTTTACGAACCTACTCCACCTACCGCAATCATCCGGATTTGATTTGAATTGAACTAAATCAACAGTTTACTCTTGGACTGGCAAGGAGGTTTTAGCCTACTATACTATGCTGACCAGACGGCTTGGTATAGGGTATGTTTCTAGTTTGCCTTCTCTTTGCAGAGATTTTGAACCACTAATTTGCGTCCTTAGTCACCTCTTACGACATTTTTTTTATTTATTTGTCTTTATTGTTTACACAAAATAGTACAAAAAGAAAAGAAACAAATTAGTTACAAATTTTATGAGTATGTGTACAACAATAGGCGGTCTTATCGCTCATGGCGATTTCTTCCAGACAACCATATAATCCTTGGACTAAATAAATGTGATCATAATTCGTATATTTAATCCGTTACCACACAGACAACTACTAGACATATGATCTCTTAATAACATTGATAAAACTGGAAATACGATCAATCCATAAGCAACATACCAAGTCGTTAGGTACCCTCAGTCGATGGTTATACTCATACTTCCCACAGTATGTTATTACATTATTATTATTACATAAATAAATAACAAATATTGATTTTAACTTATTAATCCAGCACAAATATGGACAAATTTCAGGAAGAGATAATTTTTAAGAGCATGAACAAATTCAGCAGTGTAACGTACTATAATTATTTCAATTTATTGTGTTTTTTATTCATGCATAAATATTTAACAATATATCAGCAAAAATATTATTTCAGGCGTATTATGAATCAATATACAAGTAGAAAAGTGGTACGTATATTGACCAACCTACTCAAGCCAATTAAAAATAGATAAATGTTGCAAAATTACTGGATATGCAATCCTATACTAATATTTGATATTATTACATCCAATTGTGATAGAACCTGCACGATTCTAATCATATAACATGGATTATAACTCCAGAATTATGGAAATAATAATGATGAAATGAGAAAGAACCCAGTCTCACGCTTTACTCATTTTCAACCATTCCAACTCAAAGTTCATATATTAAATTTCCTTTATAAACATGTAAATTCATCTCACAATATTTTGAAATAAAATAACGAATATTTGTTATCGTATAAATAACCAACAATTATATGTGTTGTAAGGCCGATGAGAGCTCGTTACAAAAACATTAATTACTGTTGGAGCATTTCATTACGTTTGTTATGACTTTATGTTTTTAAAATCCCGAGCTTTTATTTGTTTTATAGTTCCCAATGATATTTCTACATAAAATTGTATAGATGGTTACGTACAGAAGATTATCTTTATAAAGGTATTGAAATGAATTACGACCTTAGCTTCTAAGAAATAAACAACAATATATCTCATATTTCTGAAGTAGTTAAAGATTATGTTTGTGTATGAGTACATTACACAATATTCGAAGATTAGTGAATCAATGACAAATAGTTTCTACTAAGTACTTTTTAACTCTATGGATATCTTATCTAGTAATGACTAAGACAACACTGTCCAGAAAAAACAAGTAAATTTTATCATTTGTTGGATCAGGAATTAATATTCCTAATGCGAGAGTTGTCTTTAAAAAAAAAAAAAGAGATTAAGTACTTAAAAAAAACTTTAATGCCATTTGTTTATAGTTCATTTTCGGTAATTCGTAGAATGAAATAGAAGTGGCCACCATCCTTTTTATAAATGCAGACACACTACACATAAACACAATATAAACACACCAGCATGAATTCTGTCATTGGTTGGTCTTCTATGCGAGGGTAGTACCGCCCTGGTCGTGTACCGCTTATGATAATTAGCATCACTGAGTATGGCTAGAATAATAACTAATAACAGCAATATTTAAAAACCGTGAAACCCGGCAAAAGAAAACTACTGAAGAAGCACACATAAATAGACAAGTTTTAAAAAGTTTGATATTGCAAATGGTTCATTAAATGCTTCAGACAGTTTTAGAGCGCCTTTGTTTTTCTTTCATCCGGAAAGTATACTAAAAACTTGGCAAAACAATAATTAGTACTACATGAATTATTACTGTGTTAAGTTATAAAACAGTTAAGATATTCTTACATTATTAAAAAAAATCATCATAAACATGTTGGTGTTCAAAAATATGATTGATAGTGATAATTTTTTTATTAGCTGCTCATTATGGTGTTACTCAAGAGAAATTAAGACTAAAGTTATTGTGAAAAATACATAAATACCATTTCTGAAGCGAGTTGACTGTTTATAAATATTATTACATCGTGTCAAACTTCATTTCAATCGTCGGATATTTTTTTAAGCTTTTGGAGTATAAGCAATACAACTTGGAATTTATATATATACATACATAATATGTATGGATGCGGACTGCCAAAGAACGGGATGGTTAGCGCTCCTTGGAGGAGACTTTCGTTCAGCAGTGGCTGCAACAGTTTTATTGATATAAACTGTGTGGTGTGATATGTGTGATATACCTCTTTATCCTATGGGTGTCGTAAGAGACGACTAACGCGATGTATGCAGGACAACAGATATTTTAAAAGAAAGAAAAATTTAAACAAACCCATAACAACCCGTCTGGCCAGTGTTGTATAGTGAGCTAAGACCTCCTTCTTAAGGCCTATGTGCAGCAATGGATTGGTGAGTAAACTGACAAGACATAATACGTATACAATATAATAAATTATAGTTATTAAGCGAGATTTTTAAGGTCGTTACTCATAGTAATATAAAACTAATCTTATTATGATGGGGAAAACTGGCCAAGAAATATTGATATTAAGAATAATGAAGCCACTATAACAATACGGGCAATATATTTATCTAAATATATTTGCTACCGCAATTTGGTCTACAAAGAAGGTTGTTTGTATAATACTACAATAGTCCCGACACACATTAATTAGACGGAAAACATTGATTTTTCTAGCGTGTATGTATATTTACTTACATAGTAGTCTGGGTAAACAGAATAGTATAGTATTTAGTAGAGTTTATTGTGTTGCTACCTCGATTTCTTTCTTTATTTGTTCTGTATCTGTATTAGATATATTTAATAGCAGTCTGGCTATATTTTTATCACAGGTTCTGCCTAGTTTGAGATTAGACAACCATGTGTGAACGTAGTAAGTTATTAGGATTAGTATTTTCTCGAACTCAATTCTCGGGTGTCTTCACAGAAAATAGTTAAGGCCGTTAAAAGATAACATTAGATACCAATAAGTTATCAATAGAACACTGTCTATTTCTGAGTTTTAGAATTAAAACTATTGGTTTTTATTAATGTATGGTTACAATAATAATTAATGATGATGATGATATCGGTCACTAAAATTAATAAATAGACAATTAATACACGCGTATAAACAAACGGAATCTTTATATCTATATAAATATAAAAAATGGAGTATCTGTATGTTATTTCATTTCAAATGAAGAGTTTTTAATGTATTTTAAAATAAATATACGGTACTTACTACTTAAAAATGTTATTATTAAAATTTATGTCTGTCTGGCCTTCTGTGTGTTTGTCTCTTTGTTCCAGGAAATCTCTGGAACGGCGGAATGACAGGAATTTCACGGGCAGATCCAGTTCCCAATTCCCATCAAAATCGGTCAAAGCCATCTGGCTGATGACATAAGGAGTAACTTTTTGGACTAGCTACGCTCCGCGGCGTTACTCGCGATTTACAACAATAACTTAGATAATACGGTAATCAAAATCAAATTAGAAAATGAAAGCAACTACAAATTACCACTAAACACAAATGATAAACGACTATAGCCTCTATAAACGTTAATGTTCAATGTTACGTATTTATCAAATTGATATATCGGAGTATTGCGTAAGTTATAAATTAATACATGAATTAAAAATTAGCATACAATCGTATATCAGACCCGCCCTTTGTAACTGTTACATTTTACATCGGTAATACATCTAATTTGATGGCATATCTTGCTTGACTAAACTATATTTATAATTTTCAGTCAGCAGTCTTCATATAAATGTCTCGTGTAGTAGATGATAAAAACAATTGAACAGATTGACCCAATTATAGAACAATATAATCTTTAAACGGAACCATTGCCAAATAGTTTCAGCAAAAGGTCCCAGGAGAAAACGACCAATTAGATCCGACTGAAATGGACTCAAACTTTGGCCAAGTGGCTGAAAGTTTGTAGTCTTACTCCACACCAGACGATGCAGTTTCACAAATGTCATCTTCACTATCTTAGTGATATATTGCATACCTTGTATTTCGTTTAAGAAGCAATTAGTGAACTGAAGTTCTGACATGATTAATTTCTTCAAATAAAATCTGAATTTCTATAAGTATAACATTTAAGTATTATATATGTGTTTAGAAATATATGGGTGTTTATAAAAAAATCAGTTCTGTGCCTAGTTGAGAAACAGGAGGCCGTGTATGCGACATATAATTTTTTATTCATTACAAGTTTAAGAAAGCTTGGCTCCATCGGCTTTTACATTGGTTATCAATATATAGAGTAGCTTATGTCCTTCTT
The DNA here is from genome assembly GCA_932526445.1 of Phragmatobia fuliginosa. Classification (NCBI taxonomy): domain Eukaryota; kingdom Metazoa; phylum Arthropoda; class Insecta; order Lepidoptera; family Erebidae; genus Phragmatobia; species Phragmatobia fuliginosa. Next base: position 7,002,274 of record OW052074.1, on the reverse strand, counting down.
CAAAAATCAAATCATGTTTATGCTAAATTTAATTGTAATGGACAAGCGTAACAGACACAGTTAATGTTACTTTTGAATTCTAAACATTAGTTAGCCCGCGTAAATTTCGGTTATCGCGGTTAAAAGGTGCACCATTTCCTTCTTCAAGAGTCAAAGTATTTCCATGCCAACGTCGAAGAGACAACAGACAGACAAACACATAGAGCTACTTTCGAATACAATATTAGTGTGGATTATTTTGCTGGCGAGTAGCTACCTCATTTTCATTCAAAATATTTTTCATCCAACTTAAAAAATCCTAGGCGTATGTTTCAAGGAACAGAACAAAATTATTCCTTATTTCCATAAACAGCTCGTATCTAAAACAAACGGGGTGAAAATACCTTATTCTTGGTACATTGATCGCAGTTAAATTCCTCTGAGCAAGGTTATGTTAACGCATTAGGCAACGATTTAAACGTGAAATAATGAAGACAGAACATTTGAAAACCCAGTAAGTACTTTTAACAGACGAAAAGTACTTTAAAGATATTTTCGTAACGGATTTACATACATGCGTCCTACTAAAATTATAAACGCGAAAGTTTGTGTGTATGTATGTTTGTTGCTCTTTCACGCAAAAACTACTGAACGGATTTGGATGAAACTTCACAGTAATATAACTTATAGGTCAGACTAATACATAGGCTACTTTTTACTGCAATAATCGAGATACACGGGCGAAAGCTAGGTGATTATAAAAAAATAAATAAATCGTAGATGTCAATATGTATTACTGTTTATCTCCTGTCGAAGCCTTATAGGTTGCTATGCCTAACACACTTACATAGCAACCATAACGATAGTTTGTCCCGAAAATACGCGGGTAACACCGCGGGGCGCAGCTAGTGGTTCTATAAATGTAAGCCATTAGTAGTGATTGTATTACGAGTAAAGCTTCTGTTGAGGTCACAATCATGTCATAACAATGTTATAACAACAAAGGCTATGCCCTCGTAATCTCTGTAATGTTGTTGGTTTGTCTAAATTACAGTGAAATTGTTTATGATGTTGTTACCGTCTTGAGAATGCTTTTTATAAAGGCTTGAAGAATAAAAATATGTTGTTGGATGAGATGTACTCAATTGTTCTGGATATTTTTATTTTCTACATTTATGCCGATTACTAAACAGACATACATTGGGTCAGACCAAATATTTGTGTGATCCACAAATGTTTGTTTCGGAGTCTGGGTGTTTTTCTATGTATAATATGTATGTATTTACAATAAAAAAGTATGTTTATGTATTTATATCAGTTGTTTAGTACCCATAACACAAGCTCTGCTTACTTTGGGACTAGATGATGTTGTGTGTAAGATGTCCAAAAATATTTATTTATTTCATTTATTTATTTACTAATAGGCAATAGTTTTATGATATTCATGATCAGTTGAGCCCCGCTGTTTTATACGCAATTGGTTTTGTTTTTAGATTTTACCTAGTTGTCGAAGCTAGTCTAAATAAAAGTAGCCTATCTTAGTAATGTTCCATATATCGTCAGGTATCTGCCAGGGAAAGTGCCGTCAAAATATATCTACCAGTTCTAGAGATAAGCTGGAACAAATAGATATACGGACAAAAAATTTAAGAATTGATATTTTTGTGTATCTAGGTATCGTATATACTTTCATAAGTATTTAATAAAGTTTAAAAAATATATCAGTCACTTCAATTTAAATAATTTGTATAGATGGAAGGTTATTTGTACAGATTTGTATTTTCGTTTCCTCTGATCCTTTCTTCTAACTTAGTTGGGGTCGAGTAAGGTATCGGTAAGGGTATAGCAACCCCAAACCAACTTCTTACATACATTTCAAAGCACAAAGTGTCTCAATATATTATAAATGATTACACATTCAAAGACTGGCCTGACTAGGAATGTTTAAACGACTCGCATAGAAGACCAACCCAAGAATGACAGCATACGTGATAGCGTATTTCGTTGATGAGTCTGAGACCGGAGGCCTAACGATACAGAAACATCTCACTAAATCGCCATATTTAGGTGGATCACTATTTTGCACTGTCTGCATTAACAATTAGGATAGTGCCAAGCCAAATTGTAAACGTCTTTCGTTCTGTAATCGCTAACGCTTACATTATCTTGTTTTATTGGCACTCAGTCGTGTGATCAAAACAAAATATTAGCCAGTAAATAATAAATAAATATTTCGGACATCTTACACACAACGTCATCTAGTCCCAAACTAAGCAGAGCTTGTATTATGGGTACTAAACAACTGATATAAACATATAAACATACTTTTTTTGTAAATACATACATATTATACATAGAAAACACCCACACTCACACAGAATATTTTAAGCATCATTATCAATCATCAACAGCCTTCAACAGTCCACCATTGGACATAGGCCTCTCCTTAGAAAGGAGGTTTTGGCCTACTGTACCACGCTGGCCAGACGGGCTGGTATAGGGTTGGTTTCAAGTTTTCCTTTCTATTTGCATTGGTTTTGTCTTACGTATTTTATCCCTTAGTCGCCTTATACGACACCCGTGGGATGAATAGGGGTGGTGACACTCTGTGTTCTTAATCCGTCATTTAGGACGACCCGGGAATCGAATCCAAGACCGCTTCATCAGCAGCCGCATACGCTAACAACTAGACCAACAAGGCCGTCGAATCACACGAGAGATTGGAAGCGTTAGCAATTGTTGTACCTTAGATTCAACTGTATACTACTTGGTAACTAATGAGTCTCAAACTCTTCATCGTCTGGATATGTAATTTATATGTAAATATTTGTAAATACTATGAAAACGTAATGGAAATCTCAACGAAGAAACCTGTTAGTATAATGAGTAGCTTGGACAGGCCATAAGTATCGAAATAAGTGGTCAAGTGGGACATTATGTCCCAACGTCAATTAAACCGGATTGACAAGTGATATCGACGAGAAACTACCCTATTCTTAATCCCTTTTTCCGGTAACCAATTATTATGATTAGAATCTTTTATTCGACGTATTTTTGGTACAAAATTGTTCCTTGAGTAGCTTTGAGTACCATATCAAAGCTACTCACTTTGAGTACCATATCACAGAATATAAGTAAACATAGAATAAAGTCGATTACAAAGGACCGTTAGCTGATTGGAATTTCAAGTTTATTGGTATATACCGATTGATGAGAAATAAAAATTTATAAACGAACATCATACAATAGTCTTTGAGAAGGTAGATAATTAAAAATTCTACAAAAAGAAACTAGCACATATCTAAAACATGCGTTAGTTTGCAATTATGATGGTAACAAGGAATATAAGCACTAAAGGTTATCTTGTGAGTAGAAAGGCGCTTATTCGATCCGATTTTTTAGAATGTCGGATCGTTTAGATTCGAATTAATAATTTTTGAATCGGATTGATCATCGAGGATCGAGTCTGCTCCTCCAAATATCGCATCACGGTCTAAATATCAGAATAATTAGACTAAAAATGAAAGATAAGTTTAAATTGGGCGTTTGCGTTTACATGTTAATTCCATAGCGTTACCATTGGGAACGACTGTAAGCGCGTTTAAAGTTGCGAATATTCATAACTACAAATATTATGTTATTGCCAGGTCCAAGTTCGCAATGAAATGACGACCACCACTCTCGGATTCTACTCATGCTTTATATCAAGCAGAATAGCTAATTTTGGCAGCTAATACATTTTGACAAAATCGTTCTTAATTTCATTTACAGAAATTTAATGCCTAAAATGACACAGCCCAATCTAACAAGTTTGAGGTGTAATTGTGTGAAGAAACAAATAAAGAAGAAAGAAAGAAAGAAAGAAAGAACACATTTATTAGTCACACTCACAAAGGAAAAGAGATAAACAATGTACATTTTAACAACACTAAACAACTAACAGACATACTTAATACAAAACAAACAAAAAATAATAATATATATATATAAGAAAAACACAAAGTAAAATAATCTGGCTGTGTGAGTATGTGACTAAAGGGCCTCAGCTCAGCTTGTGCTGCGGTCCTGAGAGTGACCACAGCGCTGATTTTCAGCTGAAGCCTAATATAAAGTTTCACGAAGTTTCTCTTGATATGATGCACATCATCGCATCGAGCTTAGAAAAAACTCCTTACTTGTTTACGTGAGTTACAAAAATCTGTATTCATAAAAAGAAGATAAGATTTCACCTAAAAATCTATGTTATTCATTTAGGAAAGGAAAAATTGTAGAAACTTGAACTTAAAAGTTTAAATAATTCATCATAAATTCAAAGTTTCTTTTGTTAAAAGATGTTTGTTACTTAGGGGTTAACGATTACCAGATTTTCAAAAAACTTGTCATATATGTTTTATTATATGAGCCTGCCTCTGCTAAGTGTACCTACTCTGGCTGATGGAAAGCTTACGCTTTAAAATCGAAGAGTTGTTAGTGAAACACAATGCCGCATGGTGACAGACATACCATGGCGGTCTAATGAGACCTCCGGCCTTGCACTCACCAACGAACTACAACAGCACGAATGCTGTCGTTACACGCTTTATATTGGCTTCACCTGTATGTTTGTTTGTTGTAACCGACTCCTTTGGGTGCGATTATGTCCAGATTTCGTTCAAAATTAGTTGATTTATCGAGGACCGATGACAAAACACTAATTTCAAAAAAAAAAAAAGCGAAAAATTTTTTAAACAAATTAGTCTTTTTTAGTCTAGAAAAAAAACTATTTTTTAAAAACTAAACAAACACGCTTTAAAACTAAAAAGTAGAAAATAATTTTAATAATATATATATATAATAATTTTAAGCGGGGGGTGCTTTCTGAAAATATTTCAATAACGTCGCCCCACGCTTTGTTACATTAAAATTATTTTCAACTTTTTAGTTTAACAGCGTGTTTGTTTAGTTATTTAAAACAATTTTTTTTTAGATTGATCTTCTTTGCGTACATAGTACCACCCCGGTTGAACCCGCCATCAATTTGTGCTGAAATCAGCGTTGCTTTACTACCTTGAATTATAACCGTGTATCTAGAGTACTATATTACCACAAATACATTAAATACAGAAATCAAAACCCCAAGGGAGAAAGCAAGCCCAAACAACTTATGGCCCTTACTACTACAAAGTTACCACAATTACCGTTTAGTAAAGTTTATTGTTAAACTATGTAATGGTATATTTATTACTCGTTGTGAATATTTAACGTCGATTTTATCGTTTAGCACGAAACTTACCTTGTTGCTACATGTTAAGATATGTATAGGCCCTTTGCTAATGACCTTACTCTTGCAATAAACTGCATAATTAGCCTGATATTTAATAGCACTTTTCAGGCAATTATGTTTCTTTACAAGCTTAGTATACTTTATGTGGTCAGAGATATTATCGAAACTATTGAATCGATAAAAAGACGATTCATAAATGCTATCGACAATCTTAGACAATGAATAAATTCACTTCTTCTCTCTCGTCAAAGACGTATCTCACGGCGGAGAGTTTTAACTTTTGAAATGACCTCAATTATTTTTCTTAAACTAGCTGTGTCCCGCGGTTTTGTTTAAATCGCAAGTAACGCCGCGGAGCAAAGCTAGTCTATAAAAAATAGCCTAAGTTACTGCCAGACAAAGCCCCGTTAAAGTCAGTCTAGCCGCTCCAGAGATTGGCTGGAAGAAACCCACAGAAAACATTTCAAAAAATGCCTCTTTGATCCTAGTACCGTTTATACTTAGCATCACCGTATGCATTTAGTAAAAAAAATATAATTTGATGTTACATACAGACACACCAATTTAATTTATTTCTATAGATTATGTGAACACCACTGTAATGTCACACTGTACAGTCAGAGAAATTAGTTAGGTAACACTTTTTAGGGTTACGTACCCAAAGGGTAAAACGGGACCCTATTACCAAGACTCCGCGTCCATCTGTCACCAGGCTACATCTCATGAACCGTGATAACTCATAAGACAACTGAAATTTCTACAGATGGTGTATTTCTGATGCCGCTATGACAAAAAATACTATAAATCAAAATAAAATAACTATTAAAGGGGGCCCCACACAATAACTACAACAAGTAGACTCTGGAAATGTGAAGATAATGATACGGGAACTTTCCTGCCCGAGTCCGACTCGCACTTATCTGATTTTTAGAGTAGATATAAAAAAACATTTCAGAATCAAGAATCTCCGGTTAATGAATAAAGTTGTAAAATATTATAATATCGAAACTAAGATAATATCTAAGAGGGTCCTGGAAATCGATGTTTAAACAAAGGAGCTAGTAATATACTTTACATAAACTAAACATAAACTCGGATATAATGTAGTAAATACTATTCAGGCCTGATACCTCTTGATCGAACACAGCCAACACTATTCTCATCTAATAGACACTCCTAATAGCCAAATCAGACACTCTTCAAGGGCAGGGTTAGCTTGGCTTCGTTATAGCCCAAATGACGCATGGCTATAAAAGGTCGGAAACAATATTTACTCTTAAAATAAACTATTTACGAGAAGTTGTGTTAATCGTGGTTGTTCTTTTACCGTTAACAACTGCGGGAAACGTCACTATTTAAGTGAACAGCAATCTGCCAGTTTAATTATTACTCTTTCACAAAGGTAAGTACTTCTTCTTCTTCCTCAGCATATTTGCATCCACTGTTTCCTCTTGCATGGTTCTCCATACGCTTTTGGATGTGGCGTGTCTTGTCATTGTTCCTTTGAGAGAGACTGGTGTCTATATTAAGAAAACCTGTATCACAGATCACCTGACTTCCACCTCTCGGATCCAGAGAGGTGAAAGCTATTATAATCTAATATAATAAACTTACATTTCTTTTTTAAGCTTTTTATGTAAGCACTAAATGCATTTAGTGAAAAGTCGTTAATTTGAAATTACAATTTTGACTCTTGTTTTCAGTCATTATCAGTGGTACAAAACAGGTCCCTGTACAATGGCTATTAATATTACAAATATTTTATTATACCATTAACAAAAACTCCATTTAAAGATAAACAATTTATGTCAAGAAACTTATGAATTACGGGACTGCCACGGTGTGGTAAGCACTTACCAGAGTTCGCCCCCTGGGTGTGAATTTGAAACAAACCCTTTTGAAGATGGCGTTCAAGTCATGCTACTAATTTTAAACTTTGGTTGTAGAAAAGGGTCCTGGAATTTAAGCCATTATTTAATATAATCGCTTCGTGTATTAAAGGAATATTGAAACTTTTTTGTATGTTTTCAGTAAGTGTTTTTTAAATACAATACATTCATGTTTAAATATTCGTGTTTGCGGACTATTAAATTTAAACTATATATATATATTTCTACAAAGCACTTAGAAGTTACTCAAATCTATGGCCACCTTACCAGTTAATGAAATAATTAGCAAGACTATAAAAATCCATTGAACAAAGATACCCAGTAGGATAAAACCACTAGCTTGAGAATGCAAATATTAATAAGTAAATGTTATACCCAGACAATATTTATAGATTTATTTTAAGGTTTTCTGTAAGGGATCGCCAACATGAGCGATCAGACCGCTAATAATCACGTCTTTATACAAATAAATACAAATAAATAAATCAAATACTTACAGAGCGTTGAACCCAGTTCTGTTGACAACCTTCAAAGGAAAACATAGCATTCTCACTCCTAGCAATTCCACTTAAGTTATTTGAATCTGGTTTACCAGAATTACGTTCATAAAATATAGACATGAATTATGTAGCTATGTTTTTTCTTATGTAGTTCATTGGGTGTTTGATGACAAAGGAAATTAAACACAAAACATACAGTCAAGAAACTCATTGCACCAAAATAATGTAACATAAACATGAATTCTCCTCATACCAATAGGTTTATGTTTTGTCATGCATTAAGGATAGTGCAATAGTATGTAGTATACCTAATTCTTAATAACCATTTCACTTTTGTTTACAGTGAAAAATTATGCTCCTATTGTGACGTGTTATTTTTAATTAAAATCTTCGTCAATAACTAACCTACACAATACAAAAACTATTTTCTAGAAAAGAATAGCCTTTCTCAATAACTGGCAATAACAATTAAATAATTTTTGAATTCGGATTAATACTCTCTCAGATTTAGGTGTGTGTTCAATCGAAACAAGCTCTTGAAAAACTTGATGGATTATTTCTATATTAGTATTAGCCCTCGCATTAATTATTTTTATCTATCAAAACATTAACTACGAATCATAAATTCGTGTTACATTGAAATGTAACTCACAAAAAAAGCATCTTTAAAATATGTACCAGGAATGGTACTCTTATAATACGGAAACAAGTAAGTATATTAACAGAACACTGACCTTGCGCGGTTTACAAATTCATATAAATAGAAGTACTTACTGCAAAATTGCGCTCCAGAAATAGGAATTACATATTTAAACCCTTGGCGACTGGTAGCTATTACCACACGAAGCCAAGGAAGTGGTCAAACTCTCATTCAAGAGTAAATTCATTAGTAATGTTGTTGCTACTGAGGGAAAATACATACAGTACGCATTTATGAGTTTAGTTCAACTAAATAACCAATTCCTATGCTGCATCTGATGCAGTTTACTTACGAACGTTTAATATTTAGAACGACGGTTAAATACGTATATATATTGCGACACAGCGGTTTACTTTTCAATTTTGTAATCCATACTAATGTTTTATTGTATATTGTACATTTTCAAGGTTAGAGCGATTTTTAGATTTTAATTAAATTCGGTATGGAAAAAAAAATGCTAAATGAAATGACCTTTGCCGTGCAACATCAAATATTCGAAAGTTTGTGAGAAAATTTCCTAACACATATTTTAACCTACGGTTATAGGTCTAAAGTATTTTTAAATTATATTTGCTACTTAATCGATCTAATCCATCATATAATCCATTAAATGGTCCAGAATCAAGGTTATAGAGCCATAAGTAATTCCTTTCAGACATTACAAGGTAGATTGTTTCTCCTGCATCTTAAATTCCATTGTAACTAATCAGGTTTATAATAAAGACATTTATTAATAATATTGAGTAAACTAGCTACAATGATTCCATCTCGAATAGGCAGTGTCGACCGGGGCAGCACTACCCACTCACAAAACACCAACCTGAAATGACAGAATCAGTGTTGTCGCGTTTCTTTGGTGAGTGCGAGATTGGAAATGCATTGATGCAGAATTATCTCAATTGGCTGCCATAGTGTGAGTCACCATACTGCATTGTCTGCATGATGACCACTATTCCTAGATTGCATTCATGCTTTTAATCGGTTAGAATAGAGTCATTTTGGCAAGTTCATACATAAAAGTGTCGGACTCGCCCATGAAGGGTTCCGTAGCAGCAAGTAATATCATATTAAAGTTTTTGTAGATCGTTGTAACTTTCATCGATGTTTTAATAATAGTGTTTTGATTGAAAGAAATGTAAATTGCGGTTTATGATATATGATGTATTAAAAAAAAATTACTTACTAGATCTCGTTCAAACCAATTTTCGTTGCAAGTTTGCATGGTAATGTACATCATATTTTTTTTTTAGTTTTATCACTCTCTTAGTTTAGAAGTTACAGGGGGGGGGACACACATTTTACCACTTTGGAAGTGTCTCTCGCGCAAACTATTCAGTTTAGAAAAAAATGATTTGAGAAACCTCAATATCATTTTCGAAGACCTATCCATAGATACACATAGTTACATAGATATAGAACATATAGATAGTTTTGATGAAAAAAATTTTTTCGAGTTTCAGTTCTAAGTAAACCCCTTAAAATTTATTGCTTTTTTCTATTTTGGTGTAAAAATATTAATGCGGTTTACAGAATACATCTACTGAATAAATTTCAACAGTATAGCTCTTATAGTTTCGGAGAAAAGTGACTGTGACATACGGACGGACAGACAGACAGACAGACATGACGAATCTATAAGGCTTCCGTTTTTTGCCATTTTGGCAACGGAACCCTAAAAAGCGACCAAGTGTGAGTCGGACTCGCTCATGAAGGGTTCCGTCGCAGCAAGTAACATCATATAAAAGTTCTTGTAGTTCGTTGTAACGTTGATCGATGTTTTAAAACATTAATTCACTATTATTAATAATAGTGTATTGATTGAATGAAAGGTAAATTGCGGTTAACGATTTATGACGTATTAAAAATAACTACTTACTAGATCTCATTCAAATCAATTTTCGGTGGAAGTATTCAGTTTAAAAAAAATTATATTAGAAACCTTGATATCATTTCTGAAGGCCTATCCATAGATACTGATGTATCTATCATGTATGGTTTTGATGAAAAAAAAAATGAAATTTATTTTCCAAGTACGGGGAACCCCCAAAATTTATTGTTTTTTTACTATTTTTGTATGAAAATCTTAATGCGGTTCACATAATACGTGTACTTACCAAGTCTCAACAGTATAGTTCTTAAGGTTTCGGAAAAAAAGTGTCTGTGACATACGGACGGACAGACAGACTGACATGACGAATCCATAAGGGTTCCATTTTTTGTCATTTGGCTACGGAACCCTAAAAAGTAGAGAGCAAAAAACTAGTGCCAAGTAATATTTTTCAACAATGTGTAAGTGATAAAATGTTCTCTTGGCTCAACAGAACTTAGTACAGAAATGTTTCTTACAGAGACAAATAAAAAATAAGCTCACTTCATTATCCTCTGACGTTCTTATCTCGCCGTGCAATTTACTATTTACAGTGGAACGCCAAACGTAATTGTGCGATGTTTTCTTTAGAGCATCGACTCTGTGGCTGGGCAAACTTCCAAACAGCCAACTTAAAAAAGTTAAAAAGATTATGACGTCTTTATACCCTTTGGGTAACGAGGTAACGTTGGCTAAACGCCGAATCTTGTAAGTTGTAGTACCTAGGACACAAATATTAGCCTAATTTTTGTGTTTATTACGTGAGTGAGAATTCTAGTTAAAACAAAAATGAAAATAATTTATTTACAAATGTAATAAGTATTCGTTATGTCCCACTGGACACGACCCCACACTAAATAATCCCATCCGGTGAGTGCCAAATAACATTTCTTTTAATAGGCAACCCAATGATGAGCATAAATACATACTTTCCTGTAAACCAACGTGAGAAATGTAATCTTTCTTGTGTTTTGATTAAAAAGATGATGGCGATTTATTAGCTGGTGTGGTCGCGGTCGGACCAAACTTTGATATCTGCAAATATTCATTTTGAAGTTTCTGTGTTCTCTATGTATTTGAACTCATACATTTTTGTCTGTATATTCATTTATATCAGTAGTCTTGTATTCATAGTAAGTACAAAGCTCTACATGGTTTGTGATTTACTATAGGATGTTAATTTTTTTTTAATACCAACTTGGCCCAAGCCAAGTTGCAAACGGGCTTCTGTACAAGTTTTAGTCCCTTAATGAAATAAACTGGGACCATGTAATAGGTTTGACATTTGATAAATATACTCTCTTTTGAACGTGGGCTTATATTTGTTTATTTGTACGTATTTTCCTTCAATTTTATGAATGATTAAAGGGAATGATGATGTGTATTTTCAATAGGGAGTTCAAATCCTATATTTCATACGTAGGCGGTCATCAATATAAAGACGTAAAAGATGGAAAATTTCTGTGGAGGACGTGAGGTCGTGATACAACAACATAATTAGTGAAGACCTCTTTTCCTGTTCGATAAGTCGCCAGGAGAAAATAACAAGAATCTATAAACATATAAGTTCCTATTGAATCATTGATATTATATCTTCCTAGCCTTTATTATTCCTTGGATTATTTGGGATTGCTTACTGTTTCAACCGCTATTACCTGATTAATAATGGTTTTACCACAGAGCGACAGGCATCGAACCTTCACAATCTTGAGGGCACCGAAATTCAAAATTTGTCGGTATATTTAAAAGAACTGATGGGATAAAAGAACGGAAGGGACTGGATAAAGTAAATTAAAATGATAAAGATGATGATGATTGAATATGTCCTCGAGTTACCACATTCTAAAATATATAATTTAGACCATGGACGGCGTTGCAATGCTAGTGTAGCGACTTCTGTGCTTAAGATCTTGGCTTCAAATCCTAAATCGGACCGAATGTTTTTATGATCTACAGATATTTGTTTCAGAGTTTGGGTGTTTTCTATGTATATTATGTGGGTATTTACAAAAAAAATATATAAATGATATATTAGTCAATCTAACTTTCACAGTAATTTACAAGCTCGGTTTAGTTTGGAACTAGTTGAAGTTATGTTTTAGATGTCCCAAAAAATAATGAAAGTTGTTAAATTCTAATAAAATAATATATTGTCGTTCAGATACAATACAGAAACACGTGGTTTATCCTTGACAAGCAATTCTAATGAATTGCTTGTCAAGGATAAACCACGTGGATAAGCACTTACTACAAAATTACAGACCGCTCATATTGTATCCGTCCATTTTATCGTCCTGTTCATGATACATATTTACAGTATTATAAATAAACGCAATCTGCGTTATGCAGCTGTGGATACGTATTGTCTTTATTGTACTTAATTGGTATTCTCTCGTAGTAATCATTGCTACTCGTACATCGTTTGTTCATTGGAGTTATTTTTAGTTTCAAAGTTTGTTCAAAGCTTATTGTACATAATATTTTGTAAGTTTAGTAGGTAGAAGGGTTATGTTATGGGTATTCAGGAATTTTCGAGTTTTCATGCGACTTTCTTTCACATTTATCATTACTCTTAGCATTGCTGGCGACATCTGTAATACTTACTCTCTTTCAGTAACATTCAGTTGGTTGAATGATGGTTGGTACTCTAACACAGCAACACTACAGCTACTTGACAGGATAGATGGCGTTGTTAAACAATGAATAGTATTGACCGAGCAAAGATCGGTCGCTCAGATACTACACATTGACACAGATATTGGCAAATAAAGGCAATTTTATCAACGTTTTACATTTATTCATTGAATGTTTCTTAGATAGCAGCCGTTACTGCTGACGTCTTGCAATTCGAAGAATACGAATATCAAGATGGAAAATGAACTGAAGTTTCTTTGAATTTGTTTTGATAATTGCTGCTTTTGCTTTTCAAGTAATATTTCATTACTTGACCAAATGTTTGTGTGATGTGCAAATATTCGTTTATGTGTTTTTTATGTATAATATGTATGTATTTACAATAAAAAGTTTACATGTACTTATATCAGTTGTCTAGTACCCATAGTACAAGCTTTGCTTAGTTTGAGACCAGATAATATTGTGTGTTCTATGTACAAAACATTTATTTATTGTCTGAAAATATTTATTTCATATAGTAGTAACGTTCAAACTTAATGTTAGCAAAAACCCTTTTGTATATAAATTCAAACCTTCACATCACATCAAGAGCCTTTGCTAGTCCATACCCTAACCATTAACCAACGAGATAGAAATTGTAATCATTATAACAAATACAAAAATGTGAAAAAAAAAATATTTTAGATTATTTTCTCAATAGCTCTGTAATGTTACGAATTTAAGAACAACCGTTATTTGCCACATTCAATTCTTACCAATATTATAAATGTAAAGTAACTCTGTCGGTCTGTCATATACACGCTGGAGGGAACGCTGGCGGAAACTAGTCTTTAATAAGATCTATGGGTCATAACTTGTGACTTAAACCCATTTACATTTTAAACAGAGACCAATAAAGCCAAGCTTCTCAAAGCTCCTGTTCACCCATTAAAGTAGGCACCAAAATAAACCTACGTTGAAGGGTCAATATTTACTGTAATAAATGTTAATTAAGCTTATCGGTATCTCAAAGAAATATTATTAAGCGAAGACTAACAATTCTGGGTAAAATTATATTACTTTTTTAATGAGTTGCAAAAGTAAATTAATGTTATTAGGAATACATGAAATACAAGATCGCCAGCGCTATCTACTGTTTAATAAAATTTCGTAATGACATATTTAATATGTTATTCCCATTACGAAGATATTTGTGTAAACAATGATGAAATAATTGCACTAGTACCTGAAACAAAGTAAACCAACTATGTTAAAGTATATAAATAAAAACAAAACATTTTTTTAATTTAGGTTACTTTGGTAATACTAAGAACAGAACCACGGCCATTTATCTACAACTTGTAACACTAAAATCTGTAGTTATTTGTTTTTTTCAGATAGGTGGATTCTCCCTTTATGTCCAGTTGGTTGTACATCCACACAAATTGATATGTGCATTTATGTTTAATTCTAACAATAGGATAATAGTCACTCTGTAACTTATAAAATATGGATTTATCGATGAGTCCGAAATTAAGAATTTTAACTTATCATTGACTTTATCAGTAGGTGGTGAAACTAGACCTTAGACCTTTAACTGGCTTATAGAAGAAAATAGAAGGCTGTTTCAGGAACATTGTTAAGGTCCATTACCATCACTTGAATAATTGACACTATTCCATTTTGCTTTTTTAACGGAACGTTTTTTGTGCGGTTCAAATAACTTTCGGTATTTCTGGACCGATCTTCAAATGTTTAATGAAAGATTGTGCTCCCACCTTGAAGGAAATCAGGCTGCTCGTTACTTTTACGTTGTTCTTCTTTGACCTTCATAATAAAAAGGATCAACCGTCTTACCCTACATTTGTTTAAGATAGAGTACTCTGGATCTGTACAGTACAGTTGAAATCCAGTTCTTATTAGATACTACTATCACAATAAATCACCACAATCAAAAACAACATGGCGCCAATACATTATATCACACTTTCGTCAGCTTTTATCACACATGATCACCTTCTACATTAATCGCCTCACAATTATAGTTAATTAAGTTTTAATTTATAACACAGCATCAGATTACCGTTGCAGCTCTTACACCCATACCATCATCTTATCATTAGCGGAGCATCAAGAAAACTGCCCAATTATTGCTAAAATAATACGTTTTTACGGCAGTCGTTTGATTAAAACATTTTAGTTTATCTCAAGTTGCACCCGCCTGCACAAGTTTATGAGATCTACCGACCGGTTTTTCGGAATTTCAACTTCATATCAATACGATAAGATAGTGTAGTCTAAACTTTATTAGTCCCGATATGTGAGACTCGAATGCTACCTTATAAAGTAATGCCGCGATGATATCCACAAACAACATTTTTGTTTAAATTCCACGCGCTAAAGTGTTTCTAAGTATCGAATGAAATGAGCTAGAGGGTTTCCTTTATTTACATATTTCTTATTTTAATGTCGTACCTTATTATATGATCTGTCAGTCAAAGTCAAATTAAAAATCAACGCAGCCGTTCCAGAGATTAGCCGGAAAAACACAGACAAACAGACTGACAGACCAATTTTTTGAAAACAGATTTTTTTGAGAGAGATTTAGGATAGCTGATGTTATAAAAGTAACGTAAAATTAAGATTACCTTTATATACGTACAATAGATATAGATGTAGGTATAGATAAAATGTATAAATCTATATATAAAATGTATAGACGTATGGATACCCTGGCCCGGTTCTCTGGCCCCAACATTTCTTTTAGCATCGTCGTCACAAAGTAATAAGTGTTCGTTAATGCTTCAAGTACACATTTACCAATGTTGCTAAGCGCTAATGTTGAAACTTACTAAGTGTTACATTACCCGCTAGTATCATTATGATTGACAAATCAAGGGCCTGTCATGAACTTCTGTGGTGAAGGGTATCTTATTCTAGTACTAGCAGCCGCCCGCGACTTCGTACGCCTGGAGGTAATTATTAACATAATTTTTAATTGGTCGATGGTAAAATACTTTTCATTGTTAATAAGGTAACATCCCCCTTTATAGCATTTCAAGTCTCCTACTTCAAAAATTTCATACAAACTTCCAACCCCCGTTTTACCTCTTCAGGGATGGAGTTTCGTGAAATCCGCGGAAATCTCAGCCGATGTCTACACTCTACACCCTATAGGTGTTATAGTTTCTGAGGTTACGTGATTAATCAATGAGTAGTATTTCCTTATATATTAAAGTCTAAAACTAACAATTATTTTTTGAATTTCTTCTAGTAGATTTTATTTTATATCAGTTTTAATTTGATAGAAAGATATATTGTATTGTTACAAAATCAAACTGAAAATTGGTTAAAGGTTGTTCAAAAACAGTTTATTTATAAGAAGTTTTATTTTTCTTATTTCAAATTCCATAATTTTGACCTGTTTCAGCAACAACGGAGTGGAATTTATGTTGGACACTTCATATTCGCAGCGATCCTACCGAGATTACTAGAATCAAGACTTTATTTAATTAAACTTACTATTAAAATATTCTGTAATTCTTAAAACCCCTGTATAAAGTATAGGGTTTGGTATTGTGAAGAGGCACTGCTTGTCACATTCTATACAATAATAAAATAATAAAATTATTAAGAAATTTATCGCATTTAGTGTCAATACAGGCAGATTTAATTTTATTATCTTTAGATTGTCAAATAAATGTTCTCCTGTGTTTATATAGCATGTGGTGTTTAACTCACTGATGTTTAAGTTAAATAAGAATAATAAGTGTAAATAAGAGAACAAATAAGTGTAAACCCATTTTTAAACACTTATTTAAAGTAATTTATAATAAGTGGGCACCGAGAATCATCCGGGAGTGCCTATTAAATAATTTAAATAATGTTGCACATTTACACGAATACGATAATTTCATAGCAAGACTGTCAATTGATTTATTGCACAGAAAGAAGTAAGAAAATATAACAAAGTTACGATTTATGTAACATGAAACACATACCCGTGTGTGGCCACAGTCGTTTAAAAGGACGACAGTCATGATTGTGTCGAGTTCGGACACAAGACGTTCTCTTTTAATAGCTATGAAGTAATTCTGATCTGACCCACACAACGAACTGCTTAAACACTCACTCAGATAAGGTGAATAATAAAAATAATTAAAAGTATATTAAGTTGTGATACGATATCTACCCCATGGGCTATCTATTGATATCTATTCCATTATCTACCATTGTAGTGCTAACCTATCGCGTTCTTAACTTATCTGCCTCTTAATCTTTCGTATTCTCAACTGCCTCCATGGCGCAGTGGTAGCATATGCGACTGTTGTGCTTGAGATTCGGTCCTGGGTTGGGTTAAATGTTTGTACGATCAGCAAATATTTGTTTTGAAGTTTTAGTATTTATATTTACATAAAACGTAAATATGTATTTATATCAGTTATCTAGTATACACAGTTATAGTTTTTGGGCTGGGGGCTGCTATTAGGAAATTCCTAATAGCAGCCCGGAGTTTGGAAGTGTGGCGGTGATTCACGCCCGTGCCTCGGAGAGCACGTAAAGCCGTCGGTCCGGGTTGTCATGAACATCTATGGCAATCGTTATTGGGAAGTCAGTGCCCTCAAATATATTGACAACTAATTCAATCTTCGAATTTCAGTTCTCCCTTAAGGTTGCGGAGGTCCGATGCCAGTCGCTCCGTGGAAAAACTGAAATTCAAGTAAAACCGGTTGAGCTAGTAGCCCACCCCAAATAAACTTGGGAATAATGGCAAGGAGGATGATCACATACACAGTACAAGCTATGCTTACTTTGGGACTAGATGGCATTGTGGGTAAGATGTTTAAAACAACTTTATTCTCAGTTTTTTTGTCTATAAAAGGCATTAGTAATATACATACTATGTCGCAGGGGATTTCACAAACATACACGAAACTGCAACAAAGAATACACATACAACAACAATTTATATCTTACAAAGTGTTGTGCTATGTGGGATTTGAACCCACAATACTACGCCCAGTAGAAAGCGGCATGGCAACCACTTAAATCACTAGGCCAACCGAGCAGTCAATGAGCTAAAATATGTTTCTTAAATTAACAAGAGCGGTGTTCAAAATCGATACATTATCAGCTTTTATGTGCTATCATAAGATAACTTATATAAAAACTTTATACACAAGTTTGGTATTCGTCGTATTTGCTCAGAAAGTAGGTGAACTTTGTACTATTTATTTTGTTATACACCCGTGAGCTTGCATCCACACACTATCGACTGGCAAATTGAGAACGGCTTTGGTCCGGATTACGTGTGAATGTTTGAAAGGTACAGCACAAAAAGCTGTCATGCCGTCAAAGCTTTTGCATCTGAATAAAGCTGTGCTAGGTCTTTTCAACTTTGTTACAGTTTCACTCGTTGTGAAGGTTGCTTTTAATATAATTATTTTATTTTCTATTACACAACATCATCTAGTCCCAAAATAAGCAGAACTTGTGCTATGGATTCAGTTTTTCAGTTTTTGTAAATACATACGTATTTATTATACATAGAAAACACCCAAACTCAGAAACAAATGTTTGCAGATTGTACAAACATTTGATCCGACCCGGGAGTCGAACCCGAGACCTCTTGATCAGCAGCTGCATACGCTAACCACTAGACCAACAAGGCAGGCATTGTTTATATCCTAAATATGAATTGTGAGGAAGATTGGAAGATTTACTCATCTAAGGCAAAATAATGTGTAAACGTCAAATAATGCGATTGCATTGTAGCATGGACAAGGTATGTAAACAAAAGTACTTGTCCAATATTTCAACCTTGTAACAAGCTATTTTATTGAATGATTTTTGGGCCAAGATCGTAGGTAAATTGAACAAAATTACGAATGAGATTCTCAGTAAGTTAAAAGTCATGGTATGAAAATGTTTTATACCACATACTAACCTTTTTCCTAAATATTACTTGACCTTGTCCATATCAAGCGACTGTCAACTTTTAGCAATATGAATGTTTAATACAGGTTAGAATGTACCTTATTTTAAATTCTATAAGTTACACATCTTTGCTCTGATTCAATTATATTAACAATCCCTAGGTTAACAACACTTAACAAAGTGGCTTGCATAACTTTATCAGTTCGAGAGTTTTGATGGCATCGAAGCGTAACTAATGGTAGTACATGGTTCATTTATTATGATGTCGCTATGGACATGATGATCATAAGCCGGTATAACGTTTAATAGACTGTCTCGTAATTTTAAAAGAAGTTGTTAAACGATATAAAATCTCTATTTTAAACAGCTATGTGCAGCTGTTTGGTGATAAAAGAAATAATTTTGATTTGAAAAAAAAACACCCGTTCTTTTTTCAAATTAAGATTTTATATTTTGTCACTTTTTAGCTACTTACAATAAATCAAAAAAGTTCATATTCATGTATCGCATTGATTGGCTATCGTAAACTAAATTTTTTTTTTAGATTTTGTTTTATTATTTTTATTTTGTATCAGTTTTAATTTGATAGATAGATACCTTGTATTGTTACAAAATGAAACTGAAAATCGGTTAAAGGTAGTTGAAGAACAATGAAAAAATAAATATTGCACTTCGCCTACTCGCAATTTCAAAATGATTAATATTTATTCCTTACCTCATGTAATACTCAAACTTGTTGTGCACTCGTGAACATTGTAGTACTAACATAAATCTCAGAATAAAAAGAAAAATTTGTTCTCACTTCAAGACTAAACGTTTCCTGCCCGACCCATACTTATCCCTAGTGTTCAAAGCCTATAAATATACCGCAAACGAAATTATTTACAGTTGCGTGTTGAACACCGCTACATTGTTCATTTGTTATGCCCTTGCCGACCTTTTGTAAAAAAAACACCAACTTCCTCTCCGTACTTTACACTCCGCCAACCATGGTTTTGATAAGCGAGGATTGAAGGAAAATGGTTTCCTATATTTTACATTTCAAACAATGGTCAGCAATTAGAGGTGCTGATTCAATCGATTACTTAAAACATAATTAAAAATTTTATACGGAATCGAAAGTCTCGTTGTTCTGACGGTCAGCGAATGCGACTGACAACTGCCGATCAAGAGTTGATCAATTCTTAGACCGGCCAAAATTATTGTTTGGTTTGCTTAAAATTGTTATTGATAGCCCGGAGTATGAAAGTTTGGCGGTGTTTTACGCCTGTGCCTCACTGAACACGTTAAGCCGTCGGACACGGTCGACATGAACATTTATGGCAATCGTTGTTGGGAAGTCATTGCCGTCAAATATACTGACAACTAGTTCAAAGCTCGAAATCGTCAATCGCTCTCAGGGTTGCGGAGGTCCGATGCTAGTCGTTCGGTTAAAAAACTGCCATATTGCCTTTTCGCAATACAATGCAATCTTCATACATACAAATAACAGACTCACATACAAAAATAATCATCTGTCATTACGTTCTCACATATAACAGTTAAAAAATACATTCACAAAGTTACACACACACCTAAACACATTCTGTGTCATAATAGTGAATGCATAGGCTTCTTTGGGCCTATAATATGACAGAGGGGAACGCCTGCCTATCGCCACTAACTAACGTGTTTAAAGATCTAAAAATGCACACACAAGCTTATGTTCTGAAACAGTTTAGTGATACGGGTTTGCCGATACTATAATTATAAATATTCTGAACCGCTGAAATCCCGAAGAAATTCACAGAACCAATTTTTCTAAACAAAGTTTTTAAGATTGCTATCTTTAATGGCTGTTTCAACTGTAGCTGTAAAGAATATCAGCACAGAAATCTTCTTTATAAAATCTGTTTTATAAATAAGAAGGCATCATGGTTCATTTAGATTAAGGAGTCTGAACAATGGGTTTACAGTTTATGTCGGAGTAATAAAACCAATCTTGGTCGAGCCTGTCGGACTGACTTATGTCATACTGAGAGAGAACTTGGAAACTGTCGCAAAAACTAATCTAATGATCTTTGCTATCTAACTTGGTATTAAACTTGAGTGATTAATCAATCTTAATTGGATGAAACGTCTAATTTGGTATAACAAATATTCTCCCTCTTTTTACACTTTAATCTACTGAATAATATAATTATAATTTAGTTGAAGAGATTTTTTAATAACGAGGGTACTAAGATAACCGTGTGTGGTTCATTCCTAAAAATTAGCTTTTTAATTTAAGTACTATTATTTTAAATATATATCTCGATCCAACTCTTGAATTAAGAATACATCTACATTACCTCACGTGAGAATCTACAAACATGCATGAAACGAAAACAAATTACTTCTAGACTCAAAAAAACAATTTGCGGGATAAACAAAGCGTTGTCCTGTGTGGTGACCGATCCACAACACTCAGCATAGTATAAAACTAATAGGCCAACCAGGAGTTCTCTCAATCTAAAATATACCATATTTTTTTAACGATTTTTTTATTAAATATTCATGTTGGGATATTTAGACAGATTACATGGTCAGTTTAATAATTAATTACGGCTCATCTTTATATTTCCATTACTATTTTTGATTCTTTTCTAATAGACTTTCGTAATTCAGTGTCTGAGAACTCTACAAAAATCTTTATAATTTATTGTAATTCTATTACAACGAATGGTGACCCACTCCATGCCGGTCCATCCGTGCTGAAATCTGCGTAGTTCTACTACCTTATTGTGTTCAATATTAGAGCACCCATCAACTTCTTAGTTCAAGGTTTACCATGTTAAGGTTATAACCAAACCGCCTACACCATACACCTACACATGATAATATCATTAAAGCCAACAACAAGAAACCGCACGCAATTATTTTTAATGAACCGGAAGCATTACAGACACATACTTTTTTACCCGTAATTTGATTAGAATCATTTTAGGGCTTTAAATTTATTATCAGTGCTGGCAAAATTTCTTGTAAGTAGACTACATTATATATAATTAAACTCTAAAATTTTACACACGGATTGGCCTCATTTACCTTCGTCAACATAATAGCGCACCTATTATAGTAACAAAGTTATTAAAATACAGAATAACTAATATCACTAAAGTTACAAAGAAAATATTTGCAATATTTTTCAATATATAAGGTAAATATTAGATCAAACACTAAGTAAATAAGTAATTGTTCTAAATTGTTTCAATAAGTGCCATCAGTGACATTATACACATAACGAACGACGAAGTATTATTTTTAAACAAATATGATTAAAAAATATATGAAAACGTCGAAACTGTTTCAAAAGTAAAAAATTGCCAAATGCGTGTCAGGCCACACATAGAATAGGATTCTATAGACAACCATAATGATACATGAATAAACGTCCAACAGATAATTGTTATGTTTACTTATTGTTTCAATATTTTTGTGCGAAGTTTTCCAAGTAAGTTCATTTTACAAATTAGGCCTCTATAACTATATAATTATATATAATTACCTAGTGACGTAGAAAGTTAACGAAATGTCATTAATCAAAATCCATACAATTGCGTCGCTGTTTAGTGAAATGCCTTTAGAATATAATTAAATTGGTGTTATTTCTATATTACTGTAATATATTATTGGTTTGTAGTTCGATTGGAAAGCAAAGAAATTTCAGAAAGATTTGAAACAGATAAAAAAAATGTTTGACAAAATACATAAAAAATTTCAAAACTTCATGCTGAAAAAAAAAATTGAAAATAATGTCTTTGTTTAAATATCTTTAAAAGTCATCGACTAACAAAATAAAGTCAATAAACTTAATCTTGACTCTAGAGCCTCCCATCTACTGCACCCTCGATTGCAATTAAGCACACAATTTCCAAAAACCGTAAATAATTAACATATTCAATAACCAAATATACCGAAACTGCACATATAAAACCATAAAATAGTTATGACAACGGTTACCTACGCATATAAATAACAAAATTATTATTATTTATAATACTTATGCATATTTAATAGACACTAACGTCACGTGTGAATGCTTTTTACCATCAGCTGGAGGCGATGAATTCTCCGCTACCAGTCTGCTGTGAAAACAAACATGACTTGACCACTTGACCAGCGCGTACACATCGCGAGCTGTGTCCATGTTTGAAATATACTCCACACTCCACAGTATAATGTCTTAAGCATCTTGATTACACATATTGAATAAATATGGTCATATAGTTTGTAATGCAAAATTCTGATGTTCGTGCTTAAATTATTCAGTTACAAATGCCACGTACATGTTTGTAATAATAGGATTGTCAAACATTAGCAGATTACACAACATGAATAACTGAAGAGCTTACCCCATTTCATTAATATTATAAACTCAAGTTTGTGGGGATCATAATGCTCTTACATTTATGAATCTATTGGGCAAATACTATGCATGGACGTTAATAAAATTATACTTGGAAGAAATCTGGTATGCTCCTAGAGTTACAAGTAACATCGACTTTTTTATAAATTATTAAGAAAGAGAATAGATTTCCAATAATAAACTGATTCTTGTCGAAACAAAATGTTGCATATTCAGAATAAGTCAGCAAGTCATAGGTTCAAACCTTAAAAGCGAAAGTAATACCTTTGGACACACCATGTGTTCCCACGGTCAGCTACAAGTTGCTTGTGTATATTACACTTTTTTACGTAGCTACGATACTTTGATATTGAAAAATACTGCATTATATGGCTGCTTACTAGAAGGATAAAAATTATGTGTGTATATTCGTGAAGCCCCGAAATTATTGAATAATATGATAGTTCGTGATTATTTAATTACTAGGTAAACCTCACACCTCCGTCTGTGTCTTCTATTACCCGTACCATGATGTTATAGCGGTAGTAAGTTTGTTTCCCATAAAAAAGGTCATAGTGACCGAACCTTAAAAGACAGATATAAAAGAGGGAAACAATTCTGTCATATATGATTTTTGCAAAACTTTTAGCTTCTAACTTCGCGAGCGCACGCACCGTTAGCTCTCAATCGTAAAAAGAGGGACACGATTTTGAAACATTCTTCATTTGTGATCCGCTCCTTTTGGTCTTAGCGTAATAATATATAGTCTTCCTCGATAAGTGGGCTATGTAAAAATGAAATATTTTTTTAAATCGGACCGATTCCTGAGATTAGCGCGTTTAACCAAACAATCAAACTCTTCGCTTTATAATAAATATTAGTGAAGATTATGAGCCTTTAGTCATTAGACTTATTATTTGTTTAATATAATAAAAATACGATGTTACGTAATTCTGAGTAACATCCAATTCGCGTTCTCGATCCTTATTTTTAAATAGCTATGGTTATTTTTACTATCTGCCGAGCCATGAAGCTGAATGATAATGTTGTATCTTAACTTTAACGATACTTTTATTGCAAATACCCAAAAAGTATGAAGAAAAGTATTGGTTTTGTACGCAACAAAGTAGAATTGTAATTGCGCTCTCCTATTAAGGTATAATTTGTATCTCCGTCTGTTAATAAGGAAAAACCTCTAGCCCCAAAACATAAAATTATACGGTAATGGAGGCGAGCTATTATCATTACGCTATACTTAAACACCAGGGCCCGCAGTAGTAGTAATACATCCGCTGTAATGTGCTAAAATACCTGAATACAATTTACTAGTCAATAAAAGTTTATACGACCGCGTTCCGAACGATATAAGTTGTTATTTATTGAGTGCAACTGGCAAGGCGTTCGTAATAAATCATAATGTCCATTTGTCGAACATAAAACAAGTATATTCAACAAAATAATACTCAGTATGGTTTTGAATATCTCAATGTAAACTAGCAACACTTGCATTTCAAAGAAATGTTTGTATAAAAACGGTGCATTCAGGATTGTCGTCGGGCAGTAGCGACTTCCCATCGAGTTTGAATGTACATACTTTTATGAGACTACAAATCATTTCGTTTCAAGTATGTGGACAACTCCAACGGACATAAGCATATGTAATGTTTATTATTCCGGTAGGTATGTTAGCCCGTAGATGTACAGTTATGGACAGAGCCGTTTGCTAAAGTCTTGGGTATAAAATTAAATTTGATTGTTGGTTATTAATCGAGGACTATTAATAAAACGGGGAAACGAGTTATATCTGAATTTATAATCAAAGTTAAATGATAAACTATTCTGTCTGTGTCAACGTCGTGATCGAAGTTGTAGTTAAAAGTTGACCCGAGTCTCATTTTACAAATGTAAATGTTCTTGCTTTGAGTCGGAATATAAATTGAAACATGTTAAAATATAATACATGCTATTAGGAAATTTCTCATACTCATTTATTAATTTGGAGTTCAAAGAAAAATAACTTTCATTATGCCTCAGACCGGATTTTAGAATTTATTATTACTTTCAATTTAATATTTCACCAAGAAAAGGTTTAATGAGTTTGGTCGACGTGAAAACCACGTGAAAATAAATTTTTAAGGGCCTTCTCGTCGGCTTTTGAGGCACAGAAACCTAAAATATCCAGCGATGAAACTTACAGTATATTTTATGATTGTTTGGGGCTTCACTTTTGTAGCAAGAAAAACTCCAAATCGTAATTTTTACTTGGTTTATATCCGTAAAGTATTTTACAATAACAATTAGATGTTTCGTGCAAGGCGTTGAATCGATGAGTAAATTAAGTTAGTAGGAGGTACTTGGGAAAAATACATGTAGGTAGATTATAAATAAACGCAGGCGTCAACATCCTCCCCCCGTTGAAAACCCCAAGTTTTCAACCTCCTATGATTTCCTCTTCGGTTGGCAAAGGACAGATGCGCACTAGAGGTCGTCGTACAGTTCCTCGAATTGTATTGATATCGGCGACGCGCGATATTCCGTCCGGTCCAGGAAACAGTCTTGTTATACGTCCAAGTCTCCAGAATAAGGGTGGAACGTCATCTTCTTGTAGTACGACCATGTCGCCAATTTTCGCAGTTGATTTGTTGGTCTTCCATTTGCGGCGATGTTGTAACTCTGATAGGTATTCACGTTGCCAACGAATCCAAAAAATGTTGTAATATTTGCTGTAGTCTTGCGTACCGCTGCAAATTAGTGGCGTTGCAGTCTTGCAGAGGACGTGATGGCAGTGCGGTGAGAGCTCGACCAATGAGGAAGTGCCCAGGAGTAAGGCAATGAAAATCGTCAGGAGAGGAAGATAAAGGATACAAAGGCCTACTATTCAAAACAGCTTCGACCTGTGTGAAAAGAGTTGAAATCTCCTCAAAAGTTAAATGGGAATTTCCCATTACGCGTTTAATATGAAATTTTGCTGAACGCACACCGGCCTCAAAAATCCCACCAAAGTGAGGAGCGTAAGTTGGTGAAAAATTAAATTCAATGCCTTCCGAACATGCAAAATCAGATAGGTCATTACAATACATTTTGAAATTATGATTGATTTCTTTCGCTCCTTCAACAAAATTGCGTCCATTATCGCAGAATACCTCCGTATGCTTGCCCCTGCGCGACACAAACCTACGAAATGTCATATTAAAAGCGTCCTTCGATAGATCGCTTACTGCCTCTAAATGTGAAATTTTATATCTTAAACATATGAAAAAACAAAGATAATATTTAATTATAGTAGCACCGCGGCCTCTTTTATTCAAAATAAGAAAAGGACCTGCGAAATCCATTCCTACTGTTTGAAATGGAAAGCTTGTCGTGACACGTTGTGACGGTAAATGTCCCATTATAGGGGTAATGGTCTTACCCTGCAGACGCCTACATCTACAGCAATTATGAAAAATGCGTCTTGCTAAATATCTATCGTTAACGGGCCAAATGTATTCCCTAACCATAGCAAGTAACGGTTGCGGGCCAGCATGCAAGCCACGTTTGTGTTCGTATTCAAATATCAGTTTGGTTAAAGGATGAGAAGCATGCAGCAAAATAGGATGTTTTCTGTCGTAATTTAAGTCCGATAATTCTAGTCTGCCACCAACTCGAATGACTTTATCATCACCTAAAAATGGCGTTAGTGATAGAATATTTGATTTAGGACTTAACGGTTTTTTATTAAGTAACAAATTATATTCGTTCAAGAAAGATTCTTGCTGTGATAAGCGACACAGTATGAGAAATGAATTATTTAATTCGTCGACTGTTAAAAGGCCAGAATATTTCTTGCTAATATTTCTACAATTATTGATGAATCTTAAAACATAAGCAAAAGATCGTTTTAGTCTATTTAGGCTAGAATATTTTTTGAAAATTATTATAGATTCACTACTTGAACTAATATTGCAAGTAACAATAGAATTAGATTTAGTTTCAGGTAAGTTTGTCTTAACTATTTTATTTAAAATAGGCCAACTATTCTCACTCTCCGTAAGGAACAGAGGGCCTGACCACCACATTTTAGTGTTAGCTATCTGATCGGGACTGATTCCTCTTGATATATAGTCGGCGGGATTGAAAGATGTAGGTACGTAACGCCACGATGACACATCTGTTAACTCAGATATCTCGGAAATTCTATTCGCTACGAAAGTTTTTAGACTTTGAGGACGAGCATGAAGCCATCCCAGTACAACTGAAGAATCGCACCAGTGTACCTGATGCTGAATCTCAAATCGTAACGACTCTCTGACTGCCTTACATAGATTCGCCGCTAGTAAAGCCGCACATAATTCTAATCGAGGAATCGTTGTACTTTTAATTGGAGCTACTTTAGATTTCGCACAAAGTAGCTTAACTGTTACCATGTTTGCCGCACTTACAGAACGCAAATAAATGCATGCTCCGTATGCTTGCTGGGATGCGTCACTAAACGAATGAAGTTCAATAGATATAGGTTCATCGCAAAGCACACGTCGCGGTATTTCTACTAGTAACAAAGATGGTAGGGCTGTGGTAAATTTATCCCATTCCTTTTGAATATCAGAAGGAACGGGGCAGTCCCAAGATAAGTTTAGCGTCCACAAACTTTGTAACAATATTTTCATTTTTATTACGCAGGGGCTAATTATTCCTAAGGGGTCAAAAATTTTAAAGATAGAAGAGAGCATGGATCTTTTAGATAAATTTGTGGTATCAGATAAAAGGGGAACTTTAATAGGAAAATAAAAATTATCATTAGATGGATTCCATCCCATACCCAAAGTATTGGTAGATTCGCTAACCATTAGATTATTGTCTGTTAAATCCGATGTATTAAATAAAGACGGTATATTAGTCTTAAATTTACGAAGATTAAAACATCCCCGTTTAAGTGCATCAGTAACGGCCTCTTTGATATATCGTAGACTTTGCTCACTATCAGCCCCAGTAATGAGATCATCAACCAGAAAGTCGTGCTGTATAATATTTTTTATGAAAGGATCAGTGGTTTCTTCCCCGATCTGCCACAGACAACGGGTACTTAGGAAACTAGAGCTTGCCATTCCATAAGTTACAGTATTTAATTGTAATGTTTTAATAGGCATGGACTCGTCCTCCCTCCACAGCACAAGTTGAAGCCGACGGTCTTCCTCCTGGACACGGACCTGACGGTACATCTTTTCGATATCCCCTGTGAGGAGGTACTTATGCTGTCGAGCTCTTATCATGATCGAGAAAAGAGAATCTTGAATATTAGGACCTACTAAAAGAATATCATTAACTGATAGGCCCGATGAAGTAGGAGCTGAGCCATCGAATACGACTCTAATCTTTGTTGATTCGCTAGTTTCTTTAAAAACAGCATGGTGACATAAGAAATATGATGATTGAGTTGGAAATGAGGTTACTTCAGAGAGGTGACCTAAATCTGCGTACTCACGCATAAATTTTATGTATTCAGATTTGACATGTGGTTGTTTTCGAAATCTTTTTTCTAAATTTAATAGTCGTTTTTTAGAAAGTAAATATGAGTCGCCAAGACAATCAGGTGCATCCTTTAAGGGCAAAGCTACAGAAAATCTGCCAGATTCGAGGCGTAAGGTGTGGGCTAAAAAATGTGATTCACATGCCATCTCACTCTGACTAAAAATAGGTTTCGTCTGTGGAATAGTTTCAATGTCCCAAAATTTGCTGAGTTCTTGATGAAGGTCAGTATCAGCGGACATACAAGAAATCGTTGATTGAGTGTATTGGGTATTTGTGTTTTTGATCGTATTGTTGAAGTGAAAATTTATATTAGTAGGACCGGAAATTAACCAACCAAAACGAGAACTTCTCAATATAGGCAAATTAGCACCGAGAGAACGTTGCTCACGGCCGAGAATGTCCCAAAAAAGATCGGCACCTATTAGAACATCAACAGGTGCTGGTTGATGAAAACTAGGGTCTGCTAAAAATATATCTTTAGGAATATTGAATTGTCTAGCGTCAATCGGTACTTTAGGTATATCTCCTGTTAATGCTGGTAACACTAGAAAAGTAGAAGTGACGTTAAAAGGTTCAAGCATAGACCTCAATTGCACTACACACGTGTCTGTAGTCTGACTGGTTACTTTGTTGCCAATGCCGATAATATTGACATGAAGACTAGACATGGCTTCTACACCTAATTTTGTTTTAAGAGATTTAGTTACAAATGATGACTGACTACCACAATCCAAAAGGGCGCGAACCTTCTCCTTTTGATTTGTTTTCGGATTACAAACTTCAATGTAGGCAGTAGACAGTAGAACATGTGTATTAATTTGGTTTGAATAATTAACAGTTGTGTCATTACTATCGTGGCTGGAAGTAAAATTGACATCTGAACTATTACAATTGGTAGTTTGTTTATGTATAAGGCTATTGTGTTTAGCATTGCACATGCGACATGGACCCATACGACAATGTCGCACATTGTGCCCAACCCTTAAGCAGTTGTGGCACAAATTTAACCTATTTACTTCTTTAATGCGGTCGGCTATGCATTTAGCCAAAAATTTAGGGCAGTCGTAAATGCGATGATCACCCTTACATACAACGCACAAAAAGGTCGGTGTTGAAGTATCTTCAACATTAGATACGTAAGACTGATTGCGTTTAACGGGAGTTACACACCTTGGTGCTGTCTGAGACTTTGTCTTAGTACACGAATGACTCCTATTTATTGCTTCGAGAACATCGGCACGATCTATAAGAAATTTAAAAAACTGTTCCAAGTTAGGAACGTCATCCAACGTGCCACGGCACTCTTCCCATTTCGTAAGGGTGTAACTATCAAGCTTAGAACTCATTATGTGTATGATTAAAATATCCCACGCACTAGTAAGTTGACCAAGATTCGTTAAAGCGCGTAAGTTTTTAGTAATGTGATCAACAAAGAATCTTAAAGATTTTTCAGACTCACGAGTTATCTGTTGTATATTTAATAATGAATTTAAATGATAGCTAATTAATTGACGTTTATTGTTGTATCGATCACATAATAACTTCCAAGCAGTGTTATAGTTCACACTAGAAACCTCCAAGTTAGCTATAATGCGAGCGGCATCACCCGCCAGGTACGAAGTCAGGTAATGGAATTTATGAATTGGAGCAATACTATCGTTATTGTGTACAACAGACAAAAAGGTGTCGCGAAATTCAAGCCAACGGAAATAAGACCCGTCAAACTTTGCAATTTCAATGCGAGGTAGTTTGAATCTAATATTTTGTTCGTCATTACAATGAGCTGTAGACATCATAGATGAACTTAAGTCCTTAGAATTACTTTCTTCGCGCTGACTCGAGTTATGTTTTTGTATAACATTTTGAGCAATTGCAATATTAGATATAAAAAACTGTTCAATGACGTCACGCTCGTCAATCTCACTAGATAAATTTTCTGAATTTAATACTTCTATTTGATTTTGCAATTCATCGAAACGGCTATAAATAGTTTGAAACTTGTTGAGTTTTAATGTCAGCTCAGCTATCTCAATCTGAGACAAAGTCTCTTTGGATGTAATATTTGACAAAAAGTTTCTAAATTTTGTGATTTGACCCTTTATAGAACTTCGTTTAACCAATAATTCTTGTAACTCTTGTGTTGTATTTGTGCCAATATCACTTACAATGTCTTTAGGCATGATGACGATAAAATAATGTAATTACGTTTAAAAATATATTACTAAATCTCCTTCTTTTCTATTTAAATTTAATTTATTCTCCTATTTAACTTAAAAGAATAAGACTTTATTTAAGACTGATAAATCAATTAAACCCAACAAGATAAGGTACTTTTGGAAAAAAAAACAAATAAAATAATAATTTAGCTCACGCTCCTCGTCCGGCGCAACCTGAGTCCGGCCCTGTGCTCCCAGCAAAATCCGTTCGCAGAGCGGTCGTCTATTGTCTCGAAATTGCGTAACCGCAGCTGATATCGACCTGGAATATTCGGCGGATAATATGTTATATTCGTCTAAACAACTTTTTAAAAGCCGTTTGTTGTTAGAATAAGAATAAAAGATTTTCTTTTCACAGAAAAATATGACTGTTTGTTTACTTTTTAAGTTTGTTTAAAAGTAACACAAAATTTTGGTTGACCGATAGGTTTGTATTTGTATATTTTATGGAAATAATATAGATTTGTAACTACATATACTTTGTACGGATAACGCAAACACAAGTAAAAACTATTTTGAATAGTAGATAGGTAGGTAATAAGGATTAAAAATGTTGATATGTAACTTGGAAAGGAATTTCACAAGGAAAGGGCACTTAGCTGCATTGGCCGTTGCTGCGGTGCGTAGCTGACCGGCGGTGGCTGCAATGGCTGGTAGTTACACTTCCAAGGAAACCAGGAAACTTCTTGAAATACACTGCGGCGCAATAGCTCGACCGTCAGTGTACAGATGCTTGAATTTATCTGTTATTCGAAGATTACAGGTCCTGTCACGGTCGCCAGATGTTTGGGGCTTCACTTTTGTAGCAAGAAAAACTCCAAATCGTAATTTTTACTTGGTTTATATCCGTAAAGTATTTTACAATAACAATTAGATGTTTCGTGCAAGGCGTTGAATCGATGAGTAAATTAAGTTAGTAGGAGGTACTTGGGAAAAATACATGTAGGTAGATTATAAATAAACGCAGGCGTCAACAATGATGAATATGCCAGCATAGAATAGATATCTTTATATTACCAAAACGACAATTCCTATAGGAACATTTAATTAAATAATACTATGGTAATAACATTTCCTTTCAAATAACATTCTTGACTACCTACCAAAAAAAATGCTACTTTTGTTTCAAAATTACATATGAGAAACATCTGTTATTATTATAATAATTATATATAAAAACTATTAGACCAAGGTAGAAACACCATCCATTAAAAATTTAAATTTTAAACTAACATTATAAATTTGAAAATAACTTTTTCTCTGACTGTAAAGTTTTCAGATCTACAGCTGCACCGATTTTCAGAACGTTAGCATGTAGATACTTTGCTTCTTGAAGAAGGACACGAACTTTTTACCGCGAAAAACGACATACACACGAGAGGAGCCGTGGGCAAAAGCGTGTATCTTTAAATATAAACTGACTTAAAACTGACAAAAGGAAGTTACTTCAGAAATGTAGGACTTTGCGAGTCAACGAGTAATTGTTGCATATGGTTATTAAATAGCATCTCAATAGCCCAACAGTGTGGGCTACCAAACTGCATTGTTGTATTGGCTGCATACGCAAGTTTGTATGATGACCACTACTAATGGATTCTGCTTAAGGTTTTCATCAGGCAGAGTTAATACCTATTTATGTATATACTTACAATAAACAATGTCATTTTGTGTCTGTATAATTTCATGATACACAAGTTTAAAAATAATTTTGTTTTTAGTGACATCCCTGATGTCAAACCTCATATGCGTTTGTAAATTTAAATACTAAATTACTTTAGAAACAGTTTTAACTGTCATAGATATGAAACGCGGTATAAAATGTAAGTCATTCTAAATATTATGATGCTTCACTTCATTCAACACAGTCCTTTTTTTTTATTATTTTCAGCATTCTTCTTCTTCTTCAGCATTCTTCTTCTTACTTATATTTCTTCTAATAAAAAGTAAGATATTCAGTAACTTGTCATTTATCACACCGTTATAGTTTTTGTATTCCTAAAAAGGAACCCCTATATTTAATTGATGTGTGCCTGAAGTTGTAAAAAATTTCCTAGTTTTAATTAGAAACTGTTAGTACTAGAAAGCTAAAATTTTGTGTGTGTGTGTGTGTGTGTGTTTGTTGTGTGAGGCCATAACATTTTGAAGTGGCGATTATGTAATGGAAGACGGAGTGCAGGTAGGTCCCTACAGGGTGGTCCGGCTTCTTAATGATGATTCTAGACACATTTTTACATTGAATATTACTCGTTTGAAACGTTCGGCTACCTGTGATCACGAGGAGTATAACCTGATTGAAACTTCGAGAAATAGAAGGTATTTCTTTTAGTTATCATATTTAATAATTTAACAGACTTAGCATTTTCTAATAATCTGGCATGTCAATAATCAGATTATAATAATAAAATCATTCGTGATATCTAAGCTTTTATATTATTAATATGGGTATATCACCAAGCCTAAGGCATTTTTTAAACTAACAAAGACTGATTAAAAACACACTCAATAACTAAGATTAATTCACTAAAACTATTCCAGATAACTACTAATCATGACTCATCTTAGCAAAAAAAATATTTCTTAATCTATCTATTTCGTAACGAGTTTAGATCAAAATGTGTGCCACCTTCTGTTTACATGTAACATTACTGCAATCTCGTAAACAACGTATGCAGGTAAACAAACCGTAACACGTAGAGAGTTTTGTTAGGAAATAGCCCTTTATTGCACAAACTACAAAGAGATAGGGTTACCTATAGTAGCATGTGTACCCTGCACTGTAGGGTAAAGAAAAAACGTTTGGTTAGCTGCTGCAAGATGCAGTTTTATAGTAAAGTATAGTGTTTTAACAGACATCTTTTATCGGTAGTCTAGTAGGTAGTCTGTACGATAATATAATCGAAGATAGCGATAAATACACAAAATACACAACATATATGCCTTTGAAGATGCAATTTTTAATATACCTCGTCAGGGATGCAGGATAGGTTATATCATACCTTTCATCTAAGCCCTATGCAAAATAGTTTCAGTAAAACTGTATGGTGAAGGATTATGTAAACAGAGTGTCGCTACCCCTATTCAGCTTATGGATGTTGTACAAGGCTACTAAAGGGGCAAACTGGTCTGATCAACATTACTACAAAGAATTTGTAAAAATCAAATCAAAATTGTAAAACCAATGTTGGAAAAGAGTGTCCATGGAGTTTCTTGTCTGTTCTTCTCCATAGGATCTACGAATTGGAACAGACGATTAGCTTCACGACTGACTACTGACTGACTACTTGACGTTTCAAAAGTGCCGTTGTATGGTTTATTTGAAATAAAATGGTTTGATTTGATTTGATTTGATTTGAAGAGAAGGAAAACTTGAAAAAAAGCCTACAGTAATTATCAAAATGTCTGGCCAGCGTGGTAGTCACCAAAAACTTGCTCTGGAGAGGCCTATGTCTAGCAGTGGACAGTTGAAGGACTAAAATGCCAAATCAAATGTAGAACAAAACATCTGTGCTGCATTATTTTCAATTTCTATAAATATGTTTCCCTGCCACCAGAATCCCAGCTTTTAAAAGCGGAGCGTAAAAAGCCATGCTACATTGTCCACATTTGCAACGACAATGGTGACTAACACTCTCTGATACTGGTCATAACTTTCAAGCAGACAGAGTAGTAATTTTGGTAGCTAATCTGAAAATAAATAAAGATAGTTTTGGCGTGTCTACAATAAATAAATAACTATTCAAAATACATCTAGTTTATATAATGTCGTTTAACACTCATTTGTGTGTAAAAGTACGTGTCATGTGACTTAATTTAACATGTTATGACATCATAACAGGAAATACCAGCAAATATTTTGGATCTCAACTTAATTGTGATACATGAGAGCTCGTTATATGGTATTTCATCTTGTTTTTATTTGTACTATATTAAATGTACTCTATTAAAATAATGAGTCGCTCTGTCAACTTACATGGGCGGCTATAACTTACATTTACCTTCAGGTGAATTGCCCATATCACAAAAAATCATCATCCTCATCATGTACCTCAGTCTATAACAGTGTAATACTGAATATAGGCTTCTCTATTGAAACAAGGTTACGGCCTACACTCTGAAGAGACGAGCTGGTAGGCATAGATTTTTTTTTCAAACTTTCCTCCACTTTCCAGTGTCAAAGTACAACGTATTTGCTCCACTAGTCGACTTATTTATAAAGCCACTCAGTTACAAAAATATATCCTGTTATTCGGCTAATGTAGGATACAATAAAGCACTAAGTTTTGGATACCTTTTAGTGAAACTTTTCGTTTGTCGGGCTAGCAGTTAAAACGTCCTTTTTAAGAAGTCCACCTTTGTTTATTGCAATTGTGTCATATTGGGGAGTATATTTTTATCTTCTTTATATAAAAAGTACCCTTTAACGTAAATTGAGTTAAATTATAGTAAGCAAAATCATATTCCTAGCCTTTATTCCCAAGTTTATTTGGGGTCAGCTACTAGTTCAACCGGTTTAACCTGAATATCAATTTTTCCACGGAGAGACTGGAATCAGACCTCCGCAGCCATGAAGGAGAACTGAAATTTGAAGGTTGAACTAGTTGTCAGTATATTTGAGGGCGCTGACTGGCCCAATAAAGATTGCCATAGATGTACACGACAACCGAGACAGACAGCTTACCGTGCTCTCCTCATAGTGTGCCTCATGGGCGTGCATCACCGCTCAACTTCCAGTAAGCCAAACTTCCAATTTCATGTAAGAAAAACCCAACAACACTTTTTGGCCCGACACGGAATTTGAATTCGAGACTTGTGATTTTCCCCACAACTTTGATATTGATTCCCCACAAAAACTATCTTATGTACTTTTTCGGCACTCAAAATATCGGTTTACTTAAGTTCATAGAAATTGAACTAGCGGTTTTGGCGTGACATCTTTGCATTAATTATATGAGTATGGGTTTTTGCTCCCTCCTTAGAGATCAATCTTGAGTATCCGGATTAATCCATAAATTATAGGTAAAGTAACTCTGTCTCTCTGTCACGCGTTTACGGCTAAATGCTTCACCGATTTCAATAAAAAATTCCATGGAGATACTTAAATTCTTGAAGTACGAGGCGAGCTTTTGTCAATATACCCACAAAACACTTGACCCAAGCCTGTAAACGCTAATATAAATAGGGACAATTCCAATCATATTTATTATTAGCTAAAAATTCTTAGCTTTGAACTAAATGAAAACGTAGTCGTTGGTTTCAATTAATAATTGTAGATTCCCAATTAAGACGCCTGTAGAATAAATTGAAGAGTTGGTATCATATTACAACAATTTTGACCTCTGTAATAGACGGGTCACTAAATCAGTTCATATAAAACCACTTTAATTACAATGAAATTTTTTATTATATTATTTTATTTTGACTGCCTTGGTGTAGCAGTGTGGTAGCGTATGCGACTGCTATACTTGAGGTCTCGGATTCAATTCCCGGGTCGGTCCAAATGTTTGACTGATCTGATGATTTTCTATGTATTTATAAAACAAAAAATATGTTTAATATTTATATCACTTGTCTAGTACACATAAAACAAGCTCTGCTTACTTTGGGACTAGATGTTATGTGTAAGATGTCCGAATAAAATATTTATTTTATTTTATTGCAACTCTTCCTTTCACTCCTTCAAAAATATATTTTTGACTTTAAAAAAATTTGTTAATTTACACAGAGAATGTTGGTATAAATCATATTACATATTATGGTATTGATTTCCCATATATAACTTCATAAATTATGTTTTCTCTTAAAGTTCCACATTTCCTCATTGCATAGTCGTATGTTAAGGCGCGAAATTTTCATATATAAAAATGAAAAAGGCACACACCACGAAAGAACATACAAAACATTTTTCATAACATGGTATTATGCTGTCAAATCATCTCAGTTCCTCTTTATTAAATGCCAAA
Source organism: Phragmatobia fuliginosa (assembly GCA_932526445.1). Taxonomy (NCBI): domain Eukaryota; kingdom Metazoa; phylum Arthropoda; class Insecta; order Lepidoptera; family Erebidae; genus Phragmatobia; species Phragmatobia fuliginosa. Next base: position 6,965,476 of record OW052074.1, on the reverse strand, counting down.
ACGCATTTTGTAGAAATTCATATGAGATAATGAGTTGTGACGTCATAAGGGAGCGGTTTTTAAAAAGACAGGGAAATATACATTATTGTTATTTGCGCTTCGAATCTCGCCTTCTCGCATCCAGTTCTTGCAGCCACCTCGCGTAGATCACTACTCCAGCTGGCCAGTGGACGTCCCACACTACGTTTGCCGAGACGCGGTTTCAACTTAACAGCACTTATATAAAGCTTACCTAATCATGAGTTTTTAAAACTATAAACATCAACAGATATATTATAAAATTCCAAAAAAATATTGAAAAGGGTCAGAGTACACTTACAAAATATTTACGATTACAGAATAAGACAACCAACTATATTGCTATTCTACTACTGCTTTATTATCCAAATCTATAGGGAACTATCAACACAATAAATTTAAGTCAAACATTATAAAACGATTACAGCTTGCACATATCAAGTCTTTCGAGCGTTCTAGAGTGTTTAAGAAAAACATAAAACAACCCTGTCACCATACCACTTTTGGCTCCTTGAAATCGAGATATATACACCGAAGTTGATATCATTTAGATTTGTGTCTGTTAATAACATCTCACTAAAAACTAAGAAAAATCAAACAAAATCGGTTCAATTGTCTAGGTATTATCATGATACAGGCACACACACACTATACGTCAAGCTTAATTTATAACCGCTATTTTTACGTCGTGATTTTAAAAGGGTTTAATAAGTTTCAAGTATAGTGAGTTTATTAGAAAATGGGAACAAATAAAGTTTACACAAGCATTGTGCGGTTGTTGAGGAGTCGGGCAGAATAAAGCAATTAGATCTTATGATAACATTTTGTACTGGTAAGAAAAAATCGTATATTTATAAAGTTTATGAGCTTATGAGTGCCTGTTCAAGAATAAACTCTAACCACTTAATTAGTTAAGATTGCCGGAGTGCATTGTTAGTATGCTTCTTATTATAAAGTGTAGTTTCTAGCTCAAGGAAACTTTCTTATTCCCAAGAATATCAGAATAATGTACTGTTAAGTGGTTTTATTCATGTTTCAAGACTTTACTACGCTATATTAGACTGGCTTCACTTTCCATTGTACCTCTATTTCTACGTAAAATTTTCGTTCTGGATGATAAATGATAAAATATAAACGAAAACTCAAAACTTCTTCTCGGCAATCGTAATTAGAATCTTTCATTTTCAACGTAACGAACTTATTTCTTCATTAATCTGTTTTTCTATAAAATGTGACGTATTTTCTAAAAGCAACAGTTCACGCCTGCGACAGTAGACGTAAATATTTTTTTGCAGCGTAAATGTGACTTTGCCCCTTTTCAATTTTTTATGCCTATTTATATCACTATTGACGTTTATGGTTTTTACATGTTACGATGAGAAAAGTTTCCCTATAAGTGTTCTTGTAGGCCGGACCGCGGGTTGGCATACCTAGTGTAGGATGTCGTAGTCCAGGTGAAGTGACGAACTATGAAGCATTTAATCTTCGAAGATTTAAGGCATTGATGAAAAAATTTAAGTGTTGAGCACGTGTTTCCGTCCAGGCATCTCAGTTTACGCAACTCCTAACGATTGTTTTTTTTGTCTGATTAATGCCTTAGATTGATGACTGGTACCTGGGACCTACTGAATTATATTTAAGCTTTTAGCACTAATCCTACGTCATAAAAATTTTTTGATAGAATTTTTACTTAATTATGCTTGGCCAGCATATTTCAGATATGAGTCTATTATCGATCACGTAGAATTCGGACATTCTTTATCTCGTTAAGATCAAGACGTGATTATAGGCATTGTAGCGATAGATTTTAGGATATATAATGTAGCTGTATGTAGTACCAATATCTATCTTAGTGAGTAAGGTTAGAGGTATAAAGCAATGCCTAAATATTAAATATGGCTGCCATCGTGTACACTGTGGTTGTTATTTGCTTTGACACACAAGTTCGCAATTTATGTACATTATTTTTGTTAAAACCGTTTAACTTAGTATAAAAAAATATTAAATCATTTTTTCATTCTTATTTTAGTGGTACGGTTTAGAGATTTGTTTGTATTTTGACATTAATGAGATGTGATATCTGAACACGATAAGATAACATAAATTTGCTATTATTTGCATGTAAAGCTATTTATTTCGCAATATCAAATGTCAAATAAAATGAAATTCGCTTGGCATGCTATTACCACCATTATTTTAAGGAAACTAACTATATGTCCAGGTCAGAAAGTTCAAAATCCCTTGACAATAAATAAGTCTGTTTTTTGTAATACATGTTGTAAAGTTTACTTGGAACAAAGATTATTTGTCAGATGTATGTAAATATGAGACTATCGTGTTCATATTAAAGTAGCGCGTAATTACGTGTATTTGTAGATATTATGTTTACTCTTTTTATGGATAATAATTACACAAGTGGCCCTTATAACGACGTCATTCCCGGACATATTTGTCAGTTACGTCTAACAATTTCTTTATAGTATAGTATAGACTAAAGATAATTTAAGACTTTTAGGTGCCAAATTATAGGTTTTTTATTTAATTAAGAGAATATTTGAAGTTATTTTAAAAGTTAATAAAGCTAGGGCTTTCCAATTCGCTACTTAATATAAAATACTAAAAAGAATACCATTAATACATTAATTAATATTTATATTGAAAAAGAAATATGAAGATAAACGTAACGGAGACTAAGTATATAAACGGATCCTCACCATCACCGCCTTTAATATTCCACTGCCAGACACAGGCCTCCAGACAGGAGGCTTTGCTTTGCTAAAACTGTCGCTGGCCAGGCTGCTTGGTAAATTTAAAAATTTGTAACAATTAGGTAATCAGACCTAATTGTTACAAATTTTCCTTCTCGTTGCATTACATTCGTTCTGCGAAAATTTAGAATAAGTAAATAGGAAGAGAGTAAGTAAACAATAACGTATGGTAAGCTAGTTAGTAGTTAGTTACAATCAAAATGAAGGATGTTGTTTAGATTAACGAGATAATTCGGCGCTATGATATAAATGCTTATTTTCTGACAGCTATAATAAACAATTATTTAAAAATGAAATTTCTAATCTGAATATTGAATGAGTGTGACACTTTTTATTAAAACTCGGAGTCAAGGTAGCAGAGCCAGGCTTTTTCGGCTCGGCGAGGCCAAATATGCCGAAACATTTCAATAAGCCTACACAGTATGTATCACCATGCTGCATTGGGAATGCCCAATGAGTATTGTGACTCCTAGATTCTACTCATGCTTACCATCAGGCAAAAAAATGAAGGTAGTTTTGAAGGCATAATAGATTACTGGAATGTAAAGAAATATACTAACTCGGGTACATGAATCTATGCCTCTACACTTGGGTAACAAAGGACAAAATCGAATGGGATTCTCAAGGACTGTTCCTCGGGTATCTCGAGTAAGTGTAAGTTCGATTGGTTTAATTCTAATATTCCATTACACCATTGTCATAAAATATTCTCTATAATCAAAGTCTAAGGTACAATGGTCAATAAATCAAACAAATAATTTAAAATAATCACAACAACTTTCGCAGACTGACCTGACCAGTGTAACTGTGTCCGCGCATCTGTGATACCACTATTTATTTTTACCTATTTTTTTATTGTCCACTTGACCGAATACCAATAGTACTATCAATCGAAGAATACTTGAGTACCTTTTATGTAAATAAAATTTTATAATAAACACACTGTTCGTATGTAAATTTGTGTAAATATTTCGTGTGTGGTTTTTACTTTGAGCATGAAATTATGCAATTTGTTTGTTCCCTATACCTTTTTATAATTGTGAAATATTAATATTCATAATATTTCTAGTACCTAGTAAAGATGTTTGACGTGATAACGTCTTATAGTTCGACTGACTGCACACATGAAACAGCCTGACTCATTGTCACGTTTCGCCTGAGACGAGCGTGCAAGTGAAAGCGCGGAACAGGATCAGGCTAAGCGTTCGGCTTGTGCTGATAATATTCCACTCCATCAGCCAATGCGTTCGGGTAGAAGAGAGACTTTGACAGTCTGAAATAAAAAAAAAATTTGAAATATTTCATTCGTTATGTTTATTAGTAATCTGGCTACCATAATACTGGCCTGTTGTTGCCGGACTCAAAAAAGCCTCCCTTTTAGAGGAGGAACCTTCTATTGACTTGTCTTCTAACATACCATTAAAATAACGCTAGGTTCCCACCAACAACTTACAGTGGCAAACCAGCCTTATTTGCATGTTGTGCAAGTCATGATCGACCGACGAGGCTCTTACAAAAAAAAGACATCTCGGTAAACGGCAATAGGATCGCCACCTACTACGTGGGACCATAAAACTGGTGAAAAGCGGGCGTTTAAAATGCCTCTGCCCACCCATTCGGGGAAACAGGCTTGGCTTTATGTTATGTTTATGAAATATTGCTACTTATAGTTAGGTAATAAAATAGACATAACAATATATAATTGTTCACTAAATCCTTGTTAAGTGTATTGAAGTTCTCTATTGAATGCTAAACTAGGAACTTTAGGGTAGCCGTTATTGTTCCTATAAACGAAACTTTGATGAACGCCTTACAAATGAACACGGTGAAGCAGAATTTTGCCTCTTCGAAGAAGTTTTGGCGAAGTATCCAAGTGTTAATAGCAGTTTAATAGCGATTAATGATATTTATATGAAATTTAGGATAATCCATTCTGATTTTATAAAGTCAAAAGTAACTCTGTATGTTTGTTACACTTCCACGGTAAAACCACTGCACCGACTTCAATGATGATATTTGATTTTTGAAGAAAAACTTAAAGTAATTTGTACTGCGATAGCTAAGACGCGGAGCTGCGGACGGAGCCGCAGGCAAATACTACTAGTTTTTTTTTGTGGTGTATTTAATCACACACAACTAAAACATACATATCTTTATATATATAATTCTTCTGTGAGTGTGTATGTCACTGAACTTCTCTCAAACGACTGGACCGATTTTGATGAAATTTTTTGTGTGTGTTCAAGGGGATCTGGGAATGGTTTAGATTCACAATTGGACCCGGTAGGTGGCGCTGCGATCAAGTTCTGGAATTTTAAAGTTGGGCGGTACGAAGTTCGATGGGTCAACTAGTCTTTATATATATAATTCTTCTGTGAGTGTGTATGTCACTGAACTACTCTCAAACGACTGGACCGATTTTGATGAATTTTTTTGTGTGTGTTCAAGGGGATCTGGGAATGGTTTAGATTTGCAATTGGATCCGGTAGGTGGCACTGCAATCAAGTTCTGGAGTTTTAAAGTTGGGCGGTACGAAGTTCGCTGGGTCATCTCGTTATATATAATCATCAGCCTGTTGCAGTAAACTGCTGGACATAGGGCCTTACCAAAGAATACCATGGAGTCCGATCTGCTACATTTTGCATCCAGTCGCTCCCAGCCCTCTTACCTAAGTCGTCCCACTTTCTGACCACAGGGTATCTCACACTACGATTGTCAAGAGCTGGTCAAGGCTACGATATATTATACTAGCTTTCGCCCGCGGCTCCGCCCGCGTGTATCTTGATTATTGCAGTAAAAAGTAGCCTGTGTGTTATTCTGATATATAAACTATATTACTGTAAAGTTTCATCCAAATTCGTTCAGTAGTAAAGAGCAACCAACATACATCATCATCATCAACAGCCTTTAACAGTCCACTGCTGGACATGGCCAACATACATACATACTCACAAATTTTCGCGTTTATAATATTAGGATTTGTATATGAATATCTATGGGTCATTTTTAAGTGTTACGTTTCAAAAAGTTCTAATATATAATGTATATAAAAAAGTAATACTTTATTATCCAAAGGACTGTCGCCGCATTAATCAGTGTCCCGGCTAAAATCTACATCAAACGTCTTAGCAATAACGTAAGAGCCTCTTTGTACACTTGATCAGATTATTTCTAAATGTATAATGGGTTCTCCTAATTTGATTATATCGTAACGTGGAAAATGTACTTCCTGCTATGAAAATTATGTGAATAAAATCTATGGTGACATTAGCTAAGAAGTTTAAGTGAAGTGTTTTAATTTCAGAAATATTTCGGTAATAATAATTTAGTATATTTTCCCCGTTACTGCTTATTATCTACACTTTATATCATGAAACTGAAGAATTTGTTTGCTTCTTTGTTTGGTTCAACGTGCTAATCTAGAAACTACCGATTCGATTGGAGTTTATAGCCATAGCCAAGAAGGCTTTAAGAATTGCTTATCCTTAAAGTTTTAAAAAAAGTCCATGACAGCATATAGAATCTTTAAAGGTGGACTTACTATACCAGTTTCTATGGTAAACAAATTCATTCACGTTCTATAAAGCCCGATTTACATTACGAAAGCATGAAAATAGTTCCGTGACATTAATTTTATCAACAATTTCACGAGTAAACGTCAAGTTTTACAATGCATGCATCGATTTCACGACACTGATACAGTTTCGTGACGCGCGCGATTTTTGGGTAAAACTAGTGTCATATAACTAATGTCGTCGTATAAACGCGATGCGAAACTAGTGCCGCCAAAGCGTCTGCTCTAATAAGACGTGTACTGTTTAGTCGTTGTAAGGGCGGAAAATGTCAAACCAACGTTGGACAGCTGATAAAAATATACAATTTATTAATGAATATGTACCAGCAAAATGAGTGACTCTGGGATCAGAAACACCCTCAATACAAAAATGAGAGAGAGACGCCCGAGAGGCTGCTTATAAAGAAATTATGGAAGTCATGCAGATGGAAACTGTAAAATAGGTAGTCGGTAAAATACGAACACTACGTAATACTTTTAACAATGAAACTATGGAGGCAAAAAAAAAAAAAACTACGGGTATGGCAACTAATGACCTGTATGTCTCTAAAATACCATGGTTATCTGAGATGATTTTTTTATAAATATTGATGGTTACAGTAGAGGAAACAAGAAAAATGTTGTAAGCTTTTTAATTTATTTTATCTACCTACATTAAAGTCTTTACAATAATAATTTTACAATAATAAAATTTATTTTGTCCACAGTTTCCAGCATTACTGGGATAGCCTTTTCAAGTACCAAAAACATTTTCTATTCTTCTCCGAGCTCTGCTTAGTCGGTAGTTGAATTTATTTTATTTTTTTGATAATTTTTATCGGCGTCTGTATGGTATCATAAGATACTCAGTTAGAGGGAAGGCCAGGTCCTCTAATAAAACCATTCCTTCAGAGGCGTTCAGAGACTTTTCCTCTAACATTTTTTTTTAATTTGATCTTGCGAATATTTCCCCCATCAGAAGCCCTACCATAGTGACCAACGTTGATATACCTAAACTTTAAATCACTGTCACAAACTGCTAGAAGGACAACACTAAAGGTTCCCTTAAAATTATTATAATCACTTCCAGAATGCGTAGGACAACGTATTTGAACGTGTTCGCCATCTACAGCACCACCACACAATGGGAAATTGCATTTGTCATTTAAACCAAAAATTATATCCTTCCAAGTTTCTTCTTTAACTGGTATTTGCAAAGAAAATAAATAATTGAATATATTGTTTCAGGCACCAAACTTTACCCAAGACGCTTCGGTTTCAGAGCCCAACATGGAGAAGTTCACTGTACCACGCAGATTCACAACAAATAAAAGTAAATTAAATGTCCGCTACTAAAAGCTGTTGATGCATGATAAAAGGTTTCTTCCCAGCACTTTTCTAATGTAGGTAATGACGAATTTGATCTTTTTGGTCAAACTATAGCTCTACAGTTACGCCAGCTGCCTCTAGAATATGCCCTAGAAACTGAGGAGATGATTTTGTCTACAATTAGAAGACAACCAATCAGAGTAGCAACATTGACGCAGACATCTTAACAATAAATTATAAATTCATTACTCAATAAAAAAATAAAATGATTGTTACTCTTTCGAAAATAGTTCGTTTAGCTCTCAGGATCTTCATCTACTGATTCAGATACTAACTGTGTCGCACCCAGATTCTTTCTTGTTAGCCACCCACGAATCCACCAATGTCTTTTCTTTCGAAACAACCTTTTCTTAATTTTATACAATAACATTTGCATGACAACATTTTGCAATACAACATAAAGCTTTGATGTTTTCGGAGCCATGAAGACAGACATACTATGGATTTCATGACACTATTATTTTTAATGAAACTAGTTAAATAGGTACTGGAAGTACTGTCATGAAATTAGTTTCATCATGCATGAAACTTGTTTCATAACGTAAATCTGGCTTAAGATCACGCTACGGGCTGTAGGACACGTAAACGCAGATTACTGCCGCGCTAAATAAAATGTATTTTTATTACAGAGAGATAGAAATCATTTTCTTTATAACAATAATACATTAGTTTTCATAAATTCACATATTATTATTGTAAGATTTATAATATATTGCTGAAGTCCTTCATAGATATCAAGATATTCAATGGAAACATGGACTAACTAGAATAAGTAAGTACCTTATAAATATTTAACATCGCGATGTAGTTCCAATTCAGACAAGACTGAATGTCTAAACAAATTGAAAACTTCCATTTATTTATTTTGATATTTTATGTACATATTTTATTCTGCAATTAGAGGAATGCAACAGTTTATTTTGTATTCATCATAATTATCATCATCACGCCTATAGCAATCCACCGCTGAAAATAAGTCTCGCCAAGCAATTGGAAGCAACTGTTTTGTATTACGACATTAAAATTAAATATATATTTTAGGCATTTAGTGTAGTTAAGTGAATGCAAGTCTAACAGTAATCTATAACCCTGCGAGTATATATATACTTATACTACGAAACTTTACAAAAAGCATCAAACATCCCGATCATGGGCAGTCCATATCCATCTGCGGCAAGCTTATTTCCTCAAGTCGTCGGTCCATCGTACCCACAGATTACCCCTAGGGGGCTATCTGTGATCGTACCACACTACGTTTGCTAATCGCGGTCTCCTGTTTGAGTGGAGACCGCGATCAGCAAACGTAAAGCTAAAGTGACCTCGAAGCGACTCAGTGCGCCTAGAGACTAAATCTACCGACTTCGACTTCAGCGTGCTATAACGGGTACTACAATTCTCTGTTGAATTTATTCGTCACGAATTATATATCTATATAATAATGTACATTTATAACAATTAATATTTTTAACCAAAAATATTTGAAAACGGCCAAAAGTAATTCGATTTAGTCCGAACCAGAATGTCTGCTCGCCAATGTATCATTATAACTACCGGCAATATTTTACATCTGGGCTCTTATTATTTCTGCAAATAGAAAACGATAGAGGAAAATTGTTACCTGCCACTTCTCGATAAGGTAACAGAGTAAATAATAGCGGATCTTATTCGACTGTAATTTTTGCAGACCACGATGTACCCACTCATAAAATTGTCACGTATATATAACTTTGTTTTCTTGCTTCAATTTTTAACATATTAGAGCTATCGTGTTTTTTGAACTCATAAACATGTTCAACGTTGCAATGCACTGATAAAAGCTAAGCACTATTCAGGTATAAATGGAGGTTTTAGCCTCCTATATCACGCTGATCGGATAGTTTGCCTTCTCTTTGCGGTGATGCTGTCTATAGCGAACTTATTTCTTCTTGCTTGATCCGTCGTAGGGGTCCACGATTATGGCGACTTATAGGTGGATATCGAATAACAATGATCGTGTATTCTTTTGGAGCCATGTTTATTAATTAATTACTGTATTATCTAACCTTACGTCTTAAGGTATGTACATGGAATCTCTCAGTTATGATCTTATAGCTACATTATATATTCTAAATCTATCGTTACATTGCACAATAAACACGTCTTAATATCAACAAGGAAATGACAGCCGGAATCCTACGTGCTCGATAATCGGCACATATCTGAATTGTGCTGGACGAGCATATCTCTGTATAATTTCCGTCTTTGACTTTAACTAATATATGACGCAGGAATACTGTCCTACATAGTTTGTGTCACCTCCTACGACACTCATGAGATGAATAGGAGTGATATCATATTTATTCTTCATCCTTCACCACAAGAGGAAAGAATATCAATCATATGAATATGTATTTTCATCATTTATTACCTCTGTCAACAAATAATCACATATGTCTACAATCGCTAACGACTCTATTTTCTAATGGCTACATATTTTGTTTGACCACGTGTCTTAGCGTTAGAATAACATAATTCTCATATGTTTATTAGTTTGCTACTAACGAACATTCGAAGTATATCTACAAAACATACGCGTGTACATTTCTCGAAAGTTCTCAGTAGCTGTTTCAGTACAGGTACCCGTTTCTTGGAACGTGATTAATTAAAATCGTGTATAGATGGGGTAGGAAGGATAAGTAATAACAACGGTTTTCGTTTAATCCTTCCACGTTCAACCCAGATAATGAGTATCCACATTTAAAAAGGCGCCTTATCGTGTACTGTCAGTTTCCTCCGAACCTGCTATTAGTCAGCGACCGTTAACCCTACATTACTGCAGGGATCGGTTATTATTTCAATTACTTCGGCGATTCTGACCTTGCTACTGCTGTTTTGTTTTATTTTCATTGTACTGAAATGTTCGCACGAACAATTGGCTGGATATTGGGTAAGTAACGAGATATTGAGTACACAACTCTCTTAGAGTTGGACATTTTGATTTTTTTTTTGGTATATGAGAAGGCCAAAGTTTCTCTACTCTGCCTGGTAGGGAGCATGATAATAATCCAAGAGTTATGGTGACCATCCTCATTGTGTGTGCAGACAATGCAGCATGGTGACCCACACTATAACGGCCTAGTAAGATGGTTTTGCATCAATTGGCCTCCGGCCTAGTACTTACCAACGAAATACATCACCACGAATGCTGTCATTTTTAAGTTGGACTTCTTTGCAAGGGTAGTACCGCCCCGGCTATTCGTGCTGTACCTTATCTGATTAAAAACTTATTTATTCCATACTAACCATCAAAAATAACAAAAGGAGTGAATTTTTATAAATGAAAAAGCGTTAATATGTCTATATTCGACCTACTTATGTAACAAGGAACCAATGCACACACATGCCAAATCGAAATATTTCTCCTTGTCACCTTATAGATAGGGTACATATCTTGATTCTAAGATATGTGTGGATTGGTTCTTTATTGCTTAAGTAAGTCCAACTTGAGTTTATATATTATAGAAGTACAGGAAGCTAAACATTTGAAACAAATTATGTAATTAATTTAAACGGAACATAAAAACGACAACATTAATCCACATGGGTCCAGTAGATAAATGGACATGTCAGGTTATGGAAAGTATACAACGAAATTATAATCCATGATCCTTTACTACTATTACAAATTAATTAGAAAATAACTTTGTCTGTCTGTCTGCCGTGCTTTCACGCCAAAACTGAACCGATTTAAATATAATTTAAACAAAAAGAAACCGACTTCAAAAACTATTCCGAGTACCCAAATCGCGTTCCCTTGGTTTTCTTGGGATCCCTTCATCAGATCCCGATATGGTGACGATGGGACCACCTGTAAGCTACGCCCATTCTAAGGTAAAAATAATTTTAGAAATCGGTTCATAAACGACGAAATTGAGAACCTCCCCCTTTTTTTTGAAGTCGGTTAAAAATTCGGTACACATCTAGAGCCTGAGAAAGGTTATAGGCTAAAGGAATAAGCTAGTAATATAAAGTTAAAAATAACTCTATCTGTCTGTTACACTTTCATCGCTAAACTCACAAAGCTAAACTGCTGAATCAATTTGGATCAACTTCGCTATACATATTGATTGAACTATGGAGAAGGCCTTCAGCTATTCTTTACGTCGTTAACCGATGGATGGAGCTACGCCCAAAAGTTGGTGTCATTTAAATGAACAAAAACAATTAAGAGTAAATGAATTACGATCGAGAGTCGACTATAATTTTTACTAACAATTAAATCGAATATAGTTTTTTTAAGTAATTGTAATAGTGTTTTGAGTATCAGAAGCCTCCGGCAGCGCAGTTTGACTGTGTTATGGGTCCCGCTGCTTCGACGGAAGTTCATATAATTAGAAATTAATTTTCGTTTGCTTTTATCTTAAAAGGAAGCGGCATTAAGAAATGTACGTACGTGAGAGTTGTCCTTGCATGCTATGCATCATTAATCGTACCACTCTATACTTTTACTTAAACATCGGTTTTTTTCAACTCTATAATGTGTGGAATTTACCACTTAAAAGATTATTATCCAATTAAAAAATCGGCTAAGTGCGTGTCAAACCAAGCATAGAATAGGGTTCCATAGTCATCTATACATGGATTCGTATAAATCGATAACATCATACCCCATAGATAATTGTTAATTTCACTTACTATTTTGTATTTTTCTATAAATTTTCCAAGCATTTCACAATCCTCCTAAAGTAATGAAGTCACTGAAATCGTTATATTTATATAAAGTTCATCATATGAACTACACTACCATCATGATTTTTTCAGATTTTTCGAGTTTTTCGAGGTTGGCTGTTAGAGGGGGAGAGGGTGCACTTATTCAACAAAAAATACCCTTTAAAGTAAAAACTCACAAACGAATACCTAAATCAAAAAATCGTCTTAGCAAAATCTCAAAAAAAAATAAACCACACACATCACCCACATTTTAGGTGTGTACACATCCCTTCTAAAAAATATATATTTTCGTACCTTAATTTTTAGCAATTTGTCGACATAAGAAAGACACATATTCCTGCAGTTTCATTTTTTTAGCACCAACGGTTTGGACGGTAAGTTGAAGACGGACAAGACGAAACTATAAGGGTTCCTAGTTATGAACCCTAAAAATTACATATTATTGAGGTTAGCTCTTCTTATGAACACATAACATTTAATTCTAAATTAAATATTATTTCAACTCCATTTAGAACTCACATCAGCCATAAAATAAAGTCGTAGTTACAGAGAATAGCCCAAATGAATAAAAGCATTTTCAGACCCTAAGTGTGTTTTAGAACAAAGCAAACCACGTACCTAAATTACACCTAGAGGTAATAGAAAAAGCTATAAAAACGTAAAAAAAACGTTTTGGGTAATCTGTGAAGGCTTAAAATAAAGTGAGTATCTTTTTTCGGTCATCTAATAAGCAACGCCATCTAACTTCAAACTAAGAAGAACTTGTACTATGAAAGCTGTATTCACTGATAGAATACTTATATACTTTTGTTTGTAAACATATACATATTATACATAGAAAACACCGAAACTCCGAAACAAATATCTGTAGATCATATAAAAAAAATTATATTTGAACCCAAGACGTCAAGCACGACAGTCGCATACACTACCACTGAGCCACCGAGGCAGTTAAGGTGAATGGGTGCAATATCTAAACACAAACAAATCTGTATAATATTATGAATTATATAATTATATTTTAATAAAATAATAAAACAAAATAACATTGTATTTAGTTATGCTCATGTTTGCCTTTTCGTTTGTTAAATGTTTATTACCTTCGCAAAACACTCACTAGCAGGAACATTTTAAGGAGCGGTCGTATTTCGTTCACGCTGTTCCGCCAACCTCACTTCACATTACCTGTTTTCTTTTGTTGACGGTGTTAAAAAAATCCCTTCGAGTCTCCGGCTCCTCGGGGACTCAGGAGTCAGTAGTACGTGGTGTTATTATGTTAAGTGTATGTCGTGACCATGTTATTTCAGGTCCCCCCAGGACACCGCACTGATCTTAACACTATCCCGAAGAGAAGTCTCGGCTACCCCCTGCTAATGGGCCAAATCATTTTGTTGCGGCCTGATCACAATTTTGTGACCAAGTCGTTTTCCTCCCGCCGACAGCAATTATAAATCTACCACCAGAGGTCCCCACTCTCTAGCAGCTTGCGGCCCTGTCGACTGCTTGTATTCTGCGCTCGAGACACAAGCCCTAGAACAAAACATTGAATGTTTAAATATTTAAAAGTATCACTAACTAGCAATGTTATAAAAACTTAATATTTATAAATATTGATGTACAATAATTATATAATGACGCGTCCCTATTACAGACCGCCTTCAATAAAAAGAGAAAACGTGAACAGCACGATTATAATGAAGCCTACATTAACGCATCGTGCACCCTATTGATGAGGACTAAAGATAAAAATTGTACAGCATTGTTAACGTGTATACCTGTTTGTATAGACGTGTGTACAAAACACATCATCACCTGTCAATATAATTAAAAAGACAGCATTTCACGAGCGATCCCAGATGAAAGAGCTTGTTAACCCGGCGGTGAGGGCTCATTATAACGATATTTTATTGTAACGAGGTTCTATGTTAAGACCAGCTAAAATAAGACGGTTTAAGGGAGAGGACACATTAAAGAGAAGCGGAGAAACTTCTATTTTAATGAGGTTTTTGACAATATCTTCTTGAGTTATATCTTAAAGTTTAATGACATGACAAGTAAGACATTGATTGGCATCATACAAAAGAAGGTTTTTATTCATATTACTCGTTAACAATATGTACCTATGTAGCTTTTCTTTAGTAAAAATATAAATAAACACAGTTTAAGTAACGATTTAAGCATTAAAGCGTAACAACTGTACTATATTGTTGGTATCGAACTATATTGTAAAATTGAACATTTTATTTTGGTACCATTTTTATATTCTGGCACCACAACAATATTTTAGAGTACCTCACACATATTTCTATATTTTAAATAGATTCTAACTTTTTCACGCGGCTCCGCCCGCGTGTATGCAGGTAGACAGACAGAGTTACTTATGCATTTATAATATAAGTAAGGATTATCCCTGACCTAATTTTTATTGTACTTTGGTAACTTTCTGCGTGAAAGAAAAAAATATATTATTATTGTTATAACATTAGTAACCCTCACTGTAATTATTATCATTATAAACTAAATGAATTATCTTGTAACATTCGGGACAAACTTTCTTATTAGGTTATGTTTTGTTTTAAAAATATTTTTGTATAATAATCATTACTTACCGCTTTGCTCACCCAAAACCGCAGCCTAACGGGCCCTTATGTTGTGTTACAAAGGTTAATATTTTGACAAGAATGTAAGTACACGTTGTAGAGAAGAAAATTGTTTCAAATCATCACGTTAATGAAGATTACGATCGCTAAGGTGTTATTTAGGAGCACGCGATGTGTCTGGTCTCTGGTTTATTCTCAGGTAATGTGTCAGTAATCATAGGGCAGGACTGATTCTGTTGGAGTCGGTTTATGGCCACGTACTTTAAAGATAAGCAGCTACCTGATTGACTTCACCGCAAGCATAATGGTAGCAGGATGGGGGCCTGTCCACATTTCAGAACAATTTTACGGTTCGAGAAAAAATGAATTTTATGGAAGCTATAATATATTGAGAGGTTACGGGAATACTTAACATGCCTGTACGTCCGTGTATTAATCATAAACTACGGAGTTCGATTGAGGAATAATGTGACTCTTGTGAAAACCTAGATAACATCTGGACAGGAACCTCCTCACTATACGTGCCGTGTCAAGGAGGACTGCCTTTTGTGCATAGGCATAAAAGCTACAATTGATGAAACCTGTGGGTTTTTTTTTCTTTTAAATGAAAGAGATTAGTGGTATTTTTCTTATATTATATCACAGTCACACTACTCTGTTTACTGTTAAACTATTAGTGCCAAACGAACTTGTACTATGGGCATCAGACTAATGAGATATATTTTTTTATTTAAGAATACCAAAGTGGCTCTATTCTGCCTTATGGAATGCATAAGTAGAATCCTGGAGTAGGGACCACCATCCTCATTGTTAGTACATACAGTAACTTGGTGAGGTGTTTTTGCATCATTCTCCTACCTCCGGAGGCAGGGAGAACGATGTAGAATGATCGGGCCCCCAGTCTCACACTCACTAACGAAAGAAGACAGCACGAATGCTGTCATTTCAGGTTGGTCTTCTGTCTGAGGGTAGTATGAATGCACGAATACCCCGGTCGAGCCGGCCTATTCGTGCTGAAATCTGCGTGACTCTACTATCTGATAATACAGATATACTTTTGATAGTTAATAATCACACTTATATTTACAAATACATAATTTATGTTCGTATTATAGATAAATTACAAATCTATCTACTTATCTCTATATATCATCATCATCATCATATATATATCATACGTCATCACACGTCTAAGGACATTGGTTTCTCCCAATTGCACGTCAATCTGATCGTATTGTTTTTCTTAATCTAGCTCCTACCAGTTATCCTGCGTAGGTCGTTACTCCACCTGGTCTGTGGGCCACCTACACTACTATTTCCTGCAGTGGATCTACTTATATTTATTACAAATAAAAAAAAAACAAAAACATTATTTTTATTTCACATTACTTATTTTCACACACTACTTATATACAGCAATAAAAATACTACACTTAAAATATACTTTCTGTATTTGTATTTATGTTATTCCTCTCATAAATACATGAAAAGTAGGATAAAATAATTCAAGAGCCGGTAGTTTAACTGAGTTTAACAAACAGATAAAAGATTTATTATTTCCATGTAATGTATTCATTGTTTTCTCAGACTATTATAGGTACATTTATTCGGACAAGTAATTGATAGATGGAAAAATAATACGGAAATCACACATATTTTATTGTTTTACAACTAAAAGTGTTAGTTAGCCCCTGTAGCAATGTAATATTTGGATGGTTTAATAAAAAACCTGTAAAGTGCGTGTCGAAATACTCCCAATGGAAATTACCGAAGTTAGACAAATTACTACATTTTTGTCATTTTCCATTAAAGGTCTCGCAGCCTATTACGTCGCACTAGGTGGTCGACTATAACTCATGAACTACTATAGCCGATATACAAATATAATACTCACCTACTAAGCTGCTATAATTTTCCTTTTTTTTTTGTATTTTCTAATACCATGAATTGTATGGAGCTTTGAAAATGATTGCTAACCACGAACGTATAAAAATAATAAAGGAAATAAGGCGTATAGTACCTACGAAAGGTTTGTTGCTAGTCAAATTTTATGGGTTATTTTATTCATCATTTAATTTATTGAAAGTCAGTTCACAACATTACACTAATTTAAAGGTACAACACTACCACTTCGTCACTGTGGCGGTGGAGACAATGGGGAGCTGGGCTGCTGAAACTTTGGGCTTCGTGGGGGAACTGGGTCGTAGGCTATCGGAAATAAACGGGGACTCTCGTTCCTGCTCGTTTCTGGTGCAAAGGTTGGCCATTGCCATACAACGCGGCAATGCTGCTAGCTTAATGGGCACCTTTCCACCAGATGCGATCGGGCACGGGTTAATTTAAGTATTGTATATTATTATAGGTTTATTTTTTGTATTTATGTAATCATTATTTAAATTAGTGTAATGTTGGGTTATTTTTATAATATTTTAGTTTTCTCGGATTAAATACTCGACAAAATTAAGTGCTAAAAAGTTTTCACCACCCAAGAATGGAGTGATTTGATCGAAATC
Source organism: Phragmatobia fuliginosa (assembly GCA_932526445.1). Lineage (NCBI taxonomy): Eukaryota > Metazoa > Arthropoda > Insecta > Lepidoptera > Erebidae > Phragmatobia > Phragmatobia fuliginosa. Next base: position 6,947,925 of record OW052074.1, on the reverse strand, counting down.
TCCGATATCCAAAACAGTATCGCAGTCTTTAATCAAAGACGAGTAAATGATCGAAGATCGTTGCTTCTAAATTCGTCTCTAAAATACTCAATCGTAGCTTATTTCGATGGAATTCTTGATTAACTCGTTGCACTTAGTTTAACTTGAATCTTCTTTTTCTTAGCCTTTACGCTCTCGATCTGTTACAGCGGTGAGCAGTCGGCATTTTCGACGATTTCTAAGGCATGGAGTTCTTTGAGCCTCTGCAAATACGAAAGAGTTAGAGTAGAATCACTTTGGTAGGCTTTGTAATAAATAAAAACATATACATACAAAATCGCGGTGCCATTAGTTAAATGTTATGAATAAGTATATCGCAAAGGTGACATAAACCTCAATTTTAAGATTACACATTGATTACTAAAAATATAATTTACTGCAACATAACTTAATTATTCAAAACTCTAATCACACTTGTGTAGGTACAATTAAAGATGTCTGGCGTGAAAAGTAATATATGTATATACGCACATTTAGGGTGACCGTAATGGCGGTATTGTGATTATGTGAAACATTATTTAATTTTTATTGCACACCTGACTCGCTAGGAGCTTAAAAGTTATTTTCTGCTTTTTATCATGGTAATGACTTTGTCATTAATTTGGGATATGTATGTGGATTTTATGGAAATTTTAACCTTTAATACACGAACGTATTACAATGAAACGAATGTAACGTACTGTTTTGATGGAGCAGAATTGGCCTGACTAATTTTTTTGAGCTAGCAATAATATAGGTATACCGTTTGTATAAATAACCCTCACACATACTCACTCACACCAATATCCCTGAAGAAATGGACAGAGACATAATAAATTCCCATATTTTGATAAACATGACTTTTGCTTTTTCTATACATTAGCAATCAAGTCTGTTAGGCCAAACCTTTATTTCTAAGAACAGGCCTATATCCAGCCAGCCAGTGGGTTGATTATTAATTCCCACAAAAGCATAGGAAGGTACATGATTAATCAGGTGATTTTATGCTTTATAGCTGCTCTTTACCACTGATCGTATTTTACAACGCTGTTTACAAAAAGAATTATTATTCATCTCAACATGTAAATAAAAACATGACTTTTCAGAACATGGACAGGAAAATATACGTTCACTTGCGGTTTGTTTATATCCTTGTGATTTATTATAGCAGGCTACCCATGTCAGTGAGCAAGCATTCATCTTCATTGCTTTATGATGTTTTATTAAAAATATATAATAACTATGAAGACATATCTCCTTCTGACGTAAACCAACTGATATTGTAAATTTTAACTGACTTTTTGATAGTTCTTTCTTCTGTTATACTGTTTATTGATACTCGTACAAACACTGTTTATAACTGCGCCCAGTTTTTCGAGAATTAATGATAAAATACGGATGAACACATTACGTAAAAATTATTGTTTCTTTCTTCATCATCATCATTTGATCAATCATTCCATAAAGTGTCAACGAATTCATAATAACAGTCCAAGGGACATTGGTTATAAAATTATTATCAAGTTTGATCAGTCGGATTTTAATTTTTTTATTTCTTCCTGTTCTAATTCTTTAAAAATAAGATTATTTAAACCAAATTCGATTTAAATCATATACATGCGTAATAGCTTTATCTTATTTAATTTCTATATCCAACTAACTTCTACCCGAGGTTTCGCTCGTGTGTATGTTGGTTATCGTGACAAAAAGTAGTATATGTCCTTCTTCAAAATTCAATTTACTTTTAAATAGAAATTCATCTAGATCAGTTCAGCGATTAAGTCGTGAAAACGTAACTAGCCGACAGAGTTACTCTCGAGTTTATCAAATTAGTACGAATTTTTTTTTTAAGTGAGTAATACAAATTTTACATCTGTTTAACGTTAGTGTAACAAAAACATTGCATTATTCTTCATGCCTCTTAATGTCAACCAGAATCAGCGGCACAGTAATTAATTCTAGAACTGCTTCTCTAGGGTTAAACTCATGCTTTCTATCAGGCAGAGAAGTGTCCCATTGCCATTTCAAAATAGTTTAAAAAAAATGCTGTCCCATAACATCAAGTTCATAACACAAACCGCGATCTAAAGATGTAAGGGAACATATTCACGCACTCAACTTATTTCTTTATAACTGATCGCACAACTCGCAATAGAACCAGCAAAACAGTTTTTAATTAAGTCATTTCTTATTAATTTGACAGTAGAACTACGGTATGTAGGTTTACCACGAATAGTATACCACAACTTTATAAATCACGTAATATGGTGTAGGAAGAGCTTTCACTCACCGTCGGCGTCGGTACAATTTTATTTGTAGGCAACGCAACACTTTATTATGTTAACATTCCTCGGTACCAAGTTTATGCTTTGTTTAGACTACACAAAAGTCGGTCGATACTATGCAGCGATGTTGGAAGAAGGAAGAGGGCAATGGTTCATTTTGTGTGTATTTTACGGTGCTGCTTTATTTGTAGCGCATCCAACAATGTTGATAAATAATGCGTATCTGTGTCGAATTTCGCTTGGCTTCTGTTATTTACTACCAACGTTACCAACTTATCACCTTTATTTGTTTATCTTTACTAATGCTATAAATGCAAAAGTAAATCTCTCTGTCTGTCTGTCTGTACGACCTTCACGGCAAAACTACTGAACCGATTTGAATGAAATTTGGCACACATATAGCATAGAGTCTATTATTGGGAAGTCAGTGCCCTCAAATATACTGACAACTAGTTCAATCTTCGAGTTTCAGTTCTCCCTTAGGGTTGCGGAGGTTCGATGCCAGTCGCTCCGTGGAAAAACTGAAATTCAGGTAAATCCGGTTGAACTAGTAGCCGACCCCAAATAAACTTGGGACTAAAGGCTCGGAAGAAGATATAGCATAGAGTCTAAGAAAGGACATAGGCTACTTTCTACCGCGATAACTAATATACGCAGGCGAAAACTAGTTATTTATATAATCAAACGATTTACAAATTTTACAAATGCTATTTCCAAGATGTTTTCTTTCGTTGACTGTAACTACTGAGTGCGAACTAATTTAGTTCATAATTTATTTTCATGTTATAATTACGAAAGTAGATAAATGTCCGTCTGTTTGTTGCGCTTTCACGGCTGAACGGTTGTATGATCATGGGCTGTTTTAAATTTTATAGAAGAGTAAAAATTTATAAATATCTTCAACGCTTTGAAGATTGTCGAACTTAAGTTATAATGATGAGATTGACATGGTCATTGTTTTTTTTAATATGTCTAACATTTGTTACGTTGTACTAAATCCAATTAATAGTAATAAAAACAAGTAACTACTGTCTACCAAATTTTTCTTTACAACTTTGATACATTTATTGTTATATCTGTAAAATAGGGGAGATGTAATGCTGGGCCATCATACAAAATATCCCAAGAGTAAAAACGATGGCACTGATAACATTTCGTCAGTAGAAGATCAATGAGTCGAATTAAAATTCCACAACTAAATCCATTAATTGTAAACGACTTAGATATTTTTCAAATCGCTCTCAGATGAATCGTAGTCGAATTGAGATCCAGAGATAAAAAGATTTGTAATTTATACGGTACATTACACTTCGAGGTTGGGACGGAGTTTTAACTGACATCTTTAAGAGTAATATGCTTAAATGTTTCATGCTGTTTAAGCCTTTTGTTTCGAACATTAATAGTATTTTTGACTTATCTATGATCTAATTTTGAGAAGCCTAAAATCGATCAGAGTTGTGTGCAATGGGAGAGGCCTATGTCCAGCAGTTTACAGGCTGGTGATGATGCTAATGATCTAATAGGAATACATAATAGAAACTACCTAATAACTTCGCTTTACGTAACATACAACAGATCCCAACAATCCCCAAGATTGTGATTCTCAGTAGCAAGAAATTGACTTGCGATGCGATGGCACTATTTTTGCAAACGTTTAAAGGTTTCAATCAATCATCAACAGCCCTAACAGTTCAGTGGTGGGCATAGACCTCTCTTTATCAAGGATGTTCTCTCCTACTATACCACGCTTGCCTGATGAGTTGGTATAAGAATTAAATGTATTTGACCACGGACATCTGGCTATCTATAAATTCAGAATTTTCGTGATCTCTAACTAGAAGCAAAGCCTTGGAAAGTAAGATAACCAGCCATGTGCGAGTCTAAATTGTGGATTGTGATTTTTGCACGATCTTGTAAGAAGATAGATTTTCCAAGGTCTTTTATAATAACATTTGTTTAAGATATTAGGATAATGATAAGTGCGGACATCAAAGGCATTAATAAAAAATATGTGGGTGTTAATAGTAATACAAACCTTATTATGGTTTTCCACGAAGAAACGACCATTAAATTTTCACAAGACTAGCGGATAATAATGATATCCTATTCTTAATCTTACCTACTTCTTGAATAGGATCACTAATAATTGCTGGAGTAGTTCTTGTATTTTCTAAGTAACAAGTTCCAAGAAACAAGTAATGATTGTATTATGTTCGTCGGTATTTAGGTAATATTTATAAGTTAATATTTATAAACCTCTATATATTAATAGATAGATAGATAGATAGATAGATAGATAGATAACTCTTTATTTGCACACAAAATTACAGGGTTACAAAAAAAAGGAACACATTGATTAAATATAGAGTGTACAAAGGGCGGCCTTATTGCTAAAAGCAATTTCTTCCAGGCAACCTTAGGATGGATCAAATGTTGTAGAGAGACAGTAGTAGTTGAATATACATTTTTGAACCTATTATTTGCTTATTATTATGTACTATACCATATTACATATACTACATATATTATATTATCTACAAACATTTACAATTTTTACTTACATATAAGATGTATACCTATTACAATAAATATACTTACATATACATACATACATACATAAATACATACTATAACAGTAAATATACATATACAGATACATACTTAAATGAATAAAAATAGAAAAGAGAAACAGTTTCACCCTCAATCGTGTCGGACTCAATTAAGGTGAATAAAATTCCTGTACCATTTTCTTGAATCTAGTTAATGTTTTCGCCTGCCTGATGTTAAGCGGCAGTGCATTCCATAATCGCACAGCTTCAACGGTGAAAGATTGGTCATAAAATTTGGTGGAATGCAGTGGCATCTCCAGTTGTAAACTTACGGATGACCGCAGACATTTTTCATGTGTGTCATTAAGGAACTTGAATCGTTCTTTGAGGTAGAAAGGGGTTTTAGGATTGAACAAAATGTTATAAAGGAAAATAAGGATATGAGTATTCCGGCGAGAGCGAATTGGAAGCCACTTGAGAAGTTGACGGAATTCAGAGACGTGATCGTATTTTCGTAAACCAAATACGAATCGTATACAGACATTTTGTAGTCGCTCAAGCTTATCGAGTTGGGCTTCAGTGAGATTCAGATAGCTGACATCGGCATAGTCGAGAATTGGGAGGAGAAGTGCTTGTGCAAGCGCAGCCCTAGTTGCAGTTGGAAGGAAGTTGCGTAGTCTTCGAAGAGATCCGGCTGAAGCAAATATCCTACGACTGACCTCTTGCATCTGTGAACCCCATGACAAAGTATTGTCTATGTAGATCCCCAAATTTTTTACAGTAGTGCTGATCTCAAGAGTTGTGCCACCGAACTGAATTTGAGGCAGCTGAGTCCAGTTAACTTTTGAGATGAGTCTGTGGCTGCCAATAACACATACCTGTGTCTTTATAGGATTAATCTTAAGTCCATAGTTATAACTCCATTCGCCGATGCGTTGAAGGTCAGCATTAATTATGTTGAATGCATCCGATAACAAGTTAATGGGAGCTTGTGTATATATTTGTAAATCATCTGCATAAAGGTGGTAGAAGGAACTTAGTTGATTAGAGATTGAGTTTATAAAAACAGCGAAGAGTAAAGGAGATAGAACGCCACCCTGTGGTACACCAGCAGAAATGCTGCACCAAGAGGACATGGAGTCATCAATGCAAATTCGTTGCCGGCGACCAGACAGGTAACTATGAAACCAATCAATTGTCCTTGGAGATATGTTAAGAGACCGTAGTATGCCAAGCAGAATGTGAAAATCCACAGTATTGAAGGCATTACTAAAATCAAGTAAGGTGAGAACTGTGATCTTTCCACTATCCATGCCTAGTCTGATGCTGTCTGTTATATGTACCAGCGCAGAAGTAGTGCTATGGCCAGGACGAAATCCGGATTGGAAGGGATTCAGTAGAGAATTTTTGGAGAGGAAGTTAGACAGTTGAGAGTGGATGAGGCGTTCGAGTACTTTAGATAGAAAAGGTAAAATGGATATGGGTCGATAGTCAGTAAAAGAAGAGGGTTTAGCTTTTTTTGGAAGAGGGATTATTTGGGCATCTTTCCATGCAGATGGAAAGACACCGTTTGTAACGGAGTGATTAAAGATGTTGCATAAGATATGTAGAATTTCGTCAAGGATAGGAATAATCATATTTCGGCTGATGCTGTCACTTCCCATTGCGTTGGATGAAATCGTCATAATGGTCTTCCTAACATCACAAGCGGACAATTGATCAAAGACGAGAGGTGGATAGTTGGGAGTTGGGGTAGTAGAAATATATCTAAGAGTATTAGCTTTAGTACTGTCACTAATGTCAGAAGAGGCAGAGAAATGTTTATTGAGTAAGTCAATTTTGAAATTTTTAGGAATAGGCTCTTGGCGAGACTTACCAACTCCCAATGTTCTTAGAAATTTCCAGACTTTTGCTGGATCTCCGTTTTCTACTGAAGAGTGGATATGTTGGCGTTGTGCGTTTCTACACATCTTATTGCAGAGATTTCTCAGGTACACATATTTTTCCAGGTTGGCATCAGTTGGTCGACGCTTGTATTTGCTTTTCGCTACACATTTCCTGGACATAATGCTGCGTATCTCGTCAGTAAGCCATGGAGCTGGTAAATGTTTAAGTTTTATCAATCGCAAGGGTGCGTGGACGTTATAAAGCTGTATCAAGTTATCTGTGAATATTTGGACTTTGTCATTAACACACTGCGAATTTAACAAATTATTCCAGTTGATGTTTCGCGCATCCTCCTTAAGTCTTGTAAGATTCATCGCGCTAAAATTACGCTGCACAAGAATTCTCGGCTTTGCCTTGGGTGGACGGACAGCATAAGAGAGAAATATCAGGTCATGATAAGAAAAAGCGTCAGCGGAATACTGGCCATGGTTGATGACATGATCAGTAGAAGAGACTAGGATAAGATCAAGAAGAGAGGGAGTGCAGTTAGGAAAGTGATGCGTGGCATCAAGTGTTAAGAGTGATAAGTTGTTACTGTCCACTATTCTGCGAAGTGAAGAAGAGCGATGGTCATTTTTCATCAAGCAAGTATTGAAATCGCCCATTATTAAAGTGTGGCTATAAGAGGGAGATAAGTTTTCTAGTAATTGTTCAAAAGAGGAAAAGTAATTAGTACGTAAAGAGGGAGAATAGTAAACACCAAGTAAAATCTTCGAATGGTCAAACTCTAGTTCCAAAAACAGGTGCTCACCGCCGTCCGGTGATGGGGGCTGTGACGACATATTTACAATGGTGAAGGGAATATGCTGACGCAGATATATGCCAACACCACCCCCACCACCAATCGCACGATCATTCCTTATCAGGTTAAAACCAGGAAGAGTATATGGTGTAGAAGGTAGGCACGGTTTTAACCATGTCTCCGAAACTAAAATGGCGTGAATGTTTTTGCAATCAAAGGTCGCCAGCATATCAGGGAAATGAGCTGGAATACTCTGGGCATTGATATGGACTACATTAAAATTCCGCGGAGCATCCGAAAATTGGTACTGAAGATTCTCACGGAGTGAGGGTATACTAACATAACTAGAATCAAGACTGTTTATCGAGTAAAAACTGTCATCGTCATTATTGTCCAAGTCAGACATAAAGTTGACTTAACAATATATAAATAAGCTAATAGAACAATAATATTCAATAAATAATAATAATATATAAATAGCAATAATAAAAAAAAAAAAAAAACTTAAAATTTTTGATCCACCCGCCAGTCGTGTGTTTGATATTTAGGAATTACTAGAAGATATTAACTAAAAAAGTAATAATATAAAAAAAACAAAAGAATACAAAACAAAAACCAAAAAAGCAAAAAATTGAGTCACAATCTTCTGGGCGCACCTCCCGTTCAAAAGCCTTCGTTTCAAACTTACAACTAATGAATGCGGAACAATAGTATTGCAGAAAAATGTGCGGTCTGGAACGCAATTTGACTTTTGACACTTGACAGCTATTACAAATATACATAAACAGAGGTAAATCAACAAAATAATGTTTAGGGCCGGTTTAGTGAGGTAGAACAGAATTGTTTGATGATTACCATGTTCCATACCATAAGATGTTGGTGAGAAATATATATTTGGACTGTTTCTCACGTGAAATTCACCCAGACAGTGTACAATACATTAAATGTATGTAAAAGAACACCACATCGCAAACATTCATTTTTTTGAACCGTTTTGCAGCTTGAGTTTTGGTCACAGTTGGCTTTTCTGCAACCACTGGCCTTATCTGGTCGAGATCTGCCACACAAGTAATACGATGGCGTGAACCGTCGGGACCCATAACATAAACTGTACCTTCTTTGGTCCAACACTTTGTGATCCCGAATTCCTCACGTGCTGCCATGAAAGCAGAGTGTCGTGATCGGGTCAGGAACTCGGAGAGTGTCACACCAGTGCCCCTAAGTTTGGTCTTAGATGCCCAGACACGGTCCCGCACTGCTACTGCCCTAAATTTTACGAGGATGGGTCGTGGTTTTTCAACCGTAGACTGTCGACCCATCCTGTGACAGCGGCTTATACCATCAGAAGTAAATGAGTCAATACCTAGCTTACTTGCTGCTACCTCTGCGACGACCCGGGATGTGTTCTCATTCTTCTCCTCTGCAACACCATGTATCAGGAGTATCTTGCGGCGGCTGCGGGTTTCCATGTTGTCCACCTCATTCGCAAGCACCTTCATCTGGCTTTGGAAGGACTTTAAGGTCTCTAAGATGAGAGTCTTAAATACAGCAAACTCCTCTGCGAGACCAGCCAGACTAGCAGCATTTGAGGCCTTCTTCAGGAGTTCTGCTTCAAAGTTTGCCATCCTCTTCACAAAACAATCCTGTAGTTCCTGTAGAGTGCTCATTGTGTTGCTGTGTTTAGTTTTTATGTTTCAAAATTGAATACTTAGTTTTTACTATGGATATAACACTGACTAGCAGGTATTTATTGTTGAAGATTTATTTTATTCATTAAATTTATATTAAAATATGTTTATTCTATTTTTATTTTAAAATATTTATAAGAGCTTTTAAACTTGATGTTGAGCTTTCAACTACCCACTTTATACGTCAAGCAAAAGCTCTTTTATTAAAATTACGCGGTCGAAGGAGTCTGAAATTTTACATACTTATATTTTAAGTAGAAAAGAAGTGCAGAATTTTTTTTTACACATAAAAATACATTAAGTCGATAATAAAACATAACACACACTACCATGTTATCGACACATACACTCATAGATACTCTTTTGTCAAATTTACATTGTAGCGAAGCTTTGGCGAAATCCGTGATTTGTGATCAATAATTGTGATCCGTGATCAAAATTTTGACTCGACTGGCAGTACTACCCTCACACAGTAGACCATCCTAATAATCACAGCATTCATACTGTCGTATTTCGTTGGTGAGTGTGCGACCGGAGGTCCAATAATTCTGTAACATTGCCTACTCTCACAATGAGGATGGTGACCCCTACTCCTGGATTCTACTCATGCTTTCCATCAGGCAGAGTAGAGTTACTTTGGTAGGCTTAAATATAAAAAAGTCGAATCTCCTTTCGAAGAACAAAGATAAGTTAAGCAGCGTACTGTTAAAGGCTGTTGATGATGATGATGAAACAATTGCTTTTTTTACATATTTAGTCTACCGAAGTGACTCTACCCTGCCTGATGGAAAGCACGAGCAGAATCCAAGAGTGAGGGAAACCATACACCATTGCCGCGAACTCAAACAATAAATTATGGCGCCCACACTGTGGCGGCTTAGTGAGATGCTTTTTCACGCCCCGCATAAAAGACACGGTATCATAGTGGGAAGGAAACACGTAAGCTGGTAGATCTGTTTTAGTCATTTGTTTCTTTCTTTCTTTAAAACGAATAGTTTTTTTAATTTAATTTGTTTTAATTTTGCTATCGCGTAATCTTATCTTTTTCTAAAATCTATCACTCCTTTTGAAATCACCTGGTCAAACTGTTTCAGAGATTAACCGGAATAGACACACAGACTGAAAAACTTAACAAAACTAAAAAAGTAAAATATTTTTGATGTAAGTGCCGTATGTAATTCCTTATGCGGTTATAAAAACGCTTAATTTAAAATAAAAAACAAAAACTTCAATTTCATTTTATTTTGTATAGATAAGTTCTATGAGAAATAACAAAACAAGGTTTTTAGTTCAAGCTTTGAAACTGCGGTCGTTGAATGCAATTTGTCATCCAGAAACGATTACATAACACTCTCTTTTATTACTCCAGGGATTTTACGGAACTTAGTCGGCAGTTTAGAAACATGCTTTGACAAAATGCTTTTAAATGTAGTTTCAGCTATATCATTGTTCATATAATATATATGCTTCCATATACTCTGTACATTTGTTTATTTCAATTTTAAGATGAACTAACTGAGTCCCGCTGTATTACCTGTTGCAGATCGAGATATAACAATACAACAATAACTGTGGGCCACACCGTACTTGTCATGGTCACCGAAAATGATACGCCGATTTAAAATCGTGTCCAATTGAAAAATTTTATATTTAATAATTCTTTCATTATTTTTGTATGAAGTAGGTCAGGAGGACTAATTTGTATACGCTAACTTCTATGTTAGCATATACGAGTTAGTCCTCCTGAACGAATAAAATTTCAAACGAATAAATCGTCTTAGCAACCTCTTAATGTTTTTAAAAGACCTAAATACCAGAAGATATTTTCGCCGCCAGCCTTCTGACGCAAATCGTTCTGCCACCTGGCCAGAGGTTCTCACACTATGTTTGCCAAGACGCGGTCTCCACTCCAGAACCGCTTACTCCGTCATTCATCATTTCCGCGTATATGACTAGCCCGGGCAACAGACCGGGCTCTGTGGTGTTCCTTGGGAGAGGCCTATGTCCAGCAGTGAACTGCAACGGGGTACTGATGATGAACCAAATTTTATTTGATCAATTTAATTACCTCTTTAGAGATTTATGAGTGTGTATATATGTAAAACGTAAGATTAAAACTTTCAATTATTAAGCCATAATAATCTGTAAGAACAAACTTTGAAGTATTAAGTTTGTTTATATTTAATTAGTTTCGTGTTTACCCTCTCAAGAGTTAAATCTCTGAGCCTGTTTCGTAGTGTCGCTTGTGTTCAGTTATCGGCAGTTGTAACCGCGATGTAAACAAAACACCCTTCCGGGACAGATCACTCATGACTTTATTTGACTCACTCATGACATTGTTCTAAATGGTCGAAGAATGGAGACTGGGATTCATATTTTCTTGATGTTGCTAATGATTTCTTGTTCGAATTAGACATGGTAGCAGGGGATGATTCCCTAAACCTGAAAATTGGAGTTCTTGTTCTATATGTTTCTATTAGTAGTGTATTTTATATGAAGATATATGTTCTGGGTTAAATATTTTATAGATCCTGAACAAACGGGTCGACGCTTGAGGATAACTAATGATAACGATGGTAGTAAATACATTGTGATTTAGGGTGTTTATGATTAGTAGTTATCTTAGGTAAGCAGTATCTTAATTAAATATCTAATTGTCTATCACTAAACAAAGAAAACTAAACAGTACTATCAACAACAGTCCAGGAAGTACTCGTTCATATAAAGATCATTAAATATGGTGTTATGGTGATTAAATTACTTATTTTTCTCCTTTCCAGTTCGTTTATTTATTCTATTTATGAGCATACCAAAGTGAGTCTAATTTGCCTGATAGAAAGAATGAGTAAAATCCAAGAGTATTGGTCACCGTACTCCTTTTGAATGGAGACAACGCAGTACGGTGACCTACAGTATGGCAGCCAATTGAGATGCTTCTGCATCATCGGGCCTCAGTTCTTGCACTCACCAACGAAGCACGACTTCACGAATATTGTCAATTTAGGTTGGTCCTCTGTAAGAGTGATTCTGGTAGTATTACATCGAGGTCCTATCGAACCGGCTCGTTCATTCTGAAGGCAGCGTGTCTCTACTAACAGGAATTAAACGAACTAATTAATGTGTTCGATCGAATGACGAACAAAAAGTTTATCCAAAACATATTTCAAGATCTTCGTCATCAAATTTTTAACTAAATCCATCACTTCTTATCAAAATATTGTTTAAACTTATAGCGATCGTAGGATGAAAGTAATTTCCATATAAAACTGCAATATTCCCAGGGCGTTACTACCCGGGATTGGAAAGTGTGGGAGACACACGAGTGACACGCCATCAGCCGATAGCATACGTCAAACACGCTAACACATAATGTAGCTTTATTGCACATCAAATAAGCAGCTTATTGACTGACTTACTGCTCAATATGAAGAGCTGAATAATTTTCCATCACGCTGGATTAACTCGATAATCCTTTGAGAACATTCCTGAGAATTATCAGGTGGTTTCTTCGAAAGTTATCCATTTACCGTCAAAGCAGACAAAGGATAATTAATTTCTAATATCAAACTAAATGAAATTACACTTAATATATAACTTTAAGCGTACCCTAATTTCGGTCATCGTTTTGAATAAAGAGGTCGTTGTCCGAACAAAATACTTAACCTAATTTGTAAAGTTGAAAACAATTATCTGAATTACAAAAATAACACCATTTTGGTAATATAAAAGTTCTGTTTGTTTTAGTAATCAAGTCCGAGTAATATATACCGATGTACTCCCAAGGCTAATGTTAATGAAATTTCTGTTATTACAACATCAGACATTTATGTAGCTATGTTTAATTTTACCGTTTTACATTTACGTATATTGCTGTTGTTTTATGATAAATTTTGATTTGTTGCGTCACAAGATTAATTTAAAAAAGCCTTTTTATCCATAATAAATATCCATCCATATTATAAATTCGCAAGCAACTCTATCTGTGCCTTACGTTTTAGCGGCTAACAAGCTGAACCCATTTCAACGGAATTAGGCAGAGGTAGCCTGATGCGATAGCCCCAAAATTAATGGGACGGCCTTTGTCCAGCAGTGAACTACGATAGCTGATAGTGATGATGCGGGGGACATACTTCAATTCTTGTGGAAGGACATAGACTACGCTTTACTGGAGCTAAAAAAATAAATATTATATCACCAGTTGCGATGGGGTCGACACATTACACATCAATATTTTGGAATTACATTATAAAAAAAAATTCAGTCATTTTTTACACACAACGTCATCTAGTCCCCAAACTAAGCAGAGCTTGTATTATGGGTAACTAGACAACTGATATAAATACATAAACATTTTTTTTGTAAACACATATACTATTTAATACACACAAACTCAAATATGTGTTTTCTTCAGTCGTCTCCTAAAATTTTATATCAAGAGGCTTGATTTAAATATAGAAGGTTATAGGAGACTTGAAGCCAAAAAGGTTTAGGTACTAACACATTGAAAGCTCTGCATTGAGATAAATGATGCCCAGAGCCCAAAACCATAAAAAAGTAGTATTAGTAACGCTTTTTAATGAAGATAAATTGTGTAAACTTCTCTGAAATTCTATATAGACTAGTCTAGTAGTTGTATAAATACAAAACAGTCTATTAAATTTGGTGTAACCTACATCGTTGTGAAGATTTTTTTGTCCGACTACACGGAAGTCAAGAGGAAGGGACACATCGCCTAAACTACAGAACAGGATTTAGTGTTTTCATTAAATCCGATTCCTTGGTCATCTTTTAGGAATTTCTTTTTAGCTACTCATGAGACTTTGACCGATCAATACACATCTCCGTAAACATTCATTTTTATGGCAAAACAATGGACACTAAATGAAATAAAAGCGGCCAAGTGCGAGTCAGACTCGCCCATGAAGGGTTCCGTACCAGCAAGTAGCATCATATAAAAGTTCTTGTAGTTCGTTGTAACTTTCATCGATGTTTTTATACTAGTGTATTGATTGGATGAAAGGTAAATTGCGTGTTACGATTATGATTATATTATTAAAAAAAAACTACTCACTAGATCTTGTTCAAACCAATTTTCGTTGGTAGTTTACATGGTAATGTACAACATATATTTTTTTTAGTTTTATCACTCTCTTATTTTAGAAGTTAGAGGGGGGGGGACACACATTTTTCCACTTTGGAAGTGTCTCTCGCGCAAACTACTCTGTTTAGAAAAAAATTATATTAGAAACCTCAACATCATTTTTGAAGTCCTATCCATGGATACCCCACACGTATAGGTTTGATAAAAAAAAAAAATTGAGTTTCAGTTCCAAGTATGGGGACCCCCAAAATGTATTGTTTTTTTTCTATTTTTATTTAAAAATCTTAATGCGGTTCACAGAATACATCGACTGACCAAATTTCAAAAGTATAGCTCTTATAGTTTCGGAAATAATTGGCTGTGACATACGGACGGGCAGACAGACAGACAGACTTGACGAATCTATAAGGGTTCCGTTTTTTGCCATTTGGCTACGGAACCCTAAAAACGACCCAAGTTATACCTTCGTTTTTGTTCAAATTGGAGGTCATCAATAAATATTAAACTGATTTTCGTTATTGAGATATCGATGTATCATCTATCGATATCAACATTAGACTTTCTTGTAAACAAGTTTTCTTAAATTAGAAAATTCTATTATTAGTCGAGTCTACAGCTCTCAAGTGAAATAAATAGTAGATAGAATAGTATAAATAGATAGCACATATCTACTGATAGCAACACAGATACGAATTACGAAAGTCATCCTTCCACATATTTTACCTTGAACAAAAAACACATACATTTTTCAAAAGAAGGTGCCAAATTTCGAACGATGACAATAAAATACTCGTTACTTGTAATTTCAATACCAAAAATAACACAAACAAAATTTGATATATGAAAACATCTTCCTAATCATCTACCTAAACGATATACTGCGTCGATAGAGTGACAGTAATTTATGATGCAATAAGAATCCTCTGGTGACACGTTCACGGAATGATGTCGTATGTCGCGTGACGCGCACCCGCATCCACGTCACGCGAAACCATTCTTTGTCATTGTTTTTCATCGACACGATTCAATCTTTAATGTTGCTATAGTAAATATTTTTTTCATCGAGCTTTTTCCCGAGTGCGAAGAAGGTAAAAAAATATAATCTTTGTCTTAATTCTGTATTATTTTACAATATTTTTTTAAAAGTGTTCAGTTTAAAAGTATGAACGTTCAAGTAAAATTATAATGTATTTCCCCATAATTCGACAAGTAATGACCAATATTATTTAGGACACCTGCCGCGGATCATTGCTTCGCAGGGCATTGTATCGTGTCGTTTTCGTAGACGCTTGGCGTGTAGCATCCCATTCTTGTGTGCACCTACTCAGTTAGCATTAAAAACCTTTGTATCAAATCATTAAATCGAGTAAAACTTGATTTTGAAAGATATTTTCATATCGTTAATTGAGTTCATTGTCCTAAATAAGTCCTGATTCAGATACTGATAGAACTTCTATGAATCTCAGACACATGCATTCAACAGTATATCTATCCACCATCTAAATTGGTATCACTGCAATTGGTGTCAATAAACAGCTGAAACAAAAATAGGTCTTAATCGTTCTAGATTTTAAATGCATATTTCTTTACTAGATGAACCCTGCAACATTACCAGCGGTACAACAATAACTGCGGGTACCGTCGAGGGCATACCTAATCAAACAAGTATCCTTTTTCCAGTTACTCCTTATATCATCAGCTATTTGCCAGTGAAAGTTCCGTCAAAATTGATCCAGTCGCTATAGAGATTACCCAGAACAATCAAATTTACAGACAAAAAATGAAAAAAGTAAGTACCGTTCATACTGCTGCTCGAGAAGATGTTAATTTAATACTGTAACCAAACACTTCAATCTTATTTATTTGTTTATAGATTACCCATATCCTAGGGATAAAGGCGTTGTATGGGAACATTGGAATTCCATGTCAAATATTGATCGTCCGTCCTTGTCGAAATCTTATCAAAATATTGTTTGTTTCAAAGTTTTCTTTATACATTACCCTTTATTGCTATTGTTCTAACATTTGTCTATTATTATCTACGAGGTTCGTTTTATCATACCTCTATGCCTATCGGTAAAAATAAAACTAAAGTACACATATGATATATATGTCGCATCAGGGTGGCCGAGATGCGAAACATCGGGTCTTCATCATGATCCGACATAGTTTTTGATAAATGTGGGCACTGACTTGGATACTCGAACGAAAGATAATTTAAATCACAACAATAACTTTATTTTTACTAACGGTTTTTACAATATGGAAACAGACACGTGCGTTGGTACCGAGCGTATGCCAAGACTGTCCGAGGTAGAATGACCACCGCCATATCTTCCCGCCAGTCATCGCTGCATCCCCTCTACCGACGATCGTGTCCAAGCGGGAGGGCGCCACTTGCGTTTCCGTTGACGATTTATTAGTTCACTGAAATAATTCTTAGATGGCGCTGTCCGTCGCACCATAGCATCAATCCACGACATTTCCGGTAACGATTTATTAGTTCACGATCAATCCACGACACGGCCATCTCTGACTAGCACCCGTCCTCGGGTGTAGTACCTGTGGACAAAAATGCTCAAACAGTAAACTGGCTCGGCTATCCTGCCAATAGAACCAAAGGTAGCAGTTTCTCATTGGTACTTAGTTTCTCCTAAATCTAGGTACAATCATCAATTTTCATGACTTAAAATAATTAAGTTTACATAAACAGTGCTCCCTGCACAATATCATTCATTGCAAAAGATCCGACCAACAAGTCAAAATTACCAAGCAAGGTAATTCTATCAGTTCTGTTATTCTTTACCATAATTCATAAGCAATGCATACTCAACTCCTGAATCTTTCACTATCATCGCACCAACGATTTGTTACGGATCTGCCGCCACATATGCTCCACACATGAGGGGCTCCGCGCACCAACACGGACAAGAATCGCCCCAACGACTCTCAAAGATCTCACGCAACATCTGCTCCAACACATGAAACGCTCCGTGTACCAACACGGACAAGAATCGCACCAACGACTCTCAGAGATCTCACGCAACATGTGCTCCAACACATGAAACGTTCCGTGCACCAACACAGACAGAAATCGCACCAGCGATTCCGTGTAGATTTCGAGTATGAGTATACAAGCCATTCTTACAACCATGACATCTAATTCTTGAGGAACTTGGTGATCGGGGATCTTTCTCACACGATCATGGGTACCTCCCATGATTATTTGTACGTTCGCTTAGAGTCAAGCGCCTTTAGTAAGTATCTGTCCCCCTACATGAATAATCTTAAATGGACCTGGAATGTTTGATTCCTTTCCTCGTTTTCAATCAAAACACAATCATTGATCGCTAGCTTAGAAACCTGAGCCTTACTTTGCTCAAATCGATTTTTATCATAAATGGCATTTTTCTCAATATTCTGTGTCGCTTGCTCTCTAATCTCATCTAAATTAACGTCACTCACATCATCATCAGCGGTCACTAAACCAAGTGGCCGTGCTACTTTTCCTATCATCAACCCGAGAGGGCTAGATTTAGTCACCCCATTAATAGTAGAGTTAATAGCCACCTGAACCTCTTAAAGCGTCCTGCCAAGAGCGGTCACGACTAATCTCGTAATTTGCAGGGTACTTTTCACACTACCATGATCGATACCGGTCAAACTAACAGTGTTATTTACCCGCTTTCCACTAAGCTTTGACGCAACAAAATCTTTGATGAGAGAGCATTCGGCACCAGAATCGTAATAAAATGAATATGACCCACCAGTGATCATCAGCGTACCGCTGGGATTGCGTTGTTCGCCGCTGCTGCAGACACTGCTTAGGAACTGCTTGCGCCTCCTGCCGCGCCAGCTCCTGCCCTGTTGCCACGTAGACATTTCGTAGCAAAATTTACGGCGTTGCCGCGTCGCAGTTGTGACATTTCACCGTTGCTGACTGAAACTTCGTTTGATTTATTCCAACACGGCCATCCTACGGGACACACGTCTCCGTGTGTTACTCTGAAACAAAATTCAATAAGCAGCATCACATAGCCTTGTCCCTCGTGACATGGCACCAGTAAATCAAGACAATTTCAAAATCCTCAACATCAAACCAATGATTTTCTCATCAAATAATAGTAAAAACAATGATCGATATACTCAAAACACAACTGACTTGATTATCACGTTGTGTCTCTCACTAGAGACATCAATCGCACTAGGCAAACCAAAATACTTAAGCTCTCCATGTGATTATTTTGCTATACCATAGCACAGTAACCTCCAGTTACTCATCCTTGTGCGAACCCCACATGGGAACGCCGAGTCTACCCATGACTCTACCCAGGAGTCTACACGACAACCTCTGGTACGGTCCAACCATCATGCAAACTTAAGTTTAACACTCTTCAAAATCAACTACTTTGTTCTACATCGATCTCGTCAGTTATGTTCTGGTACTCCAGCATTTTTTTTTGCAACTTATCATGAGCGTATTTAAAGGTACGGTTACAGTTATGAGCCTTTAATAGATAGCTGTCACTATGACAGCCTGTGTCCTCCGTGATGAGACACCCTAGAATGACACAGCACCCAGAACACCACCCAAGTTCGCCTACCTGATAATTATCATTTAGCTCATGTTCCGAAATAAGCAAAGAGAACATTGAAGTAATGTACCCAGTTTCGTGTTAGAATCTGAAGCATATACTTTGAAGGAATGAAAAGAAAATGACCTTATTATTATTATTTTTTTTTTTTTTTTACCCATAGGCTCAAGTGTGCACTCAAGCGCTGTGGTCGACAAGGGTCTGTCTAAGTGTTAAATAGCTTCAGACTCAACACCAATAAAAATAAAGGACTTCCATCACCCGCCATATACTGCTACACGACAGAGGCCAAAAGTTTGCTTGTCGTTTTCACGCATACTTATCATAGATTTTAAGGATTGCAAACTATGAATGTGTGACAAATAATAACTTTTTCCTGAGAGCATAGCTGTAAAAACAGCTCCATACTTTCGTATGTGCTCTCTCAAAGGCCTAAACACATTAGCACCACTGGTGTCACTCGCTTCTCTTGAAGGCTGAGCACACATCCAGCGTTCAATTGCTAGATGGAGAACAGAACAAAGGTTTTACTTCCCTCAGACAGTGAGTAGCCAGCAGGTTGCGCCTCGCGCACAGCGTGAGCCGGCCGTATGCTGCATGTCACGCAGACGACGCGCACACCGCAGGTCCACATCTCACGGAGCGGCGTGCAGACCGCAGGTCCGCACCTCAGCAGGCGGCGAGTAGACCGGAGATCTGCGCCTCACCAGGCAGCAGCAGACAGCAGATCACAGCACGCGCTCAGCTCGCGTAGACAGCCAGAAGATGCTGTGATAGGCATTAGGCTGCTTACGATTACCGTCACTAGTCTGCAATAGAACGACAATGTGATGACTAATCTCTTGTCACGGCGGCCAGTCTCAACGGAGATAGGCCACTTACTCAGAAGACACCGTAGTACACAAGTGTTTGTAAACACTCAAGACACTGTGAGGAAGGAACGATTTAAAATAACCAGCAATAGATCACTTGTCAAGCTTTCAATAATGTCTTTACAAACCTTTGCTCGTCATCCCGTATAGTCAAAACTTAAGACCATTAAACTTAACACAAAATAGATAGCCAGTTACAGAAATTGTCCGATGACTAACACGACTTGGCATTCTTGCACTGACTAGTGCTTAAACTTTTTATAAGCTCGGCCTAACCTGACCCTTATAAATTGTCTCACAAACAACACACTGCTGTCTAGCAAACTCAACACTTTAGAAGTTCATTGAAAACCTGGCACTTAAGGGTTTTTAAAACTTTCCGTAATGTCCTAATAACTTTAGCAATAGCATGAAAGAACTCGCGCTACCAAGATCGATAGACAACACAGTCTTTACCGGTGTCAATACTTTGCATTTCGATAAACATGACCAGTAGTACTGCGGTTTACATGTTCGTTGTGGTATACACATTGTATCTTGTTAAAATCTTGCCTCTATTTTCCGTCCCCATAAATAAAAATAATTCAAGTAATCACACAGCGTGGTGGGTGTTTTATCTTTTGCATACTGCGTTAGTACTAGTTTGTTTGATATTACGTAAATCGATTAAAAGTTACTTTTTTTCCAAGTAGTGGGTTAACGTTGCATTAAGCAGCCACTTATACTGCCACTACTATTAATTCGTCACCCATTCGGTAAACAATGCGTAATCGTATTAAGGAACGCCTAGTTTATTATGCACAGGTGGGGTAGTTATAAAAAAATAGTTTTCATCAAGTCAAAAAAATATTCACAATATAAAACCATGATAGAAACAGCATGAATTTAGTCTTAAAATTCAATCAACTACGATTACTATTAACCCCTTTGTTAAGCCACAGCTTTACACCAGCCTTAGGCAATTTCTTACAGGCGTTATCGATCGTTTTATCGCTTTAAATTGCGCACACACTTTCGTACACCACAAACCAAAATTACGTAAAAATAATTCAAAACTCGATATGAAAATATGATTCGATCTTACCAGTGTAGCGTTAATTACAACTCAAGCTTTTCAGTAACCTCGTTGATTACCGTGTCGACACTGGTGAACTGCATTACACTTCTTTCACATTGCACTCTCTGTCGATCCCGTACAAAGCACGGATGCAGATTCCATCGCTTGGCACAATGTTTACTAGCTGGAAAGAAAGCGTTATACACACGAGCACACTGAAACATAGCGTGAAGTACCCGCATTATTTTTACTTTTTTTTTTTTTAATGTACCACACGTATAACAACATTCCTGAAAACTAAAACGATTTAAATTCGTTTTCAACTGTTACTCAAAACCAGATATGGGCTACATGTCAATTTATGATTTCTATATACCGGCATCTTTAATTAACTTTCCATTTTATTTTTCTTGTTGTTGCCGTTAGTTATTTTTGACCAAAACTTTATCGATTTGAATGAAGAAACACAACGAACACTGATTTTTTTTTTTTTTTTAAAAAAGACAACTCCCGCACTAGGAACACAAATTCCTGTGTGCGTTTCATGTGTGTTTGTGGTTTACAAACACACATGAAACGCACACAAAGAACACTCAAAATACTTTAAATAATTTAGATAGCGAACAGCCTTGAACACATGGTAATCCCAACTTCTGATGTCGCATCAGGGTGGCCGAGATGCGAAACATCGGGTCTTCATCATGATCCGACATAGTTTTTGATAAATGTGGGCACTGACTTGGATACTCGAACGAAAGATAATTTAAATCACAACAATAACTTTATTTTTACTAACGGTTTTTACAATATGGAAACAGACACGTGCGTTGGTACTGAGCGTATGCCAAGACTGTCCGAGGTAGAATGACCACCGCCATATCTTCCCGCCAGTCATCGCTGCATCCCCTCTACCGACGATCGTGTCCAAGCGGGAGGGCGCCACTTGCGTTTCCGTTGACGATTTATTAGTTCACTGAAATAATTCTTAGATGGCGCTGTCCGTCGCACCATAGCATCAATCCACGACATTTCCGGTAACGATTTATTAGTTCACGATCAATCCACGACATATATATTACGCTTAATCAAATTAAATCAGGTTCAGCAGCTTTATTCTTGACTTCAATTCCGACTGATCGGTATTGGAATTGTGGTTAGAAATTGAAGTTGTATTTGTATTAGATTAAAATTGGGATTGGTTTCCAAAATTTAAGCAGTTCAGGTTTAATTCAAAATAATTTCAGGATCTTCGGTGATTACAAACAGCAACATTACACTTATTGGTATTTGTTTGTCTTTTTTACATTTTATAATTATCTCCGACAGAACAGTTACATTTACAGTACACAAACTCATTTAATAATTATTAAAATATTGTAACTTAAATAACATTTTCTCGAGGCTTCGCATCCGTGCATGTCGGTTATCAGGGTTAGCTGTGAAAAGGTAAACAAACAGACAGACAGAGTTACTTTTTAATTTATAATATGGATTTATAAAAATGCAACATTAACATAGTCATACTACATTGTCAAAAAAAATATAATATTCTGACTACATTTGTATGCTTTAAGAGTTTTACATTTCCGCGTTTTTGATGTCATAATTGTATTAATAATTAAGCCTTTTTATAATGAGGAAGAGAAACATCGTCATGTAGTGAGTGCCTGAGAGAATAATTCATACCCGGTTTAAACGTGACTTTGTAACCCAAATTTTACTAAGCCGTTGAAACAGAATCTCAACCCTTAATTACGAGGTCATTGTTCTGAATCTGTATAATGTGGGTGAATGTTGTCAGGTTATAAACTGGGAGAGGATTTAACAATGAATCAATTAGCATATGTCATATTAATATAGGTTGAATAGTTGAGATTAATATAGTTTGTCTTATAGTAAGTACCTACACTTTACAATCAGTGGAAGTCCTTTTAAAAAAAGACAGGCATTTAAATTTTTTTATTTGAATAAGTAATATTCCAATACATTTAGAAACATGAAAGTATGTTCAATAACAGTCTGTGGGTTGTGTGAAGATATTATTATATAATTAACTTCTGCCCGCGGCTCTGCCCGTTTGTATGTCGGTTTTCTCGGTAAAGAGGTAGCCTATGTACTTTCTCTAGAATCAAACTATCTCCATGCCAAATTTTATTGAAATCCATGCAGCGGTTTATCCGTGAAAGCATAACAGATATACAGAATACAGTACAATATTATTATAGATCAGCAAATTTTAAACTTCAAGTATAGATTAGATTAGAATTAGAACATTACTATCTACTTATTGTACAAAGGCGGACTTAATGCCATGAGGCATTCTCTCCCAGTCAACGTTCAGGTGATGCAGTAATATGATGTTGTAGGTGCATATAAAGAAATAAATAAACATTTTTGGACATCCTACACACAACATCATATAGTCCCAAAGTAAGCAGAGCTTGTGTTATGGGTACTAGAAAACTGATATAAATCTGATATACATTTTTTTTGTATACATACATATTATACATAGAAAAACACCCAGACTCCGAAACAAATTTTTGTGGATCACACAAACATTTGGTCTGACCCGGGAATCGAACCCGAGACCTCTTGATTAGCAGCCGCAAACGCTAACCACTAGACCAACAAGGCAGATATTTAGAATAAGTTACTTTTTACTCAGGCATATAACCTAAAGCCCAAAATCGATCAGAGTGGTGTGCAATGGGAGAGGCCTACGTCCAGCAGTGGACTGCGATAGGCTGATGATGATGATATAACCTATAACTATTTCCTATTTTTATATACTATTTAATATATATATACTATTTATAATTATATAACTTAAAAGCAGTATTAAGCTCGGTGGTGTCTCTTTTCTTATTAGAAAGTTCCCTTTTAAAGCAATTTAGGGTAATAAAAATTAGATATCTTTACACACTGTCGTAATTCCATCAAAATAACTTATCAAATTAAAAGGCTACAACTTTTAACAACAAATGGGTAATAAAATTGTAATTACACCCAAATGAGCGTAACTAATGCCGACACTTGGGAGCTTTATTATAAATACATATTATACAAGTTGGAATTATTGAGTGTAACTGGACTGCAAAGATATGTATTACTACAATGTTATACAGGCTGAGTCTTAATTAGTTTTTTTTTTTTTTTTTTAATTATTATAATTAGTGAACATACATTTTATCTTTTAATTTAAGTACATCTGATTTTGGAGTCCTAAGAACGTTCGCACTTTGCAGTGCCTATTCTTCAAAACTTTGATTAATAGTCATCATAGTAGGAAAATTTCTCCTTTTCAATGTTTTAATGATTATGAAAATGTGTTTTAAGATTTTGTGCTAATGTTTTAGAATTGAACAGTTTGTTTGTTTAGTTGAATACTTTGATCTAAAGAACTACTGTACCAAGTTTATAAATTAGTTTTTATGTTAAATTATAATTTATTGGAGGCGAGGTGGAGTGACGACCTGCGTAAGATGGCTGGCAGGAACTGGATGCGAGAAGCACAAAATCGATCAGAGTGGCGTGCAATGGGAGAGGCCTATGTCCAGCAGTGGACTGCGATAGGCTGATGATGATGATGATAATTTATTGAGGGAGGTATATAAAATAAAGGTGTGTATGATGCAATATATAAAACTGACATGAGTCAGCTAGTAATTAATAAAATACCTCTTTGACTTGCTTTTTTCCTTTCATCTTTTCCCCTGCTTTACAACAGATCGCTTAAAAATTTATTTAGCGTAAATATCCGTCGCACATAGATTTCGATCGCACAACGATATCTAGTCACAAACTAAGCAGACCTTGTATACATACTTTTTTGTAAATACATACATATTATACATAGAAAACACCTTAACTCCGAAACAAATATTTACAGATCAGACAAACAATTTACTCGACCCGGGAATCGAACCCGAGACCTCAAGCACGGTTGTCGCATGCACCACCACTACTCCACCGAGACAATAATAATTATACTTGTAATATACCCTTGTGAACCAAATTTTACGTCAACGATGAACAGATAAATACAATGTAGCATTACAAACGACTAGAAATGATTGAGTTGTCACAGCACTCCATCCAATAATAACAATAACACTCAATAAAGTGCAGCGCAATACTTATCAATATCGATTCTTCAACGTGAAAGTTGATAAAACAATAAAATATTTGGATTTGTCTTAAGTGATCGATGATATATCTGAAATGTTGATTTGTTAACACTGTCTGTGCCCATTGTATAATTTTGGATTAACACCTGAAGAAACTCACCAGAAAAGAGTAAAGAGACTGATGCAAAATGCAGTTATTATTGACATATTCGACGTGCCTTTTTTCTAAAAAGGTTTTGGTCTTAGCTATAACTCTTAGCGTCCTAGTAGTTAGATTTCAATTAAAAATTCAGCATGAAGATACTTTTTTTTTTTTTAAGCCAACCAAAGTGACTCTATTCTGCCTGATGGAAAGCATGAGTAGAATCCAGGAGTAGGGATCACCATCCTCATTGTGAGGGTAGGCAATGAAGCATGGTGACCTACTGGAGGCCGGGAGACTGATGCAGAATGATTGGGCCTCCGGTTTCACACTCATCAAAGAAATACTACAGCAAGAATGCTGCCGTTATTAGGATGGTCTTCTGTGTGAGGGTAGTACTGTCCCTGTTAAGCCAGCCCATTTGTGCTGACATAAGCGTGGCTCTACTACCTATTACCGATTCATAAGGAAGAAAATAATGTTTACCACAATTACCAACACACACGCGGGCAGTGCAGCAAAAACTAAACTGATATTCATGTAGATTGAAAAAAAAAAATGTAAGATACATATTTATTAAATTAATGTGTCAGTCAAATCCTCTCAGTTATCACACAAATATTTAATTCTGACATACACTCGAGATATCTAGATAAAGCTTAATTGAAAAAAAAAAGCATTTTCAAGTAATCTCAGTCGCAGTAAATTTAAATCGCTTTATCGTAATACATGATCATACAGATCATTATCAAACCTCGTATTTCTGCACCATCCTGTACATATCGTGTAAACAGGCCTACATCGGCGCTTCCACTCATTACAGACGATTATTACAGAGTAAAGTGACAGCGGAAATAAAAAAACTTGGAAGATATACATCTGATCAAGTTAAAGAGCAATAAACATACCGAACAGGTAATTAGGATGCGTTTGTATGTACTGTTACATCGCTTGGGCAGTCGTTCTCAATACAATAACCTACCAATAGTTTTAGTGTGGTCATGGATTTTAATGAAACTAAATGTACTTTTGTTTTACCAAGCCATAGGTGGCACAGTTACGGTTGGTTAATAATACGTAAAGACGAGTAGATTTTAATTGAATTTAAGTTTTTATTTCTATCATAAAGACAGGTAGTTATGTGATAGTTAAGATTACATAGAGCCAAATTTGCAGAGTCGTGGACCATTAGCAAGCCTGGTTGGAGGATCTTTACCTTTCTGTTTAAAATCTGGGGGTTCTTTGCGTTCATTTCATGTATGTTTATAAAGTCCCTCGCGACACAGGATACATTCCTAAGGCGGGAATTGTCAAAAAAAGTAAATTATATTAAGAAGTACGTTCAATGATGTTTAATAAATCAGTTTAATATAGTAATGAACTTGAATAAATAATGTAGAATAATGGATGACAGTTATGTCAAGAAGTAACTCTACTATAGATCTTGGTGGAGGAAATTTTAAAGCATGTGATTATGCTGACAGCTTATTCAGTACGTCACGGATTCGATTTTATCATGATTTGTCATATAATAATAATAATAATATGATTTATTTCTCACCAAAAACCAAAAATACATAAAATACAATTACATGAAATATTAAAATTTGACAAGCTCGGTTGTGGATCGCTGGTGCCTGAGATATGTATGAAAACCTATGTTACGGGACACCAGGTCCCCACTCGGACTATAACTTCTTATTTGATGTTCAAATCGAATGAATCTTCTACTGTTTGGCCCCCCTGCCATAAAAATGCTATGGCTTGCTTTTGAGTACGCTGCCCAATACATTCAAATAATATTCATTATACTATTGATATACCTACCACTGGGCCGCTTTTCTATCTACCTTATATAAAGTACTTAGAACCAAAATTTACATTAAATATTTGACACAGTAATAAATATTAAAGAGTAAAGTCAATAAAGTAATAAGTTAGCTTATCTAGACTACTTATAAAATCATATTCAAACAATGTTATTTAATCTCCTTGTGTAAATAATTCTTCTTAACTCTGTCTGAATATTGTCTCAACTTAGCAGACTAGACAGATAGTTACCTATTTATTACATATTCTAAATTCTAAAAACCTATTAAAAGTTAGTTTAAGTCACGAATTGAAAGTTCTATGTACATAAGTCCAGAAATTGTATTCATAGTTGCTAGTCGAACATAAAATCAAAATTGATATTGCCACATGAATATTACATTCACTATTCAAATAAATTCAATCTGTATTTACGCATACTGCCTCCAATTATAAACTAGTATGCAAATGTTACTCATCGTAATACCTTGGGATATCTACTATATTACCGGCCAGATAGCTTGGCCTGCCCGAACAAGTCTACTAAGACATGAAATAGATAATAGACTTATGACGGCAACATATGCTTTCAAAAGATAAAGGAGTCCTCTCCTTAAAAGATTAAGGAGAGGAAATAAAAAAACTAGATTTAAAGGTACGCTGATTTCAACACGAACGGGCCGGTTTGAACACGGCGGAGTAAACTAAAGTATGTATATAAATTGAACTAAATTGAACTTAGTCCTTTATTTAATTTCAAAAATTTCCAATGTCTATATCTGAGAAGAACAAACGATGAATGGAATATTTTTAGTACCTCACATTGCAGCTTCCAATATTGTTAGCGAACAATTGTTCGCTAGTTTCCTTCATAAATTATTTAACTAATAAAGTGTAGGATTCACTCGTGGTTTACTTTGGACCTGCTGGTTGAGTTTCTACCGTAGTTATTTTATCAATCCAGTTAGTTATAGAGTTAATTGTTTTTAAAGCTGACGCAGTGGATCTGATCTGAGTCACTTCCGATTACTTTAAAGACTAAACTTAAATTTTATAATAAAATTAACTAGTACCTACCTTAATTGTTGATTCTCCCTAAAATAAAATAAAATTTCTCTAAAATAAAATTTCTCCCTAAAGGAGACAGAGAATACTGAGTTTTAACTGACATTCTTAAACTATGTAATGTTAGAAATCTACACATAGTTGAATATACCTTATACATTCTTAAAACTTGATTCATATCATTCATTCAGCCTGTTCAGTAAAATGTAATCATTTGTGAGACTTTGGGATATAAAATGGAATAGCGATTAATGATCAAAGAAATTTTGTATATAAAACTGGTCTTATAAAATGACCGAAACATTTTGATTAAAAATACAGATGTATACGTTTTATAATTGCCTGAATTAATTGCAAATATAGGTAATTGGCTTAATTTATTTAAATGAATCTCTTAAAAAGCCTTCTCGATTTCTGGTAGCCAACATGCAAAGTGTTTGATAGTAAATAACGTTACTACTCCCGGCTATTATCATGTCTTAACATAAAACGTTACATTTCTATATTCTAGTTATTCCTTTGGCTAGATAATGTTAGCTTTTGTACGAAGAAGAAGTTCTAACAATCGTTAATCTAGTGGTTAGCTTATGCGACTGCTGATCAAGAGGTCTCGGGTTCAAATCCCAGATCGGGCCAAGTGTTGTTGGGTGGTCTTACAGGAAATTCCTAATAACAGCAGAATGGAAGTTTGGCGGTGATTCACGCCCATGCCTCGGACAGCACGTTAAGCCGTTGGTCCAGGTTGTCATGAACGTCTATGGCAATCGTTATTGAGAAATCAGTGCCCTCAGATATACTGACAACGTTTTTTTACGTGTGCAAACCCCTTCAGGCCGTCACCTGTGTGTTGGAATCGAACCGACTAAAACCACCGTAACGGTACCCACTTGTACCCACTTTGCGTCTGAATTTTAGGAGGAGTCCAGGGAAAAAATCTCCTTGTGGACCACTCCCCGCGATTGACTGCACTACGCGGGCACCATCTCTACTAACTCTCAAATTGGGAAATATACTGACAACTAGTTCAACGAAGTCCGAAGTTTTCACTCAATGGAAAAACTGATATTCAGGTAAAACCGGTTGAACTAGTAGCTGACCCCAAATAATCTTGGGTATTATAGCTAGGTAGAAGAAGAAGAAGATCTGACAATAACGGGCCAAACCTTTTCGCTCTGGATACACAATTTTCGAAGGCCAACAAGTATAATTTTTACACGTGCTTCCACATATCTATAAAATGTTGTAAATACATTTACCAGCTAAAATTACGCAGGAACTTCAAACATAGTACGGCAGTAAAGTTTATAGGTCAGAATTGTTCATCGGTAGCGAATGGTTGGCGCCTGGATGTCGACTGTCCATAAAGTCTGCGCAAATTATTATTATCTGATGTCTACATATTCTAGTAACATATTATCACACGTACGGTTCTTCGCACATTAGATATTGATAGTTTAGTTTTTAATAATTTAGGGATACTTTACAAAATAAGAATGTTGTAAAAAAACGTTGCACTCTAGCAAGCAAAAGAATAAAGCCGATCTAGTGACTTCTCTGCTGTTGAAAAGAAAATATATGTAAGGCTGTGATTTGGATTATGAACCTACTCGTGCACTAACTTCATTTATACACCTTTTTTTTTACCACCAGTTGATGGTTATATCGTACTCGAACCGACTAAAACCGCACGCTGCCTCGGGTACTAAAAGCCGAGGAACCAGGTGTACCCTCGAAAGGAAGTCCCTGGAACCCCGACGTACCTCGGGCCATCCACGGCTTGCAGATGACCCTCTCTTGTGTGGAAACCCCAAGTTCCAGAAGTCTAAAAGGAGGCGCGGGCGCTTCGTAGCACTCGCGCCGCCACCCTGGCCTGCTTCTGCTAGGGTAACAGGTGGCGTCACCTGTCACCCCCAGGCTCATTTATACACCTAGCTTGTCTTAATGCGTTCATAAAATATTGATGGTATATAGTCTAAATTGTTGTCGTAACGCTTTCTCGATTTGTTAGGCAATTTGTTGGGTTTTAAATCGCAAAGAGGAACACCATCTAAAGTGTCTACTATGGTCAGCGCACAGTTTTATTAGGTTAGGCACAGATTAGGGATGCTGTGAAGGCCTTGACTGAATTTATTCACGTCAGAGAGGTGACCGCATTTTTTGTCGCACTAATTGCAACGCTAAATGCTTTAGTGTTGCGATTAGTGAAATGTTCAAACACCCCGGTGCGGCCGCGGACGTCGTCGAAGGTGGGTCGGTGTTCCGCCTTTTACCGTGTAGACTAGTGAGAGGTGCGACATCATCCTGTCCCAACGGTGATTCTTAGACCCCCTGAGGTGTACCTCAGTTATAGGGTACGGCAAGGGGGACTCCAGAAGGTGCCGAAGCGTTCTTGGGATCCTCCTGACTGACGAAATAGGCCGGGGCGGAGTTTAGTGGGTAAACCGAATTCGGAAGTCCAATACCCGCTCTTCGGTTTCCCCACCGTATGGAGAGTATGGTGCGAAAAGCATTTCCATTACCACCCAACTGAAGATTAGCAGTAGCATTCTCCGTTTAACATCCCGGTAGTCTTTTGATAGGCTGCTAACACAGGTGCTATGACGAAACATCTCAATGCCTTTTGATTTCAGTAAGTCGCCTACTTCTATTTCATAAAGGCAAGGTGCAGATTATATAAACTTTGACACGATCCCCATTATTGCGTAAACCACGTTCTCAGTTACAGAATAATAATATGCTCAGTTTCAATACGTGCTACAAACCAATACAGTAATTCGCTGGAGTAACAATTAACGCTGGTCATTTCCGTAGGTTGCCGCATGACTTGGTTGTAAAATAAAAGATTTTTTTTTAAAAAAAACAACCGATTTGATTTGATTGCCTAGGACACTGAAAAGTGTAAAATAAATTGGCTTTAATTTGACTTAAATTACTATGTGACAACTTTTGTCGATACCTAATTATCTATTTGTATAAATAACGTAATATTTTAATATGTGCTAGTTACCTAAAATCTGGTTGAAGTCGGTGCTACACCCATTATATTACGTGTACGTAAAAAGTGAATTCTAATGCCGTTGCTCTAAAATCTATCCAGCTCTATTTGCTGTAAAACTGTAGTTTGGGGAACTTATTATATATAGTTCATTACTCGTCATTTGTTTAATAGATCGTGGCGGGCTGGCGGGTAATTCTCAAACAGAAGTAGATAAATACATGCTTCCTTCAGAACATATCTTGTAAATAGACAGCTGTTTAACTTTATTTTATTATTCGCTTTCGCGTTCGGCGAGGTTATTTTTCTTGTCTCATGTTTAGTTCCCAGAGGAAAGCATCTTACTAGATAAAGTTGGAAAGTAAAATATGTACTTAAATAGTTTTCTTTGCATCAATTTAACGAAATTCGATCACATCTATTTATTACTCGTATAAAGTATCTTTTTAGAATTGACACTGCTATTTAAATAAATAAAATAAATAAATATTTCGGACACTTGAGTTCACATGACACAACGCCATCTAGTCCTAAACTAAGCAGAGCTTGTATTATACGTACTAGACAAGTGATATAAATACATAAACATATTTTTTGTAAATACACTCAAATTATACCTCCATAGAAAACACCCTAACTCCGTTTGTGTGTATTTGTGGATCACACAAACATTTATTCTGACCCGGGTATCGAACCCGAGACCTCAAGCACAGCAGTTACATACGTTACCACTGCGCCACCGAGACAGTCAGTCAATCTGGATAGATTTTACACCAACGGCATTACTATTTACTTTTTACGTACACGTAAGTACACGAAAAATAATGGGCGTAGTAAAAAGAAATCCATTAATTTTCCAATAGATGGCTTTAGTTATCTGTATCTCGCATTGTAAAAGTGCGATCGGGTTGCGTAGAAAGATAAGATTTTGATTAACTTTTTAAAACTAAAAAAACTTTTTAAAACTATCATTACAGCCTTCAATTTCATAATATTGGATTTATTTTTACCACTCCTAAGTATAATGAGCTGCCGTTGCTCTAAATTCCCACGAAGTTGCTTTAATATTCTAAAAGCAAATGTTTGAGTTATAAGGATTATAATAATGCAATTTTAATCATGTTTTATCTCAGTTGTATCAATAACTAAATATTATTTTCTATAGGAGTAGGCAGAGATGATTGATCTCTAATTATAACAGCCCTGGCACACTTCTTTTACTTCGTCCACATTCATCAATCGCTTCATGATTGCTCACCGGTTCCTGGTGTTTTTCATCTCTTCAGAATATCACCAATATAAGACTTCTTCCGACACATTTCCTTTAAATTCCTTTTTAAACATAGGTAATACCTACAGGTTGAATTATTTTTACCCGACTACGGCGAAATCAAAAAGAATATTATAATGTTTTTAGCAGTCTATGTATGTTTGTACATACTTCACACCGTAGTTTCTAAACTACTGATACAATTTTAATGGATGAAGTGTCAATAGGTTCGTAATAATGGTCCGAGTTGAAGGACTCTCACCACTCACACAAAAGCTTAAAGTACCTACGTAACCCAGCGTGGGATGTAGCGTGCGTGCAGACAGAGAACTAGAGTAGGCGACAACGCACGGAGAATCAGAACGATGAAGTGGAAGTGGCCGGTCATGTCTTGGTCGATAGAGCCGAAATGTGTGCGAGTGGAGACCGCGATTAGGCAAACTAGTAAAGCGTGCCCTACGGCACGGTGGAATGAAAATGTGAAGAAAGTGGCTGCACAAGACTGAGACAGTAGGCGTTTCTTAGCTGAGACCTTCATCAGTGGACAGTTATAGGTTGACCTGATGTGCACCTGCATTGTCCCTGACTGAACACACTAAAGGTTGACTCGTAAATTATGCCACGTAGCCGTGTAGCAATAAGGTGGTGTGATATACATATAGGTTATATATTTTTGACTACACATACTTTAGTGCCATATGAATGCAAGTGTACATTCGGGACAGTCAAACACGACAGTCTACTCTCCTAGGGGAAATCTTGTGTATGTACAGACCACGACTCTACATACGTATCCGTCCTAGCTTTATAATTACTTTTTTGTTGTTTGATACTGTTTTAGTAATCTAGGATCTAGACCACAACTATTAAAATTAAATGCGGTTGCCTAGATATCAAACTTTGACCTTTGTTAGTAAAATGTACCCTGTAGAACCTGTGACATCGTTTTTTAGGGTTCCGTAGCCAAATGGCAAAAAACGGAACCCTTATAGATTCGTCAAGTCTGTCTGTCTGTCTGTCTGTCTGTCTGTCCGTCCGTATGTCACAGCCAATTATTTCCGAAACTATAAAAGCTATACTTTTGAAATTTGGTCAGTCGATGTATTCTGTGAACCGCATTAAGATTTTTATATAAAAATAGAAAAAAAAGAATACATTTTGGGGGTCCCCATACTTGAAACTGAAACTCAAAAATTTTTTTTTCATCAAACCTATACGTGTGGGGTATCTATAGATAGGTGTTCAAAAATGATGTTGAGGTTTCTAATATCATTTTTTTCTAAACTGAATAGTTTGCGCGAGAGACACTTCCAAAGTGGAAAAATGTGTGTCCCCCCCCCCCCTCTAACTTCTAAAATAAGAGAGTGATAAAACTAAAAAAAATATATGTTGTATATTACTATGAAAACTACCAACGAAAATTGGTTTGAACGAGATCTAGTGAGTAGTTTTTTTTAATACGTCACAGAACAGAGAAATTTACATTCTCTGTTCTGTGGTTTTCTAGCTTTTTTTTTTAATTGATCTGAAGAAAACTAACTTTGAAATGCATTTTAATCTTAATCTAATCCTTTCGTTTGAAAGTAAGACAAAATTTCACATTAATTAATGGCCGTGAAGAAGTTTTGCAGCTTTATATTCTCTGCCTCCGCAAAACCAATGCAATGAAACCCCTTTTCGATCAGTCAAATTCAATGATAAAAAATATAAAATATTTTGTTGATTAATTAGAACTAAAATATTAAGAATATTGAAACTTTTACAATTTTTAAAGAACGGTTTTCTTGATAGTGAATGACTAAAGTATTCTCCGTTTATACATCCGATTAAATACAATAAAATGTTTTTATTACTTAAATAAATAAATATTTAGGACATTTATTTCTCATACATTGGTTTATTGAAAATATAAATGAGATTCTAATGTCTATATTTACAATAATATATTTATTTGTTGCTGGTATTAGAGACATCACTAATCACGGTTAGATGTGTCATCTCAGATTACAAAAGAAGTCATAATCAAATTAAAAAAATTGAACTTTTATGAATATGTATAACTGTATACTTTGACAATTGTTCAAACTTTACTAACCACTAAAAATCTGTTTAAGCCCGTTACAAATCTATTCTGTAATTCTAAACGAGAGTTTACAGAAACAAATGCATCTCGTGTTAAGAAACTATTGTTATCTAGAAGCTCATTAAAATAATCTATTTGTCATTCTTGTCTATTTCGGACATAAGAAACATCATTGATATATTCCCGAGGTTCGAGCCGACAAATGGACCACAGAGATTCCTATCTCCAAAGTCATGAGTCACGATATACGGCTTTGGTGTCGGATAATCAATAACTATTTAAACTGTCTACGTTAATGAAAAGATGAGTAGAAAAGAAACATGGTAGAAGGACCTCTAGTTTATTCGTTTTCTATGAATGAATGAAGGTAGAAATATAAATACCTTTTACTACCATTTTCACGGTTCCGAAGTTTATGACTCGGAACCCTTATAGATTCGTCATGTCCGTCCGTCCGTCCGTCCGTCTATCCTCGACTTACCGTCCAAACGGCAAGTGCTAGAAAGATGAAACTTTGCATGAATATGTGTTGTAAGTACGTCGACAAAGTACTACAATAAAATTATAAAAAATATTTTTATTTTGGGTACCCATACACGTAAAGTGGGGATGATATTTTTTTCTTGCGGCTACCCCGTCGTATTCGGTATCATTAGATAGGTCTATTAAAAACAATAAAGCTTTTGTAAGATGATTTTTTGATTTAGGTATCCGTTTGCGAGATATTTCACTTCAAAGGGCACTTTTTTGTAAAAACAGCCCCCCCCCCCCGCCTCTAAAATCTGGAAAAATTCGCGATTGTGGTCCAAATAATGAACTTTGAAGGAAAACTATAGGGTAAAAGCCGGATAGTTGCCTCGGACGGATACATGCCCCGGTTTTGAATACAGTATGTTAAGAATATAAGTTAGTGTTAGCTCTTTACTACAATGAGTAGTGACCCCCAGCACACCTTAGTGACGCATGAGCCATCGGAATAGGTGCACGTGTTTTGTCCGTGAAAGCAAATATCTTCCGCGGCGGAACTTTGACGGGCGTTATATTTATTTTGGTAAGTAATTTTTATTGAATATTTTTCTTGTCGATCGTCGTTTCAGTTTACTAAATTTTTATTAATTAAATAAATAAAAAGGGCAAGTATCCACGTCAAAAAGGATAGTCGCCTTACTTACTTTCGCGGATAGTTGCCCCTACAGAGACTTAACATTTTCAAACAAGTAAAGACGAATTTTATTTTTTTGTTGTTTTTTCGAATGTATTGTGACTATAACTTGTT
This sequence comes from Phragmatobia fuliginosa, assembly GCA_932526445.1. Lineage (NCBI taxonomy): Eukaryota > Metazoa > Arthropoda > Insecta > Lepidoptera > Erebidae > Phragmatobia > Phragmatobia fuliginosa. The sequence goes on along the minus strand of OW052074.1, from coordinate 6,912,301 downwards.
GTAATTAAAATAAATATCTACATAACTGTTTTATATATTTATTCTAGAAAAGCAAAATGCCTCGTAAATATAAGCGAAAACCAGGCGTGGTGCCGCGCAACATCAACTGGACAGAAGATAGCTTAATACTTGCCTTGGAAGAATTGAGAGAAAAAAAAAATCGGCCAAGTGCGTGTCAGGCCACGCACAGAAAGGATTCCTCAGTCACCCATAATGGATTTAAAATCGTATCCAATAGATAATTGTTATGTTTACGTATTAATGCGTTTTAATTTTTTTATGACGTTTTCCAAGTGAACGCATTTTACAAGTTAAGCCTCTATAATTCCTGAACTAACAAAGTCATCTAATCCGTTATAGTTTTCCTTCAAAGTTCATTATATGGACCACAATCACGCATTTTTCCAGACTTTTTGAGCCAGCCGGCAGCCAAAAACATGGCGTCCCCCCCCCTCTAAAAGTTAAACAACTTTTAGAGGGGGGACGCGTGCCCTTTAAAGTGGAATATCTCGCAAACGGATAATATCATCCTCTCTTTACGTGTAGGGTGGTACCTCAAATAAAAATATTTTTCATAATTTTATTGTAGCACTTTATCGACGTACTTACAACACATATTCATGCAAAGTTTTATCTTTCTAGCACTTACCGTTTGGACGGTAGGTAAGTCGAGGACGGCCGGACGGACGGACGGACAGACGGACATGACGAATCTATAAGGGTTCCGAGTCATTAACTTCGGAACCCTAACAAAAGGTAATAATGAAATTTCTCGAACCTACGGAATATCCTCTCGAACCTTAAGAGAAGACGTTACGAAAAATGTAACCAGCAACTACTAACTCAAGGTATATTTTAGGTATACCTATCCCCGCACAAGGCAAGTATCCCCCGAAGCATTTTCTACGCTAGGCTACTATCCGCTATAGTAGGCAACTATCCCTTTTCTAGGAGGAAAACGATATTTATTTAAAACCAGTGTTAATTATGAATACAAAAATAGGCTATTATAGAAGATAAAGGGTCTATGTTTTGAGATACATGCTAAATAATTTTCAGCAAGTTCGTATTTTTGAAACATTAAACTTTTTCGAAAAGTGGGGCAACTATCCGAACGGATTAGATGACTTTGTTAGTTCAGGAGTTCTAGAGGCTAGCCTGACACGCCCTTGGCCGATTTTTTAAATGAATTAATGTCGATTTAGTTTTCATATTTATTAAGATTTTACAAGTGGTAAGAAGAATAAGAAGTAACGACACCGTGGTCAGTACCAGACAACATTTGTGGCATGATATGTTATGAGCGTTTCCCTAATTCAGAGGTCACATTAAACAGTCAGTCCAGGTTGTTATCATAAGATAACAGTCGAAAAGTTACGTTGGAGATCTTCGGGCGGCTTTAAAACATTCAACGGCAAGATTTCCCACTCCTCAGATGAGACTCGAGCCCAGTATATCGACATCGACAACCCATAACGTCCCACGTTATGGGTTGTCGATGATTATAAGTGGCAAAAAATTGTTTTCAATATTAATAGAAAAACAGTGATAGGTGGAAAACTTTACCTTTACAAAACCTTTTAAACTAATTGACGATTTGACACAGTCTTATTTAATACTTTTTTTTCATCTTTCTTTTTGTTCTTCCTTTCCAAATTGGTATAGATTAAAACAATTTAAAGGTATACATATTGGATGGTTTCTTTTATCATTCGCTATATTTTTATATTATGTTACCATAGACAGTAAAAATTAAATGTCTGAGGCACACTAGCTTGAAGAGAGAGAGGCTTACGTATGAAGGTACACGATGCCAGATCTGTGGAAAGGCACTAGCAAAGAGTTTTAGAGTTACACAAGATATACTACTCCATAGTCTATTTTAATTTAATAAATTTATGATTGGCACTCTGGGGGAGGCCTTCGTTCAAAGTGGACAGCAGTAGGTTAAAAATAAATCATATAAATACCGAAATTATTAACCGACTTCAAAAAAAGGAGGAGGTTCTCAATTCGTCGGAATCTTTTTTTTATGTATGTTCAGCGATAATTTCGTCGTTTATGAACCGATTTCAAAAAATATTTTTGCATTGAAATGGACGTAGCTTACAGCTCCCATCTTCACCATATCAGGATCTGATGATGGGATCTCAAGGAAATCGAGGGAACTCCTCAAATATCATAGCCACAATTGTCGCGATTTGGGTACTCGGAATAGCTTTTCTATGAAGTCGGTTCTTTTATGTTAAAATTATTTACATAGAATACTTCACTATGAATTTACTTTGTTTTGAAATCCTGTAAAAACTTGGTGTCGATCGTCAAACAGTGTTACCAGCATGATTACTATAGTGTCACCATCACCAACTAGGCAAGAGTAAATAATGTTTTGAGTATACCCATAGTAGGTATAGGTATGCAGTACTGAGGATAGTATAATATATGTACTTATCAATAATGTAGTTCATTTTCAAGTAATAGCTATTGTACGATGCGATTGCGAATGCAGTGACAGATGTGAATTGCAAGATGTGATTTTAGGAATTTGAACATTCAATAAAATAAGACTTTTTTGACTTGACGTTAATTTATAATTTGATACAAATTCACGTAATCCACATATATTTTTTTACCGCATTGTTAAAATTGAGAATCAAATTTAAATGTTTCCATCAAGATAATCTGGATTTTAAAAGGAACCGCTGAGTTTCGTCCTAGTTTGGAAAGGCCGAATACATCTGCTCAAAAAAGATTAACTTGCAAGTCTCTTGTAACCTATTTGCAGAATGAATAAATTCATTTCAGTATGAATTACTATATATATGGTAGTAATAACAATACAAACAGTTAAATTGGTTACTTGTATGGGTCCAACAATGTGAACTATTTGCATAGTTTATGATTGATCCCACATAGATAACGTGTAATACAATTCACGAAAAGTAAATGTAATTAATAACTTACTCTCTAATCACATTTTACATTTGATTTGGTTGAAAGTTTTTCTTGAACAGGAAAAAATACGTAATCTCAAACTTCCAAATTGCGGGAAAAGCTCCTACTTAAAAACAGTTGACATTACTCATAGAAACATAACGGACGAATTGTTCATTATGTAGGATCTGATAAACTCAGTTCATAGATTTAAGTACACCTATTCACTTTTGTTTATTTTTTATATTAACTTTGCTCCGCGGCGTTGCTCGCGATTTACAACAATAACCGCGGGATTAAATGAGAAGTCAAGACAGAAGTTACAATGTAAAGGTATAGTCTATAAGTAATACTTTTTCACTAATTTAAACCAAAAATATGTTATACCTAATGTTTTAGTTTATGTTTGGCATAAGTACGTGTTCATGAAAAATCTAAGGATTTTTTAGAAAAATCACTTCACTTTGCCATCTGTGAAAACACATATGTACTACGCAAAGGAAAATGTAATTAAAATTATGACAGATGGCACTTACATCGATACCACATTCTTTTGTTCTTACTATGTGCTACACGAAAACAAATGTTGGAATTGAGTACGTTTTAAACTTCATAAAGGTAAATTTATTGAATTAAGGAATAGGTCAGTTGTAATTTTAAAAAAAAGTACTGACATCTAGCCGACTCACAAAAAAGTACAACAGCTCTCACCAATGCCATCTACCTTACAGTAAAAGAGCCCCATGACACGTACATTTGTGTAGTTGTCAGATCGTAGCTTAAATTCGATTGGTGCTTTAAATTCTATGGGTTAGATTAACCAATCACATTGCATCTTGCACTTCGTTTGTTAAAAAAAAACACAAAATGGATTAGAGAACTAACTGTTTAACTCGTTTTCGTTCTCGTGTTTCTACTGTGCAAGTTCACGATAACAAAGTGCATTTTTATGTGTAGTGCATTGTAAAATGACCTAAATTGTGATTGATAAACCCTAAACGTGGTGTAAGACAAAATAACATAGAAAGATTCTATGAAAAGCGATGTGAGACTCTCCTTGGCAGTGTTCTAAGATTGTGTTCATATCGCGAAGTTTCATAATAGTGTCTTAAGATAAAAACTGAGATGTCTACAAAACCAGCAAATCAGAAAAGAAGGTAAGTGTTTACTAATCATTTAAGGTTTTCTTTGACTGATCCCTTGAAACAATATCAAGGGTTAGTATAAATATAGATTTAAAGTGTGTTTTTCATTTTCCTGTTCGGATTGCCACAGACATTATGAGCAGTAAACTTTCTCTTGACACTTTATACTTAACTTTAATTATACACAAAACAAACTGAATTATTTGTTTTTACACTGAGCCACCGACAAATAATAAACCCTATTGAATACCACCATTATAATCATAGTTTGGATATCTCTGTTTTCATGTAACTGGTTCTGGTTTCTGAAGGTTTCTTATGATTATATTGAGTTGTAAACAGGTAATAACTCTAGTATCAATAATTTCTCTAAACTTAGTGGAAGAAGAGGGGGAAAAGAGTAGCAAGGTAATTTAGGGTTGTCAATAAATGTTAGACCAGTTGTAAAATGTTTATAATTAATTAGTTATTTTCAGTATTTGTTGAGATCTTAAGTTTTCATAATGAATGGGTAATATGTACATATATACTAAAGTACTAGTACCTGTTACATGAATGGCAATACCATATAGATTCAATAAAAACTATTCTAAATTTACAAATACATATGTTTGGACATTAAGATAAGTTTTAAAGTTTAACCCTGAAATAATATCACTTTAGGTGTGTCAGAAGGACCTTAATTTTGTGAGGTATTTATTTCACATTTGTTACATCACCCTCCGCTGAATGATGCCATGTGGACTTAGACTAAAATGTGTCATACACATGTCACTGAACTCGTAACAAGCTTTCATCCAAGCAATCCATAATAATATCTTACACCATTATACAAAGTTTATAAAGAAAATTGAATGACAAATCATCAACATTGTACCTTGGTAAGGTTATATTGTCCAATTATTTATTTCAGGTGTAGTATAGTTATATAAAAGTAACTTGTAGATATCAACAAAAAGGTTATAGTTATTTTTTAAAGAACTTGTTCTTCATAATAGTAAATAAAGTGTAAGTAGAAGTAACAAACACCTTCACATTCTTGAACCGATGAACCAAAGCACACAACAAAAGATTTGGCAGGCCTTTATTATTGACTTACAAAAATACTGGTTCAAAGTACCTTTATTGTGGGAAATAATGCCATTCACAGAAACACTAAAGAGGTTGGAAAAGTATAATTTACTGCTCATCACATAAATAGCCTAAAGGCTATTTATGTGATGAGCACAGGCTCTGGCTGTATATAGGCCTCTACTTAGGATGCTTTGGCCTACTATATGAAAAAAAAGAAACCTAATTGTGGATTATTTTGTCTATTTACAGCATTACCCAGTCACCACAATTAAAATAGATATGGTTAGTTGATATTAACGGACCTACAAGACTATTTCGATTAGGAATTAGTTCTAATTATCTTTATGAAAAAGCATCATTAACGGCAATGCACTGTATTTTAAAGTCTAATTCACGTACAATGGTCCACTTAAAGAACTAAGTGCCGAAACCACCCACATAACATAGAACATAGAACGTCTAATTTGAATGGGACCAAAAATGATAAACCATCATCCAGAAATGAAATCCTCCCGAACGTAAGAATTTTTCAAATTGCTTCATGAATACCAGAGCCTTTAGCTACTAAAAACCTTTCTTTTAAGTCCTTTAAAAACAGGCCTATTTTCATAGCTTATCTTGATTTTGATGTATGGTTCCATGGATGCCTTCAACTTAATAAGATTGATGAGATAAGATTGAAAGGTTGTGTGAAGTAAATAAAAATAATTTTGTATCATATTAACAGAAGAAGGACCTTGTTTACTACACTACACAAGTAAAGTTTGAAGTCCGCTAAACATAAACAGAATCCTACTTTTATAATCATAAAAGTACACATTATCTGATAATAATATATTACTTAGTCATCATTTATATTCATTATCTTTAGAATTTAAATTTAACAAATATAATTAATAACATTAACTTAAAACTAGGAGGTACAAGTGATAGCCCTTTTGCTTGAATGCAATATCTTACAGGCTACCATTATAATGTATTACATGTTAAAAGTTTGTGGGTTATAACCGTTTGTGAGTAAACTGACTGCTAGAGGTTGCGGGTTTAATTTGAGAATGAAATCCGGGTAAGCCCAGGACAAATCTGATGGACAAAAACATTTTTCCTAAATAACCCCTAATTTATCCATAACATACTTAATTAGTTTAATATTAGTGTGTATGATATGTGAGCTTATTATTTATAACTAGTGATCGCCGATTGGTAGAAATTCGACCATAGTTTTATTTTTACTTTTTTTTAAGTTTTATGCACTCCTCCTTCCTCTAAACTTTAATTGTCAACTTTCATACTTCGTAGAAAGAGGTACAAAGTTTTTATTTCAGTACAAAGACTGCCTCATTGGTATAGCGTATGTGGTTGTCGATCAAGAGGACTCGATTTTTGACTTGATGTTCGATTCCAGGGTTAAGCATTGAATTAGTAATATCTCGCTTGCCATTTAGTAAATGAAGCAAAATATCAAAATGCACCATTTAACTTTACGTAATGTTTTGAAACTTAGGATATTTGAGGAATTGTTGTTCTGTTTCCATATCACAAAAATGTGTAGAGATAAGTTTGTTTACCACAGTGGCAATCCTTTGTTATAATTGAATATTTTTCGTGTGTAGGTATTTATCACGAGTTTTTATCAGCACTGAGTTGTAATATAATACGCCTACTGATTGTCTGTCTGTCATTTAAAATAAGCAGACTCTGTTTATGAAAAATGTTGCCATTAAATTGTTTTTATTCAACTAATGGTAAAAAAAAGTAAAATTATTAGAATCGTTTATATGCAGTACCTGCAATCATTAACAACCTGTGATGTCCCAGTGCTGGGTTAAGGTCTCCACTCATGAGAGGGTCGAGGACATATGTCCCCACTCTGGCCGAGTGCGGGTTGGGGACTGTAGCAATGGAATGTTACTAATGGTTGCTTGAAGTGCTTATTATCGAGTTAAGTATTATATTCTACTCTATAATAAATGCGAATTCTTAAAACTTTAGATGCTTACAAGGGTAGTGCAATATGTATTTTTTTTTAATACTTAAACCTACCAAAGTGACTCTTCTCTGCATGATGGAAAGCATGAGTAGAATCCAAGAGCAGGGATCACCGTCCTCATTGTGAGTACAGACATTGCGCTAAGGTGACCCATACTATGTGAGGTGAGAACCATCTGCAACTTCTGCATCATTAGACCTCCATTATCACATTCACCAATTAAATAGGACAGCACGAATGCTATCATTTTGGGTTTATCTTTTGTGTGAGTATTAAAGCACCAGTCGAGCCGGCTTGTTCGTATTGAAATCAGCGAGGGTCTATTACCTTGAAAATATTCTAATACTACACAGTAGATTCCTATGGAACAAATATCATCATCAGCAACTTCTAAATCTGTTCTTTAAGTCTCACTAAATGTGTTTTTGTACTACAGTCAGGAAGGTTAATCGATTCCCGCACTAGGAATGAAGAGGATGTATAAACACATAGAACGGACACAAAGAACATCTAGATCTGGACTCAGGACAAAAATTTGTCAGTCTAGTCATACGTAACTGTAAATAAGCTGGTGGGCTTGAATTTATTACAACTCACTTGACATGTTATTAATAACCGTATGGAGCATTATGGTTCAGGATACTTGTAATGGTTATCGATTGCATAATTAGTATCTATGAACCACAAAATGACAACTTCCTATGCAGCATATTTCTCAACGCTGAGATTAGCAATACAAGGAGTGTCTTCATGAGTTCTAAGTCGCTACTATCATTAACAAGCCATAATGTCCCACTGCTGGGCTCGGATCCAATCTCTGGTGAGGGTTAAGGACATAAATCCCCACGCTGGCCGAGTGCGGGTTGGGGACTGGCAAGACACGTTGCGGCGACGTAATCTTGCCGTTGAATGTTTTAAAGCCATCCGATGGCCTCCAACTAAGTAAACTTTTATCTTATGATAACAACCGGAACCGACTGCGTAACGTAACCTCCGAATTGCGGAAACGCTCGTAAGATATCATGCTACAAACGGTCACCCAACTAGGTGGGTGCTGACCGCGCCGTCGTTGCTTACCTTCGATGATTGTGGTTAAAGTTTCGAAATACGTCACCTGATTCTGGGGTTGTGAGTGGTTGGGGGGAGGGGGGGAGGTGTCGGAACCCCCCCTCACCATTTTTACCTGCAGGAAATACTTGGTTCCCTAAGAAAAAATTAAAAACAGAAATGGTAAAAATTTCGAAATACGTCGCCATTTTAAGGGGTTGTGAGTTTTTGGGGGGAGGGGGGAGGGGTCTGAACCCTCTGAACCCTGCCTCACCATTTTTACCCGCCGAAAATACTTGATTCCCTTTGAAAAAATTAGAGATGCGCCGACTAGTCGGTAAAGCCGACTATCCGGCTACTATCGTAGTCGGCGATTAGTCGACGACTAGTCGGCACAGAGCGCCGACTATTCGGCTTCTTACTTTGTGTGTAGTTTTTTATATTATTAGCGGTGTGTTTCAGGGAAATGTTCCATTTGTAATACAGCGTGATGATGTTTGAAACTATCGTTGGACGAGTGAGCTGTAAAACTCAAGAAACTTTGTTCTTTATGTTTGTCCACATGTCAGTAGTAACAGAAATTGCAGCTGCACTCATCACTCCTCTTCGTATTTCAGATTTAGTTTCTTCGTAAAGTTGAGGAATGATATTCTCTGTGAAATACTTTCTGCTCGGTATGTTATATTTAGGTTTAACTTTTCTCATCAAGTTTTTAAAGCCAGTATTTTCAACAATTGACAACGGCTGATTGTCAAGTGCAATAATTTCACCTATCGCAATATTAATGTCTCTTGACCTTGTCTTGTCTCTTGACGCAAAGCTATCTTCAATATTTTGTTGTTTTTTTGACATAAACTGACCTCTAATGACACTGAACTTGACGGAGTAGGCACTGCTGTAGATACTTCTTCTGCTTGGTTTTGCGACTTAAAGGAATCGTCTTTGTTCGAACATTTTATAGCAAAACCTAACTGAGGCATCAGGGTTGGATGTCGGTATTTAATATGGTTGTTCATACTTGTAGTATTTGCTGTTCTTCCCTGCCCACCACGAGAAATATTCATTTCGACAGGTTCGCCGGCGGCGCGTTTGTGATTGAAGAGCGCGCATGAGCTGTAAACGAAGTGTTACGGAAACTTTCGAAACTGTGATCGGCTTAGCCGATTAGTCGGCCGACTAATCGGCATTTTTACGACCGACTAATCGGCTAGTCGGCTAGTCGGCAAAAGTAATAGTCGGCGCATCTCTAGAAAAAATCAAAAACAGAAATTTGTACAAACATTATTTATACCACTTTATATACATGTTTTATTGCTTTATGCATTATAGTCGACGGAGCCCCGCTACGCGGGGCTCCTATTTCTGGGTGGTTTAAAAAAAATAACCACGATGGCTAAGGCGGCAGCTTCGCTGCGCTACGCTCCCGCCTTACCCATCTAACCTAACCCAATGAAGTCGGATTGTGCCAATTCGGAGTAATACATTGCTATTAATTACCTAATAATTATATCCTGTTCTTATACATTTCCTTTAGCACATAATATATAAAATATAATTACCTTGATTAATTAATTACAGTAAAGCAATCCAAACAGAATCCAAGAACGTAGCCAAGTCGTAGAAAAAACACAAATCGATACGGAAGAACACATTCACTTTAACTCGAAAGCAAAGGAATGACGCATAAATTTGAAATTTGCTGTCAATTAGTGTCAAAATCATCCATCCATCCATCCAAGATGGCGGTTGCGTTTCGTTTCACGTTTTTCATATAAAACCTAAAAATTACAATTGAAAAACTGTACTAAAGCATAAAAATACGTTCCGTTTTGCATAATTGCAATTGTATTTAACAATTTTTGGAAACTGTTTAAAAATATTTAGACGCAACTCCGGCAGCCAAAATTACTTTGGGGGGATTAAGACTAACTCCCTTAAGCCCCCTACACCACCAAAACCCTCAAATTCAGGTGACTCGTTTCGAAACCCAACCCATGATTGTTTCTAATCACCTGGGGCAACTAGGCTATAAGCGCTTCTTGTAATGGTCAGCATTGTTGCCTTCCAAGTCGCTACTAACAACTGGTGATTTCAAAATCAAAATTCTTGTATATCAAATAGGCCCTTTCCAGACACATTCGAAACTTTATTCCTATAGACAAAAATCGGAAAATCAATTTTAATAGTGAACTCTAAGAATCATATGTACATTAAGTAAAGGAAAGGTAAATTATTTAAGCATAGTATCCAATAATCCTATTTTGAAAGTAAAACTAAAGTAGGTAGGTAGGTAATTATCTTATTTTCCACTGTACACTACATCTGTACTGTATGTATACTACAAAATATACAAGTTAATATTGTAACTATATTCAATTATTATAAGCACTCTTTGTTTTCTAGGTGTTTATTTAGTACTAGCTGAGTCCCGCGGCATTACGAACGGTTTGTGTTGTAAATCGCGAGCAACACCACGGAGCTAAGCTAATCTAAAAAAAATAGCCTAAGGCGATTCGCACACTGGCGACGCGGACACGCGCGTAGGCGCGGGGCAGCCAATCCCGAATCTGCTATCCGCTCACGCGTCGTAGCGCGTCTTTGGTGTGTTGGACCTGGCGTGTTTTCTATACTAATCGATGTACTTGCATACAATATTAAAATCTGCCACTCCGCGCTACGCGACGGAGTGCGGTGCAGTGTGTGAATCGCCTTAGTACGGTCAAATTCGATCCAACCGTTCCAGAGATTAGTCGGAACAAACAGGCACACATCATAAATGTTGTCAAACAGCTTTTTGATAGTATTATTATATTTCTTTTATATGCATTTATTTGAAAAATACTGTTCATTTGATATTACAAATTGGTAATTTGTAATATGTATATTAATTTACTTGTTTCCAAACAGTTTAATAATACAAGTTTAAAGTATAATAACATTGCACCCAAGTTATTTTTGAGGAGATTTGTTCTAATTTTAGTTACATTATGCATACTGCTATAACTGTAAGTGCGTCAATTCTGCAAAATATCCAGCAAGCAGCTGTTAACGGTACATGGAAATACAAATACCGTCATCACTTAGAGGCAAAGGTAAATCCCTGGAGTTTGGGCATTTATATTGCTTCATTTCGAAAATATGTTCGATTGTTGCTAATGTCTAATACATAATTATTGTAAAAAAAGGCATTAATATAGAAAGTTTTTTAAACGGGGTTTGAAAAAGCATCAGGCAGGGTAGAATCACTTTAGTAGGCTATATAAGAAAAAAACTTAATTAAGAAGTTAATGTGAGGAGAACGATGCCCGTTTTTTAGCAACTAGGTATACTAGGAGCCCTTTAATGTAGAAAGCCCCTAAATTTTTAAACATATTTAGGTGCCTCTAGCTAAGCAGTCAGTCTGTTCAACTCTCTGATTGCTCAGTATCCGTATATTGGTTTATTTTACACCAACCTGAATGCATTTTCCAAATATTGTATACTTATTCTAAGTAGTAGGGAGGTACTAATATTAATATGTATACATGAATATTGATTTTATTATCAAACTTGTAACAATATATTGTTGAAATGGCTAGCTGTACGCGTGTTGGGCAAACTGTAAGTGCAGCGATTAGTTGAATGATTAAATAAATAAATAAAAGGTTTGTGAAATCAAATTAACTGTTACTCCCCCTTAAATTTAGGAGACGTTGGTGAAAACGGCCATGAGTCTCTTAAAATCGTTAAGAATACAAGTTCTTTTAATCCCTAAACTATAACACCCTGTATTCTTCTGCATGTTTTACTTAATACCTAAGTATTAAATCTGCGACTCTTAAGCTAGGAATAATCGCAAACTGAATGTAAGATACTAACTAACGAGGCCTATTTGCTACAATGTCTTAGTGAGATGACCCAATATGAGCAAAGATCAATGTACTCTATTATACGTAACAATAATTGGTATATGTCTGTAGTACGGAGCTCGTATGCAACTAGAATCTGTATAAATTTAGATCAACTGTTACTGGTAATTCGAAGGTAGGTAGTGTAATAGCAATACGCTTTCTTCAATAAGCTGCAGTTATATTTGAGTGGCCTACTTACTGATTTGGATTTACGTGTTTTTGTAAACCCGTCTAGTTCACCATGGGATTAACTGGGTTGAGCTAAACTAAACAATGCGAGCTTTATAGCTACTGTTCACAAAAACAATGTATTGTAGTTCGAATTTCGTAGTCGCAATATACAATTGTTAGGATTTCGACAGTTTTTCAGTAATTTTTTTTTTTTAATTAGTACATACTCAATACTTACCATCTATACTTATATTATAAATTTGAAAGTTACTGTCTGCCACGGTTAAACCACTGAACCAATTTAGATGAAATTTGGTATAGAAAAGATTGGACCTTGGGGAAAGACAAAAGTTACTTTTTATCGCGATAACCGAAAACCGATAACAGCGAGTACTTATATGATTGAATACATATGACCAGCTGGTCGGACTCGAACCGACCAAAAAGCGCACGCCGTCTCGTGTTCTAGAAGCTGTGGACTAGGTGAACCCTCAAAAGAAAATCCTTAGAAAACCGACGTTCCTCGGGCCAACTTTCGTTTGTAAATAGCCCTCTTCTGTGTGGGAACTCTACTATTGCCTTCTTGCTCAAAAGAAAGGGCGTACGCTCTTTGCAATAACGGCGTGTCCAGCGCTCGGTTGCCTTCCATTCCTTCACAAGGACCTGTCTGATTTGGGATTTCTGATCTTCGAATTCTCGAGTCTCAGGACTCGTGCGATACCCTCTAATAATCCTGTTAGCCAACAATATTGCTGGTCCTCAGGTCCTCCGCCCATACTAGGACCTAAAGTATTCTGCAAGAGTCATCGGGTCCCCTCTTACTCTTACTTTTGTTATACACTACTTGACCTATAAGTCAAACCACAATCAAACGGTCAGTAGGCTGCTAACAAAATAATATAACCTCCGCTTATTTATGTTATCGCATTTATCAAATATTTAAAAAAATAACCATCTATCCCTGTGTTTATAAACAAGTTAACGACCTTCTTGCGCAAGTCGCCTGTTTCTAACTAGCCAAACAGGTCACATGCAGAAATAGTTTTTCTTACATTTTCCCGATGACATTTTTTCACGAGCATTTCCTCGTTTCACTATTTTTATTTTAGGTATATTGTTTTGAATATTATAATCTTTATTTTTATGCGAATCTCATATTTTAAAACACGGCAATCAGTATTTCATACAATTATACAGGCTAGAGGTCCTTACCTCTTAGAACTAGTACCCAGCCGCATACTAACAATAGAGGTTGCAGTACCTGCCACAAAAACTGTATTATTCTATTTACTTTTGCTTTCTTCAAAATTGATCCCAGACTACCCTTGTTAGTCGCTTTTTTACGGACCTCTTTTTACATTCAGAGATGGTACTCCTTACCTGTACGCTCCATTCATACAATAGAAGGAGCATGCATTGTAATTGTATACCAGCTTACAAAACTGAGGGACTATTATGTTGCAGGTAGGTATACATATGTACATGTTGCGATTTGATTATATTATATTCACTTCCCATCTAGTGATCTGCTCATATTCTTTGGATATGCTATTACTTGAACTCGTTTACGAAAATTTAATTATTGAATATTCGGAAACAACCGCTATTTCTGACGCTAAATATAGCGATTACTCATTTCAGCAAGAAACACCAGATAAGGTAGTACATATGTACGTATAATTTAGTTAGTATGACGCTCTTTGCAATGATAAGAAAAAGACATTTAAAGTAAATATCAAAAATGAAGATTGTAAATGGTCCAATTGCATAAAAAAGAACATAGAACATTATCCGGTATTGCAATTTATACATTAATCAAGAGTTTCTTTTTATTAACAAGTATCTATATATTAATACGTGAAGTGAAAACCCTTTAAACCTTGTAGCTTTTTACGAAAATTATGCAAACTGAGAAGTACGAAACTTGCCACAGTAAAAGTTTATATGGAAGAGGAGTGCAGAAAACTAAATAGACGACCTCTAGTAAGTTATATCCCTCATCGTATTGCCTAACCGCGCATTGAAAACTTACTTTACATATTCCAGTCGTTTTAACAGAATGATGGCAGATGCAACCTGTTCGAGAACTAAACAAGTAGCAAATATTATTGATTAAGTAAAGAATTTTGGCCCTGACAGCAAACCAACACCAGGCGCATAAAATGCTAGTTGCGGGATTAAATGTTACAAATACCTTAAACTGAACTTGTCAAAAGAGTCACAGACACAGAGCAAATACGGATGTCACGGCGTATTTAAGCGTACCAAAGTGATTCTACTCTGCCTGATGGAAAGCATGAGTAGGGGTCACCATCTTCTCCGTGAGTGCACACAATGCATGGTGACCCACACCATGTCGGCCTAGTGAAATGTTTCTGTATTAATTTTCCGCCCCCCGGGGACCGGGAAACTAAAGCACAATGATTGGGCCTTCGGTCTCACACTCACCAGCGAAAGCTGACAGCATTCATGCTGTCGATGAAAGCTGTCATTTTCGGTTGGTCTTCTGTGTGAGGGTAGTACTTCACCGGTCAAACCGGCCCATTCGTGCTGATTTCAGCGTGACTCTACTACTGCCTATTGGTCAGCAACAGTTGTTCTGGCTGAGTCAAACAATTTCGACAAACTCGAAACCACTTCTCGATAGAGGATAATTTGCCTATGTCAATTATTAACCAAACCACGCTAGCACAAAAATAGTTTGACAATTTTATTTATTGCTTTTGAGAGACAGATACAGTTGCGCCAATTCGATTACTGGTTCAACTAGTTTTATATAATATACAAGCCTATATTTACTAAAGACGCATATAGGAATGACAAGTCAGGAAAACCAATCGCAATACCTATTATAATAATCTCATACATTACTTATAAATATTAAATATTTTAGCGCGAATGCAAATTACACGAATATTAAATGTTAATTTGCAGTAGCAAAGTTCGAAAACATTAATTTTAATAACAAACTCAATATGAAGAAAACAAATTATAGGCACACATACAAAAGCTGGTAATACACTAAGATGTTGTAAGTTTTGGAAGCACAATTTTCTTAAGATGCATGTTGACGCAGAGAATAATGTAGGTATGTAAAAATCCAATCTATTCACAGCGTCAGGTTTCACCTGGCGGAAGACAGCGATAAAACCAGCTATTAACTTTATTGTGATCCTGCGAAGTGAGTGGCGTCACAGCTATCATAGAACTGACTCCACCTTTACTGATGTGGGGGACAGTAACAAGTGTCGGCCTTTGCATATGATCTCAGGATATCCAATGATTACTTCTAGTACGCATTCAGACCTCACTTACTCATTTTTTCCTTATTCAATTTAATTTGGCGTCGACGCAATGTATAAATATTCCAAAAGGTTTTAGACGATTCCTTTCATGACCAGAGCCTACCTACCTGACGTCAATGCTTCTTTGTAATGTACATAATTGTTTTCAGCCAGAACAGAGGTAGAACATCGGTCCTTTTCTTAAACGGAAAAAACACGGGACCTATGGTAAATGATATTGCAGTCTCGGGTGGGACCACGGGACATGAAAACGCGATCCGGTTTTGCATACGTCGGTCGAAACTCGTATGCCCACTAACATATGGATATCATCTAATCACACAGTCGTTTTAATGTTTAGTTTATAAAAACAATAAAAGTCACCATAATTCATGATTTATCACCTCTCAGAAGTTTATTTCTAAGTTAAAGTAGAAAATTATCCTGCAAACATCCGTTTATCATGACGGAGAACGTGGGTCTAATATATGATAATATGTTATTGCACGCGAACACAAGTGCAGTTGAATTCCATTATGTGTTTTTTATCATAGTACCCACTATAACAAATACAGGGACGAGCGTTAGAGATATAATCGTCAATTTATGAACTTTATTGTATAATGCAGTATTGGTAAAAATATATATTAATAGGTACTTGGACCTTTTCCTAAATTATTGCCACCGGTAGGGAATTAGGGAAAACTTCGAATTGGGCATTTATTTCTGTTTATCTCTGCTAGTAGATACTTATAAAAGTATCAGAGATTTCTTTTATGAACGTCTTCCATTACTTTATAAGTTTAGTAATGCCTGGACTAGATCAATTTACCAGTCTCATTTGATTCAGTTCGAGCTTTTCTGATACATCATAAGGCTATAAGCAATTTTGGACTACTGTAAATTGTTCAATTTCGAAAACAGTAGAACTTCGATAAATACGCGACGAAAGATATCGCGTAATATTCAAATGCGTAAGGCCGTCATGATTAACGTAATAAGCAATAAAAATATGATTGTATCATTAACATAGATGGTAAGTTTTGTCTTTCGTTTTAAATATCCTAATAAACAGCGAATATCAGCAGCAATGCAATTCAAAAGTTATCTGTAGATGACAGATTAGATTGTTTCAATGTTATGCATGTGTAATCAGTCATAGCAGCGTTGTTGGGGTTTGATAGAGCTACCATTATCGGATCATGAACATGATTTAATGTCATGTTCAGAGTTCATATAAGTACGACAAAAAATTTTGGTGTAGATACTATTGAAAATTTTCATTTCTTTTAGTAGATGTCTTGAGTCTGTACTAAACATCGAGATCGCTTAAGTTCAATTTAGCTTGAATCAAATGTTAGCTTAGACGGTTTCCAGGTAATTATTAATTGTGATGTAACTATTGTTAAAATAGTTTTTAAGCTCAAAATATGAAATACAATAGGTCATAGGTATCTGAAAAAATTGTTATTATATATAACAATTTGACATAGACACTGAAACAACCCGTCTAACCAGCGTATAAGGCCAAAACCTTCTAATGAGGGAACCAACAGTGGGCTAAAAGGCTATTTACTAGTGATGAACCTCCAAAAAGTACCTTTCTGATGAACGTTCTAGTGTTAATAACATAGGAAGTGGTTATGGTCACAAATATTATGTGTGACTTCGTGAACGTTTTTGATGGCGTTGTTGAGGACCTTCTGGAAAAATCAGATGAAATGTCCTGAGTATACAATACCTTTCTCTTCGTCATAATATAATTTAATTTATCCTGTTACCACACGCTATTCTAGGTTTTAGCTTTTTTCCTAAATAAGTATGTAACTCAGAAAGTCAACATCCAAGATACAGTAGGTACAGGTTATAACGTGAATTTCAGTAAATTATGAATTTAAAATAAATCATTTCATCCCTCTTTTATCTGCATAAAGTTTTTTTTATATGCGTAAGTATACGAAACCTTAATTATATTTTAGGAATAAAAATGAAGGTTTTCTTATCCTATCGAGCTTAGACTATTGACGTCAATGATAAGCATACGCCTCGATAAGAGTTACGCACTTGTTCTCTTGTCAGCGGATGGCAAAAAAATTTGCAGCGAAAAAAAATTTTGAACTATAACTATTAATTTATCGTTTTTAAACAAACACCACCCATGAATTCTTCTTCCTGCAGTCAATTTCTCCATCTGAAGGTTGTCTGGAAGAAATAGCTTTTTAACTATAAGCAGAAACTTTGTCAGCAAAATATGATCCTAAATGTAAATTGTGTTAACATCTGGTTAAACTGGTGTACCTACAATAATGTTTATTCGATTCTATTATCAATTGATTATGATCTTTCGAAACAGGAGATTTTCATTCACCACCCCTATTCATTCCATGGGCGTCGTAAGAGGCGACTAAAGGAACAAAATAAGCAGCTAACATCACTGCCAAGAGAAGGAAAACTTAAAACAAACCCTTTACCAACCCGTCTGGCTAGCGTGGTATAGTAGGCCAAGACCTCCTTTCAAAGGAGAGGCCTATGTCCAGCAGTGGACTGTTAAAGGCTGTTGATGATGATGATGATGATAGTCGTTTAGTTTTTAAACGAGTTATTATCCCCAATAGTGCCTGAAACTGTGACTTTAAAACAATTCTTTGACTACAAACCATAAAACTTTCGCTAGTAATGCATATCCTTTCAATATTTGAACCATCTTGGAGATATATCCTTCGTTTTATGAGTTCAGTGCCGCGTTAAAGTAACATTACGTGGGAATAACCACATCAGGAATCCAAAGCACAGAGTGAATCTTAGTTTGGATTCCTGATTCGATCAAAAATGTATATTATAAGCTATGATGATGCTAAAATATTTATTTTACATTATATGCATTCCATGCATAAGACGCTTCGCTGCTCAATGCACCAACATTTTAACCTGTAGAAGATGTTTTAGAACAGTTACTACATTTTGGATTATGTCATCTACTCGCTAGCAATAAGACAAATGCTTTATCTATGTTAGTTATATTTAATTTCTTCAGCATTTATTTCTCGTACAACTTATCTATAGAAAAATGTGACGGTAAGCGGTCACCGGTGAACTTATGCCTACTAGACTGAAGCAAAGCCGACACTCATACTTTAACATTATAAATGTCTTCTCGAGAATTTTAGAAATTTTGACTGTCAATACTGTCTATAAATGCGACATCCTAATTTGAGTAGTCGAAGAAACTACTAAAATAGCAGATATCGAACTATTTACTTCATCTACTATGAGTACTACTACATTCTACTGAGTGAGTATGAGTACTACTGTCTGTTCTAAGTCAATTTCTCATCTGGAACGTGCAACATTGACAACTTTGCTGTATATTTTATTTCAATAACACTACATAGCATTATTTACAGTAAAGTAATTTAAATCTACTTGAACATGAGTGTCAAGCATTACAAGGACCGGATATCGCCTAAGCAATAAGGCCGTAGCTAAAACTCGTCAAGTGAATTAATGCTGTTCGAATTAAATGTCCCGTTCTGCATTTATAAATCATTCAGACATTAGTATCTGGTCCACTGGACAAGTGGAACCGAATCAATATTTTTTATATTTAAACCTGTCAACGTGAATCTAGTAGAATCCACGAGTAGTGGTCACCATACTCATTGTAAATGCAGACTATGGCGGCCTATAGAGATGCTACTGCATCATTTGGCCTCCGGTCTCACACTTATCTTATCACACTTATCAATTACCTAGGTAATAACTAATAATAGTATAAATGCAAAAGTAACTCTACCTATTTTTTTTTTGGTGCCTACTCATGATTATTTAGGTATGCTTACACCAGTTTAAGAAGTTGTTAAGGTTATGTAAAAATATTTTATCAGTTCTTTCGGCGGTTCAATTTTCTGCTAAAACGTTTTATATGTCCAAGTGTTTATAAACTAAATATAGAAGTAAGTTGCGTAACGAACACTACGATTAAACCCTCAGTGTAGTGCAATGGACGATAGTTCACAAGGACGCTTTCTCGTTGAACGTAATTACTGTGCAATGTCCGACAACTTTATAACTACGAGTGTCTCCAGTTCCCGTATATATTCAACAATCGAATCCTACCTGATAATAAACTCCAATAAATAGGTACTTAAATGGATACATATATTTATTTATGTGCTCTCACCAAAGCGATAATGCAACGTTTTTTGTTCAGTTCTATGCAAATTAAAAACTTGTTGTCAAAGTGTTCATTCATATAACTAATGTTGTCACATAGTACAGAGCTGTTTTTGTAAAAGTATCTTTATGCTACTAAAACGGGAATATAATCTGTGCTAAAAGCTATGAAACAGAGATGGTAACAAATGGAATGACAATTGAAAAATTTAAAAAAAAAATGAAAAATAAAAAAAAAATGACTGCCTTGTTGGTCTAGTGGTTAGCGTATGCGGCTGCTGATCAAGAGGTCTCGGGTTCGATTCCCGGGTCAGACCAAATATTTGTGTGATCCACAAATATTTGTTTCGGAGTCTGGGTGTTTTTCTATGTATAATATGTATGTATTTACAAAAAAAAGTATGTTTATGTATTTATATCAGTTGTTTAGTACCCATAATACAAGCTCTGCTTAGTTTGGGACTAGATGACGTTGTGTGTAAGATGTCCGAAATATTTATTATTATTATTATTATTAATTAGTCAATAAATGTTCCTTTTCGGGCAATCATTTAGAAATCATGATCACATTAAAGTGTGGCTCATATTGTACAATTAACACCTAATTACAACTCCTGTATAGCCTAACAGAAAAAATCTAAGAGTGTTTATACCTCTGTTTAAACTATTAGTTTTCTGCGTTTTTGGTTCAATAACTGACCGTAGCTACAAAATTACTAGGTTCACGCTAAAAATTTCACACGCACGACAATAAAACATGATTTTTAGGATAAAGATAGTGTTAAAACCGTAAAGTGGCAAGATTATTATTTTTAAATAAATATCAGCGTTATTGTCTATTATCTCAAGATGTGCTTACTGTTTAGATCAAAAAGTTTCCGACGCGACGCGACACACCCAAAATGCATGTCTTTCTATTACCGATCGTGTCCATTTAATTTTGATAAATATATTGTAAACGAGTGCATTTTAATTTTGCATTAATTATTTACTCTTAATTTTAATTCCTACATAATCATTAGAAATATGAAAATCATTCCTGTTTTTTTGAAGTGATAATGATAATGATAGTCTTAAAAATCGATGAAGGCCGTCTGCACGCAAGCAAAGGCGTGACTCATTGTCATGTTCCGCCGGATCCGAGCGTGTAAGCGCACGCAGGACCTGCCTAACCTCCTGGCCACAGACAAGAGCGGTGCGGATTGCGGCGCGGTAAGCGGTGAGCGGCGAAAACAAATGGTAGACAACCTATGAAGTATGCTACAGCTACCGGCGACGCGCACTGCGGCGCGACTTGCGGCGCGGGAAGAAACGCGCAGACCGCGGCGGCGATGAGCTGCGCGATGTGCGAGTGAAACAAATGTACTAGCCCATCTTTTTTTTTAATGAATAAAAATAGTATGTCCAGGATTTTTAGGCAACCCATTCTTAACATATTTTCTAATATGTATACTAAATTTGTTATAAAAATATGTTTCATTCTATTATTAACTCGTTGAAGGTCCTTGTAGGGTCGGTCGGATCTAAGACTAATATCTAGGCGGCCACAGCTCAGAGCGGTGCGTGCGGCGGCGTAAAAACGCTGTTACTTTTATTCAGTTTTCTATATAACAAGCCAAATAAGTTTGAGGTGATTCATCGTGATTCTTTTCATAAAGTTATTTATTTTTATATATTTATTTTTCCTGCTTCCTAATCTTACGCAAGCTTTTCGCGGTTATTAAAGTATGATTACATGAACGTAAGTTGTGTCGTAAACACTAATCGCTCCTGTAATATAACGGCATAAGTATGACAATATTAATTAAGCTACCATTCACAGTGTTTACACTGAAAAAATGATTTATAGCTGTGTCTAGAGAATTTTATATACTTGTGTATTTAAGTGTACTAAGTTGTACATGATTATTTTGTGTGTTATAAGCGAGTTATCTAAATACATACATTTGAAAAAGAAAATTCACTCTCGCATGTTGCGTCTTCGTAAAGCATCGTTGTAGGCAAGAATGCAAATATATTTCAGACATATGACACACACAGCTTTTAGTTACATTTACTGAAAGAATACTTCAAACAAGAGTCAAATACATTGAAAACACAGTAACTCCGACACAAAAAATTGCAGAAAAGGAACACAGTTCATCAGTCGCATACACTGCCACCGAAAGAGTGTTTCATTCAGTTAGCAGTAGATTGATCGCTATCATTCACATATTTATAAATACAATTGATATTTAAATTAATCGTCTGCTTTAAGTAAGGCGTCCAAGTGGACAACAAACGTTGCGTTTAATTTATATTCGTAGAGGCCACATAACACAATGATGAAAGGCTGTCGCTGCGATGCATATTTATGGGGGCCTTCATGTTAAATTAAGAAAGTTAAACCAGTGTCTGATAGAAATATTATTTATGAAATGATATTTTCTGGTATTGTAATACAATTAATGTTCTAACTTGCTAAAAAGATATTTGTGTAAGACAATAAGAAATATCTTCATAATATAATATGTAGGCTAGGTAGGTATGGGTATGGTATCTGACACAATCCTCAAAAACAATATGTAGGTCTGTACCTATCCTTAGATTCTATTTATTTGCATGTCATCTATTCATCCATGGGATCTATTTATTTGCTTTGTGACTGTAATATTTTAACGGTTAATATAGTCTCTAAATAGTTACGTGACAATGCTGACCGATTTTCATCCAGATATACATTTATTCGCATTAGAATTGCTAAAATCATCTTAATATATTACCTCTTTAGAGGACTACGTCTTTAGATTTCGTTAAATGTTAAAAAAACTTGAGTTACAATATCTTCATTTTCAAAAATGATTTTAAGGTTATGAAACTTAGACCTGTATCAGAACAATTTTGTGTAAAACTATATTTATGTCATTTCGTTTTATACCTATAATAATATATGTGTTTATTACCGTCGCGTCTGGTCTAACAATAGCACTGCACTGCACTAATTAGGTCAATTTCGGCCGATTGTAAAGCCAGCCATGTTTAAATGACTGCGTTTGTATAAATCGTGGCACCAGAACGAATTCTGTTCTGATATATTTAGACATATGTGTTCTGTTTGAGTGACCATTTGCATCAAAAGCCTCTCGTAATGGAACTGTTAGTTTTTTAATTATATATATCGAGAAATTATAATTTTGCGGCAAATTAAGTATTCAAAGATATTTATGATAGATTGGTATGGTATCGAATATCAACATCAATTTCCATTCACATTAGTCTTTGCCCAGTCAATGTCGTTGTTCATTATTTAACGGCTAAGAAGCCGTTAGTTTAATCACTCACAACAATTAGGAATAAAACGGGAACGCTCAGTCCCTTTGTTACAAATATTATCTTTGTGTTAATATTGTCTTTGGTGAGTTAAACCAAATATGAACTAATTTTGATTTAGGGTACTCAATAGCAAAATTTAAACTTGTCGAAATGCTAGAAGCCCTGATAATTTTAATATATTTTTTAAGATGAAAACCTATGTTGTCATAAAGGCATACCAAACAATCGTTTAAGAAGATATACATACTTGATAACAGAAACGACCTTATTGTGTTCTTTGATCATGCAGACGAAATTATCTATTCATCAATGTCAATATAGATTTAGATAATTCCGAAATTGTTTAGTTATTGATAGAAATATAGACATACGTTACTAAGAGACGCTAATTCGAATATTCACAATCTTTCCAAGGGCTGTGCTGTTGCGAATATGCATCCCTAGTTAATGATATTCCTTTAAAAAGGGTTCAATCTCTTAGCTCTAAAAATATTATTTCGCAAATATCTTTATTATAAAACTTCCAAAGATAATAATTTATATGTGTTATCCGAACTTGTCTTATTGCTTTGAAATACTTGTTATCTGTGGAATAAATATTATAATGTTATCTTATAATTTGTTATTATCAACTTTTTGCTTCTATGACTTTTATCCTCGGTGTAGATAAGAGCATCTTTGCCACTATCAGTAGCTCGGTGTTTTCGTACCTCGATGGACTGCTTTATCGTTCTCCGTTTAGCGAATGTAAGGTTACGGTTAAAATGTTAGTTAACGGCCAGGGCGACGCATACTTCCAGAATTGCCCTGTCGGCCGGGGCTATGAAGACCCAGGATGGAATATGCAGTGCCCTATGTACGATCAGTGGTCCAGGCAACCCGTTACAAGTCAGTGCGGTTATGGTAATAACGATCAGAATTTCGCAAGTCCTTCTATGCAGTGTTATAAAAATGTGCCTTCAGTTCCTTATACCGTTCAATATTACCCGGTTCCGATTCCAAAAGTGTACCCTCAGATGGTGAATTATGTGCCCCAAGTGTCATTATTGCCGAATGTTCCATGTCGTCAACAACAAGACTGGAATTATGACAGCATGTGCTTTAATGTTGACGGGGAACCGTGTCAATATACCGAGGTTATTGATTTGGAGGATATGATGTAAGTTGTCAAGTATTGAATTACTAAGAAGACGACGAAATACTTATAAGTTGATTCCAACTCAATAAAAGTTTAACCAGCGAAATTAGTTACTTTACACCAGTGACGTACTGTGGAGTAACTGTTTCGTTGTTTAAACTTTTGGTTTACTCTAAACTTATAAGTTCTTGCTGTAGACTGAATTTTTTCCGTTAGTTTATTAAAAAGCTGATTAGGGCCCTGTTCACAAGCTTAAGTTTTTTTTAATGATGCTGAAATAAGCTGTTTTACTGTCTTTTCCCTTCCTTATACTTATTATTTCAGATCTTTCACACAAAGAAAGTGCACCACTTCAATTTTGTGACTTATAATGTTTTGAATGTTATCTAATCTACAAGTTCGGTTTATCTTTAATACTAAAGTAGTAAGGTTGAAATTGCTAGACAAGTCGTAACACATTGATACAACTACAAGACATGATGGCGGCTTCCCCACGTGGCGTGCACATAGGTTACAATTTATCTTTTTACTTATTCATGGAAGTACGCCAAATATCTTTATTATTTATACTAACCGCGTGATGCTTGTGACTTTCCCTGTATGATTCCATAATACATAAATCCTCATGATTTTTTACTAAAAATACCTACTATTCAAAATGACTCCTGGTCACGTGGAATAAAAGATGTAAGATATACACATGCTAATACATTCTGAAATAAATACAAAATCGCATGAATAAATAATTGGTATTGTTGTAATTATGTATGTAACTGTGTCCGCTAAAAGCATTAAGTAGGTACTTTTTGTTTTATCGTATCGACGGAAATGGTTTGCCCATTAAAACATGAATATTTAATGTCAAGTAAATGAAGAATGACTGGAAGTAAATTGGATTCATTTCTTAAGCTCGGTACTTTTCCTAATTGAAGGTAACAGGTTTTCCTTACAGTTTCCTTGTTGTTTCATGTTGATGCCATTACACAGCAGTTGCAGTTTCAAAATAACATGTTGCGTGGAGTTATACATTTTATACATAATCCATCGGTGAATTTATAAAAACCGTTATACTAAGTTATATTTAATGTAAAATATAATGAACGTTCTTTGTATTCTATAACAGGCATGATAACCCCCACACATGTGACCTGTCCATCAAGATACTAAAAGTCGACGATAACTGAAGTAAGATAAATATACCGACATATTAATCCTACTATCACTGGATTATTCCTCCTCTTTAATAAATTTATCAGTTTTTAACCTTCGATCAAAAATACATTTATTAGTGCCAAATAGTGGCAAAAATAATAAATATTGCTTTGACAGAGACAAGTCCCGTACTAGGAATTTAACTTGTGTCACAGAGGAAACTAAAAATAGTCATGAAATAGTAACTAGTAACACCCAGACATAGACATAATTTTTATACATTACAAAAATGTTGTCCTATATATGGATGGTTTAGCTTTACATTATTAGTGTAGATTAGTTACTCTGCAGTATAATACTATAAAATATGTCGTAACGTGTGTAAGTTTTTTCTGATAACCTATTTATAGTGTGGCAACTTCCTATCACCTAGATTATACACATATCGGAACGAAACTGATCAATACCATTATGTTACATCCTACATAAGTGTTGGAGATAAGCATAAGTGGTGCTTTTTGATGTGTAGCCACGGGAAATCTTACAAAAATAAGTCTCAAGTCAGACAGACAACATCGGAAAAGAGATACGTAATTGCTTCTCAATCTTCCCTTGTTCTCCATTTTAAGGGTTCCGTAGTACATGACTCGGAACCCTTATAGATTCGTCATGTCCGTCCGTCCGTCCTCGACCTACTGCCCAAACGGTTGGTGGTAGAAAGATGAAACTTTGCATAGATATGTTTTATAATTACGTCGACAAATTGCTACAATTAAATTATTAAATGTAATTTTAATTGGGGGACCTCCCCTACACGTAAAGTGGGAATTATTTTAGGGAAGTCGAGGGAAGAGGGTGAAAATACTTTATGACCTATTCTCATGCTTACCAAATATTTAGCTAATTCAATCATTGAAACTGATTAAACCGTTTCAACGTTAGACTCTCGCATGGAACACCAACCTCATCATCATCATCAGCCTATCGCAGTCCACTGCTGGACATATGCCTCTCCAATTGCACGCCACTCAGTTCGATCCTCGGCGACTCGCATCCAGCCCCTGCCAGCCGTCTTGCGCAAATCATCACTCCACCTGGCCTGTGGACGTCCTACACTACGTTTGCCGAGACGCGGTCTCCACTCAAGAACACGTTTACCCCAACGGTTGTCGGTCCTGCGGCTAATATGGCCAGCCCATTGCCACTTCAGCTTGCTAATCCTGTGGGCTATGTCGATCACTTTAGTTCTCTGCCGGATTACCTCGTTTCTAACACGATCTCTGAGAGAAACTCCGAGCATAGCCCTCTCCATAGCACGCTGCGTGACTTTGAATTTGTGGACCAGCCGTGCCGTGAGTGTCCACGTTTCGGCTCCGTGTGTCATGACGGGTAGGACGCACTGGTTGAAGACTTTCGTCTTTAGGCACTGTGGGATCGATGATGAGAAGACCCGACGAAGCTTCCCAAACGCCGCCCAACCCAGCTGAATTCTCCTGTTCACCTCGTCCTCGAAGTTGTTTCTACCCAACTGCAAAGTCTGCCCGAGGTACACATTTACGAGGTACATTTTTGAACAACTTCGAGAACGGTACCGTGTATCGCAACCGGTTCCGGTAGTACATGTTCGTTGAACATGACCTTGGTTTTGTCCAAGTTCATCCGTAGGCCGATGCGTACAGAAGAGTCAGCCAGATCATTCAGCCAACACCAACCTCAGTTGACAGCATTAATTCTAACGTGTTTCGTTGGTGAGTGCAAGTCCGAAAGCCCGATGATGGAGTAGCATCTCAACACAATGAGGATGGTGACTATTCTTGGATTCCACTCTAGCTTTCCATCAGGCAAAGTGAAGTCACTTTGAATAAATAAGATATCAATACTTATTATAAAATAAAGTCTCCGCAGCGTTCTATCTGTCTGTCTGTTCGAAATAAACTCAAAAACCACTCACCGATTTGAATGAAATTTTGTACCCAAATAGTCTAAAGCCTGAGAAAGGTCATTTTTTTACCGCGTTAACCGACATAGACGCGGGCGAAAGTTACTATATTATACATGAACATGTTCATGCGACTTGTCTTGAGCAGTAGCAACAACAAAAAGATTTGTGTCTATGATATACTCCAATATTTATAAATAATAGTTATGATAACAAAAACATTAAGTGTCCTATAATAATCTACCGTCATAATTTCCATTTGTCTATCAATTGACTTGTGCTGAACAAAAATGGCGTCGTAATATATATATTAAACTATTTTTTAACGAGATTAATTGAGTTTTAATAGGACAATAATATACTTTTAATGAAAATATTATAATTAAGGAAAACTCTGTTAATTATACTTTGTTTACTGATTGATCTATTCATCTATAACAAGTTAAAACCATCTGAAAGATTGATAGAACTTACAGGTTAAAATTACTTGTATTTTGAGGAATTTTGTAGATGGACTGGGTACTAAAATCATCATCATTAACCATTAGGTACTGACATACATAGTCTTCTTCTATTTCACTCCACTTTAATCAGATATCATCATCTTTAACATCTTAATAGCCATTATTATTCCAATACTTTTTTGGGGTCGGCTACTGAATCAACAGGTTTTACCTGAATGACGGTTTTTCAGAGGAGCGACTGGCTTCGGTCCTCCACAACTCTGAAGCGAACTGAATTTGAAAGTTGAACTAGTGTAAGAGCACTTCCATCAGATATAAAAAAAGCGGCCATGTGCGAGTCTGACTCGCCCATGAAGGGTTCCGTAGCAGCAAGTAACGTCATATAAAAGTTCTAGTAGTTCGTTGTAACTTTGATCGATGTTTTTATAATAGTGTATTGATTGAATGAAAGGTAAATTACGGTTTACGATTTATGACGTATTACAAAAGAACTACTTATTAGATCTCGTTCATACCAATTTTCGTTGGTAGTTTGCATGGTAAGGGGACGTCCATAAATTACGTCACACGTTAAGGGGGAGGGAGGGGGTCGACGAAGTGTGACATTGTGTGACAAGGGGGTGGGAGGGGTCCTAAACTTCGTGACGTCACATTTCTAAATCTAATATAATCTAAGTGTTAATACGAACTATTACTTTACGAAAACCTCAAAAACATATAGGTACAACTATACTGTGTAAATATTGTCGACCACCCGTTCTACTACTGCTACGCGCCGACCGCTTAGGCGTACTTTGATGAATGCCACCAAACGCATTGCGCCTAGCGGTGATTCCTTGTTTTTTTTTTTCATGATCACCACTGACTTTCGCAGATTAAACAACGTCGTTTTTTAATATCATGATTCGTCGAGTTGTGAATCGACGACTCGTGATTAAATCACAAAATAGCAGACCTAATAACGACGCTGTTTAGTTTAGCAGAGTTAAGTTAAAGAAGATGATAAAAAAAAGCGGCCAAGTGCGAGTCGCACTCGCCCATGAAGGGTTCCGTATCAGCAAGTAACATCATATAAAATTTCTTATAGTTCGTTGTAACTTTGTTCGATGTGTTTATAGTGTATTGATTGAATGAAAGGTAAATTGCGGTTTACGATTTATGACGTATTAAAAAAAAACTACTTACTAGATCTCGTTCAAATTGATATGATGTTACTTCAATATGATGTTACTTGCTGCTACGAAACCCTTCATGGGCGAGTCTGACTCGCACTTAGCCGCTTTTTGTTTTGTATTTTTTTTGATTTGATGTTACTTTTAGCAAAAAAATATTCAAATGGAAATAAAACTGATTTCGGAACCGCGGTTTTCATTCAATAATTTTTAAATGTTAATTTGCGAAATATGTGACGTCACACTAGGGAGGGGGGAGTATCACAAATGTGACCAACTGTGACAAGGACGGGGGGAGGGGCAAAAAATCATGAAATTCGTGTGACGTAATTTATGGATGATCCCTAATGTACAACACTCTTTTTTTTTAGTTTTATCAATCTCTTGTTTTAGAAGTTACAGGGGGGAGGGGGACACATTTTTCCACTTTGGAAGTGTCTCTTGCGCAAACTATTCAGTTTAGAAAAAAAATATATTAGAAACCTCAACATCATTTTTAAACACCTATCCATAGATACCCACACGTATGGGTTTGATGAAAAATTTTTTTGAGTTTCAGTTCCAAGTATGGGGACCCCTCAGATGTATTGTTTATTTTCTATTTTTATATGAAAATCTTAATGCGGTTCACAGATTACATCTACTTACCAAGTTTCAACAGTATAGCTCTTATGGTTACGGAAAAAAGTGGCTGTGACATACGGACGGACAGACAGACAGACAAACAGACATGACGAATCTATAAGGGTTCCGTTTTTTGCCATTTGGCTACGGAACCCTAAAAACTTAATACGTGCTACTACAAAACTTCCAAAGCTTGTGTTCGGGAATAAATTATTTGATAAATTATGTAACACCGTTCGGTATAATCAAAACAAATATTAATAAAAGATAAGTTAAGTTCTTATCCAATATTTATTCACTGTCGTTTATAAAGGTGCAACGTTTATGCGCGTTATATATCTATGAGTATAGCGCACTTTACGAAAACAACCATCACGTTTTATTGCATTATAATCGATCCTAATTAGTAAAAGCGGCCAAGTGTGAGTCGGACTCGCCCATGAAGGGTTCCGTATTAGCAAGTAACATCATATAAAAGTTCTTGTAGTTCGTTGTAACTTTCATCGATGTTTTTATACTAGTGTATTGATTGGATGAAAGGTAAATTGCGTGTTACGATTTATGAGGTATTAAAAAAAAACCTCTCGCTAGATCTCGTTCAAACCAATTTTCGTTGGTAGTTTGCATGGTAATGTACAACATATATTTTTTTTAGTTTTATCACTCTCTTATTTTAGAAGTTAGAGGGAGGGGGGACACATTTTTCCACTTTGGAAGTGTCTCTCGCGCAAACTATTCAGTTTAGAAAAAAATGATATTAGAAACCTCAACATCAATTTTGAACACCTATCCATAGATACGTATAGATTTGATGAAAAAAATTTTTTTTAGTTTTAGTTCCAAGTATGGGGACCCCCAAAATGTATTGTTTTTTTCTATTTTTATGTAAAAATCTTAATGCGGTTCACAGAATACATCGACTGACCAAATTTCAACAGTATAGCTCTTATAGTTTCGGAAATAATTGACTGTGACATACGGACGGACACACAGACAGACTTGACGAATCTATAAGGGTTCCGTTTTTTGCCATTTGGCTACGGAACCCTAAAAATACCTACTTATGCAGTTTTGACTTTCTTTAATTGTTTAAGATATCGCTCTTTAACTACTTGGTCATTTCAGAAGACAATATCTACTATTTCTGATTGCCTAGCGAAAGCTAGTACTAAACAATTTATTTCATTACCATGATCCTATAATAGTCCACTGCTGGATATTAACCTGTTCTTAGAAAATAATCTTTCAAAGGTATTAAGCAAGCCAGACGAGTTGGTATAGGGTTTGTCACCACATGGAGGATTTATTTATTTGCCTATATTTCTAGGTATAATTTCATCACGCAGAAAGAAATATGATATGTATATATCTGTCTAGTGCCATATTACTGTGTTATATCTTATCAGATCATATATATTGGTAGCGTATTTTCATTAAATATGCAACATTCATATCCTGTACAGAAAAAACCACTGGCAGAGCTGCGGCCGAAATCGAATGTATTATTAGAACCAAGTATAGTCAATGTTAAGATTAACCCGTAAAACTTATAACTTAGACTTACAAAAACTCATATTTTACGTTTATTATTTAAATCTTTCACCACTTTTATTTAATTGTTAAATCTTAGGCTTATCTACAGAGACACGGTTAATGTTGATTAATAGAATGCTGTAATAGAGGTGTTTTTGTCATTATTCTAACATTGTGTATCGAAATCATGTCAAGGACAGTCAAATTGATTCCGGACAAAGTGCGAACTATGTCTTTTAATATAAAACAAATTGAACTTCCTTCAAACATATGTTTTGAGGAAATGAATAGCTGGTAAATCAACAAATAATTTGTTGTTGTTTTGGAAAATTATGTACTCAAAACTTGTTCTGAAGTGGACACAACAGTTATGCTATCTATAAAAAAATATCGAGTAAGTTCAGGAAATGATAATGATAACTATAAGTAGGGAGTTATCGCTCAATAGCAACACGCTTATGATTATTACACAATTTGGCGCGTCGTTGGTTTTCGAGTATTTTATCGCTTGATATCAATGAAATGCAACCTGAACCGGACAGAGTGGAAGTCACCAGTTATATTTATAGACACTCCTTGTTATGAAGTTAAACCTTTAGTAGTTCACTATTGGACATAGACTTTGGAGGTAGAGGTATTGACTTACTATACCACGCTGTCCAGGCGGGTATACATTCTCTTTGCATTGATGTTATTCTGCGTACTTTGCTGCCCTAGTTACCTCCAACGCTTGAATAGGGAAGGTGATAAGCTGTATTTTTAATCAGTCACCACATGGATTGCAGCAAGATAAAGTTTTTGCCATTTTATCTTATTATTTCGCCTTGAGTATATTCTTGAAAATAAACTCACTTGTAATTTAATTCCACTATTTAATGAAATATATTTTTGTTAAACTTGAACGGTTTCGATTGATGGCATATTCAAATAGATCATCTATTTACATATCTGACTATTGTAAGAATTTGTTACGATAGACCAGAATTGGATATTTCTAAGAAGTGACATGTTATATACATATTATTCAAGCTGTCGAGGGTTCAGCTACATCACCTCAATTGTCTAACGGGCACGCGATTATTTTTGCAATCAGCGCAAATTGTCTGCCTCTGACGTAGTAGCACGTAGTCCACCTTGTATTGGTTTGTTCTCAATTGACGGAGATTACGTGGCAAAGTATTTGCTTTACCTTTTGAAATACTTTAGAGCAGAAGTTAGGTTAATTAAATACTATACTTAAATATTAACTGGATAATCAGTCTGGATACAGAATAGCCAGATGAATGTAAACTGTAATACAGAACACAGACGGATGAATTCCAAAACAAATGCTGGATTTACCATTTTTCATTTAGCTTAACCTATGCTAATAATATTTTATCATACTAACTGTGGGAGAAATAATGCATGTCTAACAAACTAACAGACTAATAAAAGTTCCCCCTAAAACTGAGAGCTGGCTCGTTCGACATTGGCCTCAATATATCTGACCGTTTGTTTATCATGTTGGTCTGTTATTGGAATAGACCAATGTATTGTGCGCAAAAGCCGTTATCTCCTCAAGGTAGTGTTTAACCAATAAGATACAATGTCAAAAATTGACTAAAATTTAACCTTGCATGTTGTGCCTCTCTTTAAGTATGTCCGATTCGGTAGCATTAGTGCCTACACCCAAAAAAATTCAATAAAATAGCAATATTACGTCTGCAGTCTGCACTCACTCAAATTACCAAATTTGAGTGAGTGCAGACTCAGTATCAAACTGTTGGTACTTTCGTAAGTGTGAAAGTAACTTTCGTAAGGTTTCCACGGCAGGGCCGAACCAAAAAAAATTAAGGGTTCTCACAAGTCTATATGTATGAAAGTCCTTAGTGTCGATACACCAAGAACTTAGACATGAGAGACTCTTACAACTGCATATCAGGACTGTTCCAGGCTGTCACAACTCGATTACGTAAGAAATAATGACTCTTAGGGTTTTTCTTAGATGAATTTCGCCATAGTCTCAGAGGATGTCCTCGCAAGGGCGTCCTCGTGAGTTTAGGGCGTATTTGTGACGAGGCTGTGTTTAGGAGTCTGCATGAAGGTGTGACGTTGTGAATACACTCAGAACTTTCGTAAGTTTTATATGGACCTGCGAAACTCTTATCATAGCAAATAAGACGTCTTAAACTTGCACAAGACACCTAATAAATCCAAAAGACCTGACAAGTCCGAGACTTGAGTTGCAAGGGCCTAGCGTATAGGTAAGTAACGTGAGTTTAGAACGAATGTTGTTGCCAGGCTTGATTTAGGAAGGCGCTAGCAAGTTTGGCCTTTAAATTTGATAGAGAAAAACTTTTAAAATTTCTTTTAAAACATGGGTGGATAAACAGTTGTGGCTAACGGCTACTTATATGTTATTTTCACTTTACTACAATCGCAAATAGAGTTATTGCAAGTCAAACTCGTATATGTCAGCCACTTTACATCTGTAAATATTGGTTTTACTAATGTATATGACATTTCTCGTATATTTACACTAGTTGCAGAATTAAATAATTTAAATACATATAAAATATGCTTTCTCTTTACAAATCAAAGTACAATAACAAATAGTTAACTGCATTTTACCAAACATGAATTTAACCCCTATGAAATAACCTAATCCAGTTGCCCACCCTTAGCGTCAAAACAAAGATCATTTACAAAAGTTTCAATTTCAAGTAGCTACTAAATGATCAAAATAAAGTATTTTTCTTGTTAAAATAATTTAAATAATTAATTGAAGATATTCCAGACGTATAAAGCAATAAATTTTATCTTTATGAGTTTTCTTAGAAACGTTACGTAGTTATGCTAATTTGAGGTCAGTGAACAGTAAAAAAACGTAGAGCATCTTTAAGGAAAATTTAGAAGAATATATACACGTTTAACCTATATTTTGACTTTGTAATTGTTTTCCTAATTAATATTGTTTGTTTTTTTCTTTTCTTAATAACCATTTTGAACAATGATGCGATCATTGCATTTCATTGAAATCTAACTCCTTCATGAACGTTCGTTAGTAGTGACAGCAATTTTTAACGGAATACATCATAGGATACGAAAGCAATGTTGCAAATGCTAATATATTAGTTTATACTAATACTTTTATTAAATCCGTTCTTACAGGCAATAACATCGGAATGAAAATAGTAATAGGATTTTTTGTAAAGAACTGTACAATTTAAGAGGGTTTTTTCAGAAGAAAATTTCATCATATCTTATTTCATATTTTAAAACGACGACTGTCACAAAGTACTCATAACTTTCTTCATCAGCAGAAACAAAACGTTATGTACCTAACTACCAGTCGGTCGATTCTGTATTTTTATATGTTTTATCCTGACAAAGTGTTTCTACTCTGCCTGATGGAAAACAGTAGTAGATTCCAAGATCACCGATCACGAACCCTGATCGTGAATGTAGAAAATGCAGCATGGTGACTCACATCATAGCAGTCTAGTGAGATGCTTCTGCATCATTGGAATGACAGCACGAATGCTGTCATTTTTAGGTTGGTCGTTTATGCGTCTTCTTATTTATTCAGTTGTCTAGTACCTATAATACAAATTAATTCTGCTTAGTTTTGGAATAGATGGCGTTGTGTGTTAGATGTCCGAAACATATATTTATTTATTTAATTTGTAGTAAATACGATGTTAATATCACATAACGTCTCGTGCACTGAAAATAAAGTGAACCATTATAAAAATATCATCATCATCATCAGATTATCGTAGTCCACTGCTGGACATAGGCCTCATCAATTGCACGCCACTCGGTTCGATCCTCTATATATATACACTTATATTGTGCCGATATACGTAAAATATTAAATATCATTTTTAAAAGCATAGTATAGTTGAGATAAAATATTTTGAAAGAAGCAGTAACGTGCATTAATATCAGTTATGGAGCTCAGACGCGTCGAACTTGTTTACGTGTGGGGTTCTTGTACGGTTCGCAATTAAACGTTACCGAGAAGTGTTTTTTTTAAATTCGCATTCATTTGTTGTTTACGGGTATCGCTTGCACGTCCACACTTGATTAAAACGACGTACGATACCGTTATTCATGTTAAAATGATTGGAAATTTTGAAAATTGTCACTGTTATCTATTTTTATGTGACCGTATTCTGCGGTCAAATAATGTGTAATTAATAAAATGTTTAAATTATTAATCTTCAAATTATTATGGTAAAAAAAATCTATTACACTCTCTGTCTAGAAACGTTAAGAAGCGTAAATAAACCTTGCTTTTATTTTTCTGGTTTAAAGTGTTTAAAATCTAAATATATAGTTAGTATACTTAACAATATATTCTTCAACGAAAAAAGTATTCAAACTCAGATTTGTGTTAAAGATTTTAAAATAAGTTCATTGACACCGATT
This sequence comes from Phragmatobia fuliginosa, assembly GCA_932526445.1. Taxonomy (NCBI): domain Eukaryota; kingdom Metazoa; phylum Arthropoda; class Insecta; order Lepidoptera; family Erebidae; genus Phragmatobia; species Phragmatobia fuliginosa. The sequence goes on along the minus strand of OW052074.1, from coordinate 6,876,843 downwards.
TCACTGTTTCTAAATAAAATTTCAACTTCCTAAGTATACAAAATGTTCTTAATTCGTCAAGTGTGGCCGCGATCGTTCGATCAAATATTTTCGAACAATTTTCCTCATTGCGTTGCACTCTTTCACGTGGATCCATCGTTATCGGTCATAACGACAAACTACCTCCATTATTGTTTTGGGAGTTTCGTTTACTGTTTAATATTAAACTGAATGTGTACCAAGGAACCACTTGCAGTTTAAAATAGAAAGTTCAAATAAACTTATTTCTGTGAATGAGCTAACTACGGCACTTTATAATTTTGTACTTCTCTTTTTAATTTAAGAGTCATGCCCTTGTCGGTGGAGCAATCGCCACTCTTGTCAATTTTCTGCAATTCATTTGACCTCTTGATAGGCCACGACTCCTACTTTCTCCTTTACTTACTGTATGTACGCCAGTCTAGGCCTTCCGCCTTTTTTTTTTACATTCTATCTTTGCTTCCAATATGATTTTAAAAACGTTGTCGTATCTTATCAAATGAGCAACCATTTTGCCTCTTCTTTTGTCAACAGTATTCAAAATTCTCTTTTCTTCGTTAATCATTAGGACTTTTCTCAGTTCAACTGATAAAAAATGGTATAATTACAATATTAGTATTGTACTTAGACAAAACAAAAAAATATATTTTTAGAACTTATTTGAATATGTAAACTCTTTGTTTGGTTGTCGTATGTTATCAGACTTGACTCTAGAGGTTAAAGGTCAGCTGAAATCTAAATATATTAAACGATTTTGCGTTTTACGTCTATTTACGTTTCGTGAAAAGTAATGTTTGCGAATTTCAGTCACATTCTTTGATTTGTTATGAGAAATATTGAAAAAAAAACATATACATTCCCTTTTTTATAAAAAGGGAATGTATATGATATTCTGCTTGATGCAATATCTGCCAAAAATTCAACAACATATCTTTCAAAAATCCCATGGAAAGGATGAAACATGTATACCATCAAATAAAAGTTAGCTCTTGTTCCTTAGTTCTCTTGTAAAGGTATTTTCTACGAAAACTTTTCTCTCTATTCATAGGCATATTCAGCATCTTTTATTCTTAAGTATTCAGGTTGATATCCAGTTTACTTTTCGTTGCCAACTACTCGCTTCTACTTGACTAATATACCTACATATACTACTTGTTTTTGCAGTTGCACGTCACGTCTTACCGCAATTGTGATCCCTATTTATAAACAAACTGATGCATTGTAAATTAAAATTTCCTTGACGTATCGTCGCCATCAGTTCTTTGGTAATCGATAAAATAAGAAACAGGGTTGGAGCAATGACTCATCTCAAGTCGCACGTACAAAATTACGATTGCGTGTAGTGTTTTTAATTAAAGTAACGAACTACAAACTAAAAGGTAGTAGAGTCATGCTGATTTCAGCACGAATGACAGCATTCGTGCTGTCGTATTTCGATGATAATTGTGAGACCGGAGGCCCAATCATTCTCCATCATTTCTGTTTTTGCATTATCGCCCGGCCTCCGGGGTCCGGGAGAATGATGCAAAAACGTCCCACGTCGCACACATGTGGGTAACCATGCTGCATTGTCTGCACTCATAATGGGGATGGTCCCCTACTCCTGAATTCTACTCATGCCTTCCATCAGGCAGAGTACAGTTACTTTGGTAAGGTTAAATAAAAATAAAAAATATTTCGATGGACTAACACAAAACTCAGAACAGCTCAGCAACAGAGTTCAGACTTAATTTTATGTAGTCAACAAAAGATAAAAATTAGGCGAGATATTTACTAAGTCGATAACATAATTATCACAATCCTGGACTCGACCTCTCACTCATATACTAATTAACGAATTCTGGAAATAGATTTGATCTACGAAAACAAAAAGCAAGTAGTATATAGGATAGCAATTCAGATACCAGCTTTTGCCTGTGGCTCTGCCTGTAAAAATTAGCCTGTGTCCATCCCCTTGAATCAAAGAAACTCACAGTCGCCTTTCTGATATTGGTTAGCCTGAAGAGATTTTATGACAGGGCTGGATTAATAGGTATAACTGTGGTATAAGGACTGTCGCAAGTTTATGAGATTTCTTCATTTTGTTTAAATAAATGAAATTTGTTATGGATTTTATTTATAGGTAGGACACGTCAGCTTAAATGAAATTTTGTGACAAAGCCTTATTGAATTCAAAAGACTTTTGTTACTTAAGATTTGATTGACGTCACAATGTATATTTTTTTCTAAAGGATGGTTAAGGTAGTCAAAAGATATTTATTTGCACAGTTTCACATAAGTAGATTACACTACTGCTGCTATAAAAATTGTAACCCTCTAAAATTGGGTTAGGGTTGTCAACTGGCTGGTTACACCATTGATAGAGTTTTGAGTATTGATTGTCATTTATGTCTCCAGTGTTCAGTGTTATTCACATAAAATAAATAATTGTAATACCATTGTATGGTGGTACCTATATATTAAGGAAAATTACATATTCCTCATCCAAGTCAGCTTGTAAAAATAATATTTATGAAGAGCTAGCACTCACTGAACTGCATAACATACCATGATTAAAAATCAGCTGAACTATATTATTACCATGGAAATCTGGTGTCTTAAAGGCCGCACATACCTTGCGGTTAGTTGCAAACTTAAATGACTCATTACTTCGTTATTGTCCTGTGTCTTCTTCGTCGAGACTAAATCAGACTGAATAATAAACACGCATGGCTAGAAAATACATTCTACATTGTCTGGGGTTGTCGATTATAGAATTTTGTATACACTGATATTGAAAAAATAAAATTATAGACAAATCGTATGTCGCGGTTGACTTAATAAACTATCATGAAACGAACTCTCTAAATCCCAATTTCTGGACCATATAAATCGTTGTCCCGTGTGGGTATCATGATCCAACCCACGATACTCAGCGCGGATTTAAGCGAAAAGTCGATCGCTTAGTCCACTACACCCTTCATGCAGTCAAAAATATTTTCTTAAATAATTCACACGATTTGTAATTGTGGTCTTAATAATAGTTATTTCATAATTTGAAGGTTAATATTATAGCAAATATACAGTGTTTTTTGTTTTCTGAAACAAGCCGTTTAATTTAAATAAAAAACGTTCCAATGCAAAAGAAGTGATTGAATTGAATCCGAAGAATCTTACACTGCCATTAACATTATGAATTTATTAGTCAGTCAGTCAGTATCAGATAGCATAAATTATTTAATACTATTCTACAAAAAGTAACATACTATAAGTTTCTAAAAATATGAGTGAAGGCCCTAACTAGCTACACTTCCTTACCACTCCAATCTTTAAAAACTGTGATTTAAGAATCTGAGTATTAAAAGTATCTTCTACAACTGTGATTTAAGAATCCAAGTACTATCTTCTTCACTGTCCTTCAAATTTATCATTGTCATTTTTTTAGGTTGGTACAATTTACTTATCCAAAATGATTGCTTCCTAATGCCACAAAAATCTTTTAACGAAACCTGATCATAAACCAGAAAAGTGGACTTTTATTTATAGATAAACATTTATTGTTTTCATTTTATTTCGGTATCTCCGTAACTGGATGCCGAAATCAATCTTGAGATTAACTTCTGCTTACTTTATTGTTCTATAATAATTTGCTATATCATCATTATTGACAGTGTATATGGCGATCCAAGTAAACCTATTGTAGAATAGTGAGCAGTGAATAGAATATTGCCATCTTAAATTAATATGAAACTAATGTTCCGTTATTGACTCTAAATTTAGGACAGCTTCAAGCTCTTCAGTCAGCACTGCAAGTGCTTAAATAGTTTTATTAATCCGTACCCTATACCAGTAAATTTTCAGCCATTTACAGAAATGATATATATATATATCATTTCTGTAAATGGCTGAAAATTTTATACTTGTAATCAATAAGATAGTTTAAACGCACGTTCGATACCACATCCTACGAACAATTGAAAATTGACTCCAACAAAACAAGCGTCATTCATAATTGAATTGAGTTTATGCGTGTTCATTCGATCCTTAAATTCTGTCCAGATTGGGCTCATTAATTCCAATCACGTAATTCGACTTACGTCAAATCTATAGCGTCAGTTCTTTTAGCCCATATAATAATATAAAAATAGGGTTGTCAAATGAAGAATATCTGCGTCTTACATAATTCGGGCTATATTATTATGGTACGCCAAGGAAAAATAGTCCTTCATTTTTATAACTTTTCCGCCACTGCAAATCTACCATTCCGTTTTACCTTATAACGCCCCTATTATTTGACTTAACCAAACAACCGGAAACGTCATATAACGATGCTTCTAGGGTTAACATTTTGAAGCTACCTTTTTTCATTTTATAGTCTAAAGAGAAATTAGTATAAAATGAACACAGTTTAAACTTTAAATATTATTTAAAACTTTATATAACAGTGACAACCCTATTAATAATTTCCTCAAGTAACTTGTATCTTTTTTGCAGCGTCCACTAATATTACTATGGGATGTAACCAAAGTTATTTTGATACCAGCTTTTGCCCGTGACTTCGTTTGAGAACGTGTATAAAATTCTATGATTAGCGTACAGTGGAGCGCTTTCTCTAGATGTTTTACTTTTGATTTTTTTCTAACCGAAAACTTTAGTATCCTAAATGACAGAAGATAATTATTATTTAAATTTGAGACTCAGTACTCAAATGTACCCTTAAAATTTATGGGCTTTGAATAGTGGTAGACATGTTGTTTTTTCAACAACATTTCTACCTGTCCTACGATGTCCTCCTGTTCTTTACCTCTAGCACCCAATTGCTCTCGGGAATGAGTGTTGCCATCACATACTTAAAAAGCATGAGTAGAATCCAGAGTGCAGAGAAAGCAGCATGAGGACCCACATCATGGTGGCCTAGTGAAATGTTTCATGAATAATTGGACCGCCGGTCTCACATTCACCAATGCTGACAATTTTAGGTTGGTCTTCTGTGTGAGGGTAGTACTGACGCGTTCGAGCCGGCCCATTCCTGTTGAAATCAGCGTACTACCTGTTACATTTTTTTTTTACCGATACGTCTATAACAGTTGTCTTCTTATGTCTAATAGCGATAGATATTAAATTAAGTACGTAGAATAATCTATTATCGATTACGAGGTAGGTGTTCGTTCTACACAATAACTACCACGCCTTTGAATTTCTATGATCTAAGTTTAAATTTACCTTGTTGCTTTTTGTTTCTTATTTAACGCCTGTCAAGGTGACTCTACTCTGCCTCATGGAAAGCTTAAGTATAATTCAAAAGTGGGGGCATCCACACTTGCTGCAAATGCAGGCAGTATGGTAACCTACACTATGGCGGCCCAGTGAGATGCGTTGTCACGCCCATCTTAATTTTAATTTGTTATAATTAAAAAACTTCTCAGTATAATTAGATTATTATACAGAACAGGTAAATAATTATTATACGGGGGAACTCATTCTCCCAATGGAAAATACCGTCTTTTTCCTTATATTTATTATCCCTTAATAAATTAGTTTACTTAACAACAGCAAGGCGCCAATGTATTTGTCTGTCTAATGTTTGTTCTGTCTGATAATTCCCTAGGTCGATATGAATTAGCTTGTTGTATCATTTTTAAACTGATAAGGACTTTGAAATGTCCAATTCTCGTGACTAAACCGGTCTTTATATTTTTAAATGCAACACGACAAACAAAATGTATATACTTTGTTGACAAAAAACAATTAAAACTATTACCTATTTCTCGAACTTATAAATATGTTTTAAAGATCAAGAACAATAAATCACAACTTGTACAAACTATTTATCTTGTAGCTCGTTAAAACTATGTAATCAACCTTAACAAATCTAAAAATGCATTTGTGACGCATTCCTTAAATAGCCTATTTAGAACAAGAGATAAAAATGGTCGTCAGTTGGGGGGCTTAATGACAAATTAATGGAATAAAATTTAGATATTATTAGGCACATCAGTCTGTTGTTCGGCATAGTATCGTTTAGTGTTGCTTCACTGCAATTTTAATATTAATTTTGTGACGTTAATGATAAACCTTTTGTGACTTTCAAAATGTGTAAGACAGGAAGAGTAGAAGTTACTTATCACAGGGACAAACTCTGTTCAATAACGAACAGGTATTTCGTTTTTTTACCTAAAAATAAAATTATAATGTAATTTTAAAAAAAGTGAAAATTGTTTTTTTTTTTAAAGTGACGTCTGTAGCGATAAACCTACAACGATCAAAATCAAACCTCTATTCAAAAATAATAGGTAGAAACAATTTTGTTGTGGAACAGGTATGCAGATAGGCCGCTTATCTGCAACCTGGTTACGATGCGGATAAAGCGATTAATTAAATAATTAAAATTAGGGACTAAAACGTATAGTTTTACGAGATATGCATACGAGTTTGGACGCTGGTTAAAACAGTATCGTTAAATATCAACAACCTTCTACAATCGACTGGGCCGTGCATTGTCATTCAAAGTAGTATAAAAAATTGTTCTCCCTCTCTCTCTCTAGAATCTACTCTTTTATAAGTTCATACTAGTTTATTGATGCTTATTGATATCTGCATGGTGACACAATAAAATATAGAGGCCACCATGGGATGAATAGGGGTGCTATTAATTCCATAGTGGCCTGAGAGTCGACTAAGAAAGCAAACTTCCAAGTATCTGTCCAACGTGACACAGTATGCTAAAACCTCTTCGCTAAGGAGAGGCCTATGTCCAGCAGTGGACTAATAAGGGCTGTTGTTGCTTTGATGTATGTGATGTACAATAAATGTATTTGTTTGTTTACAGGAATAATGAGAAACGGAAGGAGAAGTCGCGAGTGGCGGCGCGGACCAGACGTAACAAGGAGATGCATATATTTGCGGAGCTGACGGCTGCTCTGCCTGCCAGAAAAGAAGAAGTAGATCAGCTTGACAAGGCTTCCGTTATGCGTCTCGCTATCTCTTACCTGCGTGTCAGGGATGTTGTGTCTCTCTGTAAGTACCTATTTTAAAACTAATTTTACATACATCTCTTATACTAGTAAAGCTTCGACAATCTTTCTTTCCTGTTTATTCTATTTATTTATCTGTTTTTCCGCGTCCGCGTTTTTTAAATAATTCTTTATTATAATATCTCATTTCTTTGCAATACTAAGAAATGAGATATAGTAAAAAGTAGAATGTATGACTTCTGAACTTTAGTTTGTGATAAAGATTCGTAAAGCCTCGATGTGTTGCGACAACCATCCTTGAAAGTACAGTCTTAACAGTGTTAAAATTGTGTATTTAGCCCCAATGTTACAAATCCAAAATATTGCTTGGATTTGTAACATTGGGGCTAAATACACAATTTTAACACTGTTACGACTGTATTTGACGAGGAATTAAAAAACTATTCGCAAAAACATGACGTGGTGTAACATATTCAGACCCGCAAAATTTTTAGAACTTTGCCTATAAAGTATTTTAATTCTGCACAAAAAGTTGTTACATGCTTGCCAACTGCATCCTTAGCTTAAAATCTACTTAGGTTAAAAACTAGATGGCGTTGAAAACATTTAAAGGCAATAACTAGTTAAAATATAAGTTTAACTGAAAGCTATAATGTTTTTGTTGAACAATTTGTTGATATGCTGACTACAACTCTTAGATTCTATAGAGGTGGACATTGACATCCAAAGAACAATGCCCATTTTCGGCCTAATTTTGGAACTCGTGGACAGCACAATAGAGTATTATTTAGTTGTTGGATATTTATTGTATATTAAAACATAGTTTAAAGGTGTGCCAAGAAACTTATTCAAAATATATATTTAAAAAGATGTTCAAATGTCTAAACGTGTAAGGGCCTGTCCACCACTCCACGTCACGACGTATTCAACGTGGAACGGCGCGGTATCGTAGCACGGCGCGTTATCGCGACGGTATTCTCCCGGCCAATGGAAGTCGGGAAAATGATGCAGAATGATTGGGCCTCCGGTCTCACATTCACCAATGAAATACAACAGCAAGAGTGCTATTATTATTTTGATGGTCTACTCTGTTGAAATCAGCGCGACTTTACCTCCTATTAATTCGCTACTACGTTAAAAAGTTAAACATCTAAAACTAATGTTGACATTTGAAGTATTAGAGAATATTTAATAGGTTATTTTCGTCCAAACGAGCTTGAGTTATTAAAAATTCTGGCATTGGCCAAATTGCAAAAACTGACCGAAACAATAACGTGATATTTTACTGTATTGGAACATCAAATGGAACATCAATTACAAGCTTTTATTTAACTTGCTTGTCGTATGGGTGAAGACATGCAACTGAATACAAAAGAATAATACAGTTTACGGAACGTGAATAAATTCCAATAATATTGTTCAGAAAAGTTGGCTGGTCTGTGTCAAGAAGGATATGGTTAGGATAAGGATAAACAAAATTATGAGTGATTAGCAGAATGGAAGATCAAAACATACAGCACCAATCCCAAATAAATTTACGATAAGAGAGAGCAGATCACAGATCATAGAAATACCTACAGGAGATATGCAATTGAGGCGTGTCGCTTGCGAACGCATCTGGCCTCAAAGCGGCTTGATGCCATTTTCGGACATTAGTCGCATGTCAACTTGCGACGTCTTCACTGCTCTTGATTTTCGACAAAATGTCGCGTTGTTCAGTGATTTTTTGCAAAAATAACAGCTGTATTGTGAATTACAAGAAAGATGGCATCCCATTTCATATCTAAATATTATAATATTATAGTTTTTCATACTAATTTAATGAAAATATTTTAGAAAAATGATGAAATACCAAATTAATCCCTTTCATTAGGAACTAAAACCATTGCTTGCTTAGTACAAATCGGTCAATGAATCGGCTGGTCTAATAGCGCAATGAATAAGTATTTTATTGAAACTCTCACTCACACGATAGTTTCGGGAAGCGGCCGCTGTCGGCCTTTGTGTTAGAGATGTGATGTGATGTTTATGATTGTCGATATTTTATACGATCCTATTAAGTGTGAATGATTATTAAAGATATAAATAAATTGTAATATTATAATTATGTAAACGTAAAAAAAGTGTAGATAAACTTGTGATTTTTAATTTATTGTGGTACTCAAGCATCATTTATATCTTGATTTTATTTCAAAATTTTAGCTATCCGATGGTTCCAAAAATTAAAGAAATGTGGATAAATGCGACAGGAAGGGGTCCAAGCTGGTTCCCAACAAAAATAGCACAATATTCTGGTCCCAATAATTTTTCACTAACACGATCAATCGCCAATGAATAACCATTTAATAATACTAATAAAGGCCGTAATGGAAAAATATGCAACAGTAAGATTACACTACTTAACTAAGAACGCAACACTTAAACTGTCTAAGCGGCAAGTTTTAAATAAATATTTACATTTTACTGGTCAATAGCATCCTTAACAATAAAATTATTGCAGTTTTACCTGTGTTCTAGTCTAGATTCGAGAAGATGATATCCGGTTTTTTGGTAGTTAATTAGTAAATATTCCAATTATGATAAAACATCGCTTGTATAGAGTATATTCGAGGGAAACTCGTGTTTATTTTTCTTTTCACAGTCAATAAAAACTTTAGGAGAAAGAGCAGATAATACAGCTAACTGAATTTCATTCGATATTTTTATATGATTATCACTTCGCATCACTAGTTGCATAAATTGCACATGTGTGGTTTTACGAAATCCGTAGCTACAGGTAGAAGCGCCGCCTTCTTTTCGCATGTGTTTAATTAGTGGGTTTATTGGTGTCTCTGTAAGTTTCTTTGTGTGCGGGAGAAATACGAGCGTGTGTGCCGTGCTTACAATTTTTGATTTTGTGTTAGTGAAGTAAGTGGGGGAAACGCGGAGACATCTGAACACGAATAAATTTGTGTACACAGCTAATCTCCTGTGTTTCTATGATCTGTGGAGCAGATTATGTTTTTTTAAGAATTGTGAAATCTATATTAATAAGTATCGTTAAACTGAGAGAAGATTTTGTGGTAGAACACGCTAATCTAAGGAGGTAAAAATTCTTTTGAGCAGACTATCACTAAAAAAATATTACAAAAACGGGGGAAAAAATAATTACTTTTGAGAGCTTTAATATACTTGAACGTAATAAGTTTCATACAAAAGTTTTCAGTTGAAGTATTTTTGAAAATATCAATCTAATAAACCTCATACTTCTCCGTTTACGCAATTTTCGTAAAAATTGGTACAAAGATTTTGCTTTACGTATTAATAAATAGATTTTGCAATTGGCGTTTTATGTATAAAATCAGAAATCAAATCATAAGATTTAATCCTTCTATTTCTTATAGAAGGATATAGGAAGGATAAGATTTCATAGCGTTTTACTCATTCTTTATTTTTAAACACACTGTTTGAATACAAATGTTTATAGACTTTGAACTACTCGATAAAAAGATGAACTATGGTCAGCTCATCTGATACTTAATCTCAGTACGTGCTCGAAAATACTTTTGATAACTTTTCTTCAAACATTTTATCAAAGCATTATAATAACATGAGCTGATACTTTCATGATTGTGAATCATTGTTTTAATAATGTTTTGGTTTGGTAGGTACCTACTTAGTTGAGAATGTTCAGGAAAACTAAAAACTAAACCTGAAATTGCTAACCTATTTACCTATACAGACAAATGGGTTTATTCGTTAGGAGAAATTACAGGAAAATATTCATAACCCAAATATATATGTTGTTATTAATAGAATGAAAAGGTATTATGTAAAAAATTGAAAATTCTATAACTAGCTTTCGCCTGTGGTTCAGCTCGCGTGTATGTAATAATGTCGCGTTTAAAAGTAGTCTATGTATTTTCTCAGGCCCTAGGCTATCTGAGTACCAAATTTCGTTTAAATTAGTTCAGTAGTTTTGGCGTGAAAGCTTGACATACAGACAGAGTATTCATATTATTTTCTATTTTGTTAACCTAACCTTAACCAAACCTCTAAACAAAAACAACAATTTATTATTAAATCTAACAATTATAATTTTAATTCAAATTTATTGCTTGACAATGATGCTGAAATAACTAAGATATGAAAGATAACATATCATGAGATACGAAGGGTAACATATTGTCCTGTAAAATGAAGTGATCCGAAATGGGAGAATAAGAGATGTGGTTATTTGACATCATGTGACTACGACGGCGTCGAGGTTTTTCGTGGTAGTGTGGTTGGAAATACTAAATTAGATATTTTGATATTCGAAATCGCATTAATGAAATCGCGGGATAGAAAACATTGGTTGTAAGGCACGTTAGATACGCGGAATCGGGAAAGGGCTCGTCCCGCTCGAAAGAGGCGGCGAGGGGGACTCGGCAGAGGTCGTTAGTTCCCCAATCGTCGCCTAAGGGTCGTTGTAGTCACATCTTGGGGAGCTGTAACCACTGCAAACAACCCGAGACAGGTGACGCCTCGGTGCGGCCGGGGGTGTCGTCTAAGGTGGGGCGGTGTCCCCGCCTTTTACTGTGTAGAGCGGTGAGATGCCCGACATTGTCCTGTCCCGTGGGTGATTCTTGGACACCCTGAGGTGTACCTCAGTTATGGGGTACGGCGTGGGGGACCCCAGAAGCCGTTGATACGTTCTTGGAGCTCCTTCTGCCGGTAGCTAGGCCGCCGCGGGGTTTAGTGGGTAGACCGAATTTAGAAATCCCACACACGCTCTTCGGTTTCCCCTCGGAGATTATGGTGCAAAAAGCATACCCCGCGTAAAAAAAAGTACGTTACATACGGGGACGTGGTATCGAATGCGACATTTTTCTAGTACACGTACTCAAAGCATAAACAATATACCCAAACTAGTATTAAAGTATCACATATCTTCTATGTTTTACTTTCTTGTTTATACAGCTACTTATTGTTTTAAGCAAAGCACTGTCATAAATTGCTTGTAAAATATTAAACAGGCGCTCAGCACTTTTAACCACTAATTTCCGTCTTATTTATAAGCAGCTAGCATCCAGACTTAGCTCCTCTGTATGCCACGTGTTGATACGATGACGTCAGTGCATCTAGACTGCTTGAATAATTCAGCATCAGTAAATATCAATGCGAAAAATTTAAATTGCTCAGTATTCCTGTTGTTTGTTAGTGGCTTATTGAAAAAGTTACACACGCGAAATGCTGGTTCAAGGGTAAAAAAACGTTTTTGTTTATCTGTTTTTTCCGGTTTTTGCTAAGCAATGAATCTCGCAATTATGTTTTTTAATACATAGAACGTTAAATTGTGAGGTAGATGAGAGTCAACGGCCTATCAAGCTATAACAGTGATTGTAATATAACTTCGAACATAAAATTAATCTCTGAAGCTTATACATATCATCTATCTATACTAATAAAATAATGCCAGAGATTTGCTTGTTTTTGTTTTTTAAAACGCGCTGATTTAATTTCATTCATTAATTACGTAAGATGATTTTTAGTTTTGGACTCCCTCCTTTTTTGGCTGGATTTTGATATTTAGTTTTAATATTATCAATAGGACACAGCCGACCCCTTCTCCCTAAATCGTCTTACGTAATAAACGAATGTTCCCAAATTAGTCCTGAGATCGGTCGCTACCAGAAATGTTCAAACAAAAGCTTAAATTTGTAGTTATAATCCAAATAGTCCTTAATCTTATTGATGATAAAAGAAAAACAGATCGGTACAGCTAATTGAAACTGTAAAAGATGCGAATATATCGATAAAAATCGTTTACAATTTCGAAATCGGTCGTTATAATACTCTACTTAAATAGACTAAAATACTCCCCTCTGATTTAAAACATTATAACCATTTTAAAATTTCAATAAGCAATTTTCATATTGTTATGGTTTAAAACATTACATTGTATTACATGTAAATGAAAAACTCGTGTGAAAACAAGAAAAACTCTAGGTATAAGAACCGTCTCTTGTATATTGTTCGTGAAATCAAAGTTTTTTCGAGAAACCACTGCTGCTACTGTTTAATAAAGTTTATCTAGATAAAACTAATAACTGTACGTTTCTAGTGTATCATTTAGATATGTAAATGAATAAAAATGCACAATATTCAAATGTCTGATAATGTATGACAATATGATGTGTACTGTAACTTTGTTTTGTACTTATTTAATACTCCAATGTTGCTACCTGCCTCCATTTCCCTTCTTTCAATTGTTTTTATTATTCATATTTTTATGTCTCTCATTCATTTCTCCTTGGAATCTTCAAGAATATTGACAGTTTTACACCAATGACTTGTATATGTACTGTAGAAATCGTACGAGGTACAGAATATAAACAGTTTTAATATCAATTTAGCATAGTAGTTTATTCATTTTTTCTCCTTTCGTATTGTCCTCAAGAACAAAGAAACAGAAGCAAATAAAGATAATTATATCAGGAATATAAATGGAACATTATGTCTATTATCAACAACAAATAACACGACTATCTCTTATTTATCCAGACACAAACCTGTTTCTAACTAAATTTATTTAATACTGATGGTAATTTCCAGTGCCGCATACTGAGACAGAGCATCCTAAAGTCCAGAACCCTGAGGGCACAGAGGAGGTATCAACAGAGCTTTCGTATATGAAAGCTTTAGACGGCTTCGTACTGGTGCTGTCACAGCCAGGCGACATTGTCTACTGTAGCGAGAACATTGCTGATCACCTTGGGGTCTCACAGGTATGTAAATACTCTAGTAGTCTAGTTTATTCAAGTACCTTCCAACATCCTACACAAAAGTGAATAAAATAACTTGGCGCACTACTTCACAAACTAGACAAAGACTATGCTATGGTAGCCAGAGAGCTGATAAACAAATAGTAATATATTTAGTAAATAAATTACAGCCAAACACAAACCAAATGAACCTGCTCATCACACAATTATTTTTCCTGGGTGGGAATTGAACCCACAACCTGTGCAGCAGTCAGGATCACTAACCACTAGACCTTTAGGTCCATCACAAGATACATGTAGGTAATAATTAACACGAGAACTTTCATTGTGTGATCCGATATCTTTAGTTACATCGTAATTTGGCTGGTTTTCGCTATATGACGCTGAAATATGTTAATGTTGTGTCGGTATTGCATATCGATGATCCATGTCTAATTACAAATAGGGTTTATCACTGACTATCAATCAGTATGACCGTGTATGTCGATTTCATAGCATCGTATCGGGGCAATCATGATTAATGATTATTACTATTTCAATTGGACGCCTAATATACTTTATCCATACTGTTGATAGATAGTTCACCTTGGGAGGCACATCCTGTTATTAATTCTCTGCCCAAATGTTAGTCTTCTTCTTTATAAAGGGCCTTTTCATTTATTTTCATGAGTTTAGCTTCTAACTCGATCTCAATGAAAAACAAATGCTTGACGTTTACCGTTTCATATTAACATTTATACAAACCTGTCTGATTAACTACCAATGGTCCTCATAAATATAGTTTTGTTTTGAATCACATCATATTACAGCTTTTAACATTCACTTACTGGGCCTCTCTTTAGCAAGAATTTTTTGGGTTATTAAACCCTCGGGTACATATGAATATAGGGTTTCTTTCTAGTGTTAATTCTCTCTGCACTGATATTGCCCTGCGTAGTTTGCTCCGTTCGACGCAAGTCCTCTTACGACACCCCCGGGATGAATAAGGGTGGTGATACTCCGTATTCTTAACCCGTCACCACTTGAAGAATAAAGTAACCAACTGAACTGTGTTTCTATTTTATTTAATATTTTATTCAGTAATTGTTGTTATTTAAATTTCCATAACGTTTTAAACAAATTAACTGAACAAATTAATTTGTTATTCAGATTTAAGCATGAGTAACCGCAGTGCCAATGTTATCGGAATAATACCTTTGGGCGTGTCCTGTTTCTTCCGATTTAAAGAAGAAAATATCACATTATTAAATACGGCAGCCAGGCTATTACCATGCACTGCAAGACAACTTATTATTTAATACCTAACTTTCTTTTTTAATTGTATTTGGGAACAGACGATTCATTTGAAAAGTAACTATCTCTACCGATGTGTAACTTAAATATTATAAACGCGACTTTGAAGTAGCTTGGCTGTAAAGAAACTAAGAAAAAAGGTTTAGGGGACCCGAAACACTATGATAGTGAGCAATCCATTGATCGTCTTTGAAATATAAAAGAATAAATAATAATTAGAATCAGTTCAGTTGTTTTGTATACATACAGTCATCTTCTTAACATTATTCTGAATATTGCTCGTGGTCAACTACCAGTTCAACCGGCTTAACCTAAACATCACAGCACGGGGTTCGAACTTTCAAGAGGCGACGCGCCTAGCCACCACAGGAGGAAAGCTCTAGCCGAGATGTCACCCGCGGCAGACGCTGGGAGGGGTCCAGTTGTCGTATTATAAGCTGTTCCTGGACCTCTCATTTCATTCGCAGAGTAGCACACCGTGTGCTTTTAGTCGTTCTGATTCCGACACACCGCCTCGCCACAAACCCCTTTAACAGCCTTTAACAGTCCACTGCTGGACATATGCTTTTCCTTAGAAAGGAGGTTTTGGCCTACTATACCACGCTGGCCAGACGGGTTGGTAAAGGGTTTGTTTCAAGTTTTCCTTCTCTTGGCAGTGATGTTAGCTGCTTATTTTGTTCCTTTAGTCGCCTCTAACGACACTTATGGAATGAATAGGGGTGGTGACGTATTCTTAATCCGTCAACACACAAACAACTAGTGCTTAAACATTTTCCTGTATAAGCACTAAGTACTCATAAACAAGTAAACTATTTGCTTAGAAAACTGTTTATTGGGATCCGTTAATTTATCCATAGCATTTTCCTTCTCTTCAATTATTCCTTCGTCATTCTAAATAATTTAAATTTTTTCTTATTCTAACCCAATCTAAGTACAAAATTAAATGTTCATCACATCACCACATCGTAGAATCGTTCTTTATCAGAATCTGAATTTAGTTGCTTCATTATCACGGTTAAGTCTATCTAGCGATGAATCAAATAGTCATTAATTGGTAACAAATAATTCTGGATCAAAAGCCCTGTAACGAAGCTTATCGTGATGCTGAGGATTTATGTGAGGGATTAAGCAAATGAACGAATTTATCCTGATTGGATGGAGGCACTGTGAACCGAAGTAGCCAGACCGGTGAAATTCAAAAAGCTTTTTCACTTGATTAAAATACACTCAAGGATATCTCTTTTCCTTTAAGAAATGTATCTTTTTTAAGAGTATTTTATGTAGAAAATATTATAATTTTAAGAGCAGAATTAATACCTTTGTTTATTGAATAGTTTTTAGGTAGCAATCTTTTTGTAATTATCAGATTAAAACGATCACGTACAATTATATCAATAACTTTCTTATCTTTTACATATGAAATACATGAAAGGAGCTAATTGAATCTTAATATTCGAACTTAACGTAAATACATAATATATTGTCTGTATTTCCCTGATACAATCGTCAGTTTAAGTACAGAGAGCATTTTATTTTACTAGCATATGATATTTATACCAATCACAAGGAAAAACCAAATCGGTGATTTGTTAATTTATGGAAATCATCCAAACCGATGAAGTTTAGTGCACATAATTAGCTATACTTGCTTTATTTTGTTGTCAACAAGGTATTGTATAATTGAAATAAAATTAATCATTGGAGCTGTTTATTATTTCCTTTTACCGAGAACTAATTACAAGATGATTTTATTATTTAATTTATATTTAAACCTTAATATACAGTATTATTAAACCTGCTCCATTGTCTGTACTCACAATGAGGATGGTGACTACTACTCCTGGACTGTACTCATGCTTTTCATCACGCAGTCATTTTGATAGGCCATAATTTAAAAAATAAAGATTTGTTGAAGCTTGATAAATAAGCAAACCTTTTTTCACTCTACCTTATTCATTGTTTTTTTTTTGTTACTGACCTATAAGATTAATAACATGTTTGAAATTTAATTGAGAAATATTAATATATCAGGTAACCTATAACTTAATTATTTACTGCGCACAAAGCTTGTAAATTTCAGTGTTTAAAGTTTAAAAAATATTAAACACCAAAACAACAAAGAGTTAGATACCAATGTCACGGTTCAAATCACTGCGGCGCATATTTTAAAACCTGTTTGGCATACAACCTCACTCGTTCGTGTCTTAGAAGCAGTTTAATCCGTCCGCTTCTATGTTTATTTACAAATCTTGGTAGCCTTTTGTTATGTTTTTATCTACACTCGGTTCCAAAAATAACGGGTCAGTCACATAAACCCGAATATCTCCCGAACTACGTATGCCATCCTAATGAAAGGAAGACTGTTCAATTGAGAATTTAATTATACAGATAAAAAATAAAATAAAACTTAGTTACACCCACAATATTAATCTTAAATTAAAAAAAAACTAAAGTAGTCATATTTTTCTTAAGATTACATTTTTTTATGATTGTTTTTTTGCTGTTTTTCATCACTGGAGGCTTCATCACGTGGAGGCAATACAAAGTATTAAATGAAGAAAGTGATGAAAAACAGCAAAAAAACAATCATAAAAAAAATGTAATCTTAAGAAAAATATGACTACTTTAGTTTTTTTTTAATTTAAGATTAATATTGTGGGTGTAACTAAGTTTTATTTTATTTTTTATCTGTATAATTAAATTCTCAATTGAACAGTCTTCGTTTCATTAGGATGGCATACGTAGTTCGGGAGATATTCGGGTTTATGTGACTGACCCGTTATTGGTTTATGTGACTGACCCGTTATTTTTGGAACCGGCTATATTTTGAAATTTA
This sequence comes from Phragmatobia fuliginosa, assembly GCA_932526445.1. NCBI lineage: Eukaryota > Metazoa > Arthropoda > Insecta > Lepidoptera > Erebidae > Phragmatobia > Phragmatobia fuliginosa. The sequence goes on along the minus strand of OW052074.1, from coordinate 6,858,997 downwards.
GTTTGATAGGTTTATTATATTATTAAAATTTATACAGCTAGCTAAACTTTAGAAACATGAAATCTATATAGGTACTTACTTGCGCTCGAATTCATAACTTTAAATTTAAAGTATGTACTTACCTACCTCTTTATTTCATGTCGAATTCTTTTTTACTAAACAATTGATCACTCTTGGAATAAGTAGTGAGTAAGTCGTTGTTTTATTAATATTTTCTGAAAAACATAGGTAGACCTTAAAATCTAAGGCATTACGACTAAATTGTTTTATTTGATAGCGCATGATATTCACACGCGTTTTAGTAGAACCGGCATCGTCACAATTAGGTCGATAGCGCGCCTACGTCACATCAACGACTATTCACAAATGGAATATTTTATGATGAACCTTGATGCCATACGGGTTAATACTACCTGGTCAATTCTTACTGAGTTTTCTTAGTGACTTATTCCTGTAGTGCGAAAAGGCTTGGTTATTTATAAAGGTTTTCTTCTATATTTTACTCGATTTTTAGAGTGCCGTACAAAGACACCAATATCCTTATGTCACTAGGCTGTATTTCATGAACGTATCATATATATCTGTTGCTGTTATAACAACAAATACATATTAAAAACAGAATAATAGAAATATTTAAGGGACTTGCATATACAACCAACGTGATTTTTTTGCTCGTTTTTGCTCCATAGTACTAACGCCAACAGGTGTAAGCTTGGAATCTATAAATAATAGTATCGAACCCTTCCTGAGCGAGTCCTACTCGCACTTGGCTAATTTTTGTAATGTAATGTAATGTGAAAACCGTGACAAATATTTGTGTGATAAGACCTACTACACTAATTCTATACTTTGTTGAGCACTTAATCCACTTAAGTTTTACCATAAAAAAGTAAACTTTAACATGAAGTACATACAAATTTATTAGTATTATAAGTAAGGCTATCCGTTTATGGCAGTAGTGGCACATTGTATACAAATTAAGTGCTGACGCAATGGCGCCTGGATCAGTAGGCTCCAATCGTTTTCTTAGAACCCATAACGCTCAACTTTGTTACAAGGAAGGTTATTGAATAAGCATCGTCTGCCTGGTAAAATATTTAATTCCAGTCTAAGTACAATTATTTGTTTTGCGGTCTAGACTTTTGTTATAAGTGTCAGGCAATATCATTTATATATATGGTGCTAAACAAGAAGTTAATGTAAAATCTTGAGTTCAAAGAATGTTTGACTTTTTGTCAGTCCTTGTTTATGGACTGGTACTGGTACCTCCATAGACGAGGACTAACAAAAGTCATCATCAACACGAGACAGCTCTCCAAAGATGAAACTGGTAAGGGTCACCATGCTACATTGCCTACCCTCACAATAAGCATGGTGACCCCTACTCCTGGATTCTACTCATGCTTTCCATCAGGCAGAGCAAAGTCACTTTGGCAGGCTTAAATATTAAAAAAACAAAAAAAAAAAAAATGTTCTAAAAATATGCAGTTAATGATAATACAAGTTTTTTCGAAACCAGAACTGACATCTGAGTAATAAAAAAATGTGAAATCTGAGTCTTAGTCGGTCTGATCGTTCTATGTAATGTTTTAATTAAATGTGTTGATAAATCCGTCTCGGGTAGTAGCATATACCTAAATTAAACTAATCTCGAATTATAAAAACAAAACAAACTTTACCTGAATCTCTTATTCCAATTAAAGTAAATAGTTTTTGTTTTATAGTTTTCTAACTGATATTGTCCCTTCTAATATTCTGTGCTTTAACTTTGATTGAGGTCTGTATAATAATAAATAAGTAAATATATCGGACATCTTACACACAATGTCATCTAGTCCCACACTAAGTAGAGCTTATATTACGGGTACTAGATAGACAACTGATGAATGAATACATGAATAAACTTTTTTTGTAAATACATAGGTACTCATTATACATAGAAAACATCCAAACTCCCAAACAAATATTTGTGGATCACATAAACATTTGATCCGATCCGGGAATCGAACCCGAGTCTTTAAGCACAGCAATCGCAAAGGGTATCACTGCGCCACCGAGGGAAGGTGTAAAGTAACTAAACAGCATGTATTAAAATTTATAAAGTACATGTTTAGTAAGTTACTGATAATACTTGTTCGGAATAATATATTTTGTCAGCATAATGCTCAATAAAAGGACATATTGTTTATATATATATATATATATATATATATATATTTCTTTATAAGGTTGTTTTTCTATTTATTTTAATCTTAATATAATGGCAAGGGAAACGTATTTATGTCATGTCCTCGTCCGATCTATTTACGATAAAAGTCAATCATACTTGAAAAAGACGACAGCGGTGACGATCCGCTTAATTAATTCTGTTTATAAAGACGAGTTAAGGTCAAGCAACTATTCTCGCTTTTAATTTACAGTAGATCTATATAATATATGCACTGTGTTGCAACTCCTAACCTCATATACCCAATACTGTGGACTGGGCACTCGTAATCGATACTGGTTACCATTACCAAAAAGGTGTTATAGCCTTTAAAGTATAAGGGTTAAGTTCCAATTTACACCTTTAATGAGGCATTTCTTTCTGTATGTAGGAATACAGTATTGTCTCTTTACTATATTGTTTTGTTTTATTAGATTGTCTGAACATGTGATAAAACTTTTGTTTTTCTTAGAAAGTAACAATCTAGTCTTTGTATTTAATAATATTTAACTGATAAAAAATAAATACAAAAATATTTTTATGTGTAGAGAATGGAGCAATTACAACTCCATTGAATGAGTATGAAAATTGTGTTTATCTACGCTTGGCTACGTGCATTTGCATTCTTTACAATTCACTAACAAAAACATCAACCTATTCTGATATAATAAAGAAAACTTATACCACAGTAACACCCTCTTATATCCAGCTGTGGACTACTTTCCACTGAGATTTTTTATTTATTTATTAGCCCGCCAAAGTGACTAGGTAGGTACTTAGCTTGAACGGAAAGCATGAGTAGGATCCAAGAGTAGTGATCACGAATGCCGACAATGCAACATGGTAACCCATACAATAGTGTCCTATTGAATTGTTTTTGGAATGAATAAATGAAGGCTTATCCTTCCTAAAAAACACTACACAATTAAATACGGTCGTTTTGATGATGATCTTAACTACTAAAACATATCATCCCATCCAAACCAAGTGTCAAACTAGAATCACGACCTGAATCGACTACTGCTATCAGATAGATGAGTAATAATACAATTTATTTTTTAATTTCAGATGGAAATCATGGGCCAGAGTATCTTTGAGTTCAGCCATCCGTGCGATCATGATGAAATTCGCGAAGCGCTACGTTCGAACGGCGCTGGGCGTCGCGATTTGTTACTGCGCCTGAAGTGCACACTGACTAGCAAGGGAAGAAATGTGCATCTCAAATCAGCTTCTTATAAGGTAAAATAAAAAACTTACAAAATAGTTATTTATACATATAAAATGGCCTTTCCCTAGTGAACTGTTTTTCGCCAAGCTTGCAACCCATCCGAATTCAGGAAATATAATCAATCGTTTATTTGTGGAAACATAAGTAGTTACAGGTCTAATGTATATGTTAAAGTACACTATGTCCTACCACAGAATGTGGTGTACAAATATTTTTACATACAAAATTAAAAATTGAATACAGTTAATCAAATTAAAATACAATAAAATAAAAATAAATAATAATGAATAACAACAGTTATCCACACGTTTACACGTAATCTTAGAAATTAAAGTTTGAATAAGTAGGAATATATAATCATCATCTGCCTGCCCTTATCCCAATGTTATTTGGGGTCGGCGAAGTATGTTTTATCCTTCCATTCTAATCTATCACTCGTCATTTCACTGTTAACTCCCTTCCTATTAATATCTTCTTTCACACAATCCATCCACCTTTTCTTTGGTCTACCTCTTGCCATAAAACCTTCAATTTCCATACCCAACATTTTCTTTGCCGCATTTTCCTCATCCTTCCGCATAAAATGTCCATACAAAGATAACCTATTACTTCTTAACTTTTCATCCAGTGGCGCTACTTTCAGACTTCCTCGTATGTATTCATTTCTGACCTTGTCCATCCGAGTTACACCACACATCCATCTTAGCATTCGCATTTTAGCAACGTTCAGGCGTCTCTCATTCGCTTTCTTAATGAGCCAACTTTCAGAACCATACAGGACGGCAGGTCTGATGATAGTTTTATAGACCTGTACTTTAAGTTTTAAGGGGAAACTAGGGTCACAGATTGTCCCCGTTACTTGCCGCCACTTCACCCATCCCGAATCGATTCGATGTTGTACAGCTCGATCGATCTCACCGTCACATTGCAGTAGAGAGCCAAGGTACTTGGAATTGGAGCAGACTGTTATTGCTGTCCCATCCAGCGTAATGGTTCCAGGGCTAGAAAGACCGCCGAAATCGCAGAACATGTACTCGGTTTTGGTTCTGCTGATTTTCAAGCCAACATTCTCCAGCTTTTGTTGCCATTTTTCCAATCTGTTCTGGACCTCACCCCCATCTTCACCAACCAGTACAATGTCATCTGCATAAAGCATGCACCAAGGTGCCTCCTCCTGTATATGCGATGTCAAGGCATTTAATACTAACAGGAAGAGGTATGGGCTTAGAGCCGATCCCTGGTGCAAGCCTACAGAGACATCGAACTGATCAGTGTTACCCGCGATCGACCTAACATGCGTTGGCGACGCCCGATACATATCACGAATCAGTTCTATATACTTAACAGGCACTCTTTCTTCTTTCAAAGCCCACCACAGAACCTCTCGGGGTACCCTATCATAAGTAGGAATATATAATAAATGAAAAAAAAAATGAAAAAATTACAAATAGTTGTTTAAGATATATAGATAGATAAATAAAGGTGCGATTATATAAAAGACTCAATCAAAAGCGTTTACATTAACATTCTAGTGATGTCATTATTAAGTATAGATAAAAAAAGAAACTATACATTTTTAAGTTGTGTCTGTGACTATCGCCAAATGATCCATACATAAATTTCGGTCAGTAGAAAAAAAACTATATTATCTATCAATCTGACCAGTATGATAATTATAATGTACCCTTGACTGAATTTAAGTCAAGGTAACTCATCTAAATAAGTCTAGCCAACAACGAAGGCCTTAATATTGCAAAAAATAAATTCGCAATAGTTTACGGGCTTCAAACAAACGTTTCTCCAATAATTTCTTTAAAACAAAACCCAACCATCCAGCTGGATGCAAGAAGCCTAAGATCGGTAAGAGTGGATGCCCTTATCCAGCAGCAGACTGCAATAGGCTGATGATGACGAGCACTCAACAACAATTTGCTGAGTCAATAAATCAATCCGTCTTTATTTATTCATTTATTTGACCTTTTCAAACCACTTTCTCAAGAGCAAACTCATGCACTTGAGGAGACGACGCAATCATAGGATATGCAATAGTTCTAGTAAAATTTTCCATTTAGATTAAAGTAGAGCTTAATTTTGAAGATCATTGGCGTTATCTTAATACTATCTGTAAGATGAGTGTTACGTGTTGTAAACGTTTTAGACATGACCTACACGTTCTGGTCGAACATTAGGTACCTACTTAAACTATTTATTTAAAGTAGATTATTCTTTCCAATAGTTTTGAACGGAATTTTGCCCTGATTTCTCTTGTTTGAATTATTAAGTCAGTCAACCCTTTTTTGTTCAATATTTCATCATCATCAACAGCCTTTAACAGTCCACTGCTGGGCATAAGCCTCTCCTTGAAAAGGAGGTTTGTGGCCTACTATACCACGCTGGCCAGACGGGTTGGTATAGGGATGGTTTCAAGTTTTCATTCTCTTTGCATCGATGTTGTCTTGTGTAGTTTATCCTTTAGTCGCCTTATACGACACCCGCGGTATGAATAGGAGTGGTGACTCTCTGTATGTGTGTTCTTAATCCGTCACCACACGGATTAAAAATACAGTGTTATTAAATATTTAAGTCTGCCGAAATGACATTACTCTGTCTGATGAAAAGCATGAGTAAAATACAAGAGTTTTGATCACCGTTCTCATTATGAATGCAGATAATACATGCATGGTGACCCACACTATGTCCGCCCATCGAGATCCTTCTGTATCATCGAATACAAGGGTCTCGCACTCACCATTGAAATACAACAGCACGAATGCTGTCATTTTAGTTTAGTCTTTTATTCGAGGGTATTAGCGCCTCGGTCGAGCCGGCCCATTCCTGCTGAAATTCTTGAATGGAAATATTTTATGATGATCTGTTGTAAGTTTATGATGTAAAGTTGCTCAAGGCGCGAAAGTGTTACAAAAAAACAATCTCAAATTCATATAGGTGCGATAAATTTCTAAGAAATTAATTGAGTACATAATTGAGTATTTTTTCTATGTTATTTCATTTCTACACATGAATAAAAATTAGTCATACGATGAAATGCTGCTGATGACGTGTTGTACAATCACGCCATCTCAACTTTCTAGGCACACATTGCACGGCTTGTTTATATGTATACCTAAAAAGCGGTTTTTATATTTTTTTATTTCGTATCACTTCATATGTAGGTAATAAATAGACCACGGCTTTCCTTATAGCTACGTAGATCTTCCAAGCCAAGATCATTCTTATCATTCTCAAGATATTTACGGTCGGCTACTAGCTCAACCGGGTTTACCTGAGTATCAGTTTTTCCACGGAGCGACTGGCATCGATCCACCTAGATCCAAGATTAAACTAGTCATCAGTATTTTTGAGAGCACTGACTGCCTAGTAACTATATGATAATCGAAAACACATTTTCAAATTTTAGGCTGTTATTAAATTAATTTTTCAACCACAATCATTATCATCAGCTACGCTATCTACTATCAATCAGTTATTTTCTCTTATTTCGTGTTTCTTACTTTGAAAATTAAAAACTTTCAAACAACTGTTTTCTCGATATTATTCTTGTAGGGGCGAAATTTAAAAAAAACCTTGCTAAGAACATAAGAAGCATCAGTTGAAAGACCCTAGCAGTTTCGGCTCTGTGGTGATAAATGAGAAAGCCAGAACATCTAATTTTAAAAATATATGTATAGATACATGTATGTATATAGAATTTTTCCTATTGACAGCAGTTATGTAAGAAACTGAAAAGATATGTAGAGTAGTAATTCAAACTTAAATAGTTATTTCTTGTTCTTTATTTCTTCGTTACCGTGAATAATTATCCAATTATTTGCCTATTTTAGCTATATCAGCCTATTGCTCAAAATAATTTATTTCATAAGCAATAAAAACTAACGTGTCATATTATGTTGATTACTTGAATGTTTCCGAGAAAAATAATTCTAAGTAGATGTAAACAGGTTGTAGTCTGATACTCACGCTGCAATTTATTTACAGCTACGCAATACTTTAGAAAATTAAAAACAAAACAGTCATTATTGACCTCAAATTACTTTAATTACGAAATGTAGTATGCCGACAACTCATAAACGTATGTACATTTATATCTCCGATTGCCTAGGGTAAGCTTACCCTAGGCATTTGTTTCCAGATATAATTTGAATCCATCTTTCTTCTTAGTTAAATGAAAATGAAAAGTAGATAAGAAGTGAGGCCATGAGCAAATTAGCTGTCGTCAAAAAGTTCGACCTATCCTACAACACATTATGAGACCTTAAATCTTTTGAGATGGTGATAGAGGTGATACTATAAAACTAGTGAATTATTCGCTGACTATCAGATTTTATTATTTATACTTCTTAAATTATACTCGTAATAGCACGAAGTTCCACCAGTCAACCTTGAGTTGGTTCAGTAAGACACAGTAATATTTAAGGAACGATATCTTTAAGGACAGGCAAGCTTTAGCCTCTTGATAAGCATAAACAGTAGTCGTCCATTGTTGTATACTTATCAACCGGGGCGGCACTACCTTCTCATAGAAGACCAACCTAAAATGACCGCGTTCGTGGTAACGTATTTCATAAGTGAGTGTGAGACCAGAGGTCCAAATATGCAGAAGCATCTCCATAGTGTGTGTCACTATGCACCATTGTCTGAGTTCCCAATGAGTATGATACTCTTGGATTCTATTCATGCTTTCCAACAAGCAGACTAGAGTCGCTCATGTATTTAAAATGATGTAGTAGCCGACAATGTAGAAGAAAGAGAATCGTATGTGCAGCTAAAAGATGTTCTTTTAAAAGATGTAATTTTGATCCTCACGACCTACTCTCAATTCTTGAGATTGTGATCCTTCTTCCATTAACGTAAATGACAGTCTATACTCTAATACCTAATTAATCTGGAAATATCTGTATGAAATGTTATAACCAATTTTTTCAGTAATGAATATCGTCGAATTCCGTAGCCTGCTAGACTAAGTTCTACAGTTGTAGGACTACCTACTCTGGGCCCAAATCTGGTTAATTTTTTTAATAAACCTATTCTTAAAATTAAAACAAACTTTAAAGTAAGAAGTAATATTGCATTAGTTTACTGTCTGAATTAGTTCATCATTTATCGCTAGATTTGGTGTTAATTAATCTGAACTTGGATTGATTTTCGAATGGTTATGCTTGTTTTAGGTGATTCACATCACTGGTCATATGCTGATGCCTTCAGACGACAAAACCGAACGTAACAACAACAAAGCTGAAGAAAAGAAAACCGACGGAGAAGATAAAAAAACTTTGAGAAATGGCACTCTTGTTGCCGTTGGCCGGCCCATCCCACATCCATCCAATATCGAAATACCGTTAGACAGCAAGACTTTCCTGTCCAAACATAGTTTGGATATGAAATTCACATATGTGGATGAAGCGTAAGTACCCTATTAACTATCAAAATAAAAATTAAATGAACAATGCTGGGGATGACGATTGTAGTGACACAGCTTAGATCGTAGGAAATGTACAACTATCAGGCAAATTAGTTTTTATAAATAATCAAAAGATGGCGCTGTAACCAACGTATTTTGTCATATTACCTGACCGAATTCAAACAGTGCGCTATCTATTGCGTTCTAGTCATACACCTATCCACTCGAATCAGCCGAGTAATATCAACAAAGTATCACCTTCAAATGTATTTTGTAGGTTAAACCTGATGAGATTTCGCGGTTTTGTACACAGTCCGCGATAAACTAACGTCAAAAATCAGTGTTTATTTCATGAAACCGTGTGTTGTGATGTGTGAATTTGTTGTGTGACAAGGCATTTTGTGATGTGTCTAAAATTATGTGTAAATAGTGATTTAAAAAAAAACTTGTAGAATGGCGGGATATTTGAACTTCAGCTGTGTAAGTACTGTATTTATCCGAATACACAGACGATAATCGCTATTTATATCGGGAATCATTATTTACAAACATAATTTTCGTAAAATATTTATATTTATTTAAAATATTCGATGGGAGTGGCGGTAGGTCATTCAAGGTTACGGATGTGTGTACCGGCAAATTTGAACTAAAGCATGGGGATTACAAACTGCCATTAGAGGTGACCTTTAGAACAATGTTTTCTTGAATCATTCCTCAAGATACTTTTTAAGAAATGTTCAAGGCCTGTAATCCTTAAAACTTGATTGAATATTAATTGTCGAGTTCAGTGTTTCTTCTTTGTTGTAATTGAAGTATATGTGGTTTAAATAATGTGTATTTCTTTTTTCAAAATACAACTTTTTTTCTGTCCCTATTTAGTAAAAAACGTAAATCTTTGATTACGTGAGTAGTTATCTAATCAGTAGTTTTAAGTAACTGTATGTCTACCTATCTCCTTATCCTCGTTTTCTTTCATCAGGATAACAAACACGCTCGGCTTCGAACCAGACGAATTGGTAGACCGATCAGTGTACGAATATCATCACGCGGCCGACACTGGCTCCCTGGCTCAGCAATTCAAATCACGTAAGTTCTTATTTTTATGGTAAACTTTTTATTAAAATTACATACGTACCTACCATCTTGATTTTACAAAATAAAATGAAAATCAGCGCCCTCTAGCGTTATTCCGTTTTACTATCTAGCATCATTTAGTACATCGTAGTTACTAAATCGACATACAGACATCGCTACTAGTTAGTGGTACAAAGTTTTTAAGAATGAACTTTTGCCAACCTTATTTTCTAGTTTAGTTTATATTTTATTTTTGGTTTTAGTCATCTACATGAATGCAAAAAGAGCATTTTGTTATACTAAAATAAGAACAGGGAATAGTTTTATATAAATATTATATTAGTAGCAACAATAGACTTAATGAAAATAAAAGGTATGCCCAATCCAAGTACTTGGACAATTTTAAGGGTTGAACAGTTTTTTGTTATCTATGTTGATAGATAAAAACTTGGGATAAGCTTAATAATTATCTATTGGACACGATTTTACATCTACCTCCCAATATAGGTGACTACGGTACCCTATTCTATGCGTGGCCTGACACGCTCTTGGCCAATTTTTGACACTGCTATCAATAAGAATTAGATTGTTTCTTATAGCTTAAATTTCTCAATTCACGCGTAACTTGAAACATCACAAACATTAAACCTCTTTACTACTCGTTCTAGAAAATTAAACAGAATTCCTAATTTAAATCTTGACAGCGATGACATTCGTTAACATTAAAAAACTGGAAGTAATTTTTCAAATTTATCCCATAAGCGCGGGGTGATATTTCTATGCCACCCACGTAGCGTGCTGTCGTCTTTCACCAGGTATGAGTTGTAATAACCGGTTATACGCAGCCTTGTGTGGCTGTAGCTCAAGTATTTTACCAAACAATAGAGGCGGGCAAGAAAATATTAATATATTCGTAGGCTAATATTTGAAATTGGAACTTCATGCTGCCCAAATATTAGTAATTGTTAGCTTTGTGCCCTATAATAACTAACCTCGTACCCAGAATCGAATTATTCATCTTAAATAAAGATAAAAACAACATAAAAACATTTTTTAGTAACCCCAAAAGTATAGATTAATATAATAAATTATAATAATATATGAAAAATTTTGAAGAAACGTTCATCATATTTCCTACTTCATATGTATAATGTTTCGGGGAAAATTCATTTAACTCAGCATGATTTGATAATGTTTTATTTTTAAAATTATCGATCTATTTATGAGGTGAGTCGTAAATTTTGACAAATACTGCATGCATGACATGCAAATAAAGTCTTTACTGAATCAAAAAAAAATGTGAGCCGTCACGGGACGCCTGGCAGATGTGAAACATCGCCATTATTTTGTAAAAGTAATATGCAGAAAAAAACATATTGTAATAGGAACTAAATATGTCATAATGATAAAATAAAATATTACTAATTATTAAAATATAGCGTATAGCGTGCCGTGGTGACGCGTCGCCAATCGCCAGGCCAGAAATCTATTTTACGTGCGCCTATAGATGTTTCACATCAATATCGCTCCGATTTCAACTTTACATGGATAAATGGCAGCCTGCTAGTAAACAGTAAAAGCATCTGCGTGTTTCACCCTTGTTACTGAACGAATGATTGCGCAAAGTGTGCCAAACTTTTGTAGCCGCCAAATTATCTGTCAACTGTGAAATGCCGGTTTGACCGGCTACATATTTATTCCATACATAGTAGACAGTCTTAAATTATAATTTAATATTAAGAAAACCAGTTTAGCTAGTTATGCTAACAGAAAGTAGTAGACATGTAGTATTTTGGTGCAACTGTTTCAATAACTTTTTTATTTTATCTATGCATAGACCTAAATGACTTTCATTAGATACATGGCAAATAATATGAACTAGTTTATTTTATATCCGGGTCTACAAAATATCAATTTTCTTTTCAAAATGTTTGTGGTTTTTAAATGTATATTATAATATTTCATGTGATAAGGATGGAGAAAAAAAAGTGGTTTTGTTCCTATCAGGACGCTTTAAACCTCAGGGATCGATGATATTCACGTTTAAGTAAATATACTTTAACCGTAGAACCCTTTAGTATATGGTAGAGATATATATAAAACGAATATATAAAACGATCATATAAAACGAATTTTAACATTTTACAGCTTGACAAACACGTAAAACAGAATTTCGTGGTTGAGTTCCCCTTTTGAAAAAACAATTTAAAAAAAGGCTTAGAGAATTAAAACGGGGTATAAATAGTACATAAAGTACTATTAATTTTAATATGCCTCACAATTATTTTAGCTCTAGACACGTCATCCTTTCACAGTGACCAACTTTGTTTGTCACTTTTAGGGTTCCGTAGTTTTTAACTGGAAACCCTTATAGAAACACTGCTGTTAAATTATACTGTCGAATTATTTCTTTTTTACTATACCAAGTCTTTCGTTAGCCTTTCTTGTCTCCGCCTGCATTTCTATTTTAAAAATATTCTATCTATTATTGGTTAACTGATCCCCAGAAATACCTGTGTATGCAATTAAACTGAACAAGTGACAGTTTAAATAACCCTACCTTTTAATAACGTAGATTATATGCATGTACTATACTTAGAAAGTTATCGTTAGTCGGTTGACTCGAAGGCAAACTAACTTCATCAAAATTGCAATGAAATCCGTTTTCATCATTCTACAGTTACGCTGGTTTACAAGTATAATCACCTTCAGAAACAAGATAGCAACGAATGAAATATTGTTTTCAATCAGTGAACAGAGTTACGTCGTTGCACATGCCTTTCATTACGTCGTAAAAACGAGGAAATGGCAATCAGGTGACGACTAATCATCAGCAATCGCTTTATCTTTACGATCGTATTGATCAGTTAGCTGAATACGTATGTAACCTGTCTATAAAAGTTATTACTTTTTAATTTGTTACTTCACCTTTTTACACGTTTATTTAGTGTAGACAAAAGAGGTTGTCAATGTTTTGCGATCTTATTTCTTAATATGCATAAATTGCAAAAATATTTCATAAAAGTATAGAACAATTATGGAGTTGCCTCCGTTTTTCCAAGATTCCATCGTTAGAATATGACTAGACTTATTCTTTGAGGAACAAATTTTATTTTTATTTTATCAGGATAAAAAAAGAAATTTGATAAAATATTAAAATTGATTACGTAACGGAGTAAACAATAAATTGTAACTATTCGAAGGAGTAATGCTCACAGTACCCTTGCTGATAGGCCCAAAATCGCACGACGACACTCTTGGGAACTCATTCGAGTCTAGAAAACGTAATGCCTACTTACTGTTCATTCTCAATTAAGTATTTTTCTAAGGAAATTTAAGTAAATGCGCGTTTCATTACATCGACTTCTTTGGTTGAAATTTTAATATTATTTTTAATAAGAACATAGTAAAAAACAATAACATTTAGTAAAAACACATAATAAATTTTAATACATTGACATACAGACACTTTCATTTTATTTAATTAGTAAGATTTAAATACCTGTGTTAATATATTACATACATAGTATCTCTATGACAATAGTTATTGTTGTTGATAGTTGCTGATGAGAATAAATTTTTTTCTTCAAAAAAATAACAAACAAAAACTAGTTAGCTGGTAAATATAAACATAAAGTCAAGTATAATTATTATATTTGTACCAATATTTTAAATTATGTTAATTATAATTGACGAAAACAATTACTTGTTTTTGTCAATCACTGAATACTACATGTATAAGTAAGCCAATTACCTTAACACCGCTGAATATTAAATAAGAAGCAGTTGAATTTTTAGCAGATTATAAATTTAAATTATAGCCTAACTTTGAAAAGTTTTAGCCAAAATTTTTTTTAGTGTGATAATTTAATATCACTTTAAAAAAATCCCAAACAAAAAGTCGTTGTTACTTCGCTAAACTAAAGTAATATATTTAGGGAAATTAATCTTGGGACGAAAAATTTTTTAGAAAAATAAAGGCATGACTTTTTAGAACTCTTTTTATATTAAATTCTCAGTGAATGGACTGTTGTGTGTAAAGATTTTAAAGCGCTATTGCCTGTAACAGCCAAAATGAGCTTCAAGTTTGGGCCATACGTCCTGCTCAAACTTTGCTTACAGTCACTGCTACCCAATCCATCCCAATCAGACTAAAATACTCTATGATACTATATAACTGTGTATGATATATAAATAATTAATAAAAAGTCGACTAATTTAAACGTATCGAATACTGTCTCAATTATTCTAGATTAAACATTTTATGGGTTAAGTGTGTTATAATTTCACGCACCTCACTTTACCTTCTTCAATAGACAATGTAATAAATATTTATATTATACTGTAAAAAACTGAGGGATATTACAGTAAGATTAGCGCGATAACAAGCAATGATCATTTAGCATTATTGAAAATAGTCGATAGTTTTGGTTAGGTTGCCACGCCTAGCCTAGTCCATTATTTTTATTAAAGAAATAAAGATGTCTAATATTGACACGAATGTAACTTTATTTACCAAATAAAGTAACAGATACAACTTGTTCTGATAGAAGAATTGATTTGGGACTTGAATATCTCTCAAGTTGGTTTTATAAAGGTTTTGTTCAGATAAAATACATGGTATATCGAGTGCTTAAAATTTCTTAACTTCTATACTCGTATGAACTTATAAATGATTCATTAGTATATCTACTAGGCTGTCAACAAAAAGCTGCTTAAATAATAGATTATTTAGAAATGTTATAAGGTCTAACCTTGTCTGCATACATATTCCAAGACGAGAGAAAATTAATCGGTACTTATTATCATACAACGTATCTGTGCCATGTTCATAAAAACGATACCTCATCTAGTTCGTGCTCTGAATATTTATGACCAGCATCCATCTTCAATTACTAGCTCTGTAACGGAATGTTATATTGTAACGCCACTGCTTGAATTCATTAATACAGAATGAACCTTCACGTATAAACGTTTTTGAAATCTTCAAATTTAAATAACGTTTCAATATATGATGATTTATTATTTCGAAATATCGATATTTATTACTAATATTTTTTTGAACGATATATCGATAGTTCATTATTGAAATGTAGATATCGATGGTCGATATTTTTAATTTTTTTTTTCGTAATTTATTCAATCTACAAAATCCTCGTAAATTTAATCTACCGTATTTCATTTACACCGTATTATGTTTTTTCTGTATTCCTAGTTTACTTATATACTTACTTATTATCTTAAAACGAAATGTAATTTCGTATAGATATACATCTGGGGTAAACAAAATACCACCCTATGATATGGAAGTATCTACTTACAATTGTTGTTTGTTGTCAGTGTCCGCGTTCGTAGCATCTTTATCTCTAGTAAACATTGAGTGTAGAGATTAAATACCGGAATCCCGAAAACCGGGATCCCGGACCGATTTTTCTTCGGGATTACAATCCCGGGATTGCCCCACAATCCCGAAATCTCCCGGGATTGAAAAAGAAAAATCTAGGCTAATAAAACCTTTTATGTTCCACTCAAATCTCTCAAACCGAAAGTTTTTTTAAACTCGACAAAGTTAATTTAACAATAATAGTAAACATAACAAAAGAGAATATATACCTTTATAACTCGATACTCTTTACTTTTATATATTTACTTTTGTTAACTATTTTGTTAATTTGTTATAATTCATATTTGTTTCTTTGTTTTTCTTTTTGTTATTTATTAAAAGTTAGTTTTCTTTATTAAATTATGTTTATTATTAAACTATTTCAAATTTTCGTATAATCCCGGTACCAGTACCGGGATCCCGGGATCGCTCCGATGTGATCGCGAAATCCCGGGATTGAAAAATCGTCCGGGATTTGCAATCTCTAATTGAGAGTATTTAAAAAGAGAGGTTTAGAAAAATTACTGTTTCATTGTAATGTTAAAGCAAGTATATGTATGTATGCCAATGAAGTTTCTGGCAGAAGTTTTGGTACAAGACCTGCTGAATTAAATCAGTATTTAGATCAGCTTAATATTTCAAGATCGTCAAATACCCTGAAAGTTTAAGAGTGATAGTAGGAATTTTACTCCCGTGCTGCCAGAAATAGCTGTTAAATATTTTATTTCTTCTGCTACATCTGTAGTGAACGAGTTGCTTCTGAAATCAACCTGTTAGGGCCTAATAATCGTAGTAGCCAAACAGCTGAACATATAAAACATAGTGTATTTTTATTAAAAAGGTTTTAGGTTCTGAAAAGTATTGGTATACATAATTGACCTACTTAAATTTAAAAATAATAACTGAGGGCTATAACTTAACACTTATAAAACATTTATAATTTAAGTTGTTTAATAAATGTATTGTAATCATTTTTGAGCTGACTTACGATATTTTTTTTCAATAAAGCCGATATTTTTTATCGATATATCAAACTCCGATATTGATAATTTTAAAATATCGAAATATCAAAAATCTGATATTTTACAAAATATTAACAGTCCTACAACTGAGTATTTAAATTTTTATACTAAACATTTTATTTGCTTCGGGATCGTTGGTTTTGATCAATACGTGACAAAGTACGTGCGTTGACACGTGAATTGGAAGAAGTGATACTTTTATTTATAGGCATTTATATTAATATCAGTGCTAACAAAAATCTGTTTGTTGTTTATATTGTACATCAAAAGTTATCATTTTTATTGCTACACTGTTAATTATTAAGATCAACATAATGTAATAATACTTATTCCAATAAAAAGTCTAATCTTTAGAGCCTTTAATCTGTAGAACAAACATTATCTTCTATCTTTTCTTCTTAAACTAAATTATCTGATTTCATATAATTTAGACACTGCACTGTTTCTCTATTTTCTCTGCGAAATTCAAAACTTGAATTTTCAAAGGTTTGAAAGGTTTTAAGAGATTCCAAGCATTTAACTTTGGTTATATTAACCGTAAAGGTCACGGCTGTACAACGCGTTAGCATAAAATTTACAGTGATCAATATCAATGAGCTCATTTAAAATTATCACGTTACTATCACGCCTTGAACACGGAGTTAGATAACAATCACCCACCACTGACGCTTGGGTATATAAACACTCTTATAAAAACAGCTGGTTTGAATGTTCAAAGAAAAAATTTGGCAGCCGTTTACTTCAGCTCGGGTGTTTTCCGACAAGTATCGGGCACGTGGTAATGGAATTTTTCATACTGTTACCAGACCTTTCTTGAATGACGTAGAAGCTTAAGTAGCGATTTATTGTGATTGCAGAATTCGATTATAAAATATATACACGCGTAATTACACGGATATAGCTTTTTATCCTTTTCTTCAAATTATTCAAGAAACGACTCTAAATTTTGGTTGTCTGCTTTGAATTGGCTTTATATTTTGAAATTTATTGTTACGTTGTGGGTTTTTAGATTAATACGAGCGTTTAATATTCCAATTTATGTCCTAAAATAATTGTGTTAACTGAGTGCCTCAAAATTTTTACCGAAGTATCAAAAAATATAAAAAATAGACATTTCAAAGGTATTATAAAATATATAATAGATTTTTTATCCTTATCTTCAAATTATTCAAGAAAGTACTCTATATTTTGGTTGGCTGCTTTGAATTGGCTTTATATTTTGAATTGTATTGTTACCTTGTGGGTTTTAAGATTAATATAAGCGTTTAATATTCCAATTTATGTCCTAAAATAATTGTGGTAACTGAGTGGCCCAAATTTTACCTAATTATTAAAAAATATAAAAAATAGTCATTTCAAAGGTGTTCTTTCTTAACATCCTTACTTTTTCTCAACTTATAGCTGAACTAACAAACTAAACCTTATATTATTATTATATGATATTAGTCTACTTTATAAATTTTAACTGAATAAATCTGGCATTTGTTAAGTTTAATAATGAATTACTAAGCAGCAACGTATTTAATTTATGCATCTGATTTGGAAGTGTACTTCCAAATATGAGGTTATCGACCTCATATCTAGTCTACTGAGTATCAAAATGAGACTTTTTGTACCCTATCATTTTGTTAGTTCGTACTTTCATGTGGTTATTTAGTTTAATAAAATTGATTCTAACCCTTGTTTATCGATCTAAAATCATGTAATCATAAATAATAACTCTTAGGAACTGGCAGCGACTGAATGCAAAATGCAGTAGAGTAATAGACTGCATACGGACTGACGAAGAAATAACTCATAAGCTTGCATAAACATTAAATACTTTCTTTTACATCTGACGACAGTCGGTTATATAAGAATTCAAAAATGTTCATTTACCCGACACTACATTGAATTAATTTCACAATTCTAAAACTGATCCAAACTTTCAAGTGTACAATTAAATAACACAAAAAATCCGAATTCCCTCTCCACTTTGAATCATGTGATCTAGTTGAAATAAACACGTTTAAATCAACTAGATCATACGATATTGAATACTACTAATACTAGCCAATCTGTATTATTACACACTCAAAAATTAATTTACTTTCATTAATCACTTTTTAGGGTTCCGAAGTTCATGACTCGGAATAGTAGTTTCGTCATGTTCGTCCGTCCGTCCTCGACTTACCGTTCAAACGGTTAGTACTAGAAAGATGAAACTTTGCATGGATATGTGTTTCTATCACGTCGACAAAGTGCGAGATGAAAAGCTCTTGTTGCTTTTGTTTCTCAAAATGTGGTAATGAGAGAGACTCGAAGAGCTTCCTCCTTGAAATGTCAGAAATTAAGTTCATTAGTAGTACAGCCCGCTGCATAACGGTGGACCTCAAGCAATTTGACTGCACGGTCGGCCTAGTGGCTTAAGCGGTCGCCACGCCGCTTCCTACTACGCCAAGTGTCGTGGGTTCAAATCCCACGTAGGACAACACTTTGTGTGATTCACAATTTGTTGTTTGAGTCTGGGTGTTCTTTATGTCCGTTTCATGTATGTTTGTAAAGTCCCCCGGCACACAGGAATTAATATTCCTAGAGTTGTCTTTTTAAAAGGAAAAAAAGGAAAGGAATACTCGTAAGTAGGTTCCTTTGTAGTACCTTCATAGACTTCTATTCTTCCTCGTAAGTCCTTGCAATAGGCTTGATATAGGGAGACACCGTGTACGGTCAGTACTTGTAGAAAGTTTTGCAAAACCACTTTGTAAAACCATTTGTAGTTCAATTCAAAACTAAAAGTATTTCAAAAGTGATAAAATCTCTTATTTTCGTATTTGTACAAAAATACTTACTCCTTTATTGTTTGATTAAAAAAACACAAAAATCCTTATATTGTTAAAAAAGTACATGGTGATTTTGTTAAGACAGTTTTATTTTCATACCGTTATTTAGATTCCTAGTTTCTGTAAATATTTTATCAATTGTAAATAATTTACGCTAAAGGATACTACAAATTCCGCTTTTATCAGAATGTTTTGTCGGTTACTATCCTATGAGATAATAACAATAATAGTGTGATAATAATATAGATAAGGATGTGTTCACGCGTACATCACGACTCGTTCAATATTGCCTTGAACTTGTAACATGATTCACTCACAGAATATTTTTGTATTTTAAATAATAATAGTCAACTATTTCACTTTCATATGGAATAAACGTGAGCTTTTTATTAGAGATTATAATTTTTGGTACTATATTGTTTTACTACCCTATCGCTGGCAACATTTATGCTATGAAGATCGCCTCTACTGTACGGCAGCTTAAGCTATTTATTTATTTATTTACAAAACCATGTTATTATATGGTTTTGTTTCTAGTCTTTAGTATTCTAAAACTTATCTGATACAAATATAAAAATTTGGGCACAAGTGGAACTCTGGTACCCATGATAATACTTAACTTGTGTTATGGATACCAGGACTCTGGCTCTCTCCCATACAATTCCAAGACACAATTAAATTTTTTTTAAATTGATTTTTCTTTAATCAGTAACGATATTTTCCCATAATTTCCTTCCTTCCTCCTTTCTCAAGTATTATCATCATCATTATACCATTCCACATAGACTTCATTCATTACACGATTCGATCGATTTTCAACTACTGGCATCCAGAATATTACTTTTAAAGTACAAATATTTTATTTATAAAGACGTACCTACAAGAGAAGTGTCTTTATAATGGTAGTTTTTGGCATTCTACCGTGGTTTTCATCTGTAGTTTGAAGCTAGACCTTCGGGCAACTGCGAGAGGTCGAGACGTAGATAAAAATACCACTGTAATATTACGTGTACGTCACCAAAATATAATAGTGTATACTCTGAAACTGTCATAGTAATATGAGGTGAGATTAAAATACTTCGAGATTGTGAGTAATCAAAACTCTATTATTAAGACATTTAGCTAGCTAGCTAATGAGCTTAACCTATCAATGGTGTTTAAATGTATTAAAGTACCTGCTATGACAACATGTACATTATTTTTCTGCAATGCAATTGCGTAATAAAAATACATTTTTACCATATCCTTAGCCCGTTACAGGCCACTGATTGACATTCGCCTCTCAAGGCACACCACAGAGCCCAATTAATACGGTAGCTATTTTTATAAAGGGATTAATTATTGTACAAAGAAATCAATTACTCAAATACTAAAAACATGATTGATAGTAAACTGCGAATTAAGTTTAGCACATGTTCCTTTTGGCATTCTCCCCAGTGAGTTACATAACTAGCTGTCACGTGCGCAGACATTCTTATAGTACACGAGAAGCATCCGCTCTGCTCTTTAGATATTAAGTTAAAGATAAATTGTTTACATCTACTTCTCTTCAATTCAATCAACTGAAGTTAGTCTAAAAATGGAATTTTACTAATCTTTGTTTTTTTACAAAAATGCATTCATATCTTTGTAAAATTCCACGACTGTTGAATGATTAGCACTTCTTTATCATAAGATTATAATAATGAATGAGAAATGATGAATTGGTGATAGTTATAGACATATAATTTAAAAAAAAAGTTATCCAAATAATTTGTAGACCTTGCCATGTTTCGCTATGACAGAAGTTGAAATTTATTTTTATAAAAACCACCTTATAAACGTATAGCAGGTATTATCTTGTCAATATTTTCAACACAGTCGATTTAGAACTGTTTTTTTAAGTTTTAGAATATTACATAAACAAGTTTGACAGACAAAGTCAGTTAATGTACCCATCAGGTAAAATGAAAAATGGGAAATCCCTGAAATTTATTTTCGCGGTGTTAAACCGCGATAACGCATAAGAAAGCGAGTGGTGTGACGTGTGTGTTTTTATAATGAACGACGTATGGCGCGGAATTCAAATAAAAATATGTTTTACTTGGGTCAAAACCAAACCCAAAGACCGTTTCTGTCCCGGAGAACACCAATTGGTTAGGTTTGTTGATAAATTTTTCTTACATCTTTTATATTTGGGGTTTACTCTACTACGTCTACGTTTACTAATTAGGGTTTAAGTAAAAAGGGAAACTAGTTATTCAGCTATTTTACTGAAGGTTCCTTTTATCTAATGGTTTCAATCAAAGTCGGTTATGAAGTTTTTAATATTCCTTCGTTACGTGCCCGGTCATACAAATGCCGCATTATCCGCCCCTTGTTGTGTTGGGATTATTCAAATCAACCGGATTCCGTTTCTTTGAAAATATCCGTTCGGTAGTTTTTACGTTAGCTGATTCGATCATTAAGAACATTTCCCTTTTATGGTACTTTCCTCGTATGTCGAGAGGTTTTAAATCAATGTTTCAAACTTTCATTTCTTGAATCCGTGAACAGTGATGTGACTGGCGTCAAAGTATGAGTACTAAACAGTTTTTATGGTAAACCCAGATTTTGGAACAAGAAATAAACATACTTCATATTCTTTATTTGCATTGATAATCGTAGCAGTATTTGCCAGTTTTCAATACTTCCGAATCTCGTTTAGTAACGGTTTGGATCAGGACAATGTAAATTGCGTCTCTGTATGCCTTTCAATAGAACTATCGGACCATATAATCGTCGATCCCTATTGAAAAGGCTCAAATGGAATTGGGTGTAGAACATTTGTTTCAATGGAAAAATTTCAGTACGTTCTAGAATGTTACGGACAAGTTTTTACTGCTTAAAAGGAAAATGCAAGCACACAAAAAGCATTTGTAATATGGTAACCATTAATTGTTCGCGTTGGCTAATATTTTTAGCTTTACACATGTTTAAATATATAGAATGATTAAATTCTATTCTTTGTGTAATATACTCGTATAATAGTTTTTCTCATGATACTCATTCCTAAAATCATACCTATTCATCGCATGCGTTGTTATAACGGTGCAAAAAACTGTATGTAATTTTGTGACTGTAGTTGAATGGTTTTATTGTAAATTCGATATGACTTGTCTAGCATTCGGCGATCGTTGCCGTAATTTCTCATTTCAGGGTTGTAGGAGAACATTTTAGATACGAATTTTACGACTATTCAGAATGGCTTTCTACAATGTTTCAAGTAGAAACTAAAAAAGAAACTGCAAACACAGTATTAGTTATTTTTTTTATGAGATTAGTTCAGTTACAAAGATTTTCGTAGCAACTATAATCTTTTTAACTTTCTTTGTACCCAAAGCTAACAATCATAGAATCAACTTTTTATCAAAGTAATTATCATCATTATCAGCCTATTGTAATCGATGGCTGGGCATAGGGTTCTCCAATTGCACGCCACTTGGTTCGATCCTCGGCTTATGTAATTTCTCTGACACTTGTTTAATGGCTAGGCTGACTAGGAAACCTAATAAAATCATAGATTAACATGGCGGCAACACACTAAACTACACTGCATGTTGTATTTACACTACACACTGTCAGCGTCGATTCTATCGATATTATTCAACATTTCAACTACTTTTCCTACCTACTTTCTGAATATTTTTATAGCCTTAGAACAATAACCTTTTATTATTTACGTGCCTTTTATTTTCTTGATAAAATCAAACACAGAACTAGTTTGCTGAATCTATTTGAAAATTGAAATCGTTCCACTATAGTGTAGCCCAATGAAGTATAGGTATATTGACGACGAGAGCATATAATTCTGTGTGCCAGATATTTTTAGTACTTTTATATCGCCCTTAATTCGTTAATTTTTATGCACTTAACAGTTGTAAAAATAAAACAAATATGGTTCACTTAATTAATTATGAAATAAACTTTACTTACCCTTAATTGCCACTTCAACTGTCATTTCATCTGCGAATTAAATGCACCTAAAAAGGTTCCCCCTGGCTTCAAATTGCAAAGTTGCGTAATATTTACTACGTTTTCGAACAGAAATAAAAAAGGTTGGTTGGAAATCCTCTTAGCGTTTTATATTATTTTACTATTTTGATGATAAAAGCTTTAACAAGAAGTCATATTAATCGCTCTGTTTCTAATTATAATAAATATGCACCTATATCCCTTGCCCTACCTCTTCAGCCAATATGCCTGCATTTTGATCGATTCTTTTTCTACAATTCTAAAATTTTTTCTACGAATAGAATCTCAATTTGGCTAGGGGGGTCGGGAAAATAAGCGTATGTTTATTTCCTTTTAAACTGGTTTCACAAACTCGTACAAAATTCTTAAATATAAATTCAATCTAGCTAAGTTTGCTATACCTATGTCACTGATGTGTATTGTTACGTAATGTAATAATTTATACCTGATATTACGAATTCAAAAGTAACTATCTGTTTGTTACGCTTTCACGGTTCAACCGCTCCACCGATTTCCATAAAATTTTTATGGTACGGAGAGACGGATTCTTGACGAAGAACATAGGCTAAGAATAACGATAACCGATTACACATCTCTCACTACGTACTTCACTCTCACAGTCGTGTGGTCCCACTGGTCCCTATGTTATCCAAACAGTTGATAAACATCCTTACATACTACTTACTCAGTGGCATAGCGTGCCTCGGCGGGGCTCCGTATAAACATTTGTTTGGGGGCCTTTATGAAGAGTAAAGATTTCTCACAATAGAAAAAAAAATGTTTGCAAAAATTAAAAGAAATATTTATTCATCATAATTATCTGTCATTTTGTCTTAAATTTTTACAATAATAACAATTCAAATTAAATATACACTCTTCTTGCCTTTTTCTCGGCTAAATGTTTGATTACATTTGAACGCACGCTTTACGCAGGAAAAAATGCATTTTTTGACTTTTGTCATTTCTGAAATAAAAAAAATTGGGATTTTTTTATTAATTTTCCTTACGCATGTCGGGGGCCCCCCGTGTCCCGGGGGCCCCGTATAATTGATACGGCAGATATGTCGGTAGCTACGTCCCTGTACTTACTGCAATGTATTACGGATATTATGGTTAAATTACACCCATAGTAATAAAAATCATTTACATCGGACATAGGGGACTGGTATTTAATTACGCCATTGTAATAACACTAACTCATAATTCATTATATGTATTCAAATTGAAACATTAAAATGAAAGTTCATTTTGCTTTGATGTAACTAGCCGTACTTATTATTAATTCATTATAAAACAAACAGATCTAGACTAACAGAATCTTATGAATACTGTAATATGGAGATACCTACTGAAATTTTCATTGCTTCAGTCGTTCTCAGAACGTTGACTCTGTATTCGTCTTTATTTTCCTGTCCTACTTCAGTTCAGTACAGAGAGCTTATATATTATTATAATTCACCTCTCATGCAATACGTTTTTACAGCACATTTAACCTCATTTCAGTATAAGGTTTAATGCTTTTTAATAAGAGACTTAATCAACTTAACTACCGTGATATTTACAGCAGCTTGTTTTTAACGTGTGCGTCATTTAAACATGTTATGAATATCTTGATACTGCCACGCAGTTATTGCATAACCTACGCTACATACTATTTTTATATCGGCTACTGGTTGGGGGTGATCTCGTTTTGAGAACAAAATAGTAGGTATATCTTATAAACACTTTTACTCATGTTTTTAGTCAGTTGGACATGCATAATTGTCTAGTTTCTAATCTCCTAAATAAAAATGTCTGCCTTTCACGGTTTGGTCACTTATTTTAATAAAACATCTTCAGATATTGCTGAACAGTCAAGTAATTATATATATATTACACCATAAAAATGTTATACTAGTACTTAAAACAGGTAATACCTGAGCTTTAAGTAATAACTTAACAATTAAAAATTCACTATAAGTAAAGATTGAATTCGTAAATCTTTAAAAAAAATAGATATTTTTCGCAACGTTATTGAAAAAGTCATTGAATGAAATTTATCATTTTTAAAGTGTCATACAAGATAGAACATAAGGAATATAACTACATACTTAAGGAAACTATTACAATTCCTAAGTAATGAAATTTATAACTATTATTATCTAAACGAAGTCGTAACTCGGTAAATGGTTCGGCCTACTGTAATTTTGACAGGGCCAATTTACTCAAAATAAAATCTCTAAGTTTGTTTACAAATTAATTTTAATACGAACACGGTAGTATTACATAGTTACGAGAAAAAGCATGGCAAATAAAAATTGCTTTTATTTCTGACACAAACTAAAAATATTCTGGAATGTTACCTTATTGAGAAAGATAGTAGATATAAAAAAGATTGAGATCCTAAAATTCATGTTATATCTGACAAACACAGTGTTTTACACAAAAATTGATCAAGTCGTATGGTTCCTAACTAACAATATTTTATGGTATCCGTATTAATCTAAAACAGATTTATTTCTGAAATAAATAGAATGTCTTGGCAATCGTACATGGCAAAAGCATTTACTAGCAACAAAATCTACCTAAAAATAGCGCTTTAGGCATAGTTTATTTATATTGAATGCACCGTTGCTATGTCAAATATTGACGTAGGTAGCCGTATAAAGTGCTGTCAGTTAATTAAAGAAATTTATTTTCAATGCAATAAATAAAAGTAAAGTATAGATAAGTTGCCCGCAATTATTTTGTAGTTGTAAAACTTCGCTGTCTGACTTCGATTCTGATAAATTATTATTGAGAGCATAACGAGTTAGAGATAAGGTGATAAATTTTATTTTCGGGGAAAACCCTAAAATTATGAATGATAGATAGTAATTTATTCACTTACATATATTTCAGAAGTTGTACACAGTTGCGCTCAAAACAAGAAAATTTTAGTCTTGAAAAAAAAACAAATGTTACACAGATTAGTATTTGATACCAAATATTCAATTCTTAGTGATAAACTTCTTCATGACAATTACTCCTAATTTATCCTATGTATTGATCTAATCAGTTCAGCTTAGGATGATATGTATATAGGTAAAGGGAACACACACTTAGGCTTAAACGAATATCCAAAAGGTTTTGTTGAAAACCTTTTCTTGGCGATACATGGCAGAAAACCAGTTATATCTGGCGAGCATAATTGTGTCATACAGTGTAAACAAATGCAGTCGATAGATTGTGTTAGATTAAACAAACTTAAATACATACTTCTTTTTATCTGGTAAAGGAAATTATTTAACAGTTATTTAAGACATTTATAACAAAGTTACCCATCGGAACAAAGATACATAGGTGCATACGTACTACATAAGCACAGCACATATTTAATAGTTTTTACCTGTAAGCAACGGTGCCGCTATCAGCCAGGTTCGCTTTACAGTGCCCTTAGTCCGACGACTGACGACCACTGTTTAGTATTCACAATTTATTACTCCATCCATCGACTTCACACAACTTTTTAACAATCAAACTTTTTGCCATCTGAAGTCTGGCAAATCAATTTTTGTCCCCTTTCCATTCAGATCTATTAGTAAACTCACTTTGTATTTTATTCAGTGATTCTTTCAGAGATACTATTACTTTCGGCTAAGTAAATAAGTAATTTGTTGTATTTCCTTTTGCGGATGCATTGTTATGTTTAATGTACTCGTTAAGACCTAATATCTTCGTTAAGTTGTTTCATCGGAATCGTTATAATGTTTACTACAAAAACGTTTTAATCATCCATCAATAAAATAAATAAATGTTATAGTTTTAGCTTATTATCCAAAAATTTTTACTAAACAACAACAATTATCTTGAACTTTGTTATGCAATTCTGTGTTCTTAATTTATATATTGCATGCACTTACGTAAACTCGTGGATTGTTATAAAATTTATATCTTTGTTTTTAAGAAATCTGTTACTAACCGAAATTCTGGCTTCTTCCCAGCTGTTTTATTTTAAACAAAACAAGAAAATATTTGTGCCTTTAATCGCTGACGTATATGCACTATCTTGATTCATAGTATAAGTATGAATCAAGATCCAAGAGACACAAAGAGTAAACTAATCTGGTTTTGACAGGTTTTGACAGAAAAACGTCCTAAAAACGTAAGTGTTCATGATTTGTATTTGACAATACATTTCTAATACAAGACTATTGATAAGTATTTGATTGATTTAATAAGTCCAATAATTTAATGGTTCAATTCCAAAAACTCGCCCTGACTTAGGTTACCCAGATGTTCTCGTTTGGACTGATATTACTTTAGAGACAGACATTACTTTTACATACAGCTTTTACTTTAAGATATATCAATACCTTTGGCCTATTTTCTTCATATTTTATATTTTTAACAGTACAATGCCACGTCCACGTCTAGCTATGAGCTATTAAAGGCTGATAACATGCCGATAATGGTAATGCTACATTAATTCTGTAACTTGAAAATACACTAATTTGAAAAAAAAACTAAAAAAAATGTTTATAAAAACAAATTAGTCTTTAAAAAATCTTTTTTAGTCAAATAACAAAAATATTGTTTTAAAAACATAACAAACGCAAAAAAGCGTGGGACGCTTTCTGGAAATATTTCTTATATTAATTTACATTGAAATTATTGTTTACTTTTTAGTTTAAAAGCGTGTTTGTTTAGTTTTTTAAAACCATTTTTTTTATATTATTAATTTCTGTAGCAATTTATTAATAATCATAAATGTACAAGCACAACCCTTTTACACTTTTCTATGTGCCATATGAATCTGTAATGAGAAAGTCGAGTCAAAGTAAAGCCAGAATGTCTATGTACTTTAGAAATAAAAAACTTGTATCTGTACCTAGGCAGTGAGCAACTTGTTTTTACGTTTGTTACGTAAATGTATAATAAGAGTTGTACACACAAGAATGGTATCGTAATAAAACATCTGTAAATATCAAAAACATTTTAAGATTACTTAACATTGACTAAAAATTCATAAAAATGTCTATAAACATATCTACATTCTAGAAATTAAATTCACATGTACTTAATATTTTTTTACTTAACCGGTTTATGGCGCGTTATCAAAGTTTTAAGTTCATGATCACTGCAGAATATTCATATTTTGAAATACTTCTGAATATTACAAAATATTAATATTCTCCAGACTCCTTTCGGTTCCAAGACATCAGCCTAGATTGTCGTAATATTATCACCGTAAAAGAAATCTCCGATTTCGTGCGAGTAAATTACAAACAATATATTTGATGAATTTTTCAAATTGCCACCGAAGAATTCTATAATTTTGTTCGTAGTCATAATGTCACCCGGTTTCCTGCTCAAGAGGCAGTAAATTTATAATTTTAATGCGCTCAGTGGGATATTAAATAAAGTCTATCCATTTTGTTAATACGTACATCCCAAAAGAATGTTCACTTTAATATCACAAAGCAAGAATTAAGTGGTCGCAAGGGACAGATCTTATTACGATCCTTACTCCTTGTGTCGGGACTATTAATCTTTATTAGTTTCTCGTACAACCGACAGCAGAATGAAATATATACATTGGTAGAAGATATTTGACTATATATCGATTCCACCAAAGAAAAAGCAGCTACCATAAGTCCGTTCGATATCGTCTTTAAACGGTTTCGTGTCGTATCAGTATGCGACCTTGCTATAGAAGTAAAAAGATAAATTATAAACTATACCATCGTGTTTTTGTCATGGGAATATTGATTTTTAATAAACAATTCATCTTATTTTAGTTCGAAGAAATAATAACGGTATTTATAGAGAACAATTTAGTCTCATTAAAAGTAGTTTTCTTTATAGTTTGTTTTTTGTAACTGCCCGTCATTTTTAACCGACTTGAAAAAAAGGAGGAGGTTCTCAATTCGTCGGAATCTTTTTTAATTTCGTCGTTTATGAACCGATTTCAAAAATTATTTTTGCATTGGTAGGGGCGTAGCTTACAAGTTACAGATGGTCCCATCGTCACCATATCGGGATCTGATGATGGGATCCCTCCTCTAATTGTGCCTATGATATTTGAGGGAACTCCTCAAATATCATAGGCACAATTGTCGCGATTTGGGTACTCGTAATAGTTTTTCATTGAAGTCGGTTCCTTTTTGTTAAAATTATGAGTACTTCATTTGTTATTGGCCTCTCTGAAATGTTTAAGATAATGATAGAATGCTAATCTATTCCGCAATGTTTTATGAAGACGTGTGTATTCTTGAATTACATTTCTGGTTCTACTCTCTTTTTGTTCAGTTACTTGTTATCTTATTTTCTTTTATGATGACATCATAACGAGTATTATCGATACCCAATAGTGTGCAGAGCTCTTTCATTCAATTTGAAACGAAATTGACGCAATGATATAATACACAGGGGCGTTGTGACTGTTACGTGCGTGCCGAACTGCCATGCCAAAACATATTTAGTCGTCATATCTTTAAAGATTTAATTTCTGTAAAGACTGATCTTTATTACCCTTTATTGTTTGTCAATGTATGTAAAGCCTTGGAACTATTACATTGTTTATGTGATGGACAGGCTTATGTTCAGAGCCGTACTATTGTTTTTTTGGTCGAGTGTATTATTTGCTGTGTAATGCTAATTACATTTTGTTCACATGTACAGAGACTTGTACGTATTCGAATGTAATGTTACTTATTATGATAATTATGATAAATGATATTTATTTTTGCAAGTAAATCTTTTCAGACATTTTTACAAGTCGTACTTTATAACTAGAAGGCGCCGGCATTTCCTACGACTCACTCTGGGAAGAAATGCCGAAACAAACCACAGAGGTGTCTTTTTTTTTTAAGTCCGTGTACAATATTAAAGAGAACTATGTGAGTGAAGTATAGGGTGTGGGTTGGCCTTTTGAAGAAAGGACCGTAGTTTTGAGTCGACCTGTCCATACAGACGGCATACGGACCCCAGCCAACGTGTAGCCTAACCGATGTAGTCAGGATCCACAACCCGGAATACGACACTGCCGCCAGCAGAATACTTGAGTAGGCCGTGGAAACACTCAAAACCACCAGAAAATTAGTAAAATATAAACTATAGACACATGATACTATTTACGAATACTAATATCAATACCTATACAAACAGACAGACAAAAATTTAAAGATTGGTTTTATATTGTAGGTAACGTTTATACTTTCCTATGAATTTATTATATTAAAAAACTATTTATTTGATATTACATACAGACACTCTTATTTTATTTATTTGTAAAGATAAAAATATCATCTAAATAATAACCAAGATCGCGACCAAAGTGCACATAGAAATTTCTTCGGTAAAACATCTTCGGGATTTCAGAGATTTCTTTAATAGACGTATGCTGGAAATTTTGCTTTAGATGTACAGAAATGTTCGAAATATGATAACACAATTTCTGAGAGATTACCTTTTTTATTCACTGGCAAGACCTTGCAGCAACATAGTGACATGGCCTTGAGAATGTTTAATGGAAATAGATCCTAATGATACTTCTAGCTTCAATTGCTGCCCACACGTACACTAACTGCATCTTGAATTGTTGTAATTTCAGATACTACTTCAAGCTAACGCATAACGTTGTACGCGATATTTGATTGTAACTCGTAAAGAATTCACTTTATATATTCCACTGAACCTAAAACCTTATTCACGTTCTCTTCAAGTAATGAAATCTCTAGGTTACTGGGTTGCTTTACATGTGATATGGGTTCAGTCTCCCCGTGGCTAGAACTTCTTTTTAGTTAGCTCTTTTTTAGAATATTACAACTGGGAAGATGTATTAATTTATTTACAATATTAACTTAAAGATTTTATTACTGGGACGATTGATATCATACAACTAATATTAAAACCAACGCTATGAAGTTATAAATTTAGAGAATTCATCATCATCATCATCATCAGCCTATCGCAGTCCACTGCTGGACATAGGCCTCTCCAATTGCACGCCACTTAGTTCGATCCTCGGCTACTATTATTCTTTAGATATTACGCCTTAGACTGAACCCTGTGCTGCTGTGGCCTATGATTTAAAATGTAAAAACACTTGTAAAATCACTTAACATGTTTGATTACCTTGTAATCATTAATTAGAACTTGAAAGTTAATCGTACCTATATGAGATTGTTTTACATATTTGCGTATTCAAAGATTTGGTTGATGTGATAAGTTTACTTACGTATATACCAGTGCTATTACCGTTTAAAAAAAAGCGGCCAAGTGCGAGTCGGACTCGCCCACGAAGGGTTCCGTATCAGCAAGTAACATCATATAAAAGTTCTTGTAGTTCGTTGTAACTTTGATCGTTGTTGATGTGAAACATCTATAGCCGCACGTAAAACAGATTTCTGGCCTGGCGACGCGTGCGGCCTGGCGACGCGTGCGGCTTGGCGACGCGTCGCCACGGCACGCTATACGATGGTATATATATAGACTACTATTTTAATAATTAGTAATATTTTATTTTATCATTATGACATATTTAGTTCCTATTACAATATGTTCTTTTCTGCATATTACTTTTACAAAATAATGGCAATGTTTCACATCTGCCAGGCGTCCCGTGACGGCTCACTTTTTTTTTTTTATGTTAGTGTATTGATTGAATGAAAGGTAAATTGCGGTTTACGATTTATGACGTATTAAAAAAAACTACTAACTAGATCTCGTTCAAACCAATTTTCGTTGGTAGATTGCATAGTAATGTGCAACATATATATTTTTTAGTTTTATCACTCTCTTATTTTAGAAGTTACATAGGGGGGAACATACATTTTTCCACTTTGGAAGTATCTCTCTCGCAAACTATTCAGTTGAGAAAAAAATATTAGAAACCTCAACATCATTTTTGAACACCTATCCATAGATACCCCCCACACGTATGGGTTTGATGAAAAAAAAATATTTTGAGTTTCAGATCCAAGTATGTATTGGACCCCAAAATGGACGGACAGACAGACAGACATGACGAATCTATAAGGGTGCCTTTTTTTGGCCATTTGGCTACGGAACCCTAACAATGTGAAATTATTACTCATTTTTCTAATCAAACTTTTTCACGTAATTTTTGTCGAAGAAGAAATTGATGTAAAATTCCTTGTTCTCATAATATAATATTTTTTTGCAGTATTCTCCAAGGGACAATGCGAGACAGGCCAATATCGCTTCCTTGCAAAAACCGGGGGCTTCGCATGGGTCCAAACCCAGGCTACCGTCATCACCGACAAGCAACAGAAGCCAGCCAGCGTCGTCTGCGTAAACTACGTCATCAGGTAGGTTTAGATTAAGCGGCTATTTTCAGAATCGTAACACTATAATTTTGTACCGGTTTTTAAGTGTTTTCCTTTCAGGACTTAAGATTTTTATTTAAAATTAGAAATCATAAATCAACAATATATAAAAGGTAAGTTGCCTTTTTATTATATTTAAAATGAAACATTTAAGTATTTAGAGTTAGACACTATTTAACATTATCGGACTATTTAACATTATGGTCTATCGCCTGTTTAGTACTTCTCTAACACACACATATAAGAATCCTGAAAGAATCTGTTGTCTATATAATAATTTAATTTAGAGATATTTCATTAGTTAACTTCATTAAATATCAATTTACGAATAAAAAAACCAAACTTGTATCTCTAATCATAAAACACGAGAGACGTCGTAAAATAACTATAATTTTGACAGAAAACCTCGTAAAATGACTTTCCCAGTCGCGGTATTTACTGTGGAGTGATAACTTTATAGCTAAGAATGAGAAATCACTAATCAGTTTATTGAATGTGCTTGTCTTGTCGTTTAAGCACCATTATAACCCCTTTTTTAGTACATGTAAATGTACTTTGTGGAAGTACATTTACATGTACTTTGTGGAAGTACATTTACATGCACTAAAAAGGGGTTATAATGGCTATTGCTATTGACTTCTATTTTTAAGATACGGCAAGATAGAAAGTAATTTCAGTGTCTCGTAAAAGTGACTTACAATAAGACAATGCTAGAGTCCTTATTTATTTTAAATTAATATAAAAGTTAAATGTTTCTAGAATCATAGTTTTAAATCGGGAAACAGTGAATATGTTCCGTTAGCTTTTAAAGCCTTTGTTTATTTATTTTATTATCCATACACACTAAAATTTCTCAGGGTTATTGTAAGACAATATCGTTGTCAAGTTGTAGCTTAATAATGGATAATAAAACAATTCAAAGATAAGACAGGCAGAAGCAGATAATGTCAGAGGTAAATCCTTTGATCGTACCTCCTCTAATGATATTCTGAGTTATTTTTCGTTGCGTGTATACGTGTCCTTGGTGGTGGCAGTAACGCAATTTTATTAGAGCACTTTCACATGTCTCGACGCTACCACATGGCGTATACTCGACATCATTAATATTTTACTGTCTCACGATCATGAATTTTATATATACACACTACGAGAGCTAATCTGACGTAAAAATACCCATATATTGCAAATCATGTTATGGGAAATTAAGTGCCAAATAAGAGGGTGGTGGAATACACCCTATGAAGGTGGCACGCTTCGGTAATATAGGAAATATATAGGATATTTTCAATTGTTGTCCGGTTTTGTCAAAATTTTGTTTAGAAAATATTCAAGATAAACTGTACTTTTCTGATAAATTTACCATGCCATTTAATTTAATTTTATAGAACGGTAGTTTAAAGTTTTTTAAGAGTGTAGTTTATCCGCTCGTAATATCCGACCACTGGATGTTTTATCGTAGAAATGTCTGTTGTTGCTCTCAAACACGAGATGCTTATTGTTTTATTGTAAATGAATTATTGTAATGAGGACTTACTTAATCTAAAACATCTTCAAATCGTATAATGCAAAAATTTCTACAGTAAATTGTAGGGTAATGGTACCTGTTTGGTGAACTGACGTCATAGGGATTGTCTCGTGACTGTTTTTACTCTTTTAATCTCTGATTGCTTTAATCTAGTGTTAAAATCAAATCTACAACAAGTAGTTACGTCTAATTGATTATTTAAATTTACAAGTCATTTATGGTTTAAGCGATATTATGCTTGATAAATATTGCGAATACATTTGCAACATGCTACGTCATTATAATGATTCAAACGAAGAGAAAATATATTGCAGATGTTTCATTTTATTGGCATAACTCTGACGCTAAGCAGATATTCCATTTCTTATATTTGTACAGTAAACGAAAATTGGGCAGCTTTTTGTATTTTAAAATTGTTCAAAGAAAATGTTTGTTTCCTAATTCATACGTTATATAGATAAATTACATAGAACCTAAATAAAAATGCCATTAAAAACGAAGTTTTTTTAAATATCCTAAACAGTAGAAAAGTATATAAACACTAAAAAGCTGTTCTATCTTTAACAACTTATTTATAGATTAATGTTGTCAATAAACTTTATAGTAATATTTCAGGTTATTTCTATTGAACACTGTGGCAAACGTTTCTGCTAAACATAATCAACCGATAAGAAGAATTTTCCGATAGCTATTTCCGTCATTGATGGGTATTTGACGCGCGAGATTAATCTCGCAAATTCTGCACATTTTATACCTAAGCCAGTATATATAAGTATATATATGTAAATGGTTACTTTTAGATGTGTTAAATAAACACATAATAGTCAATTATACTTATATGAACGTCTGAGTCCTAAATTAAAGTGCACTTTTAATTTTGTTTTACGATGTCATTCCTCTGTGCTAGTACTTTCTCACTCATCTCAGTTTCATTCCAAACAAGAAAGTATTTTCACCAAATATCTTTGCCGCGTTTAATGGAGCAAAGTAATTTATTTCAACAGAGATTTCTTGCTTTTGCATATTTCATGTAGACACTAATAAATTGAGAAACTTGTATTATGATGTTTAATTTTTCTTAAGATCATTTTCTACTTCAAGTCATGTCATGGTAATAGTATAATGCATAATTTTATGGAGGGCAATACAAAAAAACAAAATATCATAAAAAGTTATGAGAGGATAAGAGGTTTTCGTTTTACCGTAGGTATAACTATTCGAATCACTCAAATTAAATTACACAATTTAAAAGAACCGCTATCCGACCGGTTGTTTAAGACGCATAATGCCAGAAGCGTAATGCACCAGGTTCGAAAATAACTACCTAATTACCAGATAAGCGAAGATCTTAAGTTCACGAGTGTATCTTGCAATCTCCCAGTGAAATGATGTTGTTAATGTTTTGATAAATACCTAATATAATAAACATTGTACGTGTTCATGTTACATCAACTAATATATTTACGAATAAATTTAGTAGGTATGTATTTAAACCAAAATCATGCTAATAAAATGGCTATTTTGGGTGACACAAAGAATCGTCTACGTCTACTTTAGTACTTGTTTTCCTGTAGGGTAGTTGTACAATTAAAAGTATATATACATAAACCTACTTGCTAAACAGAAGCCTATGTCCAACATTGAACTATTAAAGGGATGGTGATGACAAGAAAATTGATGATTTTTCGACAAGGTTTATTAAATTTTTACAATTGCATGATCATTTACCTTGACAACAATATGATTCATATGCTGTAACTTGCACTTATTAACTGCATATGAATCATTTATTTTTCAACAACAACAAGCTGTTATCACTCCTCCTCTCAGGAGAGGGTTTGGTGGATGAATTATGTTATTAATATTAATTTAATCAGAAGCCTTTGTGGATAAAATTATCATCAGTATCGATGACTGTCGTAGCGTGATCATTGGATGCGCTTTGGGGTTATCCGTTGGGCTGCATCCGTTGCTAGGCATCATTTTCTATATAATATAATCTATGTAAGATAACTTATCTCCTTCTTAAACCTGACCTGTCTTAAAACAACGTCTGTATCAGTCTTAAGACACTGTATATGTATAATAGAACAGAATATATTATATTGTACAGACTAATTACAATAAAACAAATTACATAAAGACTACTTCCACTAAATCTAACTAAGAAAACGTCGTGCACAGCATATCAGCTTTATAATAATAGTCACTTTACAGAACCTTAAGAATCGATTGTAACATAATCAATAATGTTTAACACATTAATGAGAAGTCATTTATCGAATTAATACTTGTCAGTCCTTGGCAATCGAGATCTAACACATCCGTTTAACACATTCTCGTATGTAAACTAAGTGAAGGTCTTAGACTAAAATATATAATTAGTTTAATTATATCTAGCATTATCGTATGACTTCTTAGAGAATTATTACAGAGTTCACGATACTGAATAGCTAAACACAGGTGAGCGGAAATAAATATCATCTCTTCTAATTAGATCCTTTTAGCAGTAATTTCTTGACTTATTTTCTTCGCCATAGTTTGTTTCTTATACAGAAATGTAATTCGATTACTAAATTAATTTACATATTCTAACCTTTTAAGTTATCATTGATATCAAGTACATGGTAACACCTGGACATTCACATGACTTAATACCTTTATCGTGTGTTACGCTGTACCGCAATTTATTTTAAACGTCACATGTGGGTCAATGCGAGCACTCGTAACTATATCCATTGTATATTTGTATATAAAGGGACACACCTAGATATTTCTATAATTAGAACATATAATCGTGTCTTGGTCGTTGTATATTGAAACGGAATCTTGCAGTTCGTCAAAATTATAGTAGATTACTGATTTTAAGGCCTATTTCCGCAATTAATGATAAAGTATTCTGATAGTTATCTGCTATAAAACAAACACAGATAAAAGGTACATCTGATGCACATGTCTATTTAAGACTTTGATTCTGACTGAATTTAGCAGACTTATTATACAAATAAGTTTATATTAATTTGTCAGGGACTTAATTTTCGTCATCATGACCCTTAATTGGTCTATATTTAAAAGCACGTGTGTTCAAAAATTATTAGTTGAAATATATTTTTTGAAATTTGATGATGAAGTGAAGAAGAACATTGTCCGGTTGTTGTGGCGAATATTTGATCTAATATTGAACGTCTTTGATCTGAAATAATGATGATGATAATATTTATTCAAGTACCGTAACTATTTATAATGTGCTTTATGAGGCAAGGTCTGTGACAGACGTATAAATATTCGTTCAATCACAGTGTATTCGTAACCAGATTAGAATTCCGTTGTTCCTTGTATTTTTATTCATCTACGTACAATAAAATCTAACTTATTCAAGAAAGGGACACAATAATGCAGACGCAGTTTAGTTTGACGTCAAGACCTTGATAATGAAACAAATAAAACCACCATGACTCGTTTTGTTATAAATATTTGGTGTTGATGCTATTTGTAAATCCCTTCGCGACAGAAGAATGTTGCTGAAAACGGCTTTGGTAACCGAGATGAATGGTTCCACATATTTTAAGGCGTTGTAAGTTCAATTTTCCCCTGTTAATATTTATCTTTGGCTGATGGCGTACTTGGCTTTACTAACTGTGAGTGATACGTTTTCCGGCTTCAATAACAATGGATATCCGCTATGCATTCTTAAATCCACCTGCCATGTTCCTCATTGAACGTTAACTCCTAAATGCCGACTAGTAGAGCGCCTCGTCCAAGATAAATAATCTGTTATTTAATAATTAACATTTTATTTAAGTAGAGAAGAAAATGGATTTACTCTACCTTTTAAAGTTTTTTTATAATTTCTAATTAAATCCTTTCTGTATTTGTATAGCATGGATTACATGTGCAACTCTGCGGTTGTCAGACGGTTTATGCAACTCTGTGCGAATGCACCGCCACCTCCCACCCCAGGTCGTTCACCCCACTTTCCTTCTTGCGAGTAGTTACATAGATAGATACACAGTAATTTTAGTTTTAGCTCGAATGAAGTGTATGGGTTTATTGCCCCCCTTTGTTCCCCGTCTCCTGACATAAATTTAAATTTGTCAAAACCAATTGTTGAACTTGTATGTACTTTTAGCATACCTTTCTTATCATTCACTATTTTAGTACAATTTTTCTTTTGAAATAAAGTTCTAAATCCTTAATACAAAGCTAACGACAGATGTGTTAGGTGTTGGCAGACTTACCTCACAATAGATGAAGATATTTTTTAATTTTAATAGGCCTATTTCTTAAAATTGTAAAATTTACAGGAGTAGCAGTATTTACAACGTAGTTATGATGGCTAATGGTTATAAATGTTATAACTACTAATAGGCAATGTACTATTACGTATATTTGACTTC
The DNA here is from genome assembly GCA_932526445.1 of Phragmatobia fuliginosa. Lineage (NCBI taxonomy): Eukaryota > Metazoa > Arthropoda > Insecta > Lepidoptera > Erebidae > Phragmatobia > Phragmatobia fuliginosa. The sequence goes on along the minus strand of OW052074.1, from coordinate 6,820,620 downwards.
AAATCTGCCGATTAATATACTGCTTACACAATCATAAACTCGCAATCGTATTTCATGGTTATTCTGTAATTTTATTTATCACTTCATTCGATTATTTTCAATATATCTTTATTACAATTTTACCCGTTATATTATTGCAATAAAGTCGAATGTTACCTTAACAATCTGTTGATCACTTCAAAACTGTTTGGTTAGAGATATGCAATGTTTATTGTATGACGTGCCCCTTACTTACTTTACGACCAGGTTGGTAGCACTGCCCGTGGTCATACTGGTCTGACAAGGCTGAGTACCAGGTGGCTGTGAATGACGCCACTTCCTTATAAAAGCTAGTACAGCAAACCACTGTATATTAGATTGTACTTGGCCCGCGGGATGTACCTCAGATGTAAGGCAGGGAGAACTCCAGGAGTCGCCGATGCGACTGCCGAGGTAGGCCGCCGCGGGATTTTGTTAGTAGACTAGACTGGTTATCCGGTAGTCCCTCACACTCCCTTCTTCTCCCCTGGAGGGTGCGTAAAACATTCAGAACCTTTTGATTCAGAAAGTTTGTATGGAAAGCACGTTACATTTAACCATACATTATTTTTTTCAACTAACACCTGTGACTATTGATGAATGTATTTCACTTGAAAATATTATATTCTTCTTTAAATTGTAGTCAAAGACAAATGAAATATTAGCTTTCTAACTTTATTATAACCGTAATTATCATCATGAAATCGATATTGCGACTGACTATTTTAATTTTATAAATACACAGTATTTTGTTTCAAGAGTCGTCGCAAAGGAGAACTGCTAAAGTACACTTCTAGCGGTTCCAAATAGCGATTACACTTGTACGCACAGACAATACTCGGATTGACTTTGATTAAAAATACTAGACTGACACGATTGAAAGCCTAAAAGTAATATACAAAATTTTCGAACCTAGAGTTACAGTCAGAAAGAACTTCCTGTTTGCACACACACATATTTTAAGTACATTTAATGTATTTTTATCGTTTTGCTATACCTACATCATTAGCACTACTGAAAAATTAAATACTGATAGTATCTTATTAATTGAGCCTCAATTTTAGATGTTAACTTTTGCGAGCCATATATTCTGAAAATAGTCATTTTTCATGTGACTTCACAAAAATAGTCTATCGGCAGATTCCAATCGTTTCACTTTATGATTTTCACAGATTCTGCTGAGATCAACCATAAAATCGAATGTATCTCATCAAAAAGCCAAACTTTCTTTGAACAGTTTGATTTATTTTGAGTGAAATACGTTGTTCCCGACGATGAGATAATTTTTTACCCTATTGTCCGTTCCTAGAAAGGCTTATACAATATTTGTTGTTTATCGCTTCCTCTTTGGGTCGTGGAGAGATTCCATGATCAAATAAAATATTCATTCATCTTTCGTTACGATGTGTTCGTACAGACTATTATTATTGCTCTAGTTTCGTATCAGTTTAAAATGCCTGATTGACATTCAAAACTAGAGTGAACCGTTGTTCAATCAAGTATTTAATTCAACACATGTATCAGTATGGCAAAAAGTATTTAACTCTTTCTCTGATTCGTTGACTTTGCCGATAATGTAGTCTTAATACGATACTTAAATTATGTGCACTACATACATAAAACATTATTTTGTATCTGATCTGAGTTAACTCAGGCTGCGACCGACAATTTAAAAATGAAAAATGCTTTAAATTTGATACAGAGCCTGAATGATTTGGGTCGCTTTTAACCCCTGAGACAACAATATTTATGTACACATAAAAGCCTCGCCGTTCGCATTATTAAGGTTACCAAATTATTTATAATTCATGTTTAACCGGTAACAACAATTCTAAGAAATAATGTCTAAGAAGTATTCTTGAATTTTTTTGCTGTTGGGGTTTAACTATTCAATATCCTTTTGCAATAGAGAATTAAAACTGTGTTGATAGTTCTTTTTTTTCAATAGTTACTAACATTCACATGTAGAATGATGTAATGATATCATTTTGATAATATTACAGTATGATATATAATTAGTCGAAATGAAACAGTTACTTTGATACTGACGTAAGGTGTGTGCAACGGATATAGTCACCGACACTTGAGTCACGTAGCCTCGGAACAGGCCCGGAGGGGTGGGGCCGGGTCGATGGACGGACACTGGCCCTAATTGCACAATAGCTGCAGCTCGCGAATTTCACCAAGCAACCCAGTTGTGGCAAACCAACCAATTAGCAACGCCATCTTAACCATCGTCTTAATAAGTAATGTACTTCTGAAATGAGATGACAATTCAGATTCCACGCGAAGAGAATTGAGAAACAAAAAAAAACTTGTCAAATAGATATCTCCAGACCGCTTTCAATATGTCTCGTAACACAAAGTTTTATAGGCCTTCAAAAAAAGTTGAGGATCACTGAATCAATACGAAGATGGTCATTCGATGTATCATGTAGACAAACACTTGCTAAACACGTGGCCAACCACGAGATAAGTGAATATTATTTGAACCAATGATGCTAGGAGGAAAATTACATCGTGCATTGTTGTTGTGTAAGTTCTGGTACTGGCAAAGGTAATTAATTTAGAGCCGTGGTGTGGCTATTATGATCGTCATTGTTTTCGCGCTAATTGTCTATCTGAATAATGTAAGGAAAATAAATGTATTTGACCAGAGTCTATTACTCGTTTTTACTACTCAAAGAAATTTAGCAAAGTTTCCTAAACTCAGTGATGTTCATTCGGTAAATACCAGAAACAAACATAATCTTTGTGTTCACGTCACTCGTCTCCACAGAGAAGGCAACTCGTTCATGGGACAATGTATACGCTTTTACAATAAACTCCCTTTTGATATTAAGAATTTTCCATTAAGGCAATTTAAGAATACCATTAAATCTAAATTATCCGCAGAGGGGTATTATACCATAGCAGAATATTTTGATGATAAAACCGCCTGGGATTGAGCTGCCCATTTTGCACATGTTGTTTATTTAATGTTTAAATTTATTTTGATGTGACGATAATTTATAGTTTAAATTTACATTAAATATTTAACAAATTTATCTTAAATTATTGCTATTGTTGACATTTTTAAAATTATTATCTTTAATTCTTATAATTTTATTGTGACTCAAATTGTAATTATCGCATTTTTATTTAAATTATGTCTTTTGCATTTAAGAATATTGTCTGGACTTTAAAAGAGACTGTGATCCCTGAGTTTGTTTCGTCCTTTCTTCTCAGGGCAAGTCCAGTTAGGAAAGGCCGAACTCATCTGCTAAAAAAAACTTGCAAAAGTGTTCATGTAACCTATCTGCAGAATAAATGATTTGATTTGATTTGACTTTCCTAATATTACATATGCTAACAGTAAAGATTGCACAATCCAAGTGCTTTGGATTATAAAATTTTCCTCCAAACCTTCCAACTCATTTAGTTCCTTCCTTCTTCTCCTTCCAACTCAGTAACAAGCTTGTCTTTTCTCGTTATCTAGATTACGATATTTTAAAGCACTATAGTAAATCATATCATCGCTGAATCTCGTAACTGTGTGTTATGTCGCCGGGGTCCATTAGAGCCGGTATAGTATTACGCGGCTAAATTGTGGAACAACGCGCCTTCAGTAGTATCATATATCCACAACTACACGGCCAACCAGTTGATGGATTGGCAAACTGAAGGTATTTATGCCGTGAACAATTCCATTATATTTATTCAACCAAGTACAACACATGTTCTATCTGATCATCCGTAATCCGTATTATATTATTTGTAGTCTGAACTTCCAAGGGTTCATTAATTTGCATTGCTTGTTGTTAAAATAATATTGAATGGAAGTTACTGTGAATATTAATTAGGCGTACATTGTTATTGTTTATTTAAATGTTACGAGTTAAAATAAAATGCAATGATGATAATTTAAATTTAATAATAAGAAGGACCTCTTTAAAATTATCAAAGAATGAAGAAGTATATCGGTGTTGCTATAAGAAATAAATACACAACATAGAATGCTTGTGGTTTTAATAACAAATAAGAAGTGACATATAATTATGAATCCATAATGTAATTACATTTGCCATCCAATTACAGAGAATTCAAACTTACAGGCTCTGTTGCACGAATTCCTTTTGATAAAGTAAACGGTGTGATTGCGAAACATTGAATTAAAGTCGTAATTCAATGACTATGTCTCTTTTAGAAGCAGTAAAATATCTTAATTTAGTCGTTGCATGCTGATAAACGATAAATAAAAACGATAATGTTAAATTAAACACAGAAAGAACAATGGCAGTACAGGATTGAATGTTTGTACTTTCAGCATAAGTTCGGTAGGAAATGACCTCCTTTGAAACTGTCTTGGTTCAACGGCCTGGGAGCTCGCAGTTCTCAAAATACGCTCTCCTGAACTTATTCAATAAATAACACAATACTATAATTAAGCATTATAAATACCCTTTAGGTACTTAATGGTATTGTTAAAATATAATATTGGTTTACAATGAACAGAACTAGAGTACTCAAAAGATACAGATATCAATATCGCCACTCGTAAATGTATAAATAAGTTAAAGGCGAATATAACACGCCTGTAACTTATAACTTGACGTGATCGCCGGTATCTGTAGCGTCGATCACGTCCAGGCCATCAGTTCTGTCGTTCACGAATCACTAGGCCTACAGACCTCATAATTCGTGAACTCGATTACATGTCGCATGGCCGTAGAATAAACACCGGCTATCCTCAAAAATTTATCACCATTCGGTATCGCGCGACTGTGTATGTGTTTAGGTGAGTAGCGTCACGAGTGCGCCGCCGCCGTCGCCGCGTATCATTCGTGCTACAGACTTCGTCGCTAGCATACACCCCACGCCGGCCACCCTACCGCCCCACGAACACTATCCCCGATCAGCTGTTCACAGTACACACGCAAATCGGAGCATTTCATTACGCAGTTGTTTGACAACACGTTCAAATTGATTTATCGCAGCATGGTAAGGAACAGTGAGATTTTGTGACTGTGATTAGTGCAAAAAGTGACTGTGTACTTCTATTTATTTCGTATTTCAGTATTGTGTTTTAAAATCAACTTAAATCCACTAAAGCATTTCATAACTGTGCCGCTAAAAGTGATGAAGTTCATTGAAGTTTTCAATCTGTTTAATGTATTTAATATAAATTTTTCCATTAACCGCAGTGATGTGCAAATGCATTTAATGTTCATTAAACATTCTACTTACATAATATTGAGCCTACCTTCATTTTGTGGCAATCAATACTTTCCAAGGAGCGACGTGTGGTTGGTCGTAATAGGCGATTAAGCGTTTACGGAATCCGGTTTTTTTGTCAAATGTCAATGTCAAAAAACATAATTTGTGTAATGCTTAGGTTGTTTTGTGTATCGTATCACACTTGATACGGTTGCATTAAGAGCGCATCTGAACTGAATGCGTTTGCGCTGGATTTGTCAGTGTTGTTTGTGTTAGATCCGCTAAAATTAACAGGCCTCGTCCCCCGCTTCACACCGGTTACATAACGACTGTCGGCCTTGACTCCCGCGTCGCATCTCTGCACAGTGTACACGATTGGCAGAACGATTTACTAATTCTTTTACTTATTTTAGTCGCTTACTGTGATCTATAAATTACATAGATATCTTGTATTCTATCATCCATAACCTTTTCACTTTTGAGCACATTTGAGCTCAATGTTTGGTCCAATAAAGCATGATTATTTTATGATCCCCACTACGACGTACATATTTCACAAATTTTTATGTATTATTTATTAAGCATGTCCTTATCGGAAATGTTATCGTCTAGTTTCCATTATTATTTTTATCTGTATCACAGCTAATGTTGTTTATACCAAGTATAAAAAAAAACAATCTTCGTTAACGTATAGTCATCTGTATTTATCTACAGTCACTAACCAACAATATATTTTCACATATCACTGTAGTCAAGGCTTCGCGATACTCTTTTAACTCAAATTTTTAGAATGTTCCTTCTATTACTGTGTTATGATTTAATTTACGTGATTCAGTAATGTACAAACAAACATGAGAAACGTCATTAGTTGACCTCGACCGTGGCAGAGGAGTTGGTAAATTGCGATGCCCATTGAACGGAATCACGGCCAAGGTCGCTCAAACAGCTGCTCTCATTTCTTTATATTATCTTAAAATTACGCAATACAAGACATTCTCATCGCTTACATTATCTAGTCTATTTCAAACAATGTTGCTTTTATTTTTGTAGGTTATAATAGTGGATTATCACCTTTATTGCGGTTTCAGTTTCAGATGACAAGAAATTTCATGTTATGTCAGTTTAATATAATTAAGTACGTGATAAAAATATTTTCTGTTATATCCATATATCCAATAGCCCATTTAAAACTGCCATGATAAGCTGTAAAGCCGAAATATCTTGTTAAAGTTATATTAAGCCGTCACAAAATTTTCTTGCCACTTACTTGATTTCTCATTAATAATTTTATTATAATATTTTATCTAATATTTTAATACAGTTGTATACACTGTGAAAAAAGATGCATTTGAGCTTAGACATAGGTAATATATAATAATCTAGAGTCGGCAATCGATTGGGACCTAACCTCGTGTCTGTGTTGCGCGCGCAACCATCCCTTCTCTGCTCTCCTGGTGAATGGCCGGTCTAGAAAACAAGGGTGTTAATGGGATGAGTGCAAGGTCGTTACCAAAACCCCACTTACTATAGTCAATACATCTCTTTCTATTATTTACTTATCCTATCCAGCTGTCTCGTTCTGTTGAAATTACGCGAAAATTCACCAATGCCAAATAAAAACACATCTTCCAAGATGTGTCTTGTTATAAATTGTTTGAATCAGAGATATAGTTTATTATTTATTATTATAGTTTATTATATATTAGTTATATTAGTATATTAGTTTATTTATAGTTTATTATTATAGTTTTTTTTGGACAACTTACACACAACATCATCTAGTCCCAAAGTAAGCAGAGCTTGTGTTATGGGTACTAAACAACTGATATAAATACATAAACATGCAATTTTTTTGTAAATACATACATACATAAAAACTATTACCTTCCCTACCCGTCGCCGTAATCCGGTAAATAAGCCTTTAACAGTCCACTGCCGGACATAGGCCTCTCCTTTGAAAGGAGGTTTTGGCCGCTGGCTCGTTAGCGCGTCCACTTATATGGTGAAATGAAGATAAGTATTGTGATTCGGTGGTAACTTCTATATTATACATAGAAAAACACCCAGACTCCGAAACAAATATTTGTGGAGCACACAAATATTTGGTCTGACTCGGGAATCGAACCCGACACCTCTTGATTGATTGAGAACAAGGCAGTCAAATTTGTTTTTTACGTACAAACTCGTATAATTGGATCAACATTTTTGTAGTTACATCACTAATAACGTTTACATGTATGTACTTTATTTCCTGTTAAAAGCAATACTTATAGCTGACAATTGTCAACAATATTTAATCTCAAATACGTTAACGTATTTGTATCGATGTTGCTTTTGACAACATTGACGTAAATCGATCTCACAGGGCCACCCTTAGGTTATCTCTCTAGGGATATTTTCATTAATGAACCCTAATATGTAATATAGAGTATATTATATGTAGCTGCGTTTATTTTGTTCAATTTGTTTTTAGGTGGTGCTTGCATCTGTTTGTCAAAGGGATTTAGACTTGTTTGAATAGTACGCTTGCTCTCTTTGTCAACACTAATTATTATTGGCCTAATTTTAAATCTGATGTAATAGCTTTTTAAAGTAAACTATAAACTTGCAAAGGTATATTAGGAAATAGAACCAGTTCTTATATTATCTGTTTTCAAATGTTTTATAAATATATTTGCCTTAGAGTTTCACCACAGTACTTACTTCTCCCGAGCCTTTATTCCCAAGTTTATTTGGGGTCGGCTACTAGTTCAACCGGTTTTACCTGAATTTCAGTTTTTCCACGGAGCGACTGGCATCGGACCTCCGCAACCCTAAGGGAGAACTGAAATTCGAAGATTGAACTAGTTGTCAGTATATTTGAGGGCACTGACTTCCCAGTAACGATTGCCATAGATGTTCATGACAACCGGGACCGACGGCTTAACGTGCTCTCCGAGGCACGGGCGTGAATCACCCGCCAAACTTCCAAACTCCGGGCTGCTATTAGGAATTTCCTAAGAAAAACCCAAAAACACTTTTTGGCCCGACCCAGGATTTGAACCCGAGACCTCTTGATTAGCAGTCGCATACGCTAACCACTAGACCAACGAGGCAGTTTCACCACAGTACTGTACAATGTAATAAACACTTCATATTTCCTATACCTAATATACTTATGTACTTCGTAAGTATGAGGTATTGTAATTTCATGAACTTATTTCATTATTGATTTCAATTCATTTATGTAGTAGGTGTTTTAAAAAAATATTTCCTTCACATTTTCAGCATTACGTAATTGAAGTATTTATCCGTCTAAGTATAGAGTATTATTAGTCAATATCTAACCTTGAATATTGTTTACTAATTAATTGTCACTGTAAAACTAATACAGCTTGCGCCAACAACTACTATTCCATTTGTACAGAACAATATTCACACTTCGTATACAAAACTGATTAACACTGGCATCTTTGATTCTCTCTTAACTAATGACCATGCAGTTTACATTATAGTCTATTATACTCAGGCACTTGTTTGATGTACATGATTTACGCGTGTTTACTTAAAGGCGGTAGACCATGAAACCTAATAATGTAATAGCATCTTGTAATGTGCAAGTCACTTTGCCTGCACGAGCATAGTTTGCAATCCCAGGTGTTCTGTTACAGTGGTATCGAGTGCAAAGATGAGGTGTTCGCCGCACACCAGGTGCAGCACGCCGATCTGAAACCCGCCGTGCCATCAATCGTGCAGGTTCCTCAGCCAGTACCCCTGCCTGTGTCTGTGGACCCACCAGGCAATGGTGATATAGTTGCCATTATTCAACCCAAGGAAGAACGTCCCATACCCGTCACTGAACTGATATTCGCTCCGCGAAAGAAAGAAATGAACAAGGGCTATCTTATATTCACCCCAGATCAGGGCCGTACAAGTGAGTGGCTTTCGAACTTCCAAAGCTTAGGTATTCGTTGCTACTTTATATTTTCAAGTTTCGTCACCTTAAAATTTGTACGTGATAATAAAGGATCTGTTATTTTCAGTGCTTAAAGACGAGCCGGAAGATCTGACGCATTTAGCACCTACTGCAGGCGATGCTTGTATTCCTCTGGAGGACAGCACATTTGACATGTTTGATGATTTTATTTTGACTGATAACTATTGCAGTCTATTAGCCGACGATTTGGCTAACGGATCAGCTTTGACTCCAGATTCTTTGCTATTATCTTCGCCCGAACCACAGGTAAACGAAATTGTAATCTAATTACACATAAGTACACCATCTTGAACTGTGAGCTTTTCTAGCATAAAATTCCGTTTCAGGAAAATGATTCGTCGTGCGAACAGTCGTCTTTATTGACAGAGTTGTCCCTAGATGCGTTTGACAGCAACAGGTCAGAAAATGACATTGAGGTTGGAAATTCACCCTTTATTCCCACAAATGATGAACTGGCAGTTTTGGAACCAGCTGTTATGTGGGGAGCTCTGCCAGACAATGTTAGTCTAGCTAGACCTCAACCTACGGAGACACAAACAACGACGTCTGCACCAGCACTACAGCGTTTACTAACGGCTTCGACCACTGGACCACCACCACAGGATCTCTTAACGAATATGTACTCAGACTCAGGTACTTAACGGTAAACGGTTAAATATAATGATACAATATTTGAATATTCTTTCTTCATTTTCACTATATTTGTCATCAGGTCTAATACCCAGCAGAACCGTCGGCACATGGGACACAGGCGTAAAGAGGGTGTTGAAACAAGAACAGGAACCATGCGCGAAACGTGCTAAGCGTAGCCCTTCACCCGAATCGACGGCACCCACCTCAAACCCATCTTCCAGTGTCCTCATGAACCTCTTGGTGAGCGGATGTGACGTCGATGCCGGCTACATCTGCATGGTGCAATGCCGACCCAGACAAAAAGCAAAGGCTTGAGGCTACACTCTCATTAGGAAATAAACTGTGATAACGCGCGTCCAGTATTCAATCAAATGTCTAGAAAACTATTTCAGTGCTTCTCACAGACTTCCCCTGGTCGGATTTAATACGAATTAATGTTTAAGTACAATGCCGTCGATACATGTGATATTATCTTTTACATATGTACCAGTATCTGACTGAAAGTCGCATCAAATTTGTAATCAGAATCCTATGAGACAATAAGTGTCGGGCGCAGATTAAAGTCGAATGAAGGCACGGCAATTTAACCGTCAGGCCACACGAGGGGACATAATGTTAGGCCTGACTAGTTAATCTTCCACAGTGATTCAGTCTTGTGCTCGCGACACCAGAATATGTTTACATAGTTTTAGGCGGTTAAGAGAACCAGTGCTTTATTTACTTTAAAGCAATCGTTTGTTAGTCTTGAATTTAGTGCTTAAGTTCAACGTGGGCATATCGTGTTAATTATGTGATGAATCGGTCGAATCGTTCCTAGGTTATTAAGGTACTGCGAACCCCTGCATCCAATGAGGTGTTTTGGTTAGGAGTGTTGGGGGAATGCCGCACAACCCGTCTTATGTTCGCAACTCGAACTAAGTTAATTTTTATAGATTTATACTCCGTGGTTACTACTATTTATTTGTTACTATATGTTACGTGAATTTTAAAAACATTTTTTTACCTAGTACGATAGATTTTAGTCATACCATATTTTAGAAGAATATTTAGAACGTTATGTATTCTATTCAGAGTTTATGTGTTTATCATAGTACATTGTAGTCCCCGGCGAACTTTGAATGAAAGTTTTTCACTGCCAAATGATACAAAGTACAACTTAGAGCAAAGTAAAAGGTTGTATGGGGCCATTCTGGCGATATCTTACCGTACGCAAAAAATGAATATAAATAGTAAAGTGAATGTCTGGTGCACACTACATGCTTTCGCACCTGCCAACTATTCACTGAATTGCCGCTATTACGGTATTTCGTTAGTCTATAAAGCATTTGAAAGACCTTACATTGAAAAGAGCGTAAGGCGTCCTACTCAGTTTTAAACTAATAAATTATTAAAATAAATATACTATCGAATAATAATATACTCGGATTTAGATTTATTAAAAGTCTTGGCAAATGTCATCGCCTTAAATCAATATCAGAGGAAGTATCAAAACGTCAAATGTATTATAATAGAGTGGTTATTGATGCGTGGTCCTGTTTGTAAAAATTTGTTTTGATATGTTTATATGAAAAAAATGTCAGTAAGTAATTTTTCTTATGAAAGTGTTTTAATTAAAATTTAACATTTGACATTTTGATTCTGATCTCGAGAGATATAATAATCAAAATGAAAGACGTAATATATACATAGATATCATAACTTATCATCGTTATTATTGTAATAAATTATAAATGACTATTTGTGTGGATGATATGTAACTAAGAGTTGAATATTTTTCTGAAGAGAAATAAATATTATGAAGTTGACAGAAAGTATTTGATAATAAAGAAGAGAAAAATAATAGTTCTGATAAAAAGGTGCACGTTTTATTATTATGTTACCCTTTCCTAGATGGTCCTAGACTGTGGTTTGGTCAGATTTACATTAAGACGACGAAAAACGGTGCTAAGAGAGATAAGTTGACATTATAAAATGTGACTTTATCTCTTCAATGCTTTAAAAAATGTATAGAACCACAAACCATTCCTCAGTCGAGTTCCGTATTAGCATTATATGTATGGAGTATTAGCTTTTATTGACATTGAAAAATTATATGAAAACATACTCACATTACACAATGAAGAAAATATTAAATCGTTTGAAAGCTTTTTTCAGTTAACTTGGGATTTCTAGAACAAAACTCGTGAGACGTATCAAAATATTCCTGTTTTTATTATACGAATGTTAAAAACAAAATAGAACAAAAATTTTATAATCTTGATATTTTGGTATTCTATACCGAGACAAATAATATTATTCTAGTTTGAATCGTATTTGCATAATTTACATTAAAGTTGAAAAGTACATTCACAAGTATACCTAAGTATAAAACCCGTTTGTTGCTATGCACGTGGTCTAACAATTTAAAAATAATGAAATTGAGTGTTATGTAAATTATCATAATAGGTATGTTAGGGGGCGTCCATAAATTACGTGAGGTGTTTTTTTAAATTTTCTGTGCATCCCTCCCCCCCTGGTGAGATGTCGTGAGATTTCATTCAACCCCCTCCCCCATCCCCCAATCTCACGTGAGATTTTTCAAAATTTGGGTTTCTTACGTAAACCCGTTGGATTTTTATTGTAAAAAGAATAAAAAAAATAGTTCGTGCTTTTATTTACGACTAGTTAAGACTAGTAATCAATATTATTGAGAGTTTAATTATAAGTGTAATAAAAATTTAACAATAGAATACTTAAATCGTAACTACTGTGATTAAAAAACTAATTAGATATTCGTTTTTCTTATTTCTCTAATTCACTACTCGTTTCTCTAATTCAGTCCATGGAGAATCATGCGCGGTCTCAAGAGAGACTATTGGAACCAAACATGTCCATATGATTTTCATTTACGAATGAATTAGTGAATAATCTTAATCGTATTACGATTACGCTTAGGATTAAATCTTAAGCATGTACAATCTGGACATGTTTGGTTCCAATAGTCTCTCTTGAGACCGCGCATGATTCTCCATGAACTGAATTAGAGAAACGAGTAGTGAATTAGAGAAATAAGATGTTAGATGTTAAATGGACCAAAATAGTTTTTTTTTTTGTAGGAATCAGAAAAAATAATTGCGTGATATTTGCCGAGACCCCCCCTCCCTCCAACGTAAGATTAGATGAGATTTGACTCTACCCCCTCCCCCCCTTAAACATCTCACGTAATTTATGGACGCCCCCTTACGCGACTAATTTAATGAAATGAAGTATAATGCGACTATTTTTGTTGTCTCTGATTATCATAGTTTGTCATCATCGAAAGACTTTTCATAGTCCACTGCTGGATAAGATCTCTTCTTAGAAAATAAATTTCGACCTCTGCTCTACATAGCTCTTCAGACGGAATGTGTACTCGTATACTGTTAGTTTCAAGTTTTCTATTTTTAGACTTTAATACTTATACATATTATTGAAGCACTACAGGCGGCAAATTTGCATTTATCTATATATAGACTTGTTCAATACCATTTTTATTTAAATGCCAGTCTCCCGACATACCTACCCGTTACTTGCTAAGAAATCCCTCATCTCTCTGTTGAGTGTCTTAAGTTAAAATAAGTTTTTCTCTTGGGACGAAATTGTTTTTGCAAGTTGTAAGGGCAATAAGTAAAAAGAAAATCCCTTGTAAGCCGTGCCCCGGAGCGTTATGACCGTCCGCAGATAGGATACTCCCATAAAATGGCTGTTGACGCCGAGACTTCAGATGTCTCGTTATTTTTCCTTTTGAATTGTTGTAATACAATATTTGCGGATTTCACTAAGATCAACGACTGTGATACTCACAGAGAACATTTCAGACATTACGCGTTGATCGAAGTTGTAAAATTTACGTATGTTTCTATTTTTAATAAAAATAACAAATATATACCTATATGGTCCCATATATCACTCAAAAAAAGTTTGAGCGGTCACAACACCGATTTCTACTGCGCCGATTGTGTTTAAATTCCATATCGAACAACACTTCGTGTGATCGACAAATTTTTGTTCCGAGTCTAGGTGTTCCTTGTGTTTTTTTTCATGTACGTTTGTAAAGCGGGAGTTTTTTTTTAAGTTATTTACTCCAAAAAGTTCTGCATCGGTTTAGCTGAAACTTTAACACGATATACAAACCGTTCCAAAGATGGATTTTATCCATAATATGTTTTATCTTTTTTTAGTTCCTCGTTACTCACCGATTTGCAATAGTACAGCAATTTGCGATAGTTGAAGTGTTCTAGAGTACAGCTAGTTATGATATATGTAAAACATGGCGGTTTAAAGGATGGGTATTTCAACCTCTAAAGTTTTGACAAGAACAAGGGACATCTCAACTGTTGTAAATGCTTATGAAGTTCTAAAATGTATTTTTAGAGCTGTTTCACTATCTTCTTCAGAAATTAACTACTTCCATTTTCATGTGTCGTAGATTACTCTTGATTAATTTTCAAACCCTAAGCAAAATATCCCGTGGATACGATAATCCTCGGATATAACGGATGCTCCAATTATTGCTTGTGCGGGGTAATCTAAGCTTTACCCACATATCATGGCCTTCATTGAGACAAATGATATGACATTGTTAACGCTACATAGAAAGTAAACGTTTGTGTAGATAAATCTCTGTCTTTGTTTATTTTGTTTATTGACATATTTTTCGGTTGTTAAACAAGCATAATTTTAATAACCTGTTGGTCTAGTGGTTAGGAGCCTACACGCTAAGCCTAGGGTTCGATCCCTCCCTAGGCAAATAATTATTCGGTATTTAAGTGAAATTTGTCTAAGCCGTGTATGTACTTAGATATACATGTACGTATATCCGCAATCTAGTTATCATAGCACAAGTTTAGCCAAGTTTGAGATTAAACGGCCGTTCATGAGTTGTATGAAGTTATTATTAGACACTACCATCACCTACACACTAAATTTTGCTAGGTGGTCTTATTCTATTCAATTCTCCCAGCCTCCATAAGCAGGCAGAATGTTGCAGAAACATGTATGCACTCTCAATGAGGACGGTTGCCTCTACTCTCGAATTCTACTCATGCTTTCTATCAGGCTGAGTAGTCACTATGGTAGGCATAAATAAAAAAAAACACCAATTAATATCTGCCTGTCAATCATTTCTGTATTAAAAAAAATCTTCTATTAAATGTGTCTCATAAGTATACCCTTATTTGCAGTAGCATAAAAGCTAATAACATCACGTCGTTAGACTAAATGTTGCATTAAGTCATGAAACAAACATTAGTGCTAACGTTTTATAAGCAATTTGGTTATTTCAATAACCATACATTAGTCGTCAAACAGCAGTGCAAATTCTCATATAAAATGTCGATAAAGTTGAATGAAAACTCACTTGTAAGAGATTTATTTTACTACTATAACTAATAAAATGTGAAGAACAGTAAAATACTCTGAATCATCATCATCATCATCAACAGTCTTTAACAGTCCACTGCTGGACATAGGCTGGAAATACTCTGAATAATATATAAAAAAGTGATGAGTTCCGATCACAGTTTGTCTGTAGTTCTAAAACTAGACGCTTCAAATATGAATAATAAATAAATTTGAAACGAATCACGTACAGGGGTTCCAAACAGTTTCAATTGTCTTTTATTAAGACAATTCAAGGCCCATTCTACTAGAAGTCTATTGCTGATCATTACACCAATTCAAACATTGACAAAGAAAGTCCCCATTGGACAAAACCACTTTTGTAATTCAATACTAAAAGATACTAGTAAACAAATAGATGTATAGCTGACCCAAAATAATCTTGGGAAAAGCTAGGAAGACGATAGAACAAATAGATGAGTCCGCTGCGCGCTGTCGAGAGCGACACACGTGTGTATCGATCTCTCGCCGTACGTTTTTGTGACGTCACTTCGTCCGGTGCAGGCGCCGCTCGCCTCGCATTCCGAGCGAAGTGACAATAACAGCCCTGCGTATTGAACGCCGAACGACCGCGGTTGGCGCGCTAGCTAATTATTTGTTTATACTACGCACACATCAACGCCTTCGGATATCGCAAAGTACACTACCGTTCTCAGCCCCCGGTCTGCCACCAGCGGCAAGCCCCGGTGGGCTGGTTCAGTGGGTACTTTGTGCCGAAAAGTGCTGATTGTGTTGTGCATCAAGAAGCCGCGTCCCAATGTTTATTTATTTATTTATATATTCTATATAAACATCTGAAATGCCACTACCACCCGCACGCCGGGCAACCCGCCCGCAGCAACAAAATTCCGGGATCGTGAAGCGTGTCTACGTCCGCTCCCGAGGCGCCGCAGTATCCGCGCTGAACCGTGTGGTTGCTGTGGAACAAGCTTCGCTGATACGTCGACCCACACAGACATCACGGCCCAATCTAAATGAGCTGAGAACTCGGCCGAGTACGCCGTCCAGCGCTGTGCTGACTCCGGCGCCGGGAGCGGGGGAGGAATTTTTCACCCCCGCCGAGCTCTCATTACCGAAGACTCCGCCTCTAGCCGGTTCGTCGGCTGGTAGCCCACCCGCTCCTACACTGACAGCCGCGCCTGCCGCTGCTTTAGAAATTACACCACCTGCGTCTGCCTTCACAGAGGGGATACGATCGCTTCCGCAAAGACCAAAAAAGACGGCTATTCCCCCGCCGCGCTTCCCAGGTCCCCAAACCACTGTCGCACCCGACCGCTTCCCATCCCCACCACAAATGGAGAAACGGAGGGTACTCCTCATAACACCACCCTTTAGTCAACCGGCAACAACGAAAGGGTCGCCCATGGAAGTCATGGGGCCCACTTATGCCACTGTCGCCGCTGCACCCGTCACCGTATGTACCGCCGGTCCATCTAGCGACCGCGCTGCTGCGGACCCCGTTGTCACACCCACTACTTCATCCGCTGTCTCTGCCGCCGCCTCCGCCGTCGGCAATAAACAGCCGAACGCCCGATACCCGCCCTTAGTGGTCGAAGCACTCCCGGACTGGCCGACACATTTCCGGGAGCTTAAGAAACAACTTGGACATGCACCAAACGGACGACCTTTTGGAAAAGGAGTTCGCTTCATTCCAAAATCAGACCAGGAGTACCGCATCATCCAGCGGTACTTATACTCGCTGGAGGCAAGTGAGAATATCTCCTGGTTCTCATATTCCCTTCCTGCAGAACGTAGCCTAAAGGTGGCAATCCGTGGTTTGCCAGTAAATACTTCACCAGAAGATATCGAGGCTGAGCTCAAAGAACTCGGGTTTACACCGGAGTTTGTACGCCCCATTCGTGGCCGACAGGGTCGTCCCGGTTGTATATTTTTCGCGCAACTGGCGCGCACTGCCAACCTTACGCCGGGCATCTATGAAGTAACAGAACTTCTGTGTATGCCCGGCGTACACATAGAAGCATGGCGCGGGAAAAAGGGGCCCGCGCAATGTCACAGGTGCCAACAGTTTCGGCACTCGTCACATAACTGCCACAGGCCGTTCTCATGTGTGCGATGCGGTGGAGCTCATTCGGCCCGCGACTGCCCACGCCCTCTTGAGGAGCCCCCAACATGTGCGAACTGCGGAGGAGCACACACCGCAAATAGTGCCGCCTGTCCTGTATTTAAACAGGAAAGTCGAAACCGGAAGGCTGGCACCATTGCACGTACATCAGCAGCCGCACCGTACACAAAGAAACCAACAACTGTCGAGGACGGCAATGCACCCGCATCGCTCATGGCAGCTGCTAATCCACCAAAGGAAGAGCGTGCGCGCCGCAGGAGGCGACGCAATAAGAAAACCAAGGCACAGGCCGAAGAGGCAAACGCGCCCAGGAACAATATCCAGGAAGACGCCGTGGTCGCTGCCCCACCAGAGGGGACGAAGGCGAAGCGGACTGTACCTCCGGGACCGGCCTCCAAGCCGGCTTCGGTAAACCTGGACCCTAGAATTACCAGCGTCATCGGTACCTTACAAAAGGTGGTGGTGGCGTTATTGGAGAAACGGGATCCTATCCCGCTGATCCTCGATTGCATAGCAGAATTGTGTAAGTCTGGATCCGCGTAGACTACACATACTATTCTGGAACGCCGACGGGATGTCACCCGAGAAGACCAGGCTATTGAAATTGTTGTTGGCTAAACGGCGAGTGGATATAGCCCTGCTCAGCGAAACCCACCTCAGACCAGTAGACCAATTTAAAATGGGTGGATACCATGTCTACCGGGAGGATCAGCGTTCGCCAAGAGGGACCGCTTATAGGGGATTAGCGGTCCTGGTCAAGAGGAAAGTCGTCCACCAAGCGCTGCCAGTACCGACATTGCAATCTGCTTACGCTTTAGGGGTAGAGGTCTGCATCGGAAGCCAGCCCACCCGTGTGTTTGCGTTTTACAGGCCACCGGGACAGCGGCTCGCTGTGGCTGATATGCACACCCTACTGGAATCACCGCTGCCCACAATAATTGCTGGTGATTTTAACGCGAAGCACACGGCGTGGAACTCCAACTATACATGCCCGGAAGGCCGCCGCCTTCTAGATGATGCAGACCGAAACCATTACCAGGTACTAGGACCAGAGGTCCCGACGCATTACCCGTACTGCGCAGCCCACACACCGGACGTCATAGATTTAGTCGTTACCCGCGGCACTGACGCGGCTGTATATCTTGACGTCCTGGACGACCACCTCATCTCAGACCACCAGCCGGTGTGCTTGACTCTGGATGACATCCCACAAACGTTCCAGGTACCCCCTCGTTCACGCCAGGATTGGCGGGTCTTTACTGACTATATGGCAAAGCACTCGCCATCCCTCCTAGTGGAGACACTCGATGACGTTGAGAAGCTTGCGACGGATCTCAGTGCTACTTTACAGACCGCACTTCAAAAGTCGCAACTCAATGACACCACCTCAAGGAAACCTTTCAAGCCCTCAACCTACATCCTGGAAATGATCGAGAGGAAGAGGAAACTGCGTCGGCAATGGCAGATCACCCGATGTCCGATCATGAAGTCCCAGCTCAATGCTCTGGCTGCGAAAATCTCTGCCGCACTGGCAACTAGCACGACAGAGTCCTGGCAACGCACCATTGAGCGAGCTAGTGAAGACTGGTCGGGCATACACCGCCTGTGCCGCCAACTTTCAGGAAAACCAGCTCCGATTAGGCCCTTAATGGCCGGCGACGGAACCCCACGTTACCGTGCTGAGGACCGAGCGGAGATGTTTGCTGACTTTCTGGAAGCGCAGTTCCAACCGAATCCTGCCCACAATATGCAGCATGTAGCAGAGGTCGAGAGGAAGCTCGAGCTATACTTCGAGCAGCCGATAGCCCCTACTGAGGATCCCGTCATCTTCTCCCCTGGACAAATTCAGCGGATGATTCGCCGGATGCCTCTCCGTAAAGCGCCCGGTCCAGACAGAGTTACTAACGAAGCCCTGCGCCACCTACCTCCGCGAGCAATCGCGACGTTGGCGCGCCTCTTCAATGGCATTCTCCGCACTGGACACTTTCCCACCACATGGCGACTTGGCAGGGTCATCATGCTGCCCAAGCCGGGGAAGAACATCCTTCTACCGGGAAGCTATCGCCCCATAACGCTCCTCTCGACAACGTCGAAGCTGTTCGAGAAACTGCTACTGCTGCACATGACGCCACATCTTCAGCCACGCGACGAACAGTTCGGATTTCGCGCCGAACACTCCACTACACACCAGCTAGCGAGGGTACTGCACGACATAACGGTCGCGCGTAACAAGCGTGACCGGGTCGTTGCAGTCTTCCTCGACATGGAGAAGGCGTTCGATCGCGTCTGGCACGCCGGCCTGCTGTACAAGCTGTCCACATCTGCTACTCCCCGTCGAGTAGTGAAGATTGTGGCCACCTTCCTGCAAAACAGACGCTTTCAAGTGGCGGTTGAAAGTGCCCTGTCCACGGAACGACTGATCTGTGCCGGTGTGCCGCAGGGAAGTTGCCTGTCACCGGTGTGCTATTCCTGGTACACAGACGACATCCCCGTCACAGATGGCGTGAAGCTCGCGCTGTATGCTGATGACGCGGCCTACATGGCGATGTCGAAAAATGCCACCCACGCTGCAGCCAAATTGCAGCGCACACTGGACGCACTTCCCACCTGGCTGAAAGACTGGAGGCTCACGGTCAACGTGGCGAAAACTCAGGCGATCTCAATAGGAAGCGTAACCCTACCACAGCTAAAGCTCATGGGGCAGAATATCGAGTGGTCCACGACGGTAAAATACCTCGGCGTGACCATCGACCGCACCCTCTCCATGAAGCCTCATGTGAACAACGTCGTTGCCCAGGTACGTGCTGCACGCGCCCTTCTACGACCCGTCCTATCATCCCGATTGCCGCTCCGCGCAAAGCTTGGTGTGTACAAGGCGTACATTCGCACCCGACTGACCTACGGTGCCCCGGCCTGGTTCGCGCTTGTATCCGAGACGAATCGACGTCGGCTGCGTGCGCAGCAGTCGCTCGCACTACGCACTCTAACCAACGCCCCCCGCTTTGTGCGGAACAGAACGATTTCCAGGGACCTGCGCGTGGAGAGCCTGGATGATTTCGTAAGACGCCTGAGCACCAACCTGTTCGTACGGTCTGACGGCTCGCAAGCCCGTCATCTGCGTGAGCTCGCGCCCTACCATCGGCGACCGCCGGACAGGTATGGCCTGCCACGAGATCTCGTCTCCGTGGCAACTTCTACCGGACCATACCCAACACCCGACCTGGTGCTGGCTGACGGGCGCTCCGCAGGGTCCCCATCCCCCGGAGCTCGACCTCGCTAAGCACAGGTCACCACACTGGACAAGACCCGGGCGTTATTAGCAGGTTAGCCACTTCGTGTGGTCTACCTATCAAGGCACAATCTCGTTGGTAACGCCCCCCACCGGACTAACACCCCGGGACTACCATCACGGCCAGTCAGGCCAAACCCAGTGACCCGTCTGTAGTTGCAGGCGGCGCGGAATATCACTTTAACAGGCCTAACGCCTGGATAAGTTACCCCGAGACCCTAGCTGGGGTCTGCGAGAAGAACCACAAGGAGGACAAATAGATAATTTAATCAATTTAAACAGCTACTACAATATTTAGATGCCCGCATCGCCAACGTACCTACACTTATTAAAATGACATCAAAACAGTAACCAGTGATAAACAAACCATTTATCATGTGAGCTTATTTACGGTACTAGGTTATTTATATTTTTTCCATCGATTGTAAAACGCCATTCTTCATCGCAATGCACCAATGTGACGCAAAATTAGCCTGAAAGCACTTAGTAATATGAGTAGAAAATTAGGACAACAACCTTGTTCTTTATATTGGATTAACTTGGTAGAAAACACGCAATAGGTTCTAGCAAAAATTACCTATAAACTTATGATGATTAAGAATCTTCAATTAGTAGTACATTTGTTTTCATAGTTGAGATCTTGTCGTATGTTACACGTATCTGGTAAATCGTAAACAAAAAGTCGCGTATTAGAGTTAGTCTTCGAACTTGTCTTTAGTTACTGTGACATTACCTAATAATAAATATTCAGTGATAATTGTAAAAGACATTTTAAACTGTCACATTCTGTGATCAATGAACCCACGTACGGAAATTGACGCTATCACGTTATAGGTATTAAACACATATTGCGTAATCTTGTTTATTCCCAAACATGTACATAATTATAAGGTTGTATACATCAGAATATATTTTGTAAGTTACTTGTTTTATAGTTTCAAAGTCAAGGTTAAAGCTAATACTCTATTATATAAGCCACGATAGGACCTAAAACGTGCACCTTTGTATATGTTTTTTCTAGAACTATTAGAATGTAACACATCATCCACAAATTAGTTATTTTGTAATGTAAAATATATAGACATAAAAACTAATCTACTGCTTTATATTTTACAGGATATCCAACAGAAGATACCACAGATCATTCCTCAACAACTAACTCCTAACTACCAGATGACCAGGAACCAGCAACCTATCATCCAGAATACAAGCAGGAATAATATTCCATTGTCGGTTATAAATGTCTTACAGGGTGTTACCAACAAACAAATGATACGTACCAATACACAAATGAATCCACATATTCTACGTGCAAACATGACCTCCTCTCCAATGTCTCCGTTGAGCCTAAATGTAAGCCCAATGTACTCCTTACCGCCAAGTCCTAATAGCTACAACAGTCCCGCTATAAGCCCGGCTCAAAGGGAACGTGTCATGAGCCCATATTCCACTCCTCAATCTATGTCTCCAGTCGGACAGTTCCAACAATATAGCCCTGGAAGCAGGATTATGTCCCCTGTGGGCGTCATGCATGGATGTGACCCTTACCTCACAAACAAAATGCAGCCGAGCCCAGGATTTCTCCACACTCCGGAAATACAGATTCTTGATTCCGTGACTCTGACCGGGACAGATTTCTGGCCTGAATCAGACATGATGCAAGGCACAAACGACTTGCTCGCTGCCTTAGACGACGTAAAATTAGTTTAGTGTTAAGTTATAATACTTTTGCATGTGAAGCAGTGATTGTGAAGAGTGATTTCTCAATTTAGGAACTGTGGTTGAACTATTATAATTTCCAATTTTACATCATTTAAGTTCGAAATGTTGTTTAGAAACTCAATTCTTGACACAAACATTCCGATTGCAATTCTCTTATTTGGAATTTATTTTGTTGAGAATCACTCAAATGAATGCAGGGTCGCGCAAACACTAGTAACAATAAACCCAAAGGGATTCCACGATTATTTCCTTGTCACGGTCGTAAAGTATTTTTTGTTTGGTTAACAGCCGGTCTCAGCTAGCTAGCTATCGATTTCAAAGCAATTGTTCTCAACTTGGTGCGTATTTCATGTCACGTGGGGTCCTAGGTAATGCAACATTGTTACTTAGATTAACTGATATTATGGTACGTTTTAATATAATGCCTACCATGTATTATATGTATGTCTAAGTTTTGTCAAAGTGTGTGTGTACTTGTAAATTAGCTGTAGTGTAACTTTATGACACTATTACACTGAAAACACCAAGACAGGAACATGATGTGAATATTAAAGTCAAAAATTTATTAAAGATTTTGATACAATATTTTATACGAATTGTTGAAAATCCAATATATTTATATGTCATCTCATACTATGCACAGTAGTGTATCTCGCCTACCTAATACAATCGATACCACTATGTATATCTTGGATGACGGAAGTGTTACAAATCTAGTATAGATGCATGGTTTGATCTGTGCAGTGCCTAAAATGTTTAAAGTTTTATTTATAAATTAGTTTCTGCGGGTTGTTCCGTCTTTATACCGCTGAATCTCATCATACTAAATACTTATTCCACATTCGTCCCACCTTTCAAATTATTGTAACTTATCCCAATTTATATTCTTAACTTATCGCAACAAGTACTAAAAAATTACAGAAACATGTACTTTGTTTGATTTGTACTTGACCTTAAAACTGTTAAAATTTCTATGTTCATACATTCAAAATCTAGTCTCCTTCTTTAAAAAATTACAAGTATTTAGTAGGTATTAAGATTATTTTTATGTATATGTTTATAAGGTTTTTTTTCTCGCTTCAATTTATTCTCTTCTTGATATAACTCAATGAAAAAGATGTCAATTGTTTTCAAACTATACGCAAAAGCGTTTTTATAAGAAGTTGTCATATCAGATGAGTTAAAATTCGTATATTGAATAAAAAGGATTAAGTTAATAAACACTGGATGAATGTCAAATAAAAAACTGTAATGAGTTCAGCAAATAACCAAGTGGGATGAGATTCAGTGGTATGAAGACGGAATAACCCGTTCATGCCTATTATTATCGTATTATAAAAAATGATAATAATATGTAAATACATGTCAAAATCTTTTCAAAAAAATTAATTACATATAATTATGTATTTATATTATTCAGCATAGCAATCCGATTTAACAGTTACAAGAAATTGTTTAATTGATACATATATAGAATGAATAATAACAATTTATTTTAAATATTATTATTGCATTGATATTTCTCAATTTGATATATATAAGTAAATATAAAGGAAGCTACCGAAGCTATATTATTTTTAATTTATATTTTATGATCAAATCGTATACTCATTTAGATGATAAGAAATCATAATCTTGTGTATTTGAAATTATTTTTATATATGTCTCATATGTTACAGAACGTTCTATTTATTTGCACAATCACTGCCTTTTAATTCATTATATTGTGACGACTAGATGTTTAATGGTTTGTTTCAATGCATTTTAGTTTGTGGGCATCGTAAATAGAGAAGCAACGATCATTACGGGTCGATTTCGACCGGACCACTTATTACATACGAGAAAATAGTACTATCTTATTTGGAGGTGTAGGAACCGGCTTCAATGACTGCGAGTAACTCACTCAAGTTTTGAAGTAAAGATTTGAAAATTTTACCACTCATAAATTAAAGTTATTGCTTTCACTTCATTTAAAGAAACTGGACGCTTACAAAATGTAAATTTATAAATGTACCTATAGTCAAAATAATTACATAATACAGTCGTATTCACTATTCTTTTGGGAACAGCCGTTATTTCCATAAAAGAAAACATTAAAAACTGAATGAAAATTAAAAAAAAATACAAAATAAGATCAATTTTTTTTATTCAAATCGTAAAAAAAGACATTTCGTTTCACTGCTGTTACTGTTTCATTTCTTTCAAACTTGTCGGAATACAATCTTACTGGTCAGTTACTCGTAGCACCAATAATATGTAATGAATAAATTAGTGAAATAGGTCGCTATCTTTTACAGATTTATAATATATACTAGAATTCGCAGCGTTTAACATAAACAGCTTTACATGAGTCGGGCCTTATGTTAATTTCGTCAGGTACCTAGTTGTCCACATGCACTCGAATATCTGTATTTCTATATATTTCTTGTTTAATATGTCGCGATGAATCTAAATATGAAAACCCTAAAGTTGCTATTAAGTCCTTTACATGCCCGTCAGCAAATCGGTTAATGAATAGCCTCTACTAGTTTCAACTAATGTTACATATAAGAAAACTGTTTTTTAAACATAAGTTTGTTAAATGTTTATGTCACATACCGTACACAATAAGTACAATCATCAATCTTCTATAATTATATAAATAATGCAATTATTTTCTTATAATTTAAATCTCGATAGATTATTATACTTTATTAATATTTAGTTTTAAATTAATTTTAAGCGGGATGTTTAATCACACGACTCAGCATTAATTATTGAATTTGATTTATATTATGATTGCTTCGAAATAAAGAAGGTTATGGAGGTTTTGTTAGAGTAAAAAAAAATTTCTTGTTTATGTGTAAGAGTTGGAGACTTGTGGTAGGATTAAATCGTTAGATGCATCTTTTAGTTGTGCAAATTTGAAATCTATATTCGTAATTGACAGAATCAAGTATTTCAAAGTGGAAATTATGAAGGCATATCTAACAATTTAGTTCTTTAATTACTCCGGTTTTTTTTAAATACAAACGCGCACCCAAAAGTATAAATAAATGAGCACATCTATCGATCTTTTAATGAATTGTTATATTATATAATTTCGGTAATTAATTAGTTTGTAAGATTTTGTTGGTAAGTGCAATCTGAATCAAAAAGCTTCCTGACTATCATATGTTTGCACATTTCGCTTTGTTGTTCTAAATATTATTTCCTCTTTAGTCCGATGTGCCATCGAGTGTTACTAACAGATTCCTCAGCGGTATCTTTCGTAATAAAACGTCCATCTCGTAAAATTTTATGAATTTTTAAAATGTAAATATAAATCAAATTGTTTTATATATTTAGAGAATAAATTACTGTCATTTAAATACTTGTTTTACTTTTTATAAATGATAATGATAAGACAAACCTAGTTTAAAACATCTATAATTTGCTCTTTGGTGTGCCTATGTCCAGCTGTGGCCTAATATAGTCTAATGACTATAGTTGGTCTAGTGGTTTGCGTGTGCGGCTGCTCATCAACAGGGCTCGGGTTCGATTCCCGGGCTGGATCAAATATTTGTGTTATCCACAAATATTTATTTCGGAGTCTGGGTGTATGTATAATATGTATGTATTTACAAAAAAAAGTATGTTTATTTATTTATATCAGTTGTTTAGTACCCATAATACAAGCTCTGCTTAGTTTGGGTCTAGATGATGTTGTGTGTAAGGTGTCCGAAATATTTATTTATTTAATGATGATGATGACTAAGAGACCTAAAGTAAGAAACGTTAAACTTCTTCTTCCTAGCCTTCCAAGATTATTTGGGGTCGGCTTCTAGTTTACCTGAATATCAGTTTTTTAGAAGGCGATTGGCATCGTACCTCCGAAACCCTGAGGGCGAACTGAAATTCAGAGGTTGAAATCATGAGAGTAGCTAGAATTTTTTACTAGGGGGGCAGCTTTCAAATAGCTGTCATATTTAGTACTACTGGCATATAGTAAACAATGTAATGAACATTTCAAGGGGGCAAAGAGATAGCTAGGGGGGCAGTGCCTCCCCTAGTTATCTCTTAGTAGTCAGTATATTTGAGGTTGTTACTCGTCAGAATATTTGTGAACACTGGCACTGACTTCCCAGTAACGATTGCCGTAAATGTTCATGACAACCGGGACGGCTTAACTGCTGAGGCACGGCTATGTAGATTAAAAAGGGAGAATATAGTTATTGACTTCCACCACTGTTTATTTAACCACACCAAACTTTAATTACTAGGACTACTGTTGTTTACACTGCTAACTGCGACCTTGCTGCCGGTCACGCTCAACGAAGGTCATTACGTTACGATAACAGAAGACCCGGAAGGAAAGTCTTATGACTGACAACTGTCGCCAGCGATCGAGTGCGTCCTACGACATTAACAATAAATCTATAGATAATAAAAGAGGTATAGCTCCGCATTCTCAGGCAGGGATCATCTCGAAGGCAAGGTAATAAATATATAAATGGACTTTAGAATTTCTTGATGTGTTTTCAGTCGGTTCGATTCCGACGCATTGAGTGCAGAGGTCAGAGGCTCTTCCACATAAAAAATAATGTTCGTAAATTTGGTAAAAAAAAAAAACTTGTTCCTCAGAATCATGACGCATTTTTGCTGCAAAAAGAGATTTATAATTGTTAATTACTTAATTTGTTACCAAAGTGTACCTACTACTTGTTAATATTACCAGTGTCAAATGCATATTATGCATACTAATAAATAATATTATAATACGCCTTCACGGCTAAACCGCGACACCGATTTCAATGAAATTTGGCTTGGAGTTACTTTGATTCTTGAGGAATAACATAGGCTACTCTTTACCGCCATACCTAGCCGACATACGAGGACGGAGCCGCGCCCAAAAGCTAGTGCCATATAAAGAAACAAAAACAAATATTACTTTCAAATTCTTTTTTCGAAATTATGGTCGCAAAAGTGGACCATATTTTTAAGAAATCGATAAATCAATGTATGTATGTGATAACGGGAAGACTATTTATTTTGACGCAGACAATGATGAGCATTTGGTTTGGCAATTATGTTTTATGGATTAAATCTGTAGGTCACAGATAAGATTTTATGTGTTTTAGGACTCGAACTTTTCTTATTAAGTATTAATATCATAACTAATTTTCTAGAGAAAAGAGACTGACGAAGTCAACGACTCGACGCATACTCTCACCAAACTGCCTTCTCTACATAATGAGTTTTTATTACAAATTAGGCAAGTGCTTAGATGCTATAAAACGTCTTAATGACGTCATTTAAATATGTCTCAAAAGAAGTGATACCTACACAACAAAAGTACTCGGCTTATATCTACAAGGTTGAAATTAATGATCTCTCAAAATTCATCTGGGTGGCGGCTGCACATACCGTTAAAACAGTTAAATATTAAAGCTAGCTTTATATGTACTTGGCTAAGTAGTATTTTAAAAGCAACCTTTATCTCTTTCAAATAAATGAGTGAGAGAGAGAGAGAAAGAGATTACTGACTTATACATATATACATAAGTATGAGAGCAATATAAAGACTATCATAAAGTGAAAAGCGCTCATAGCCAAGGTGGCCGTAGGTAATTGGAACCAATCAATAAATAAATTCCTTTTACAAATAAATAAAATTGAAGTGTCTGTTCGTGTTTGTACGTGATCAGATAGCCGATAACACAAGGAGTAACTGAGAATATTTTTTTAGACTACAAACTGCAACAATAACCGCGAACTGCAACATTAACCGCGGGTCTCAGCAATTTTTTTTTTTTTAAATTCTGAATTATCACTTCATTGTTTAATTTGAAACCAAATTTCAATTAGTAGTTTATCATCTATCACTGCTAAAATGGGCGATTGGCAAAAATGTCGTCTATGCACTATGTCACTTGCAAAGACAAGAAACTTGTAACAACCCGTCTGGCCTGCGTGGTATAGTAGGCCAAAACCTATTTTCTAAATAGAGGCCAATGTCGAGTAGTAGATTTTTAAAGGCTGTTTATGATGATGACGATGATAAAGCAACGTAAACAGAAACGACGCTTCAAAGAGAAGGAAAACTCGCATCACACGGTGTACCAATACATCTGGCCAGCGTGCTTTAATATAGTCGGCCAAAATATTTCTAGAGACTCCCATAGCCGTACAGCAATGTATTATTAAAAGCTATTTATAATGCTATAACAGTTCCGAGGTAGAAAACGACTTCATCAGTTCAGTGTTACTTTTGTACGCTTCCGACTGGTTATACGTAGGTATATTATTATATATTATATAACATGTAGGTAGTTTAAATTTAGATTAAATTCGATGTCAATAGACACACGTTGTAAACAACTTTGTTAGATTTGGCTGCTGGGTTTATTTTTATTGTGTAGCCTAGAAATGTCATTGTAAAGTTAACTTATTATGATAGATTAATTTTTTTTTGTCTAACAATGTTCTGCTAGTTTTCATACACATAGTTTTTGTTGTACAGCGGGTCTTATTCGTCATAAAATGAAATAAAATAATACGAAAACTTTTATTTGAAGATGTTTCGAATAAGTCTTCGTCACAGGCAAACTCTTGTAGTTATGTATGTTAAAAATAAAACGCATGCATTGCCTTGTGTGGATATCGTGGACATTATCTGTCATTGGATTTTTTTTTAAATTAATATTCATTGTTAAAGCAATAAGAATAAAATGTACGTTCTATTTTAAGCTGTGTAATGGGCAACAGATTTTTCCACTGCATAAATTATGAATCAATATTATTAACAAGTTTAAATCAGAACATGAATCTGAACCTACTCTTTAATAATTAGTTTTCTTCACTGTGTTTTGTAAACATGAAAATTACGAAATTCATATCTATATAAAATAATAACTACATATAAATAATACACGCAAGTTTTATCACTTGTTATGTCAGTGACCTTTATATCGGATGTTCTAAAAGTAGGTACATCTATCCACAAACATATAAAATACAAATGAAATTCAAGCATCTGTTTGTAATTTTAATTAAACAGCTTTTCCCTAAATGTGCATCAATGCCGGCTTTTCTCTGGAATCGCTGGACCTATTTCGACGGGACTTTCACAGACGGGACTTGGTAATTTGGATTTAATTTATTTTAGTAAGACTCCCAGTTACTTTTCTGCCTGAATTGCCTGATAGAAAGCATAAGTAGAATTTAATAGTAGTGCCAGTAGTGGTCACCATACTCATTGTAAATGCTGACAATGCAGCATGGTTACCGCACTACGCTGGCCAATTGAGATGCTTCAGCATCAATAGAGCATCGGTCTCACACCCACTAACGAGCCTCGACAGTACGAATGCTGTTATTTTAGTTTATATTTCTTGTTATAAAATGCCATAAACAATGTAACCAAAAATTGTAAAAACAATGTTGGAAAAGAGTGTCCATGGAGTTTCTTTTCTGTTCTTCTCCATAGGATCTACGAATTGGAACAGACAATTAGCTTCACGACTGACTACTGACTACTTGACGTTTCAAAAGTGCCGTTGTATTGGTTTATTTGAAATAAAAATGGTTTGATTTGATTTGTGAGAGGGTAGTATCGCAACTTAGTATTATCTTCACTAATTTTAAAAAGCATAGGGTTTATTTTTTAACTGTACCTACGCAGTACATTTGAAATTGTGAGGCGAATAAAAAAAACATGTTTGACCAAATGCCAATTTTTGTGTCACTAAACCAAGTCGATACATAAGGAAAACGAGACACAAAAATTCTCAGGAAGTCTACGATTTATCTGTTTAATGGGGCTTAACTAAGGACCACTTTACCCTACTTCCTCGCATAGGGAGTAGACGTTGAAAAATTACTCTGTTCCTTAAGTACAGTCGTCAGTAGAAATATACGTAAGTAACATTTCTAACCTAACTGAACTGACCTTAAACGAACTTGATGCTTTGCCAGAAGCAAAAAACTTGAAATCGTTGGGTGACCTTAATGCAGCGCGTTGCAACGTTAAAGTAACTAGACCACAATATGAATGAATAAGTAAATAATAATCTATATTTGTCACCACAATATCTTACAATTAAATGCTTAGGATATAAATAAATAAATATTTTCGGACATCTAACACACAGCACTTAACGCCAAATAGCTTCAAACTAAGCAGAGCTTACAATATGAAAGCTAGATATAATAATAGAATACTGAGATACCTCTTTAGGGTTCCGAAGTATATCACTCGGAACCCTTATAGATTCGTCATGTCCGTCTGTCCGTCCGTCCTCTTCAAGAAAGATGAAACTTTGCATGAATATGTGTTGTAATTAGGTCGACAAAGTGCTACAATAAAATTATAAAAAATATTTTTATTTGGGGTACCTCCCCTACACGTAAAGTGGGGATGTAAATTTTTTCTCGCGGCTACCCCATCGCATGGGGTATCATTAGATAGGACTTTTAAAAATAATAAAGGATTTCTAAGAAGATTTTTTAGGGTTCCGTAGCCAAATGGCAAAAAACGGAACCCTTATAGATTCGTCATGTCTGTCTGTCTGTCTGTCCGTCCGTATGTCACAGCCACTTTTTTCCGAAACTATAAGAGCTATACTATTGAAACTTGTTAAGTAGATGTATTCCGTGAACCGCAATAAGATTTTCTCACTTCATTAGATAGGACTTTTAAAAATAATAAAGGATTTCTAAGAAGATTTTTTAGGGTTCCGTAGCCAAATGGCAAAAAACGGAACCCTTATAGATTCGTCATGTCTGTCTGTCTGTCTGTCCGTCCGTATGTCACAGCCACTTTTTTCCGAAACTATAAGAGCTATACTATTGAAACTTGTTAAGTAGATGTATTCCGTGAACCGCAATAAGATTTTCTCACAAAAATAGAAAAAAAACAATAATTTTAGGGGTTTCTCAAATTTTTTTATTTTCATCAAACCCATTCGTGTGGGGTATCTATGGATAGGTCTTCAAAAATCATATTGAGGTTTGTTATATCATTTTTTTCTAAACTGAATAGTTTGCGCGAGAGACACTTCCAAAGTGGTAAAATGTGTGTGTGTGTGTGTCCCCCCCCTGTAACTTCTAAAATAAGAGAGTGATATAACGTGATATGACGTCATAAATCGTAAACCGCATTTACGTTTCATTAAATCAATAGACTATTATTAAAACATCGATCTAAGTTACAACGAACTACAAGAATTTTTAGATGATGTTACTTGCTTCTACGGAACCCTTCATGGGCGAGTCCGACTCGCACTTGGCCACGTTTTATTGATTTAGGTATTCGTTTGCGATAAATTCCACTTTAAAGGGCACTTTTTTGTGAAAACGTCATACAAAATTAACGCATTAATACGTAAACATAATAATTATCTATTGGATACGATTTTAAATCCACTTGCCATTAAGGGTGACTGAGGAACCCTTTCCTGTGCGTAGCCTGACACGCACTTGGCCGATTTTTTATAGATGCATAGACATTGTACATAGAAAACATTGAAACTCCGAAACTTCAACGCTGCTTCAAAGAAAGAGATCTGTCGCAGAGTGTGTCTGCCATTGTTGATGAGATCACTGTCGGTATGGAATATTATATTCCCCACAGTGATGTCGTCAGCACGAAGACCCGTCCCTGGTTCAATAACGAGTGCTCTCATGCGGTTGCACTTAAGCAATCAGCCTATCGCGCATGGGCCAGGGCCCGCGCTCAAGGCGACCCTGACATCGATCACTTCAAAGCGGCGTTTAACAAAGCCACAAGGAATTGCAAGAGGGCTTACAAAAGAGCGGATGCCCAGCGCATTGCGCAGATTGGCCAGGAACTCATTTCTCACCCTACGGGTAGCCGTAAGTTCTGGCGACTGGCTAAAGCTGTGCAAGCTAACCACTGCCAGCCCTCGCTACCGCCGCTTAAATATCCCGACGGAACACTTGCTCATGAGCCGTAAGAGAAAGCGCAGTTGCTTGTCGATCTCTTTGCGGCTAACACCCGAATCGATGACCGTGGCGTGCATCCGCCTACGATTCCGATCTGCGACTCCACTATGCGGGACATTCGTATTCGGCAAAGGGATGTCTTTGTAGAGCTGCGGTCACTAGACGTTCGGAAAGCCAGTGTACCCGACGGTATCCCAGCGGTGGTTCTCAAGAACTGCGCCCCAGAGTTGTCTCCAGTATTGACGCGCTTGTATCGGCTGTCTTATTCCTCAGGAATTGTCCCGGAGGCCTGGAGAGAGGCGAATGTTCAGCCTGTCCCCAAAAAAGGCGAGCGCTCCGATCCGGCCAATTACCGACCAATAGCCATCACTTCCATTCTCTGCAAGGTGCTCGAACGGATCATCAACAGACAATTGGTCAAGTACCTAGAAGATCACTCCCTACTAAATGATCGGCAATATGGATTTAGGCCGAACCGATCTACGGGTGATCTTTTAGCGTATGTAACACACCTTTGGGGTGAGGCTATTGATAGGCATGGCGAGTCATTGGCAATCAGCCTCGACATGGCCAAGGCCTTTGATGGGGTCTGGCACCAGTCGCTTCTCTCCAAACTTCCCACATTCGGCCTGCCCCGCAAACTCTGCGACTGGGTTGCCGCCTTCCTGCACCAACGCCGCATTAGGGTCCTTTGCGACGGCGCGGCCTCTGATTTTAGACAGGTAAACGCTGGTGTACCTCAGGGCTCCGTCCTGTCGCCCACACTGTTTCTTCTGCATATCAATGATATGTTAGCCCTTGGCAACATACATTGCTATGCAGACGATAGCACAGTTCATGGGCGATATTTTGGACACCCTACAGCCAAGCTAGCAGACATTGAGGAAAAACGGCGAGAGCTTGTCGCTGAGCTTGACCGGGTTCTCGGCCGCATCTCTCAATGGGGAAATGAGAATCTGGTCGAGTTCAACGCCAAGAAAACACAGGTATGCGCGATCTCTACCAAGAAGTCTCCCTTTCTTCCCCTCCCTACTTTTCAGAGCACTCAACTGCCACTGCAGGATAGGCTCAGTATCCTGGGGGTGGATATCTGTCATGATCTCAACCTGCGTGAATACATTGAGAGCGTCATTAAGGCGGCATCGCGGAAGTTGGGCGTACTGAATAGGGTGAGACGTTTCTTCGCGCCCGAGCATCTGTGTCTTCTTTACAGGACCCAGGTTCGTTCGTGCGTGGAGTACTGCTCTCATCTTTGCGATGGATCCGCCCAGTATTTGTTTGACGCTCTCGATCGGTTGCAGCGGCGAGCAATCCGCATTATCGACAGTAACGAAGTCACCGAGTCCCTTGAGCCCCTGCAGCTGCGAAGAAATGTCGCCTCCATGGCAGTCCTCTATCGCTTACATCATGGAGAGTGTTCTGAAGAGTTGTTCCAACTGGTCCCCCCTTCCCCTTTCCTAAACAGGACAACACGTGCCGGCCTCGGAAGCCACCGCTTCAGAGTGGCTGACATACGCTCTCGAACTAAACGGTTCGGCTCTTCCTTTCTGTGCCGAGCAGTTAAAACCTGGAACTCTCTACCAGCGCATGTGTTTCCTCCCTTCTATGACCCCGGGTCCTTCAAGCGGGGCGTGAAAAAGCATCTTACTAGGCCGCCACAGTGTGGGTCACCGTACTGCACTGTCCGTTGTGGCAGTGAGGATGGTGGCCTTCACTTCTGGATTCTGTTCATGCTTTCCATCAGGCAGGGCAGAGTCATTTTGGCAGCTAATAAAAAAAAAAAAAAAAAAAAAAACTAATATTTGTAGATTACATTTGGTCCGACCCAGGATTTGAGCCCGAGACCTCAAAGCGCAGCAGTTGCATACACTACCACTACGCCAACGAGACAATATACCTCTTCATCGTGTAAGTAAATGCTTAGGTAACGAAAATGTTATTGCTAAAATTTCTTGCATAGTAGATCAGGTACAATACAGGTACATCTGTAAGATGTATTAATCTATCACAAGTGTAAGACCCAATTGAACCTATTGAAGACCTAGCTAGGGCCTAACTACCTAGTAATTGAATAACTAAAGTGCAAAAGGCATATTGGTCAAAATGTATTTCTTTCATCATTGAGTAAACTAGTGAGTACCTCACCTACATGTATTATTTTGAAAGGCATACACTGATCACCTGATTAATTTTTATGAATGTATATTTGAAAACAATGAATTATAAATTATGACGAGTTATCGAACAAGACATGTATGTATTACTTCAGATGTTGTTTTTGTTAGTGGTAGTTACAAGTGCTGCCATCTCTGCCGTGTTGTTGAAAACAAGTATGACAACTTTAAATTACAGTAATGCGCTTTCTAAGCAACAGATGGCAGAAGAAACAGTAACATTTTTTAATATTTATTTTTTGCAACATTATTAGAAGAAGCTTTGTTGTATTTTGATAGTTTTACTGAATTTGATTTCTCAATACATCGAAATTTGTATTTTCTGCATTACAATATTAACGTTTTCATCAGTTTTCTGTGTGTAACGGCAAACGCAGGATGAAGAAGGTTTGATTTGAAATAAAAAAATGTATTGACAGTAAACGTCAGTAAACGTCATTCATAATTTGTTGCCTAAGTCGGTCGTTGAATTTTAAGTTATTTTTGTGCGTGTTTAATATGATTTCGTGTAAATGGAATTGAAGATTCTGATTTTTAGAAGGAAACGTTGCAGTGAGGTTTAAAAGTTTTGTACTTGTGCTTAAGTGTAATTAGAAAACATCAATGGCTTCAACACCAAAACAATTGAACGGGAAACCAACGAATAGTAACGGCTCTCTGGGAAAGCGGAAGAAAACTCGCGGGAGTCGAGGTTCCTACCTATCCAAATGGTTAGATAAGACTATGCATCACGTTCAAGAGTCGACGCCCAGTATGGATACTTATGAAACTTTCGTAAATCCAAATGCGAACTGGCACTTAGGTAGTTCTCAATTCGCACCTGGATATGAGCCCTATAGACATATGTATCCTTGTGCACCTGAACCAATGTCGCTGCCCACGATGTCTGCGTACTGCAACCCACCTGTGATGCCTTTTTATGGGCCGGAATACCGGTATATGCCGAGTGTAAACAAGAGCATCCAAGTGCAGAGGCCGAGA
The DNA here is from genome assembly GCA_932526445.1 of Phragmatobia fuliginosa. Classification (NCBI taxonomy): domain Eukaryota; kingdom Metazoa; phylum Arthropoda; class Insecta; order Lepidoptera; family Erebidae; genus Phragmatobia; species Phragmatobia fuliginosa. The sequence goes on along the minus strand of OW052074.1, from coordinate 6,785,206 downwards.
CTTCGTCGGCGCAGCGAGAACAAGGCCGAAGAAGTGAGAACTGAGAACAATACTCCGAGAGGCACACCTACACATTCTCACCCAACCAATTACCTACATCCAAAGAATTTATCAGACAGCCAAGACTTTCAAAGCTTGCCTCCTATTGTTACGTCAGCTGGAGACACAAACTCCAACAGTGATATGAACATGAATGATAAAGATGATGGTAATGCAAGAAGATTTAGTGACCCCTGTGTTAGAGGCTTGCCTGATGTGGCTAGGCCTGCTAATGGAGATGTGGACTCTGGGTCTGAGGCCAGTTCAGACATGTCAGGCAGTCAGGTTGGCAGCCGGTTATTGACATGTCTCTTGGACCAAATAGCAACTCTTAAAATGGCAAATGAAAGACTGAGTAAAGATTTAATGGATACCAAAGGTAAGTTTTCTAAATCTATTCAAATAAATAAAATTAAAATATCTTTATGTAATATCAAATGAATAGTTTTTTTATTATTGATTATCAAAATATATACAATACTAACATCAAAAAGGCAATGACTGTCTGTTTGTTGGACAGGTCTAGGCGGTAAGCTTAGGAGTATTTTTTTTAGACAAGCTTTGCTCTGTGGCATTACTCATAATAACAATAGTCTATACTAAAATGATGAGAGGTATAGTTTGTGAGGTTGTAGAGGGTAATCTCTGCATCTACTGTACTTATTAAAGTAAGGGAGTCAATATTTGAGTGTCAGGTTATATAAATATATATATAAAAATGAATTGCTGTTTGTTAGTCTCACTAAAACTCGAGAACGGCGGGATGGATTTGGTCAATTTTGGTTTTGAATTATTTGTGGAAGTCCAGAGAAGGTTTAAAAGCTGAATAAATATTAATGTAGTTTAGGTCTTCTATTTATCGATCGAAGTCGTATGAAGTCTGTCGGGTCAGCTAGTAGGCATACGGCAAAATCTTATATACATATGAAAGGTGAGTATTTTATACTCATATTATTATAATGGTTAGATGGTCTCTGTTAATAATCTCAAATAATATTTAAGTATTAGTTACATGTGGCTTAGCATTCCTTAAATATTTTATAATAATAGCATTTATAAAATACTTTGTTTAGTTTTTTTATTAAAATAATATTAAATTCTAAACCTCTAATTTGTTTGTAACTGTTAATTATAACTTCCTTAATTATATATATATCTATAATGCACATTGTTATGATATATTTATATTACGTAACTGAAATTTTTTTAATTAATGCATGTTTTAAATATGATAAATTAATATAGCATAAATGACTACAATTTAAACCAATATCTGTTCTATAGGATCTTCTTCTTCCTAGCCTTATCCCCAATATTATTTGGGGTCAGCTACTAGTTCAAACAATTTTACCTGAATATTAGTTTTTCTCGGAGCGACTGGCATCGGACCTCCACAACCCTAAGGGAGAACTGAAATTCGAAGGTTAAACTAGTTGTCAGTAAATTTGAGGGCACTGACTTCCCTGAATAACGATTGCCATAGATGTTCATCACAAACTGGGACCGACGGCTTTACGTGCTCTCCGAGGCACGGGAATCACCACTTAACTTCCAAACTCCAGACTGCTAATAAGAATTTCCTAAGAAAAACCCAAAAAACACTTTGGCCCGACCCAGGATTTGAACCCAAGACCTCTTGTTTGCAGTTGCATATGCTATCCACTTTCCACCAACTAGGCAGTTCTATAGACTATTATGATTATTGTGTATGTTCATAGACCAATACTGGAAAATAAAAAGAATATAAGAATCCAACTCAACTAATAAATTTATAAGGATAGATACTCAGACAACTAACAAATAAGTCATTAAGATCAGTTTCAAACTATAATGCCCATTTTCACCATCCAAACTTTAACCCTCTCCTTACTATCCCCCTAATGTAGGTAGGCCTAAATTTTAAAAGTCATCTAAGCACATATCCCTTGAATGTTGACCAAAACGAAAATACCTAACTAGTCTTTAACTGGCTCTTTAAATTAAGAGGATGTTGGTGAAAACAACCTTTATTTGTATAGGAACAAGGCTTAAATCAAAATAATAATAACTGTTAACAGTATAACTTGACTATCTATTAATAGTCTACTGCTAGATATAATATGCCTCTCCTTGTGAAAAGGTTTTGGCCTTCTTTATCATGTTAAGTAGAGAGTGTTATATAGGATTTGTTTTATGTTTTCTTTCTCTTTGTAGCACTGATGTTCTGCATAATTGACTGCCTTGTTTATCTTGTGGTTAGCATATGCCGGTACTGATCAAGTGGTCTTGGGTTCGATTCCCGTGTTGGATAAAATGTTTGTACAATCTGCAAATATTTGTTTCAGAGTTTGGGTGGTTTTTTTTATAATATATAAAAAAAGAATGTATATGTATTTGTATCACTTGTCTAGCATTCATTAATAGAAGCTCTGCTTATTTTGAGACTAGATGCTGTTGTGTGTAAGATATCCGAAATATTTATTTATTTTATTCCCTAAGTCTGAATTTTTTTACACCCACAGGGTGAATAGGAATGGTGACGTACCCAATTCTTATTTCGTCGCTACCGGCTAATAAGTTAAGCAACGTTATCTATAATTAAAATATTATTATATCAACAGTGCTGACTACAATACATTTTGGTGGTCATTGAAATAACAGCTACATACAATGTAAAACGAAATGTTTTGCCGCTGACATGGTTCAAAAAACTTTTGGACATACATATTATCAGCCCACAATAATATTGAAGGTCAACCTTTCAAATGAGTACACCTACATTATAACCCACACATGAAACTATGTGAGTCAAGGATGTGCAACATAATATGCACAGAATATTAATACATATTTGCATCTAAACAAATAAATAATATTGTCTGTTTGTTATTTTAAATTAATAACTGTTCACTAAATTCTGATAAAAGTACTAGCTTTCGCCCGCGGTTGCGCCCGCGTGTATCTCGATTATTGCAGCAAAAAATAGCCTGTGTTATTCAAAGTTTTATCCAAATCCGTTCAGTAGTTTTTGCGTGAAAGAGCAACAAACATACACACATACATACATACTCACAAACTTTCGCGTTTATAATATTAGTAAGGATATACAAGTACGGTACATACTTACATCAAAAACAATTTTTCATATTTTAGTCTGTCTATTTGTTCCCGCCAATCTCTGGAATGGCTTTACCGATTTTCACGGGACTTTTACTGATAGATCACTGACAACATAAAGAGTAACTTAAACAAGGTAGGTAAGGTTTTTTTAGACTAACATCGTTCCGGCGTTATGAGTAATGCTGTGGAGCTCATCTAGTTTTACATGAATGGATATTGTTTGATGATGTAGTGATTGTTAAATGAATCAGTGAAAGATTTGCATCAGCTCTGAATTTGGTCATAATGAACTAATATTTATATCTTTAATGTTGTTGAATTTTGGTGTATGAAATTTAGTCATTGGTAATGATTTAGCGCGAAACTGGATAAGTTAAATTTAAGTTCTGAGCCAGTGTGATAATATTTTGAAAATAAATTTAAAAAAAAAGTGTTTTCGTGAATTTAAATGAAGGAAATTAAAATTATAACTTTTTAAATCTGGTTTGACCAAAAATGACCAAAAATGAGATTGATTTCATCATGACGGACAAAAAGCATATATTCAGAGACGTCTCAGTGCTCAACAGGTTTAATACCGGCAGTGATCACCGACTTGTCCGAGGCTCTCTGAATATCGACTTCAAGGCTGAACGTGTCCGCTTGATGAGATCTAGGCTCCGACCAACTCTGCTCCAAGCCACGATGGGTTCTGAAAAATTCCAGTCAAATCTGGAAAACCGATTTGCTGCCATGGAAACCACAAGAGACGTTGACCAGAAACTCCATAATGTGGTTCGGATCATCAGGGAAGAAGGTTCGAGATTTTGTAAAATGCAGCGTAAGAGCGGGAAGTCAAAGCTTTCAGAGGGGACTCTTAGGTTAATAAAGGAACGACGTGAGAACCCACCTGTCACTTCGTTAGGAAAACGGACTCTGAACCGAGAGATCAGCAAGCGTGTAAGACATGACCTCCGATGCTCCAATACTCTTTTTATTGAAAGAGCGATCGAGCTGAATCGGGGGTCAAAAGTGTTCGCGCAATCTCTCGGAATAAGCCACCTGACGAAGTTGACCACAGCAAGTGGAGTAGTCGTTACTTCCAAGCCGGCCATCCTCTCGGAAGTGGAAGGCTTCTATAGCGGTTTGTACGCTTCGCACGCATCTCGACCTGATCCCGAAAATGAGGATCCTAGAGCCAAATTAACACGCCACTACACCGAAGATCTGCCAGAAGTCAGCATTGACGAAATCGAGATGGCTCTTGGACAGCTGAAAAATGGAAAAGCCCCGGGAGAGGATGGCATTACAACAGAGTTGTTGAAAGCTGGAGGTAAGCCCGTACTGAGGGAGCTCCAAAAGCTTTTCAACGCTGTCCTGTTCGAAGGGAGAACTCCAGAGGCGTGGAGTAGAAGTGTGGTCATTTTGTTTTTCAAAAAGGGTGACAAGACCAGGTTGAAGAACTATCGACCCATTTCCCTCTTAAGCCACGTCTATAAGCTGTTTTCAAGAGTCATCACGAACCGTCTTGCGCGAAGACTCGACGAATTCCAACCACCGGAGCAGGCTGGGTTTCGGAGCGGATATGGCACCATAGACCACATCCACACAGTGCGGCAGATTATTCAAAAGACCGAAGAATATAATCAGCCCCTGTGTCTAGCATTTGTGGACTATGAGAAGGCCTTTGACTCGATCGAGATCTGGTCTGTTCTGGAGTCCCTGCAGCGCTGCCAAGTAGACTGGCGATACATCCAAGTGTTGAGATGTCTCTACGAGGCCGCCACCATGTCCGTCCAAGTACAGAATCAGCAAACAAGGCCCATACCATTGCATCGAGGAGTGAGACAAGGGGATGTTATTTCCCCGAAATTGTTCACAAATGCAATGGAGGACTTGTTCAAGACGCTGCACTGGAAAGGACGTGGCATAAACATCAATGGTGAACACATCTCACACTTGCGATTTGCAGACGACATCGTCATCATGGCGGAGACGCTGCAGGACCTACAACAGATGCTGAATGATCTGGCTGACTCTTCTGTACGCATCGGCCTACGGATGAACTTGGACAAAACCAAGGTCATGTTCAACGAACATGTACTACCGGAACCGGTTGCGCTACACGGTACCGTTCTCGAAGTTGTTCAAAAATATGTGTACCTCGGGCAGACTTTGCAGTTGGGTAGAAACAACTTCGAGGACGAGGTGAACAGGAGAATTCAGCTGGGTTGGGCGGCGTTTGGGAAGCTTCGTCGGGTCTTCTCATCAGCGATCCCACAGTGCCTAAAGACGAAAGTCTTCAACCAGTGCGTCCTACCCGTCATGACATACGGAGCCGAAACGTGGACACTCACGGCACGGCTGGTCCACAAATTCAAAGTCACGCAGCGTGCTATGGAGAGGGCTATGCTCGGAGTTTCTCTCAGGGATCGTGTTCGAAACGAGGTAATCCGGCAGAGAACTAAAGTGATCGACATAGCCCACAGGATTAGCAAGCTGAAGTGGCAATGGGCTGGCCATATTAGCCGCAGGACCGACAACCGTTGGGGTAAACGTGTTCTTGAGTGGAGACCGCGTCTCGGCAAACGTAGTGTAGGACGTCCACAGGCCAGGTGGAGTGATGATTTGCGCAAGACGGCTGGCAGGAGCTGGATGCGAGTGGCCGAGGATCGAACTGAGTGGCGTGCAATTGGAGAGGCCTATGTCCAGCAGTGGACTGCGATAGGCTGATGATGATGATGATGATGAAATCTGGTTATTAAAAAATGCACTCAACATGTCAACACAATTCTGTACCTCATTTTGGAAGTGTCCTCAGCAAAGCCATTCGTTTGTCCTTGTAAATAAAACAGAAATCAGTAATTACCTATTTTATTACAATTTTAATAGCTATGTACCATCAAAAAGGTTATAATTCTTTTCAACAGCTCAACACTTAATATTATGATAGTAAAACCCCATAAACTGAATGTAATGTACCCATATCTTAAATTAGCCTTACATATTTATTATACACAAAAACACCTATGAATGAAATAAATAATAAAACAAGCTTCATATTAATTGTAAAAACCTCATTATCACACTAATACATAACATATTATGCCAGTATAATAAATTAGTTTAACAAACAAAAAATCGGCCAAGTGTGTGTCAGGCCACGCACAGGAAAGGGTTCCTCAGTCACCTATAATGGTATGTGGATTTAAAATCGTATCCAATAGATAATTGTTATGTTTACGTATTAATACGTTAATTTTGTATGACGTTTTCCAAGTGAGCGCATTTTACCATATAAGCCTTTATAACTCCTGAACTAAGAAAGTCATCTAATCGGTTATAGTTTTCCTTCAAAGTTCATTATATGGACCACCATCACGATTTTTTTCAGATTTTTTGAGCGAGCCGTTTAGCTTTTAGAGGGGGGGGGACGCCCTGTTTTTACAAAAAAGTGCCCTTTAAAGTGAAATATCTCGCAAACGGATACCTAAATCAAAAAATCGTCTAGGAAACCCTTTATTGTTTTTAAAAGACCTATCTAATGATACCCCACACGATGGGGTAGCCTCGGGAAAAAAATATCATCCCCACTTTACGTGTAGGGGAGGTACCCCAAATAAAATTATTTTTCATAATTTTATTGTAGCACTTTGTCGACGTAATTACAACACGTATTCATGCAAACTTTCATCTTTCTAGCACTTACCGTTTGGACGGTAAGTCGAGGACGGACGGACGGACGGACGGACGGACGGACGGACGGACGGACGGACGGACGGACAGACGGACATGACGAATCTATAAGGGTTCCGAGTTATGAACTTCGGAACCCTAAAAAAGGATGGTATGCCAACAAGTATCAAGAACAGTTAACTGAATGCGTTTAGCTATAATTAGTGGTTACTATGCGTGGAGTAGCGTTCGCTTGTATTTTGCTTTACCTTGCTGTATTATTTGCACGAATGATCGCGTAGTGTTTTGAGCGAGCGGTCATCTTGTCGTTTCTTACTGCACTGCGTATTGTGGGTTTCATTCCTACATGTGAACGTCTATAAATCGCACTGCGTCACAGAATCTATTACTAGAAATTATTTAAAAACAAAAGAATAATTTTAACAAAAAGGAACCGACTTCAATGAAAAACTATTCCGAGTACCCAAATCGCGACATTGTGCCTATGATATTTGAGGAGTGCCCTCGATTTCCTTGGGATCCCATGATCAGATCCCAATATAGTGACGATGGGACCACCTGTAAGCTACGCCCATTCCAATGCAAAAAGAATTTTTGAAATCGCTTCATAAACGACGAAGTTATCGCTGAACATACATAAAAAAAAAAAAAAAAAAAAAAAAAAAAAGATTCCGACGAATTGAGAACCTCCTCCTTTTTTTTGAAGTCGGTTAAAAATTAAGCTATTACCTACTATAAATTATGTAAAAAAATGATGGTATACCAACAAGTATCAAGAACAGTAAATTAATGCGTTTAGCCATAATCAGTGGTTACTAAGTGTGGAGAATCGATCGCTTATATCCCACATTACCTTGCTAATAACTATATATTGTTTGCTCGCACGGCAACACAAAAATAAGTACTTTTTATGTGGACCCCTCGCCACTTCCTACTGCACTGAGGGTTGTGGATTCGATTCCTATATGAGACAACGATTCGATCCACGAATTGCTAACGAGTTCGTTTCATCTTTGTGTCATTTTCAGTGTCAGTATGTAAATTCCTCCGCGACACAACGTGGTCCAAATGTGGGAGTAGTCTTTATTATTGTGATAAAAAAACAAAAGTTACCTTAATACCAGTATCAATTCATCATCATCAACTCAGCCTTTAACAGTCCACTGCTGGACATAGGCCTCTCCTTAGAAAGGAGGTTTTGGCCTACTATACCACTATGGCCAGACGGGTTGGTATAGGGTTGGTTTCAAGTTTTCCTTCTCTTTGCAATGATGTTGTCTTGCGTAGTTTATCCCTTAGTCGCCTTTTACGACACCCGCGGGATGAATAGGAGTGGTGACACTCTGTATTCTTAATCCATCACCACACGGAGTATCAATTATCTTAAAAAAATGATGGTATACCAACAAGTATCAAGAACAGTTAAGTGAATGCATTTTGCTACAGGTAATCAGTGACTACTATGCGTGGAGTAGCGTGTGCTCATATTTTTCTTTACTTTGCAATCATAACAGTCATATTATTTACAGTGGAAATGGAGAACTTACGGCAACACAACGCCATACTAAAGGGGTCGGCTTCTAGTATGGGAGCTACGCCTAACCATTCACTCAATGATAATGGTAAGTCCTTAAACTATGCGAACTATTTTTTTTTACTGCCTAAGTGGCTCTACTCTGACTGATGGAAAGCACGAGTTAAATCTCACCAATTTCATTGCCAATGCAGACAATGACCCATTGACCCACTAGTATGCTTGTGCGGCCTATTGAGATTATGCTGCATCATTGAGCCTCGCACTCACCAACGGGAGACCACAGCACGTTTGCTGTTATTTAAGGTTGATCTTCTGTTAAAGGGATTGATAACCCTTAATCTAAATTTGAAAGTAATTATGTTCGTTACGCTTTAACGGTTTTACCGGTGCAGTATACCAAAGTAACCGCGTACATAAGCTCGTCTAACTAATAAACACGACAACCAAACGATAGCGCGATTCAGACAAAAGGAATAACGCCATCTATCGCGACAATAGGTAGTTATCGCCTGTTTTGAACACATTACAAATGATTTTTTATTAAAAATTCGTTAAAGTTATTGAGCTACTGTACATTGTGAACCGAAATATAATGCTGTTGATGTTGATGATATACAGTCACGACTAAACCCTAAAAGCGACTGACTGAAGTGCACTAATATTTGGCGGACAATCGTTTATTTTCGCTAACCGAATAAAAGGAGAAAGCGCATAACGTTAGTTAGATCCAATGATTGGTATTGGCAGTGCATTGAAAGGGAAAGGTAGGTAACAATAGAAGGCTCGGCAAGGGTAAACAATAGCTCAGCTAACGGTATTAGATATCAAATATATACATAGAAACTAAACATGTAGACGTATACTTGCATTTTATTTTTGCATACGTCTAACATAGCCAGTACGAATACTTAAAAATTATTTTACCCTCTCTATTAATTCTAAATGTCTTCTCAATCCTAAATTACACCCAAAAACAGCAAATTATCATGCTCATCACATAACTATCGATCCTCTTTTCCGTCTCCGTAACAACGGAATTCAGTCTCCAAAGTTAGCTTAGGCAGAAACCAGGACGAATCTGATGGTTTCTCAAAAGGTGTAAAACTTACACCAGACTGAAACAATCTCAAAAGCCTCAAACATTGCCAGTCCTTTAATTAAATTTAAACTTGAAATTTTATTCAAATCTATTTAAGATTATTTTCTTAAACATAAATTCCAAATATTCCCTTCCCTAGAGACACAAGGAAGATGCCAAAATTAAATTTAAAGTATTGAATGCCGAAAGAAGATTAGGATTTCGTTCGACGTATGAGAATCGTTGATAAAAGCCTTGATAATACGAAATGCCCCACTTACATCCCAGTATCTATTAGCCTATTCATTAATCTTGCTTGATATGTTTGCATTTTCTGTGACGTACAAATACGATAAAGATAGAATCGTCATTTACTCGACCTTCCAGATGTACTCTTTATTACATTTTACATCTCACATTTTTTAAAATTTATTTTTTAATTTATTTTTTGACTACGTCGGTGGCCTTATTTTTAGCGTGTGCGACTGCTGTGCTTGAGGTTTCAAGTTTAAATCCTGCATCGAACCAAATGTTTGTCAACTGTCATAGTAAAAGCTCTGCTTAGTTTGACTAAGTGACTCTACTCTCTGCCTGGTTATAGTTAGCTTTGTGTGTTACATGTCCGAAATATTTGTTTATTCAGTAAAATAGTAAGATATCTATTCAATCTGTGTTAAAACTTCTGAGAAAACTGTAATAGATGTTGTAGGTGGTTCTGAGGTATAGAAAAAAATTGGGTAACCAATGCCATATTCGTTCAATTTAATGTAAAGTATTTTTTTTTAACATCAGTAAATGCCCTAAATAAAAATATAAATACTATATATTTACTGAAATTTATATTATTTTTATATCCAAGACAGTCATTGCCAAAGTAAAGTTTCATATATATACATATGCCTCCGAGCGAATAACTTCCTGCCCGCTAAAACCAAAGCTACACATATGCAGTCCCTAATTTTTCCCCTAATCGACTATGGTGATGTGTGCTATTTTGACATAAATGCGGACCTTCTCAATAAACTAAATCACCTTCTCAATAACTGCATTTAATTCGTTTTCAATCTTCGCAAGTATGATCATGTATATGCTTACGTTCCCAGTGCAATGGCTTCCAATTCGTCAATGTCACAGTTTGCGAGCTCTAACTTCTCTTTTTTCTTCTCTTACCTCCCCATCAATACCTCGTACTTACCACACCTCCGATTCTTATGTTCTAATCACGATCGAAATCTTCGGTCGACCAACAATTTGCTTCTTCTATGCCCTGCTCACACCTCTAGCTTTATCAATTCTTCATTTTATGTGCAGTCTGTTCTACTCTGGAAACTCGGTCTATGGTCTATTTTAGTTTTCCAGCCCAGTTTTAAATTGTTTTATCAATGACAATGTATTGAGATAAACATACTACATATCTGACACTCTTCGTTTTTGAAGTCGGTTAAAGATGAACTATAAAAGATACCTGAGTAATACTAAGTATAGCCGTTATGACGCTTAAATGTTAAGTAGATGTTATTTCTTAACGTACTTTTGGAATGGAACTAATGAGACACTCATGTCACTAAGTTAGGGGCCATCCATGGCATCCATAAACTCAGTTTCGACGACATGTGATGTAATGTGACATAAGGCGGGGGTGACATAAGCTTCCTGACGTCACGTGTCAAAATCCAAGGAATTAAAACACGAAACATTAAATTAAGTTAACAGAAACTTTAATTTGAAGATAAATATGTTTTCTTTGAGTTATTTTAAAAGTTCCCTTAAGATATATTTTTTCCATTACTACCTATTAGATCTTTTAAATACAGTATGTTATATATTTGAGTTGACTAGTTTCAAACGTGGAATTCTGCACTATTTGTAAAAAAAAGGTTAATTGATTTGGGCACACAGATGCATTCGAATAAACGGTTCAAAACTAGCATTTTACCATAACGGCCCGTTTACGACATTACCGCTGTGAGCGGCAGCTAAGAGCGAAACGCCGAGCGGTAATATCAAAAGTATAAAAATGTACGAGGCACGCCACGAGTCGCCGCTCATAGCGAAAAAGCTAGCGGTTTTTGCCGAGCGAATTGCTACAGCGGCGAGCGGTGTGGAGAGCGGCAGGAACAAAGGCACAAGTTAGTATGTGCGACGCCACGAAACAGAGCGGCGTGGACAGCGGTGCAGGAGTGACGGACTCAGCGGCGTTAATAAAAACAAAACATTTTAGATGATTTTATGACGGTAATGGATACCGAGGCTTTTATAACAGAAATTTAAATAGACCGCCTATATGGATGTCAAAATATCCCCAACATAAATATAAAAAGGTTGTGGGAAGAAATTAAACAATGTTTTCCGGAATATGATGGTACTTACGTTTAATTTAAATTGATAATAAAAAAACATAGAACCTAGGTACCTACCAAACGAAGCTACTAATATGTTGATAAAACTACTGGTATGTTTACTTAATGTAAGTGGATAGTTGACAAGTTTTAAAAGTTAATTTTTTTCTCTGTCAGTAAGTAGATACTTAATTAGCAAAACAGTAAACATATCAGTAGTTTCGTCTGTAGATATAACTACACACGAAACTACTAGTATGTCTTGTTCGTAATGTAAGTAGTTGACAAGTTTTTAAAGTTTTTTTCTATCTGTAAGTACCTACTTAGTAAAACACTTGGAAACATCAGTTACTTCTTATAGGTAGGACCTTCGTCTAGTTCACTAAATCGCCATTTAAGTACCTATCTTTATTTTTAAAAATGTTTAAAATTTTTAAAATGTAAATTTTTAACACGTTTTGACTACCTAAATACGTCCACCGTGGCCGCTGCAACTAACCGCTACTGAGGATACGTGGCGTGACAAACGCACCGCTCACCGACGCCGCTCCGCTTTTCGCTAAGACCAAACTCGTGGCCAGGCCGTAAAAAAGCAGATTTAAAATGCACATCACTATCAGTGGAATATAACCAATGAACCAGAAGCAATTCAATGAGCCTCGAAAGTGTGGATCACCACGCTGCATTGTGCGCATTCACAATGAGGATGGAGTATGGTGACTTTCCAGCAGGCAGAGTAGTCACTTTTTGTACATAAAAAAAACTGGAACATTTCTTTAAAAAAAATATCAACCAATCAGGCTATTTGAAAAATTCAAATAGCCTGATTACCATCTTTCATATTAGTTGAGTCATTAAATGTAGATTCATTATAGTATGCTTTTAAAATATAATTTCCCAGTCCTCAACCCACACTCGGCCCGCATGGGAACGTATGGCCTTAACAATCTCCTGAGGGGAGTCTCGAACCAAGTAGTGGGACATTATGGGTTGTTGTTAAAGAATGATTTCACTTTCCAATTTTGGATAAAAAGTGCCAAAACAATGAAAGGTGCAATCAAAACTCAAAAATTATGCAAGCATGTGTCATTTTGGAATGACCTCTAAAAAAATATTGTAGTGGAACCTAAAAGTAGATCAGCACATACTAGTTTTAAAATGAAAGCTAAAACGTTATCATTTTTTTAATTGTATTGGATTACAAGGTTTTGGACTTGTATATTGTGATACTGTTTGATGATAACCTTTCGACAAATGTCAAGTTTAATCTATTTATATTTACGTCTAGTTGTATTCAGAGTTCAGACTCCTACCTTTTATTTCACGATCATTTTATTTCAATCAGTTACTTCATATACTAACTCCTCACAAATTAAAAATAAATAATTAATAATAACTTATATGCACTATGCATATAAGTTATTATTAATTATAAAGTGCAAGAAGGAATTCCTTCTTCATTCTATTCCACACTAACATTCTAAACTAGCTGTGTCCCGCGCTGTTGCCCGCGGTTATTGTTGATATATCACGAGTAACGCCGCAGAGCTAAACTAGTGTGACTCTAGGTCTGAGGTCTAGGTATTTGTGTGAACCGCAAATATTTGTTTCGGAGTTTGGGTATTTTAAAATGTATATATTTACAAAAAAAGTATGTTTATTTATTTAAATCAGTTGTCTAGTACCCATAACACAAGATCTGCTTGCACATGCACGAGGCGAAACCGGGCGGGCAAAAGCTAGACATAAATATAGTGTTACTCGGTAACTCCATTGAAAAAAATAGCCAGAATTGATACTTGGCCAGAATATTAATATTGGCGGTATATTTTTAGAACGTCTGCGTATAAATATTTTATCAGCAAATTATTAGCACTTCCTTTGCATGTTTAATTCGTTAATCTTCCTCGTTTGTTGAACGCAACACAACACGTAATACCGTTATTTTACTGTTGAATCGTAAAATTTGTTAATGAGACGGCAAAATTGCTGTGTAACACAAATTTAAAAGATAATTATATTGCTGTATTGTGCAGTGATTAAAGCCTATAAATAGCTATGGTGTGACAAGTATACTTTAGTAATACTAGCTGATGCCCGCGGCTCCGCTCGCGCCCTGAGTATTCAAAATAGATGTTGGCGGATTCTCAGACCTACTTAATATGCATATAAAGTTTCATAAAGATCGGTCAAGCCGTTTCGGAGGAGTATGGGAACGAAAACTGTGACACGAGAATTTTATATATTAGATTAGATTAAAGACGGCAGCGTTCAAACGGCTACTTTGATAATACAAAAGAGGTTTACGTACAAATAGCAGCAGTAGAGAATCTGAAAGACATTTCTCCCAAACATTTCTTACACATAAATATTTATACTACACCTGATCGGAACAGTAGTCAATATTGCCTGAAAATGAAAAGAGAAAGTTAGTCTTTTCCTTGACCTAAATAAGCGGGAGGAAAAAATGTATGAAAATCCATTTCTAACGTGTTTTAGCGGGAGAGAAAGTTGTATGAATTATCATTTCTCATTTGTTATCTTATCTATGGCGCGCGTCTGTCAAGGAGTTTTCATATAATTTAAATATGAAATCTCCGTGCCACTGACATCCTTTTGTGAAGAATAAAAAAAAACAAAAGAAGCGCGAAATATTTATAAATATTATGTCAAATTCTAAGCTAAATTGTGTCTTACATGGTGTCTTACGTTTTGATTTTATTTTATAAATACTTTAAATGTTCCTCACAGGTGTAGTATAAAGCACTGTGTAGCACTCGGGTGAAAGTCCCATTCCTACCTCGGGAGTATTGTGGCCCTAGGCTGCGCCTTCGGGCCACAAACTGCTCCCTCGCTAGTAATCGGTTCCTTTCCTCCCTCGGTGAACAATGTACTATTGTATGTTATTGTTAGCCAAAATCTCCTTTCGAAGGACAGATTTATGTAAATCAGCGGACTATTTAAATCTGTTGATAAAATTGTGATAAGTCTGGCACTGAAATCCAGTCGAAACAAATATGAAGGTACATTACGTAATATCTATGAAACAATTGCATTGATGCTTTACAAAATACAAATCACATCATAGATACCAGGAGAAGAATTTCTTCCAAAAGGTTAAAAGACATGTACGTAACAAACTTAAACCATTGCATTGTGCTTATCACTTGAGCTCCTCTAAAATCGACTATAATATGATACTACTCATTAATGAACCTAGGGTGCATATTCATATATAGATAACTATATAAATAAATTAACATTGTTCCTACGCATGCCAATTCTATTTGCCAAACTGCTTTTCTGCGTAGGTAATTATTAGGTATCTTCTTGAATCACTGTCGTTGTGTCATCACTGATCCATAATAGCTATTATAGAATGTCCACCTACTCACTACCACCATTGGTATACAACTCTGTATGCAATCGAGCCCACGATTTTTCTGATGCCTTTAATAAGTACCTCTAAATCTTCGTACACTGTCTTACTAAATTGTTTTTGTTAGGAGAGCACTATAAATAAATAAAAGTGTGGTTCTCTCAATGCTTTTTGTGTTTATTACTTTTGATCCCACTAACACAATATACAATGGTAGGAAAGGAATACAAGCCGTATCGAGAGGGATACGGCTTGTATTCCTTTTCTAGAGATACGGTTTGGAGCCAGTATATATTTCAGAACTGAATTATGTATGGGCATTTAGATATGAGTAATTTTTTTTTATACCTAAGTCTTCTAGCCAAATTGTCTCTACTCTGCCTAATGGCATGCATCAGTAAATTCGAGAGAAGAATGCTTCTGCATCCTATCTTGCACTCACCAACGAAATGCGATGGCACGCAGTAACGCTGATCTATAGAGTTTTGTATATAGAACGTGAAAGTCATTGAATGCAAGGAACACTAGACCACCTGTTGTGGCGATTTTTTTTTAAGTTTTATGATTGAGGATGATTAAGGATCATTAGCTCTGAATTGATAACCTACAAATGGTGTTTTTAAATGTTGATAGATAAATAGGTACTCTTTATTGCACACTATAATATAAAAGATACATTGTACGACATAAAAAATAAAAAAGTTGTACAATGGGCGGCCTTATCGCAGATATTAAACCAGCTGCAGAGGAGAATAATTTACGGCTAATGTTTCACTTGAGTATTCCAAGAGAGGATTTTGTCGCTGTACGTCGTAAAAAGCTGAAAGTTCAATGATGGTTTACACAAAACTGGCTTCTTCGATCGGCTATATTAAGTTTCTTTGCTATCAAATTTCTATCGCTCCACATTTGTTTTGAAATGCTTGTTTATATTTGACTAGCTTTTGCCCGTGACTCCGCCCGAGTGTATGTCGGATATTGCTGTATTTTATTTTCATAGCCTGTGCCACTTACTTTCGATTGGTAAAAGAGTTTTTAAAATCGATTCTGTAGCTGGCCGACCGAGCTTTGCTTGGTTATCATATTTATTGTTAAACAACGCCATCTATTTTCGCAAGTAGCTGTAGTGTTGCTGTGTTGGAGTACTAGCCACCAATCAAGAGAAAGAGTTGTAAAGAAAAAACGTACGAAAAATCGCGTTTTCTCAAACATAGGACTAATCTAGATCGACTTTTCAACCCTGAAAGCGCCGAAATACCAAATTTTAGCGAACTTGTAGAGCCGTTATCGAGATTATAAATATATATAAATGTTTGTGATCTCGGAAATAATAAATATATTTACCTGAATTGCTCGTTTAAAGATGTATAGATTTTAATTTTGACAGTGTAAATAAGCTGTAAACAGTATCTGGACATTTGGGTTTATACTTTTCAAATTATTTCCTTATATTAACAAAATAACCTTTTTTGATGAACAAGAGCGAGCCTGGTTCCCGAATTTTCGAGTTCACAATTTTATCGAATTATCAATCACAAAATAAAGTAATTGTCAGACATGATGGAATTTGTGAATTGACGGACTACAAAGTATTTCCATTTTCCTTGTGAGAAAAAACTTTGAATGCAGGTATAAAGGCGACAAAGTCTTATCGTCTCACCAGTCATAACAATGCCCATCCAAGGTTAAATCAATCATGCCACTTAGATAGCCCAGGGGTTGATAATCCACACTAGCAAACGGAAAGCTTTTTACTTTTAGAACTTTTATTTTTAGTGTTAATTCAAGGATTGATTAAAATACGATTTAATTAGCATGCAATCAACTCAGCACAAAGGTGATGCTTAATGATTCAAGTAGATTTTCCTTTTTTACAATTTGATTCCATACTAATATTATAAATTCGAAAGTAACTGTCTATCTGTTACGCTTTCACGGTGAAGCCGCGCCAGATTTTAATGTAATTACACATTGAGATACTTCAAAATTAAGGAAGGACATAGGCTACTCTTTATCGCGATTAGTAGCATACCCGAGTGTGGAGTTGCGCCCCAAAGCTAAAGTGCACCTAGATAAAATAGCGATGTTTGAACTGTATAAAGTATTTATGTGTAAATCAGGCTTACTAAAATACGCTGACTTACTTTTTTACAAGTTTTATTTAGTTTCACCTTTTTTTTTGTGCGGCAATGCCCACGGATACCACCAGTTGGTAGATATATCGGACTCGAACCGAATAAACCCGCACGCCGTCTCGGGTACTATGAGCTGAGGAACCAGGTACACCCTCGAAAGTAAGTCCCTGGAACCTGGATGTAGCTCGGGCCACTTACGGCTTGTAAATGGCATCCCCTTCTGTGTGGGAACCCCGATTTTACCCCTATCTTCATAACAAGGGGCTCCATAGCGCTAACGCCGCTTATCTAGTTTCACCTGTCCCTTTGTCTGTAATGAAATCTTAAATCTGATCCACTTCCCGGTTTCTATAGGAGCTCCACAATAAAACGAAACAACACCATCGAGTTTGGGCTCCTTTGATTTGTTTTGACCAGTACTTTGATCCTATATAATACCACCAATACCAGGGTATGATGCTGAAGCTAGTAGGTGGCCATCAGAATTTAGAACCTGACGATAAGTGGTGGTCAGACACTGGCCATGGACACTTGAAAGTCAAGAGCTTTCGATTTATATCCTTACAATCTTACTCGTAAATGCTATAAAACTACACCGAGGCAGTTTACCTAAGTTTTTAATGGTATCTGTTCTGCGGAGGTTCTTAGTTTTAATGTTTTAACACAGTATTAGAAAGCTTGATTAACTAGTTTTCTAATTAAAGACTGCAACAAGTATTCAATAAAGAATAAATTTTATTGTTCAATTTAACAATAAACGCTATTATATATAACCAGTTCCATTGGGTTTAAGAGGTTGTATACTATAAGTTCGCTTTTATATTTTTATATTTTAATAGTTATTTACATGGTTTTTCACTCACTGACTGACTTGAATCTTAAAAATATAAAAAAAAACTATACTGAGAATAAATCTAGCTACCTAAGTTCGTTAATATTTCGCTCTGGATTTTCAATGGTTTGTAAATACAGATTTCATCAAAAGGTAAAGATCTAATTCATTCGCGGTAAGAAAATAGTGACGAATTGACCACAAACTGACCAGTTAGCTTCTAAGTTCTCGTACGAAACCATAATTTCTTGCAAAATTGTTGGTCAGGGCGTGGCATGGCGTTTTTTTAACACGATTAAACATATTGAGTGTACACATATAGACCAATAGATAATAAATAGTCGATTTTATTGAAAGAGTATGGATTTACGTGAGTTCACTACTCAAATGTTTAAAAATTAAAATGTGCATAAAAACGGTACGAAAATTTTGGCACGATGCCTATGTAACATCAACCATTGCGTGTAAAGAAAGCATTGATAATGTCGTCGTATTTTCAAGCTACCTACCATAACTCTTTACCAATTTTGTAATGTTGGAAACATTAAGCGATTGCATGTTTTTCTTTCGGAAAATTTATAAGCGGAACACGAAACCTGTCATTAGCGTCAAATTGGTTTACACAAAAAAAATGTTGACTCTAGTGACTTATATCCAAACTTTATGAAAACGGCAAACAAAGACGAAAACTCATGCTATTAAAGGCACAGAATTGTAAACAAATCAGATACCTCACATCATCTTACTAGTTTTTATTATTCCCAATTTTATTCGGGCGCTACTAGTTCAATCGATTTTACCTGAATATCAGTATTTTCCACCGAGCGACTGGCATCGAACCTCTGCAATCCTGGGGGCAAAATGAATTTGAAGGCAAAGTGAACGTCAGATACTTAAACTACCTACTTATGTAACCTTACCTCACTTAACACTAAAGGCCAATGTCCAGCAATGAACTGTTGTAGACCATTGATGATGACGATCATGTTGATGGAAAATGTAAAAAAGATCTGTAAAAGTTTTTCTTAAGTCTATTTATATCAAAATATTTCAAGGTAGTAGTAGTAGAGCCACACTCATTTCCCTATGAACGGACCGGAACGACCGCGTCGGTTCTACCCTCGCACAGAAGACCAACCTTGGCAGCATTTGTGATGTCGTATTTCGTTGTTGAGTGCGAAACCTGCGGCAAAATGATGGGAAATCGTCTCACTAGACGACTAGACCCCTATAGTATAGTGTTATCATGGTCACCATGCTACATACACGGTAATGCCTAGTTCGGCTACATATGCTCCTCTTCGTAATTACAAGAAACCTGTTAGTCTAATGTTGTAATTATAATACTGCACCCAATGTTTTTGAGTAAATAAAAACTTTATTATTATTATATTCACAATGAGAATGGTGATCACTACTCTTGATTCTACTTATGCTTATTATTTGTCACTTTGAAATACTTAAAGGTAAGAAAAGCGTCCAAGTGCGAGTCGGACTCACCCATGAAGGGTTCCGTATCAGCAAGTAACATCATATAAAAGTTCTTGTAGTTGGTTGTAACTTTGATCGATGTTTTTATAATAGTGTATTGATTGAATAAAAGGTAAATTACGGCTTACGATTTATGACGTATCAAAAAAAACTACTTACTAGATCTCGTTCAAACCAATTTTCGTTGGTAGTTTGCAATGTACAACATATATTTTTTTTAGTTTTATCACTCTTATTTTAGAAGTTACAGGGGGGGGGACACATTTTTCTACTTTGGAAGTGTCTCGCGCAATTTATTCAGATTAGAAAAAAATTATATTAGAAACCTCAACATCATTTTTTTAACACCTATCCATAGATACGCCACACGTATGGGTTTGATGAAAAAAAAATTAAGTTTCAGTTACAAGTATGGGGACCCCTAAAATGTATTGTTTTTTTTTTCTATTTTTATGTGAAAATCATAATGCGGTTCACAGATTACATCTACTTACCAAGTTTCAAAAGTATAGTTCTTATGGTTTCGGAAAAAAGTGACTGTGACATACGGACGGACAGACAGACAGACATGACGAATCTATAAAGGTTCCGTTTTTTGCCATTTGGCTACGGAACCCTAAAAAGCAACTGAGTTGTCCGATATTGAACTCTATGATATATACGGCCACATTACCGCGAAAATGAGCAATAGTAGCCTAGAAAAAGAATACGAATCTTTCGCAGTCCAGTTTTCAATAGCTAATAAGGTTCTAATTAATATTGTCTGATTACAGTGTACCTGACGGGACAGTACGCGCCGGGATTCCTGACCGACTTGGTGCGCGAGATTCGCGACGCGGCGCGCATGCGCGAGGACGCGCTGTACTCGCGCGTGCGCGCCATGGTCGTCGAGAGAAACGATGTAAGTATAATAAACGTTACCTAATAAACATTTGTAGCACGTATCGTAACGTAGTATCCTAGGTTGTGCTGGCGATTTCTACGAAAAATTATTCGTTACGAAAATATTTGAGTAGGTACGATTGTACGACTAGATACCATGATACGCTTGCGTATTTCTATCTTTGAAAGTGATAACTTCCATAAAACCTTAAATTTCGATTTTTACCCTTTAGGGGTGAAATTTTCAACAATTTGTAGGGGTTTTGCGTCGTAAAAAGCATAAACTATTATAATTTTATTAGTAGTTCAAGATACGAGTTTATTAAAGGGGCAAGTAATTTCACATATAAAATGATTTCGTAAAAGAAAAATCAACGGATCATGTCGATAAAAACCTAACGGGCCGGTGGCTAATGCTAAAAGACTTGAGCGGTTACCATTTGTCATGAGACTTCGTCTTGTGCCTTCTTTTCGCTAGATCAATAATTTGCATTCCTTTAATGTATTTGCCTATGCTGTTTGTTCAATAGCCCAATCTCAATTGGAACTACTGCAAATCAAACATTTATTTTTAGAAGTACACAATACTTATAGATTTTCCTTATTACACACTTTTGACACATGCAAATTATCCAAATCTAAAGGACGATTAGGTGATTAGACGATTAGATTGTAATTGTGTATTGTTATCATAGAACAATGAATAAGTAAAGATGTTTGCCAAATGACGATTCGTTTCACTTACCAATTGTTTATGTATCCATTATTTTGTTTTCACTCGTTTATTAATAACATCTCTAACACACGAAATCGTTTGATAATGCTTATTCGTAAATTTATTTTATTTCTCTACTTAGGGTGTTAAACCGATGAATTATATTCCAAACAAAATCGGCCAAGTGCGTGTCAGGCAACGCCAGGAGAGGGTTTCCTCACTCACCCATAATGGTACGTGTATTTAAAATCGTATCCAATAGATAATTGTTATGTTTACGTATTAATGCGTTAATGTAGTATGACGTTTTCCAAGAAAGCGCATTTTACAAGTAAAGCCTCTATAACTCCTGAACTAACAAAGTCATCTGATCCGTTATTGTTTTCCTTTAAAATTCATTATATGGACCACCATCAAAAATTTTCCCAGATTCGAACATAATTTTATTGTAGCACTTTGTCGACGTAATTACAACAAATACTAGCTGATGCCCGCGGTTCCGCTCGCGTCCTAGGGGTATGAAAAATAAATGTTGGCCGATTCTCAGACCTACCCGATATGCACACAAAATTTCATACAAATCGCTCCAGCCGTTTCGGAGGAGTTTGGGAACGAACATTGTGACACCAGAATTTAATATATAAGATTCATGCACGGACGGACGGACTAGACGAATCTATAAGGGTTCCGAGTCATAAACTTCGGAACCCTAAAAGAATGTTATAGAAGGTGTAATAAAATAATATGTAGTTGATAGTGGTTCTCGTTGCACTAGGTGTTTAGAAACAATTACTGACTGTAAGCAACGACAGCGAGGTCAGTACCTGGATGGATGATCGTTAGTGGCATGATATCATGAGTCTCCGTGACACTAAGCAATCGGTCTTGTTTGTTATCATAGGATAACAGTCGTAAAACTTAGTTGGAGGCCTTCGTGTGGCTTAAAAACTTCCAAAGACGGCAAGATTACCTAGCCACGGGTTAAGGAGTGGAAATACAAGGTGTCTTTCATGTCCCCAATCCGCACTCGGTCAACGTGGGGATATGTAGCCTTAATTCTCTCTTGAGAGAAGACCCGAGCCTTGCAGTGGGATATTATGGGTTTTTGATTGACGATGATGTGTTTCTCGAATTGCTAATTATAATAGCATAAATATGTATATTTTAAACTTTGTTTACTCTCCATTGATAAACCGGCGCGTGATTTCATTGTGGTCTTCTTAATTTTTCTGTTAAACCTGTGAAATAGGCATCATAGTCTTTCGTCATTGCACTCTTGTTTACAAAGCTGTATGCATATATTATGTACGTCACGATTTATTGAAGGTAACCTCATAACAGATTTTTAAGCGCATGCCATTACTTATTTATGTTATTCACAGAAATCAATATCACGGGCTTCTTGAGTATATGAACGGTCAAGGATATTCAACATTCAATGCCTTAACTCCTAATAACCTTCACTCGAAACTGTTAAAATCAAACTAATAATATGCTAACTATCTACTGAAAAATATGTAAGTTTTTATGAAACAATTCTTATTTATGAAACTGCCAAAGCGACTCGACTCTGCCTAATGAAGGGCATGAGCAGAATCCAAGAGCAGTGGTCACCATACTCATTGTGAGTGCACACAATGCGTCATGGTGAGTGACTCACACTATGGCGGCTTATTAAGATACTTTTGCATCATTGGGCATCCTGTTCTCCTTCCGCGAGAGGGTAGTACCGCCCGGGTCGAACCGGCCTGTTCGTGCTGAAATCAGCCTGAAATCAGCCAATTCAGCAATTCAATCAGCCATTGGATTGCAATAGACTGATGATGATGTTTTTTTTTTAATTGATGCCTACCAATGTGACTCCACTCTGCCTGATGGTAAGCATGAAAAGAATCCAAGAGTAGGGGCCACCAGGCTTCCTGCGATGCAGGAAGTATGGCGATGCCGACCCAGTAACAGTAAAATGAACTTGTCAGTAGTCGTTGGTCAAATCTTGCAATTAAATAAACTCTTTTGCAAAAAAAACGGGCACCTAAGCAAAGAACTATTTTATAGTCACTATTTGTTTGTTTGACAATTTTAGGTATTGTTATCCTCAGAATTTTATAAATTAATTAGGAAGGAATAGTTTTCATCAGTTTTATCATAACATTTTGATTAAATTATTGAGAAATAATGTATAAGCTCAAAACACTATTATTGTACCTGCTCGCTAAATAAAAATGAAACGCGTTAATTTCTTTGTTTTTATTGAATACATTAAAAGCAGATAAAAATTTAGTATTGAGTGTGACCCCCTCTTGCTGAAATCACGGCTTGCATTTGTCTGGGCATGCTAGCGAGTATATCTTTTATGGTTTCTTGGGGAACACGTTCCCACTCCGCGGTAATCACATTCTTTAGCTCTCTAATGGTCTGCGGAGCCGGCTGCACTGATCTCATTCGTCGCTTCAGAACGTCCCAGACATGCTCTATGGGATTGAGCTCCGGACTTCTAGCTGGCCAGTCCAAACGACGAATTCCGACTTCTAGCTTATACGCTTCCACATCGCCAGACCGGTGGGCGCGAGCGTTGTCGTCCATAAAAATTGAGTTTTCGCCAAGAGCGGTTAAAGCGGGTTGTGCAGAAGGAATTAGAACTTCCGTTATGTATCGGTGTCCAGTCAGTGTACCGTTTTCGATGAAGACTAACTCCGTACGATCCATAGAATTTTTTCCTGCCCAAAACATAACAGAGCCCCCTCCATAAGGTGTGATTTCTTCAAAACATGCCTCTGCAAAGCGTTCTCCTCGTCTACGTAGCACTCGCCGACGTCGGTCTTCACCATGCAGAGATATCCTGGCTTCATCGGAGAACAATACCCTATCCCAATCTTCATGAGTCCATGACACACAATTTCGAGCGAAGCTAAGCCTGGCAACTCGATGTCCACGGAGTAATTTAGGGCCGCGTGCCGGGCGATGACTGTGTATATTAGCAGCGAGAAGCCTCCTCTTGACCGTCCATAGACTAATTTGCACACTTCTTACTTCTTCGAGTCTGTTCTTGAGGTCCACATAAGAAGATTTGCGATTTCTCAACGCTTGACTAACTAGAAAACGATCATCCCGTGGTTCGGTACATGTCTTTCTGCCAGAACCAGGCCTTCTCTTGACGGAACCGGACTCTTGATAGCGCTGCCAGGTCCTTTGAACTGTCGACCGACTCACATTTAGCCTCTGAGCCACGAAGCATTGGCTGCAACCTTCTTCAAGCAGCGCAATAATTTTGCTCGCTTTTATCACTTTATCTACCATTTTCGAGATTGCTAAACAGCAATAACGATACTTTTAAATGTCAAGGACATCAGATAATTTAATAAAAATTGACAAAAAGTTAATTAGAGTCGATATTAACTATAGGGAATTCGCACCACAAAATGTAGTTAATAGTTGTTTTCTTGGAAAACCAGGCTCAGTCAAAAATTTGAATTTGGAAGGTACTCTAATAAACATTATGGCACTTTTATAACTGGCCAGTAACATGTTCAAATGATTAAAACCTTTTTGGTATATTATTTTTTTCAGCCAGGAAGAAAATCGAAACCGCCCGTTTTTTTTGCAAATGAGTGTATAACTAAATTGAATTTCTGATAGATATAAATAGAGTTAATTAGTTAAATAAAGTTAGGTGCAAGATTGGATACAAAATGTGGTCTAACATTTTTGGACATATGACTATTCTATACATATTTACTTAACATGACAACCATGCGGTTTGGGTGATTCTGCCATTTGGCTTAAAGTCGAGATAGAGAAATAGAGAAAAAAAAAACTTTGAAACTTAATTGGCACTGAATTGTTGCGAAGTTGTTATCGGCCTCCAGATACTCACGCAAAAGTAACGGTATTATAAAGCTCTTGTTTAATTTATTTGTCACCAGTTGTTGAGGCCAAGATGCGGTGTGACTGTACCATGTAACTGATTAGACATGGAATCGGTCTTCACGTTTTTGACATTTTTAATGACAAATCAGTTAACATCATTATATTCTTTTTTACCTTCTGCCTTCATTAGGACTGTCGCCTATTCTTTGAAAATCGGACTTTTCTAGATGGTACGTTATAATATGCGCTGACTTATACCAGTGTGAATAGAAGCTTCAACAATCAAAATATCTTTATTCCAAATTTAATTGAAGGTAAAATGTAAGAAATTTTATATTTGTGTAAATTAACGTATATACAAAAACAATTTAGTTTAATTAGGTACAGTGATTTTCTTACAGAAAATTACAGAATCGGCGACATAGTCTTAAATCCAAAGTATTCGCTTTGAATGTTTAATCTCAGGTTACCGTTACTAATATTGTTTCTTTTTAAATTACAACGAAGCTATTTGGTACCCGTCATTCCAACAATTTTATCCATGGTTACTGTGAAATTGGAAATACAACTTTGCGTGCTGAAAATAATAGTTTACTTTTTGTTACGTCTTTGGTACACTGTTTATTACATATAACACAAAATAATTATTTAAAGAAATGGATTAAGTAACAATTATATTACAACATTAAACCAAAATAATTTACTACCAAAATAGATTCTTTTCTAAATGTTGATCTTTTGAAATGTCATTGAACTTTATTATATATTTATGGACAAACATTTCTTGTTTTTATGCCCAGTTTTCCGGAATCTATTTAGATTCTTATAATTATCATTCTTCGATATTCAAATCGTCATAATCTGTGGTAATCCTTTGTTCGATATATGGGTCTCTCCTTACTTAGAAAAGAAGGTTTTGATCTAATATACAGTGCTGGTTTGCTCTTGTCTTGCCTGGTTTGCTCTTGTCTTGCTTGTTTTGCTCTTGTCTTGCCTGGTTTGATCTTGTCTTGCCTGGTTTGCTCTTGTCTTGCCTGGTTTGCTCTTGTCTTGCCTGGTTTGCTCATTTAATCGGCTCTTGCGTCACACACGGGATAAATGTGTATATAGGTATACAAATTCTATCGTGTTGTCTAAAATTGTTTTTTATTTTAAAATACCATATTAAAATAATTTATTATTCGCAATGGAGGTTTTAGAAATGCGGATGTACGCTTAGCAAGAAAAGGTGTCTGATATGAATAAATTTAAGAAACATTTTAATATTCTACCGTTATATATTATTAAGATAATTGGTCAGTTAATGATGACCTGATCTGACATTAGGATATTACTTTTTACACAATATTATACTGCTTATCTAGTTGTAAATATTCATAATTATCATCAGCCTAAAGCAGTCCACGTGTCCAAAAGCGAACTGAGTGTCGTGCAATAGAAGAGGCTTACCTTATGCTGAACTGTTATTTAAATATTAAACTAGCAATAATGGAATACACGTAATTAAAAAAAAAAGGGATTACTATGAAATTTGCTCAATTTGAAATAAATCATGAATTTAGCGTTCGCCCGCGGTTCCGCCCGCGTGTATCTTGATTATTGCAGTAAAAGGTAGACTATGTGTTATTCTGATATATAAGCTATATTACTGTAAAGTTTCATCCAAATCCGTTCAGTAGTTTTTGCGTGAAAGAGCAACAAACATACATACTCACAAATTTTCGCGTTTATAGTATTAGTTAAAGTATTATTTAAGTTATCACGAACTCACACGAACGTAATGAATGTAGTACATGACTACATAATAAAATATGTTCTTAGTAACAGTTCTGATATCAACAAAGAGTTACATAATATTTAGTTCATATCTCTTTTATGTTTTTTTTTTGAGATTTTGGAATATTTGTCAAAATGCTTTTTCTACCTGATGGCAAGCGCGGATCCAGGGGGGTGGTCATGGGGGTCATGACCCCCCCCCTGGGCGCGGTCCGGGATTTAGGTGTAAAACTAATTAAAATTGTTAAACATAATTTTAGATTTTTTTATCCCAATATAATTTAAACATTGACACTGTGAAACAACTAGCAACCTTATACATTGTTACTTTTGAAATACTTCTCCAGTTTTTGTGATTGTAAATGAATATCGGCTCTGGATGGTGAAGTGACAGCGGTGTTAGTCCATACCACAGTCGATTTATAATCTAATTTTAAATTGCGATATTGAGCTGTATACCTTCGTGGGGTAAAAGAAGGACGTGTGTAGCTCCCGGGGGAACCGGTCTACCCACTAAACCCTACGACGGCCTACCTCGGCAGCTCGGAGGAACTCTAGGAACGCATCAGCGGCTTTTGGAGTCCTCCGGCCGGACATTTCGACTGAGGTACATCCCGGAGTGACTAGTCTCACCCCCGGGGCAGGATGCTGTCGCACCTCTCACCGCTCTACGTAGTAAGAGCCGCAACACCGACCTACCTTAGACGACACCCTCCGGCCGCACCAGGGCTGTCACTTGTCTCGGGTCGTTTGCAGCGGTCACATCTCCCCAATATGTGGCTGCAGCGACCCTTAAGAGATGATTGGGGGACTAGCGACCTCTACCGCGTCCCCTTCACCGCCTCCTTCGAGCAGGATCGGCCCTTTCCCGATCCCTCTCAGCGGACACATTCTGGAGCATAACGTCCTCACTCTTCCTACACTTCCCATTCCTCGTCACTCGCCAGCATTACGGCGATCAATGCTGACGGTGATATGTCTCGTCCGATCTATCTCCTACTCGACGCTCTGCAGAATGGCAGAACGACTCCAACAGCGCGTTAGCAAGCACAGCTCTGAGTTACGAGCCGTGCCTGCCAAGTTCTCAGAGCTTACGCTATACGCGTTCCGCAGTAGCATTCCAGGCTCGTGATCCAACACTGACTCTTCGCCTTTCCGACCGACAAAACGAATTTGGTCGTAGAATATCGTGTCCATGTCGGCCAGAATGTCGAAGGGCGGAGATCGTGCCAGGACCCTCGCCGCCTCGTACAAATTCGTGCAGTAGCCTCGTACGACCCGTATGGTATTATGGCTCTAATACAGCAAAAAAATCCTAATTAGGCCATAACATCCTGTCAGATGATTCAAACAGCATCTCTGTGGCAATGTTTAGCCACAGAGATGCTGTTTACGATAAGATACGATAGCGACAGTGGCGTGTATTATGGCCACATTACCTGTTACTGTTGATCATGAGGTCAAGTCCTGGGATTTCTAAAGACGGGCCAAAAGTGTTATTGGGTTTTCTCATAGCAATTTCTTATTAACAGCCCGAGTTTGGAAGTTTGGCGATGATCGACGCACATAGGTCGGAGTGCACGTTATGCCATCGGTCCCGGTTGTTATGAACATCTATGGTTATCTTATTGGGAAGTCAGTGCCCTCAAATGTACTGTAACCTTCGAATTTCTGTTCTCCCTCGGGGTTGCGGAGGTCCGATGCCAGTCGCTCCATGGAAAAACTGGATTCAGGTAAACTGGTTGAACTAGTAGACCCCAAATGATGACTGGCTATTTGTTAGTATTAGTAGAAATAGCGGAAAGATCTTTCTCTACGCTACGCTAAGAGCTTCAATGGTTGAAGAACGTCTAACGTCTAACAAAACCGAACCGAATTTGTATATATTTGTTACCTGTTTCTAACAACTATATATTTTTGCAATCCTTGCAATTTTAACAATGTTTAATCTAAAGTTCGTAGCCAGAGACAAAGCAGTAATCGTTCGGAGATTTGTTTGTTAGGTTTTCGTGAAAATATAGTACTTTTACGTACTATATTATATTTTTTGCGCCTCCATTTTAGGAGGAGTCCAGGGAGAGATCACCTCTTCGCAGAAGGTTGCGACCGCGTTAAAACAACTGTCGCTACCGGCCATCGA
Source organism: Phragmatobia fuliginosa (assembly GCA_932526445.1). NCBI lineage: Eukaryota > Metazoa > Arthropoda > Insecta > Lepidoptera > Erebidae > Phragmatobia > Phragmatobia fuliginosa. The sequence goes on along the minus strand of OW052074.1, from coordinate 6,756,222 downwards.
GCTTATGACGGCCGGTAGCTAGAGATCCTCTCCGATGACTACAGTGAGGGCCCGACGCTGCACTGCCTATGCGGGGCAAACCGCCAACGTATGCAGGCCCGATGTCTCACTGCAGTCGCGTGCAGTGGTGGCAGGCGGGACTCGATCCCCTCCTAGCGAACCAGTGTAGGTACTTTCCGAAGCTACTGAGCCCGGAAAGCACGCGAAGGGAAGGGTCTCATGCCGCCGCCCTGCCCACTCGGCGATGACCAGCTGGAGAGCCTCTACGGCAGCGAAGCCAACGCGTGAAATCTCCAGCCGGAACGACTATCTGACCATGGTAGCTCGGCGAGCGGCTTCACGCCACTCGCGTAATCCTCGACCGCTCTCCGCCCGGAAGTCAGCCACTCGCCGATAAACTTCGGCGAGCACTTCCGCTTCCAAATCCAACGGGGGTGTTCGGGCCAAGTCGCATGCCGCCTCTGTGGACCCCGTGTGGTATTCACGTAAGGCTCTGTCCGCCAATATCCTATGGGGGCGCCAGAGGCGCGCCCTGTTCTGGACGGTCAGAGCCGCCACCCACACCGGTGCACCGTACTGTGCCATTGACCGGACAACCCCCGTGTACAGCTGCCTCGTGGGAACACTGGCCCCGCCCAAATGGGCAATAATAACCCTAGGGCAAAGTGCTTATCGAAGAGCCACCTACCGTCTAGGACCAGCCCAGAAACCTCATATGGGCCCGGACCGGTACGAGGACCGAGTTGACCTCGATGGAGGCGCCGACGGGTGAACCACGACGGAGCCCATGAAACAAAAGGGGCCCCGTCTTTTCCAGGGCCACTCGTAAACCCAGCGCCTCAATGCGCCCGACCACCAGAGCGACCTCTGTGGTGGGCAGGCGGGCCGTCTTCTGGAAGTTAGCCCCCCGAGCCGTGACCAAAGTGTCGTCGGCTTAACAAATTACGCCCAGCCCGGGGGGAGACGCCCTCATAGGGCCACGTCGTATCCCATGTTCCAGGAGTGGTCCTAGGACAGACCCTGCAGAACACCGCATGACATGGCCCTGTGTCTCAAGGCACCATCTCGGTCCTCGAACATGACGGTACGCTCCTCTAAATAGTCTGCCACAAGCCGCCTCAGGTACTCTGGCACTCCGTGATAGCGGAACGCTTCCCTGATGCAGGTGAATGGCAGACTATTAAAGGCGTTGGCGATGTCCAAGGACACCGCCAACACCACTCCGCTGCAGGAAACTGCCTCTTCGGTCTCGGCCCTAAGGCGCAACACGGCATTGACCGTGGAACGCCCCTCTCGGAACCCAATTTGAGCTTCCAACGTCGGGGCCCACCTCGCAGAGGTGCCGAACGATGCGGGCAGAGAAAACCGTCTCAAACAACTTACCTCCTCGTTCAGCAATACGATGGGCCTATAGGCCGCAAGGTTGGCAACCCTAACTTGATCACAGCTATGTGACCCCCCCCTGGCGCCAAAGCTGGATCCGCCCTTGCCTGATGGAAAGCTGAGAAGAATGTTTTCAGAGCTCCCAAGTTTAAGCGTGTTTTTTCGAGTTACTAATAAATACCACGAACTAAATAATATGGCGATAGACGAAGGGTTTATGTACCATTTGATATTTAATATTATTGATTCATAAATAACTAGTAAAAACATCGTAATCCTTATCGGTACGAGACGAAAATTCATTCAAAGTATCAAAATGTTCACGACTGGTGATAATTCTGGACAATACATTTGAGAATAGTGACATTCTCAACCAACTATCAAAAATAAAGTAAATTAATGATGACAAAGAATACATACATATACTTATTTAAATTTCGTGTTGATACAAATCAAGAACTAGGTTAAAATTAATATTCGAGATCTCATCACATTGTTAGAAACAAATGCTAGTAATAAAAGCTCATTAAAAACGTCTTCTTTACCCCCAAAACAATTCTACTTTCATTTTTAATTTGAATCCAACGAACTTTCATTTCCCACGACAGTTTTATATTCTCATTAAAAAGGAAGTATGGAATTGCATTCAACTAAAAACACAATCTTTCAGTTATTGACGACAGCCTCGGTGCCACATTGGTGGCGTATGCGACTGATGTGCGTTTATTGAGGGTTCGATTCCCGGGTTTCACCAAATGTTTGTATCATCTGCAAATATTTGTTTCGAAGTTTAGGTGTTTCCTATGTATTTAATACGAGTGTGTTTGTATTTTAGAAAACAATAATATATCTATGTATTTATATCAGTTGTCTAGTATCCATTAAACAAGTACTGCTGTTGATGTTGTGTCAGATGTCCGAAATTTGAAAGAAAAATCGTCTTTTGTTGGTGAGTGTGAGACCGGAGGCTCAAACATCTCACTAAGCGGCCATGGTGTGGGTCACCATGCTGAATTATATGCACTCAGAATAAGGGCGGTGGCCCCTACTCCTGGATTCTACTCATGCTTTCCATCAGGCAGAGTAGAGTCACTTTGGTAGGCTTAAATATAAAAAACCGGAAGATTACAACTACGTAAAAGTATGTAATATTTAAATAGATGTACATAATTCCTACTTTTCTTACACACTCTGATAACAATGATAAATAAAATGGTTTCTGTAAAAAAAAACAACGGTTTAGAAGATTCCTACTTTACCGAGAAATCGGATATCTCTTTAGAGTTGGATTTTTAATCCACGTTTGTGGCTTTAAGGTTTATCCGCGGATTATACGTTTGTTGGCTTATTAACTAAAAGTGTGTGGCTTTTTCTATTTTAAAAACTATTTTACATGCCATGTTATTTGTAATCTGTTCTAGCCGTAATGCATCTTGTCAAAGTTTATTAGAATTTATTTTCATTCTTATCTTAGACTTTTATTACTGACTGTACATGTCCAGGACATGACATTTCCAAAACATCTTGGCCACTAGCCAAATATGTGTGAATATCTCTCGGTTCAATAAACTCATAATGACATAGCTAGACAATCATTGTACATTATATTGCGTTATGATGTTTCAGCGATTCCATAAAAACTGTTTAAATTGATAGTTTTGACTCTGATATAACGGGGCATTAATTGGTACAGTTGGTTGAAACTATATGGTTTTCTGGCGGTGAGCTGGTAATACAAGTAATAGTAGGTTTTGGTATATAATTCAGTAAAACGGTCTACTATTCATGGCTTTTGTTGTACAGCGGGACTTAGACGTGATCACGGGTAGACTGCACGTGGTCATGGGAAGTCTGCCTGTGACTATGAGCGGTAAAACCCGTTCAAAACGTCGGACAGTAGAAGGTACTCTAGTTGTAAGTATGTGTAAAAATCGCGAAGGCCTAAAAACAGAAAGGGTCTAGTCTTATTCGTCTTATCACGCTTCCGTATCTCATCAATGTAACCTTGACTGAATTATCAATCAACGCTTTACGCTATTACGACAAATTATATCTACAAGCAATCATTCAATGACGTCAATAATTATATTGACAGAATGTGAGTTGCGATTAGGTCAAACGGAACTTGCGTGCTTTCGATTCGATACAATTATACTATTACAATTATAATAACAGTAGGTAAATATTTTCCACGCAATATTTCCATATATTTCCAATAACAACATCAACCGTTGGGGCGTAGGCCGCCAGATACGATCTCCTCGCCTAGGAGGATCCTACTATGGGAAATGGGTCTTTCCTGCTTGATAGAATATTTATCATGAAACTTTTACTTCAAGGAATGATGTACTCTTTGCCGGAGCGACTAACATCTGACCTCCGTATCCCTGAGGGCGAACTGAAATTCAAGGGTTAAGCTTGTTGTCAGTATATTTGAAAGCAGTGATATCCCAATAGCGATTACATAGATATTCATGACAACCACCAAACTTCCATACTCCAGGCCGTTACTAAAAAATTCTTATCAGAACACAACGCTTGGCCCGACCCGGGATTTGAACCCGAGATCTCTTGGTCACCAGCTATAGACTGCCTCTTGATATCCAATAATAAAGGGTGTAATGGATCTTTCTACAATGAGAAGTAATTTTCAGTGTGTACTTCATTTTACTTTTTGTTAAGTTTACATCAAACAATATTATTTACATTATTGAGTCGACAATGCTCAGTTGAATATAACATTACAATGTAAACTATCATTGTGCACAATCTAATTCGCCTTTTAAATGCAACTTCATGGATACGGAGAAAGGTCGATTGATTGGCGTAAACAGTGAAAGAAGCTAATTATTTATCTAGAGGCCGTAAATAATGCATTAGACTCGACTATTTTAAAGTTAATACATTGGACCATAAAATTACTCTATCATATATTTATTCTTACTCGTACTGTATATTTTTTTAAGTTTTCCACGTCATTTTATTAAAAGTTGGTGATATATACGTATGTATGCATGTTAATTCGTCATCCAATACTCTTGAAACCAAAATCTGTACTTTATGTACTAGATAAGTTCAAAATAATTTACTGCGGACTTTATACCACCAAGCAGTGAAACTTGGCACTAAATGTCTCGCTCCTTCGTTGGTGATTTTAAAAAAAATGCGTTCCGAAAAATTATTTTTACGTATCTGCATATGTATAGATAGTATATGTAATATGATAAGTGCGAGATAGCTTGAGTATACAGTACACCTAAGAATCGGGTGTGTGTGTCGTATAAATTAGTGTCCTTCACAAGATAACCCAGTATTTATTTATTGCATGTACAGATACGTTATCTTTTATTTAGGCTGTGTTTACAGATGTTATACTCTCTTGTGTACGATTACTATGGGGAATACTATAGAATAAGACTTTATTTTATCATCATCAGCCCATCGCAGTTCACTGCTGGACATAGGCTCTCCGATTATACACCACTTTGATCGATTTTGGTCTTCTCGCATCCATCTCCTGCCAGCCATTATTAGACCTGCCAGACTTAATTTATTACTCAACAACTCATAACGTCCCACTGCTTTTATAGGGTCTTCTCTCAGGAGAGGGTTATACCCGTACGTAGGCCGAGTGCGGGTTGGGGACTGGCAAGACACGTTGCGGCTACGTAATTTGTCCGTTGGAGGTTTGCAAACCGCCCGAAGGCCTCGCAACTAAGCTTCACAACTGTTACAAAAGCTAGTTTATTGTACTATAGTAAACAACAAAATGTACACATATTATTTTAATGATTAATTAGGAGTGATTTTACCTAATAAATATAAATATACGAATTTAAATGTATTTCATTGTGAGGTTTAAATTTGCACAATGTAATATTTTCGAATTCTTAGATATTCTGTAACACTTCTGTAACAGTTTCATGCACATCATGTTACTTTCTGATACCTATGTTATTTCTATTGATATGAATAGTGTGGATTATATTGTGAGATTAACTCATCTTACATCACTACTTCGAAAATCTAACACACAACGCCATCATCGCGACTGCTGTGCTTGAAGTCTCGGGTTCGATTTCTGGGTCGGTCCAAATGTTTGTGTGATCCGTAAATATTTGTTTCGGAGTCTGGGTGTTTTTATGTATAATATGTATGTACACTCGCCCGCGGCTCCGCCCGCGTGTATGTCGGTTATCGCGATAAAAACTAGCTTATGTTCTTTCCCAAGTTCAGTTCTATCTTCATAACAAATTTCATCAAAATCGGTTAAGTGGTTTAGGCGTGAAAGCGTAACAGGCTGACAGACAGAGTTACTTTCGCATTTATAATATTAGTAGGGATTTACAAAAAAAAGTATGTTTATGTATTTATATCAGTTGTCTAGGACCCATAATACACGCTCTGCTTAGTTTGGGACTAGATGACGTTGTGTGTTAGATGTCCGAAACATTTATTTTATTTATAAATATAGTGTGGATTATCTTGTGAGATATATTCTTCTTACATCACTATCTTAGTCGTTTACTATTGTTACCGATATCTGGCATGCGATATAAATATCATTTTTGCATTAATCTCAGCTTGCATTTTTTCTTGGTTGCTTTTTTCTTTCCATCATTCGTCCGTGACTTTACAACTAGACTACCGTTTGATTGACCGTGACCGTGCAATTGATTTTTCTATTTATCTATCTAAAGCAGTTTTTATGTACATTATGATTTTAACCTATATCTTCTTCTTCTTTCGGTGCGTCTCCACTACTGAAGGTTGGCCGTCAGCTCCGCATATCTCTTCTTATCCCTCGCCAGACGAAACAGTTCCTCTACGTTGGCGATCCCGATCCATTGTCTCACGTTACGAAGCCAAGACATTTTCTTTCTTCCGACGCGTCTTTTCCCCTCAATCTTTCCCATCGTTATAGTCTGGAGAAGATGGTAACGCATTAGCGTTACCATCTTCTATCATCTATCTGGGACATGTATTAAGACATGAGTCTTAATACATGTCTCAGATAGGATACTTTTCTTCTCTTGTTGTTTTTCATGAGTTCTCGGCAATTCTTGACACGCTGAACCTATATGTATATATAAATTAATTTGAAATGTTTGTTATAATATCCACTGGAGAATTTACTAAATGTGTACGAAAGTACCGTATGCACTTACATCAAAAAAATTATATGCTAGAACTTCAGCTAGCCTTACTACAAGATTAGATAAATGCAAAAAGTCTCTGAGATACTAACTATAATTTATTTTGCCTTTAAAAATATGGATGTGACTTGAGAATCAATTCGTCTATTGTCCTTTCAAATAAACATTTAGTCTTATCATTGTAGTCATTACTATACAATCAACGTATGTAGGTCGGTGCCAGTATGCGATCGTTGTGCGTACAAGGAATTTAAACAATTATAAGGAAGAATAAACCTTTAAATAACTAGCTAAATATGTAGGAGCCTAACCTACGACTGGTCAGTAAACACTAATTGAATTTGTTTTTTTTTTCTATTATGAATCGACAAAGAAGGTTGTAATACTGATAGCCTGATATAAAACTCGCCTTCATAGGGCAACACAGGCCCGCGGACCGGAGGGGAGTACCAATAGTCTTTTATTATAAAAAGCAGTCGGTAATTTTTTGCGGGAGGAAATTTCACACATAGACATTTTAGATTCACATACAAAACAATCGCCTGTCACTATGAACTCACACATAACAATTATTATAACAAAAAAAAAACAAAATTTCACACACACATGCTAACACGTTCTGTGTGACAACAGTGTGATGTATATGACCATTGGGGCTCATGGAACGCCTGAGTAATGTTACTATCATGTTGTGCTATGCCTCTCTTACACAATTCTAAGTAACATTAGTAGTCAATGAATGATATTATATACCTACAAACAATGTCATTGTAGTCAATTTGCTTATTAGTTCGAGGAAATTTTCATTTTAAATTCCAATCGTGACTATTTAGTTTCTCATTTATTTTATACGAAATATTCTTAAACATCTCATTAATATAACATTCCTCATTTTCACTGAGGTAACAAACAATGTAGGTCTTTTTTAATATGCCAAAATGTCGGGTAATCGTGGAACTTGATTTGTAAATTACGTATAAATAAAAATAGTAAGAACCAGTAAGATTTTACTATTCGTTGAGAAGTCGTGAAAGAATTTACAGGAAGGAGGTTTTTACTTATTTTGAAATATTTTTCAACAAACCTAATGAGCAATGTTCCTCCTCCACGCGGGTACTATCACTTTCTCTAAACAGTACATAGCAAAACTTTTTATTTAATAACTAGAAACACTGAATGTTTGCTCCCAAATATTTTAGTTAATAATTTCATTAATTGAAGTTTGTTTTTACTTGCAGAATGGTTTGACATCTTCGGAAGCTAAATTCACAGAAAAGGCTCTTGAAGAGATCAAGGTTGGTTTAAGTTTATTTGGTCTAAATTTATTTTACGGAATTGAACGTGTAGTTTATATTTAGACTAGATCACCAAATTGTCTCAAAGTTCTTTGATGCTCATTAAAAGTTCGTGTTCAACATAGATGATACTATGTAGTGACATCTATATTATGTGCGTAAAATGTTAGTACGGCATAGGTGCTACGATTTCCTAGTAGTTCCTCAACATTTCGCTAGATGGCGTAATTTTTGAGAGTTGTAAATACATTACATCGTAACTAATCTTAAGTAAAATGTTCAGATGGCGCTATAAAAGTTTTTAAGTTTTATAAAAAGTATGACTTTATTCTAAAACATGGCTACTATTGCTGATTTCTTCAGGAAGGCTCAAAGGACAGCAAACCTCCGTTTATGATACTGACCAAAGGCGGATCCGATGTAGAATTCGATTCGATGATTCAAGATTCTTTTGTAGTCATTTGATAGTTGAGAAGCCATAACTAAATACGGAAGGAACGATTAGGAACTGTGAACCTGCTGATTCTATAAGTTTAAAACATTTGAAGAAAATGTAAGAAATGGCGTATTAAATAAATATTTTGTTTGAATAGTAATGTTGATTCTCAAGTAGACTAGGAAATAGAAATGCTCTAGTATTGTGGTCAGACGGCTTTTTAGTTTCGACTGCGAGTTAAAAGAATTATAGGAGAGATACTATTTTTAGTCTTGCTTAAAACCTCAAGGAATTGTTAAGCTAATATGCTACTTTTCATATTCAAATCTAATTTTTTCCCTAAACTTGATATTTTTTTAGGTTTCACCTCCATTCGGTGCTATTAGGTGTTATTTGCGCAGCACGTTGGGTGGTCCACTGAAGAGCACTTGACGCTTTCGAACACACCTATATGACTCGCGTTCGTCGGTTGCGTAGTTTAAATGTTGTTTGTTGATGCGAAACACCTACCGCGAGTGCTATGACTTGCGAAGTCTCCATACGTCTATGAATGCGATGCATCATTGCAAAATTTTACAAACAAATTTTTACTATTCAATAAAATATATCATTGGGTTTGCGATTAGCGTATGCGGTCAAGAGATCTCGGATTCGATGTTGGGCCAAAAAGTGTTTTGGAAGAAGGCGGTGTTTCACACCTGTGCCTAGGTGAGCACGGTATTTTCGGTCGCGGTTGTCATGAACAACTATGGTTGTTATTTAAAAATCGGTGCTTTCAATTATACTGACAACTAATTCAACTTTCGAATTCTATTCGCTCTAACGACTCCAGTCCGCTCCATGGAAAAACAAAACGGATATTCAGGTAAAATTGAGTGAACTAGTAGCCGACCCAAAATAGTACGAGTATTTGAAGTAGTAGAGGCCACGAATATGATCTTTTTAATTACGAAAGGGCTAACTCTAAAACTCTGGCGCATATTTTTGCAGATCATACAAATATTCGGTCATATGAAAATGTAAGCAAAAAACAGATATTTTATAATGGTGATACATATTCGATACTTTGTAGATTTATTTACGTCTATGTCGTTTGTGACGATGATAGGGGTTTCCAAACAATAAAAACAATCTATTTATCGGTGCCAATGAGGATGGTGACCACCACTCTTCCTGTCAGACAGAATAGTCAAATAGTCACTTCGGTAGACCTATTAAAATATTTTTAGATAATAGAGGCACGATCGGGGCAATACTACCCTCACACAGAAGAAAAATCTAAAATGACATCATCCGTGCTGTCGTATTTCATTGGAGAGTCTAAGACCGGAGTTCCAGTGATGGCGAAGCATTTCACTAGACCTCCATAGTGTGAGCACTACCCTACACTTGAATTGTACTCATGCTTTCCTTTAGGCAGAGTTGAGTTAATGGTAGGCTTAAATTTAAAAAAAAACTATGTACCTACAAAGTTTAATGTTATGTGTTCGAAATGAGTTATTTTTTCCGTTCACCTTGGATTTGCACCCGTGAGCAAATGTGGGGATTATAAAAATCGGTATGAGTGAGCAGTACGCATCGATTTAACTCAAATTTGCACTGCCAACCGTTGAATGCGTCTGACTATCACACCTTCGCGTCGTTCGCGTTGTAACGAGAAAAGCTTTAAAATAAAATATTTAACTTATTTAACTATATTCAACAACAGCATATTTAACTTTTCAACCAATACAAAAAGTAAAAAACAGAACAGTATTCAATTCCGGTCGATCGGTATTTGAATTGTGACGTGTCGTAATTTTGAAGTCGACACATAGAATTAGAATCGAATTAAAAAAAAAGGTTCTTTTTTCGTCGGAATCTTTTTTTTTATGTTTGTTTATGTATGTATTATAATTCTTTCTGCATTCGTTTCGGCATAGCTTACAGGTGGTCCCATCGTCACCATATTGGGATCTGACGATAGGATCCCAAAGAAATCGAGGGAACTCCTCAACTATCATAGTCACAATTGTCGCGATTTGGGTACTCGGAACAGTTTTTCTTTGAAGTCGGTTCCTTTTTGTTAATATTATTATTATAGTTAACTATTTTTATCGCAACTTGAAATTGGAATTAGATTCGTATTAGATTGAAATTGGAATTCAATTCAAGAGTAAGGCCGCAGGTACTGATATTTGAATTAAATTTGTTGTTTAGTTTTAATTCATATTGATTATTTTATTAGATTCGAAGTAACACTGATAATAAATAATAAACCATAGTAAAATAATACCATCGCTTGCATCAAAAGTACCTATGTCAGATCTCTTTCTAGTTTCACTACTATTAGAACAACATACTAGCATTTAGCAGTTAATATTTTATTATTTTGCTAATCTTCTGGTTTGTACCTTCTTAGAGATCAAATTAGTTGAAAAACAAATAAAATAATTTCATACTTTGAATTATTTCAGTTGTTCAACAATGTCATGTTTTGAACATTTCGCAATAGTTGCTACCAAAACATCGCTAGTTGGTTTATTATCCTGCCTTAACGCTCGCTGTCATCGTATACCTATGCTAAGTTTTGTTTATTGATAGTTAAATAGAAAAAGAAACAGATATATGAATAAGACGCCTGGAAGCAGGCAACCTAAGGAAGGCATTGCGACAATTTGAATGCAGAAGTCGGAGAGCATTCGACATTAAATTATTTTTTCTTTTTAAAGATAATGTTACGCGGCTGTGTAACAAAAAGTCACGTAACTTTGTATTTTGTAGTGTTTAGTGTCACCCCACATCATAGCATTTGAAATATGAACGGGTGGTGCGTACGGGGTGCGAGGAGTATATGGGGTGCGCGGGGGTTCGTAGGGGGTTGGTGAGCAAATATTGGCAGATGTAAGTGGATGGCGGTGCAGCGGCGCCACCCCAACCGGTATCGTACCGGTCACGTGACGCGACAAGCCGTGACGTCATCGCATAAGTACTTGGTATTCAGTTTTAATAGCAACAATAAGGTTCAAGTCGTGTTGTAATTTATGTAATTATATCGTGTACTAAATATTCAAAGTTACCACTAACTCAGTAAAATTCTCATCTAATCATGTTCAAAATGATTATAGATGGAGGTTAAAGATAGATTAGTTTGGCGTAAATAAGACTAACCCGCCTACACGCCCACCACTGTTACTCCTCTACACCAGGATCAACAGCAGTGACCCACGAACACACCCAGCTATGACACTCAGGTAGCACCAGGGAAAATTTAACTGTCATTAAATTCGCAACGAAATTAGAGTAGTATTAGCCAGTGATCTATATTAGGTTAAAAGTATTTATGTTTTGATAACATTAGGCTTAAACATCTAAGTAAAGTGTATGTGGCTCTAAGTTCTGCCATCTAAAATCATTCAATAACGCAAATGTCTGGAGACAAGGAATATTGTTTGCCTTTAATTTAGGTTGCAAACATTTTTCCTAGCTGAGAAACCCTTTTCTGCGTCTGTTTTGACAAGTTGATGCCTGCTTTTGTTTTTGTATAACCAAGTCGGCAACTTACCTATTGAAAAATACTCGTAAAATTGCAAATTTACAGGTGGTCCCATCGTCACCATATCGGGATCTGATGATGGGATACCATGGAAATCGAGGGAACTCCTCAAATATCATAGGCACAATTGTCGCGATTTGGGTACTCGGTATAGTTTATTAATATTATTTTTACGGGAATTAACGCGATCACTTATTTAGGGTATTACATACCTCTGATTTGCCTGACGTTTCGACCAGGTTGCACCGGCCGTGGTCACAGGCTGAATAATATTAATTATCATGGAACGCGAAAGTTTAAAAGTCGGTATAGTTTTTCTATGAAGTCGGGTCCTTTTTGTTAAAATTATAATATCGAAAGAGATACATGCTACCGAGTTATCGAGAGTACACTATTACAGCTCTTGGGTATTCCTTTTAATCCATTATCACTGCACACGCTAAACTGTCAGCCCGTTTTTACTCATTGTTGTGTACAATATTCACGTGGGCGCTACGTTTGCCTACGTCATTAGCGCGCACAGCACTCTGCGCGTAATAAGTTAATTGAGGTGCAAAAACGTACAGCAACTTGCGATTAACATGGACGGGTTAATGCGATGGCGATAGGCGCTAATCGAACGTCTGTGGAGGTTGCGAGGTACGCCTTATAATCTCTGTTATCTCCAAGGAGTGTTGTGTAATTGTCCGTGTGGTGACGGATTTAGAATACGAAGTGAACAAATAGGGGTTTAATCAATTTCTGCCTGCTTCGGTTGCGCAGTGGTAGATCTCGCAAATGAGATCTCGGGTTCGATATTTACAAGAAAAAAATGTTTATGTATTTATATCAGTTGTGTAGTACCCATGATACAAGCTCTGCTTTGTTTGGGACTAGATACGTTGTGTAATATGTTAGAAGTATTTATTATTATTCCATCGTGTATCGTAAGAGACGAGTAAAGGACCAAATTATGCCGAATAACAACACTGCAAAGAAAAGGCAACTTGAAACTAAACCCTATAGGTATCAATCCGTCTGGCCAGCGTAGTATTACTACTAGGCCAAAAGCTCATTTCTACGAGAGATCTTACAACTCATAAGGCAATAATGTCTATTGCCGACTGTTCCACCTGTCAACATATATAGACATTTATAGTGAATGTATCATGTAAGAACGAAAACGGGCGGAACAAACAAAATTAGACGCTCGCCGGCTGTCTGTCTGTTTGTCTGAGCATATAGACTTAGTAGTGTAATCTTACTTAACTTACTTAAGCCTAGGTACAGATGTGTAGTGGACGCAAGCGATATAAAACTAACATAAATATACAAAAATAGTAATTTAGTAAATTGAAACCCATTAAATAAATTTAAATAAATATTTCGGACATCTTACACCCAACGCTGTTTAGTCCCAAACTAAGCAGAGCTTGTATTATGGGTATATAAACTAATGGAAATATATAAACTTCCTTTTTTGTTTTGTAAATACAGATAGAAATCACACCAAACTCCGAAACAAAAATTTGCGAATCACACAAACTTTTGGTCTGATTCTTGAATCGAGTCCGAGACCTCAAGCACAGCAGTCGCATACGCTGCCACTGCCCCACCAAGGCAGTCAATTTACTTGCGACTTCCAATGATAGAAAACCAAACTTTTTTAAATAATAATATTAATATTAATAATAATAATCCATTTATTCACTCTCACAAATCTTTCCTAATCTAATGTACAATATAGCGTGGTGACAGCTTCAGTTTTTAGGTAGCTTCGTGAGAGACTGGTGCCTGAAGTAGGTTTAGAAAACCTGTAAATCCTTGTGAGAAGAGGGAGATATCTCGGCTATTAAGGATTTACCACAATCAACAGCTTTTAAAAGTCTAGTTCTGAATTTAGACCGCTCCTAGAAAGACCCTCTCACGGCTGTAAAATTTTTAACATATTACGTACAAAACGTCACTGAATTGAATGGCAATGTATCCGTGGTCGTGGTGTACGAGATAGAGGCAAATTAGGAGTTAACGAGAAATGCGGAACATGATTTGAGGGCGAGAAAGATGCAGCGCTAAAATGCTGCTGTTGGCGATTCTTTCAATTTGTGACTTTTACTAAAATTGATAAACCTTGACAGTAAAAAAATGGACAAGAGCTATATTTATGACTTGGAGTCTTTCAAGTGCGAAAGCTTTGATAAATTTGCTTAACATAAAGGTAGCATCAGTAATTATTAGATCCTCACAGTTCGATAAGAGTAATATTAGTTATAATAAGTTTTGAGCAGCTTTAAGCACACCTTACAAAATTGGTCATTCATGAATATATTGGTACATTCGCTGCATTACACTTGGAACATATATAGCTATTGCATAAAAGCATAAAGATGTTGTAAGTAAAAGTAGTATTTTTAATATCAAGATTTACTTTTTGTAAGAGTTTTGTTCTTGTCTATACTAATGTGACTTATGAAGTAGAGAGAGAAATCAATATGGGCTATTCTGCTAATCTCATCAAAAATCCTCAAAGCAACATATTATGGTTCTTAAAAGGCGCGTGGTCAGCGCTTCGTGTCTTCGAATATATTACGAGCATCCGCCCGACTGCGCTTGTTGACTGCGTGAAATATAACTTCAGATCAAACCCCTTGTTTTAAGATGTAATAATACGTATGGCGAAAAATTTAGGAACATTTTTCATAGTATATTTCACAAGAACAATGAAAAATGTTCCTAAATTTTTAAATGTTTTAAATGTCACTTATCGTTTTACTAGTGACGAGTTCGATGGTAAATAGTCTAGCGTTGAAAATAGCTGAAAGCATTTGATTGTAATTGGTTTTATTATTAAACAGTTATAAGAAAACCTTTGTTTGGCGTTGATTTACGCACGTGTCTCGGAGAGAACGTTAAACCGTCGGTCCCAGTTGTCCTGAACATCTACAGCAATCGTTACTGGGAAGTCAGTGTCCTCAAATATACTGACAACTAGTTCAACCTGCGAATTTCAGTTCGCCCTCAGGGTTGCGGAGGTCCGATGGCAGTCACTCCGTGGAAAAACTAATTTTCAGTTAAAACCGGTGGAACTAGTAGCCGACCCCAAATAATCTTGGGAATAAAGTTTAATTTTCTGAAAAACAGTTAATCTGACAAAAAATCATAACAAAATGCTCTTTAGGTACTAAGTCGTCAATGTTTTTTCTACCATTTTTGGTAAAAATATTTCTCCCGTTTTTTATCCTGGCAATTCATTATACTGACGTTTCCAATCTTCATTGTTGCAGAGTTCTCTGCGAGCTTCAGAAGCTGACAAGCGTCGTATGATGGATCGTATCGTGAAACTGGAAGACGAATTACGTGTCCTGAGAGTGACCAATGGGTTAGTGCACACACCTACCACCACATATAACGACCTACTCTTTCATATATGAAGAGTTAGAAGATTTTGTTCACCAATAACGTAATTTCTCGCGATTTGTTAAGACACATTATTAAAACAATCTCACTTGTACTTATTTCACTGTTTAATTTTTATTTCAGTATTAAATAGCGGAAATTGTACAAATGAATTGTTTTTATTAATTTTATTTATATCTTGTTAACTGTATATGAAAGCCAAATCAGGGATGAAAGTATTTCTTTTAAATTGTGACGACAAAATGTAATGAACAAATTTCAATAGTAACAGAATCGAACGTGATTTTAATTCTTATTTATAATAATGTTGTTCGCAAATATTGTTAATAGCAAAATCGATAATTTCTTCAGTTTGGAATCGAACGAGAACAAAATATCGAACGGTAACGTTGAGGACGCCGAGACGGAACGATTGCGCTTGCGCACCGAACTCGCTGAGATGCGCAAAGCGAAAATGAACGCTGAGGAACATTCTCTTAAGTACGTATAATGTTTTGCGACTTGTAGAAATTCCACTGTAGAAAATAGAAACACCACAGCTGTAGTATATATTGTATAGTTTGGTTCATTGAAGAACAGAATGACTATTACCATACAAAAATTAGCTGTTCTAAAAACAAATTAGTGCTAGTATTTACATGCATGTGCTATTAATTTCTGCATTTTTATTATAATTTTGTATTAGTCAAAGTCATGGTTAAAGTCATTCTGTGTGTGCTGTATAATAGTATATTTTATATTTTTAAGTAGCATTTTAAACTTTATTGACATGTATGATAATTACAATTATAGACGTCTAGACAAAGATATCATAAATACTAATGCGGTAAGGATAACTATTTTTGTAATACAATTATATTTTTACAGATATTTATTTCTTAATGTACATACATAATATTGCTTACTATATTGGGCTCTATTAACCTTAAATAAATGTGGTGAATGGCTCACTCCGCTTTTGATTTATACCACAAAACGCTTCCTTCTCTTTTATTTTCAGTAGTCCTTTTACTTAATTTTGTTTTGCTAATTTTAACCGACTGAGTAGTCTAAAGTGAACTCGTGTTGCAGACTCGAACGTCTCGTAACACAACTACGTTCGAAATTCAACGGTCTCCAACTGACAAATGGCCCCGAGTCGCTGCCGAGCGATGCCGAACATGAAACGAGCGTGCGCCCGCGCCGCACTAGCGTCAACTCGGCGAACAACTCGACTGTTGTGTTCGGTCCGGTGACTGATTTGTAGCGAATGGAGATCGCGAATGCGGCAATACTTATAGCCGCAGATTTATTCTGGTCTATATTTTATAAGATTTTCTGACAGACAATTCCTACGTAGTCGTGTGTACGTCTATTTGATTCGGTACAGTTATGAACAAAAGTAATTTTCTTCAAAGTATTTGATTTAGGGTCAAATGTTTATTTGTGAAGACGTGTGTATATTCGAATCTCAGATTTTGCATCTCATTGAGCAATGCAATTCGTGTTTTATATCATAATGTAATATATATGTATTTTATATTAAATTCAATTTCTTATAGGAGTAACATTACTTTAAATATATGCACATCGTTTTTTAGTTTCATTCTATAACCGTTTCAGTAAAAAATGATTGTTGTATGTTTTAATAAATGTTCATATATATTGTGTCTAATACTAACAAAACTGATTGCTACTAATCCAGGTGCTCACAATTATGTCACACTGTGTTTTAAGTACATCACATACAATTGTTATAGGTTATAATAAGTTTGAAATTGTATTTGCTCATTATTCATGACCGATGTGATTATATTGTCTAAAGAATTTATTTTAAGTAACAAAAATTGTATTTAATCGTAAAATATGCTACGTATATAAAATATAGTCAATAGAAATGGAATTAATTTAGATGAAACTGTTCCACTGTAGCTTAGCTTTTGTGAATTCTGTCCATAGTCAAATGTCTATTTTTGTCAAGATGAAAGACAGCAAATACTAAAAAAAGTAAGTGTGCTATAATTATTGCAATTTGAATAAATATGTCATAGCATTGGTTGTACTTAAATTAAAAATTGAAGATACGCTGGTTCACCAGTTTGAAAATATAATTTCATATGTTGCGTTCAGAACTGAAAACACTCATAATAACTCATATATTGCGTGATTATCGAACAGTTCATGTGTTCTTCATAAAATGGTGTAATATGTTAGGAATGTGGTCTTACAGTTGTAACTCCGACGCGTTGTGACTGTTCATAAAACTGTTTTGTAGTGACCATGAAGCGCGTTGTGAGCTGTCCCTCAATGAGCGTTCTCCAATTCTAAAAAAAATATTAGGCACTTTGACTAATTTACATTCTTTATTTATTATATTTCGAAGTGGACGAGTAGCCAGGAGTGCTAAACGTCAAATGTAGATCACATTTACCCTATACTCCAATATTATAGGAATTATAATTTTCATAAATTTTAGATTATAAAGCGAAAAGTTCTATTGAAATAATACATTAATGTGATGTCATTTAGACTGTTTGTCCAACTGATTACCACACCTATTATTGTCACTATCATTTAATGATTACAAACACAATTACATTATAGCATATCATTTACATAGCAAAATAACACACGGTTAGTATTTACCGACGCGGCTCATTCTGTTGGACTTTGCAATTTTCAACAAATTGCCTTCTCACACCTTCGCATTAAAACATTGTAATGTTTAAGGTAAATCTGTATGCAAATGTTTATTCTACGTTTGAATGCTATTTTCCATTAAAAACTACTGCGGTACAAAAAAAAATCTTCAAGTTTTCTTATCAACGAGCAAATTGGACAGTGCTCGGTATTTGATGAATGAACTTTTATTTCCATAATAATAAGGCCCATGTTGAATTAGTATAAAGCAAAGCTTAGTGCAGTTGTCAATGATTCAGTTATTTCAAGAAGTCTTTATTTTCATCTAATTTTGATGTTTGTTTGATAATTTTTTAATCGATGACAGTAGTCTGTTAATATTTTTTGGTGATAACACTCAACGTAGCGTTTTATATATTTTGATTGCATAGCATTGTTTTATTTTTTAATTACTTGCTAATTGATACTTGATTTGAACTCAAGAAGCAGATGCAGTAATTCAATATTAGTTAATTAGTCGGTGTTGTTTAATGTATATATGTTTAACAGTATTATCAAAACACGTGTAAAGTAGTTGTAACAAAAATCGATAAATAGTGTAACAATTTAAGCGGTTGATAGATCACATGAACAAAACGTAACTAGTGATTATAAATAACTTGTACTACACATTTTGTAAACGTGATACACATTAAAATAAATGTCTATCTCGGGCTTAACTGTCTAATTACCTATGTAAAACATCATCATCACAACTGGACTTAGGTCTAATTAAGTATGCTAATTTCTAATAAGCCATTTCACTGTTGACTTCAACAACATCAGTAAAATTACCTAATGATATTTTTTGGAAGATATTAGAAAATTGATAGGAATATGGAAAAATATAACGATTTTAAATACTTTTCTTAATAATTTGACAATAAATGAACAAACTCATAATTCTAAATAGACTCCGTAGAAGATATTATAAATACTACAATTGAAGTTTACTACACTTTCCTTAAAAGCTCATAATTTCTTAACGAGTGGCTCATATTATTGTGATTTTTTGTGTTATTAATTAATTTTTTTAACGAATTTAATCATCTAGCTAAGATTTTTGTGTGTGATTGTACTTGAGTGCTCTCTAAATTTTAGTGATTTTTTATTTAACTAAAATATTTAACACGAGTGATTTTTTTTTTAACAAAATGTCTGTGACTACGTCAACTTTTATTTAATGTTATGTAACTTTGTATTTTTAAGTGACTTATTTATCTGTATGTTTGTGTACTTATTTTAATTATGTTCATAGCATTAAATAAACATAAAAGTCATATATTATCATGTGCTAATTATAAAATAGTTTTAATATCATTGTAAAATATGGACAATAAATTTACATTATTTTGGACACCATCGCAGCTTTTATGTAGTAGCCAGGGGTAAAAAACAGTTTTTTACCGTGACAATTTTAATTTTTTTATAATTGTGTGATTTGTTTAGTAAACACTATATTATGATTTATAAAGCAAATAACGTTCTGTGTTAATTACTGTTTCAAAATGTCATGAAAAGTCAATATCACATTTTTAACTGTACAATGTTGCTTAGAAAATTGTAGTTTTGTGAAGTTTAAAATACTCTTTTCGAACAAATCAGACAATACAATGTAAATAATCAATGTAAAAATTAATGTCTATTATGAATAATGTTGAGCATGAACAGATTACATTACATTATACTGTTCAAACATATATGTATATTAAATAGTTATAAGTACTGTCGCAATCAAAAGAGTTTCTCTAGAATTAATTTAAAAAAATGTACATCAAGGATTTGAATAGTTATTTATGATTTCTCCGTTTTCTTTGACCCAAACACATCCCTTACACACTAACCACCGATTAAATCCCCTTGACTGATTTTACTAATTTATTAATATCATTTAAGTTGTATACCAAATTGGAGATTAAGGTAACTGTAACATAGGTAGTACATAGTAGTGTGTTTAATATATAAATATGTGTTGTAGAAAAGCAACTTTGCGTGTCTTATTCGTTATTATCGAATTATATTTCTGTTTTTGTAACCGTTTTCATGACTAGGTACCTAAACTTAATCATTTTCTAAACGTAACTGGGATACAAAAAAAAACGGTTTTCGTAGCTAGTTCTCAAACGAAAATAAAAATCATGTTCGTAGCTGGTTATAAAAAATATGTTACGAATGTGCCTGAAACAAACCACGAACATAATTAAATTTTTCGTTTTTCGTTCGCTATGAAGTTGTAATAGTACATATTTCTAACACCTCGAGACAATAACGGCTACGCTGTTAGTTTATCAGTAAATTATCACCAAAACAAGTCCGTGCATTGAGTTTGATGTTTGTTGCCATTACTCCATTGGCAACAAATATGACAATGAATGCACGGATGGCGTATGCTTCAAGTCGTCACCTCGCCGGTTTCTACTGCTCTGAGTATCGTGGGTAAAATCCCCTCATGGGTCAATATTTTATGTGATCTCAGCATAATATTGTTCTCCTGAGTCTGGGTGCTCTTTGTGTCGTAATTATTGACAGTTTATAGTGACGCTTTTAATTGGTAACTTGATAATAAATAGGCTTCTATGTTCAATAGCTAGTTTGTACTCATGGAAAGTTTTTTAAACTGTTAAAGCCCTTCAAAGTACTTATTTTGTAGTAAGGTATAGGCTACACGCAATGTTGTTTTCTTAAATAAAACATATTATTGCGATCAACAATAATAGGGTGTCCTTAATACACCTAAGTATAGTAATCACTTGCGATCAATAAATAATATTATATACATGTCAATTTCGCTCATTACGATATGTTAGCTTGTAGATTTCGTCAAGTAAAACTCAGATACATATTTATATAACAGTTCTGTAAGGTAAAATATATTGAATTTTATATGTTTATATATAAAGTTATTGGCTCTTTTTGAAGTTATGTCATGTTAATTATCTAAAATTATATTAAATTTATATCAACATTCACTAACAGTTTTTGTTATTTAATATCTTTATGCCATAGAACACGGGTTTTTCTAAATTGATTTCGAAATTTGATTGAATTTCCTTAATTTAAAAGCTAACAAAAGATTTCACAGTGGGACTGTTACCAATTTTTCAATCAAATTTATCTCAATTGGTTTACCAATTCATAAGTAGTGTGCTTACAAAGGTTTATAATGGATTCATAATTTTTCCGTTTTCGCCGAAATTCTTATTTTTTTAAGCTTTACGTAGGCCAAGTAAGTGAACTTCACTAAAGTTCTCGAAAAATATAATTAGTAAAATGTTAAAACAATATTATTAGCAGACCTCGTTTAAATCTACTTTTATCCTCTTAACCTTTAAGGCGTTAACCCTCTCCTGAGAGGAGACCCGAGCCTAGCAGTGGGACATAATGGGTTGTTGATTGATTGATTGAAATCACTCATGCAATCGATTGTTGTTTAACGGTTATGGTCATAGACAAATCGATTCTTAGGTACCTGTAATAAGAACGCTTTTATTTGTAATTGGTTTCCGTTATTCTCCTTGAAACTATTTAATAGGTAAATAGTGTAATATCAAATTAATGATGACATCAAAAAGAGCCAATGAATATAAAAACTGGTGCCTTATTTACGTAACTTTGTCCGCCCAGGTATGTATGTTTTACTTGTGCCATAAAGGCGTGGTGCTCACAGAACGCATAAAACAGCAGAGTTATTTTAAAAAATCTGAACATATTTTAACATCTCATTCTCATCCGCATTTTTTTGGAGGGGATCTTTTATAAATGGCGGAGTATGAAGTTGGATAGAAGCGGTGCTTGAGTTAGCTGTCAGATGATATGCGAGATGCCAATTCAGATGTGTTTTAGACATCAACACTATGAAAATCTCCGACCGATTTTTATTCAAATTGCTGTAGTCAAGTCGTCACTTTACTATAGGAAATAAAAACTAAAAAACACTTACAAAAGACGGTTACAAAAAACAAACAGAGATGTAGTTAATAAAAGTTAGCCATGTTAATATGCCAACAACCGAAACATTATACCTAGTACTTACGTATATACACTACATTATTAAGAATTTTTGAAAATTCAATATAGTGACACAATTCTATATATTATTTAGATTGTGATGGTTTCATTAAACCCTAATAAAATATTATTTTCTAAAAAGCTTAATTCAAATTAGTTAAAGGGTTTGTTTTATGCATTGAAACTTGAAATATAAAAAAACTGCGCCGTTCGCTATACTTTAATGCCGTTGTGTGCATCACGCCTCAAGCTTGTTCCAATAATTTGTGTTGTGAGTATATTCATAAAGTTCGCTATTTTTACATATATTTATATAACTTTGTTTTGCCAAGCATATGTTTAAAGTACAGTTCAAATATAAAAGTTAATGCAATGCTTTAATATCCATCGTATAGTGAGCCCCTTAATATTTTCCACTAGTTCATATCTAAGGTTTAGAAAGAAATAGATTCGATTTACTATATTGACTAGATAATTAAAAAAAAAGATTATTCAATAATGTGGTATATTATTTATTTATATGTTATTGACCATTGACCTAGTAATTATTACTGCCAGAAAACGATACTCATTATTTGTTTTGTCGCTGTTAATTATATTTTTTTCATTTAATGATTATATTATTGATTTATGTATAACGGGGTTTCAATAAATTATATTATATCAATATTGTTTTATTACCGTCCTTCCTAGAAAAGTAATGAAAATATGAAGTAGATGTTTGATTGCAGTAGCTGTACAAAATGTCTGGGAAATTGAGAATAGAGGAAATTATACATTCCTACATACCGTAGAGTTAAAAATCGACCTGTGATCGCGAATACCCATGATCGCTATTGAGACGAGAAAGATCGTAGTATTTTCTAAGTAAGAATGAAAATTTGGGAAGAGGTAAAAAACGATATAACGAACATGGTTTTAGGAGCTGGAAAAGAAAATTGGCATAAAGGAGTGACAGAAAATTCATTTATACTACACCTGATCGGAACAGTAGTCAATATTCCCTGAAAATGAAAAGAGAAAGTTAGTCTTTTCCTTGACCTAAATAAGCGGGAGGAAAAAATGTATGAAAATCCATTTCTAACGTGTTTTAGCGGGAGAGAAAGTTGTATGAATTTTCATTTCTCACGTGTTATCTTATCTATGGCGCGCGCCTGCCCAAAGAGTTTTCATATAATTTAAATATGGAATCTCAGTGTCACTGACATCCTTTTGTGAAGAATAAAAAAAACAAAAGAAGCGCGAAATATTTATAAATATTATGTCAAATTCTAAGCTAAATTGTGTCTTACATGGTGTCTTACGTTTTGATTTTATTTTATAAATACTTTAAATGTTCCTCACAGGTGTAGTATAAAGCACTGTGTAGCACTCGGGTGAAAGTCCCATTCCTAACTCGGGAGTATTGTGCTCTGCTCCCTCGCTAGTAATCGGTTCCTTTCCTCCCTCGGTGAACAATGTACTATTAAGTTTTTGACGTCACGTCTTCCAAATAAAGTAAAAACCGCATTTTGAACCGTTGTATGACGGAATTATATTTCGAAGATATTGCTTCACTGGACCATCTGCAAGCTTTTCTTGTTTAAAATGTTATTGGCCTACAGTTTTCTTCATATTCTTTGTTAAATATACTTGCAAAAAAATCTCGAAAAAGGCTGTTCTGATGTATTTCAAGGTATAAAGCCAATAAATTTATAATACACTCTTGAATATGACGGTTATCTGTAATAAAACAATAAAAAATTGTTCACCTTTGTCATTGATCAATCTTTATGCGTAAATAATGAGCAGTTCAATTGCGTTTTAACCTCACCCTTCCGCAACTAATTTATTCGAGAGTGAACCAACACTGTATTGTTTCTATTATTTTTGATCGTTTCCAATAAAAACATTGGAACGTATGCAGGGCGAGACGCACGCGCAGGTCGCGTGGCTGCCGCGTGCCGACGCCATCTTGCTCGATGGGTGGGAACTTCCGGCGGGAAACGAGTCATCGCAGCCATTGTTGTGGGAAAACTTATCAGAGGTGCGACACTCGTTATGATAATTACATGCTGGAACATGTATGGGATATTTATGAAGTTGTAATTTATAATTGTGATCAATTTCAGACGCAAGAACCACGACTTACGAAATTCGAATGTTCTATCCCCGAAAATACATGTAATAATTATGTAAGATATTATCTTATTCCCATTTCATAGCTAGGATAC
Source organism: Phragmatobia fuliginosa (assembly GCA_932526445.1). Classification (NCBI taxonomy): domain Eukaryota; kingdom Metazoa; phylum Arthropoda; class Insecta; order Lepidoptera; family Erebidae; genus Phragmatobia; species Phragmatobia fuliginosa. The sequence goes on along the minus strand of OW052074.1, from coordinate 6,732,142 downwards.
TAATGTTAAAATATTAACGTTTGATGAGTTTACTAAACCGTCATCTTCATCTTCATAGACCTTTAACAGTCCACTGCTGATTTAAGCCCCTTCTTTGGAAACAGGTGTTGGCGTATCTACTGTATTGCGCTTACTAGACACTAGACAGGTTAGTACAGGATTTGTGTCTAGTTTTCTTTTTATTACAGTGATGTTATGCGTAGTTTGTTCCCTTAGTCCTACAATAACTGCGTACAGGGGACGTACATAACGGTTCCGTTCTGAAGAAATTACCTATCGAGATTCGAGATTAAAGTCCCATTTTATACCTCATTTTTATAACTATGTGTCTATACACATAGGTCGAACCCTACCTACGTAGGATTCGACCGCTATTATGAAAATGAATATTTTAGGTGTATAGAAATCGAGTTTAAACATGGCGCACCGCCGAGACAAATTGGGCTCAATCAATTGCAGCCCGCGGACAATCCTCCACATCATTATCGGACATGAATTAATCACTCTTGTCGATTGTTATTAGGGATGAGATATGCATTGTCGATATATTAAATAATTTTTAATATCGGTGACAAAGTTTCGGAGCTTTTCCTTGCGTGGAAGCTTTGTTAAGAAATCTTCTATTAAATGATAACAAATGAAGCCCCTTTAGTTTGATGTTTTGTTTATTTAAAATTTTATTAGATTTATATATTTATATTTACTTGTATTTTTCAATAAACTTAAATAAACAAGTTTAAAATCAATAATTAAAATATTAGTTTAAGCTACGCAAATTAAAAATATAGTAATTTAAGTTGCTTAGTTATATAGCCTCTACAAATTTAAAAAAAAAATCATCAACAAACTTTTAGTAGCGTTGTACTGTATTATAAACGTTACTGATTCGGATAGTGAAGGAAACACGGCGCGTCCCTACTGTGATGAATATTGTATGTTGCAATTTGTATAATTTGATTAAGTCCCACCTGTGCCGCGGCGAGTGGGGACGCCGGGTATTACACGAATAACTAATGCATAACTTTATTTAATTTATCTGTACTTTTCCTATGCTTTTATGCTTTGAAACTAGTTGAAACATTCTAAAAGTGTAAATCCTAGTAAAGATTTGCTACATTTTTGGAATCTTTATTTACCAAGCGTGAAGTACACAAGCAAGTTGGGACGCTTGCTTCTATGCTACTCGATTATTCATCAAAAATCGAATCGGCTAATAAACTGCCTCGTTGGTCTAGTGGTTATCGTATGCAACTGCTAATCAAGAAGTCTCGGGTTCAAATCCCGAGTCGGGCCAAAAACTGTTTTTGGGTTTTTCTTAGGAAATTCCTAATAGCAGCCCGGAGTTTGGAAGTTTGGCGGTGATTCTCGCCCGTGCCTCGGTGAGCACGTAAAGCCGTCGGCCCCGGCTGTCATAAAAATCTATGGCAATCGTTATTGGGAAGTCAGTGCCCTCAAATATACTGACAACTAGTTCAATCTTCGAATTTCAGTTCTCCTTTAGGGTTGCGAAGGTCCGATGCCAGTCGCTCCGTGGAAAAACTGAAATTCAGGTAAAACCGGTTGAACTAGTAGCCGACCCCAAATAAACTTGGGAATAAAGGCTCCGAAGATGATGAATCGAATCGGCTAAGCGTATCTAAATAATTCTAAATAATATTCCTTACCAACAATCAAATTTAAGAAAAAGCCTGTGATGTACAATAAGTCTATATTAAAACCAATTCTTTTCTCCATTAAGGTGTAACCTTAAATAATAAAGTGTAATGGTAGTTTGATTTGTATGTTATTAAATTATAAAGTTGTCGGATATGACAGTGCATTTTATAGCGCGTGTCTATCTCACTCACCTGGCCACAATTACTGAATATGCATTGTTGTATTACCCCAAATGTAGGGCCATGCTACATTGACGTGATAGTAAAAAGTGTAATATTTATAATACCGACATTTTGCAATGGGAATGTTCAATTAATTTTTAATTATATGAAAAATTATGGCCTTATGATGATGTTCATTGACCTTACTTGGTGATGCGCGATAAAGCAAAAAGCCACTTGCTCGTTGAAAAGCGAAATGTTTTACAGTCTAACTTTATTGGTGGAACTAGTTAAAATGCATTTTTGAAATGATGTAGTTAGTAACCTTTGATATATGCCATAAAGCGTAATCAGGTCAGGTAAAAATTTATTTAAGTTCATGAAATAATGGAATAAAAGTACTTATAAGTGATTTTAATTTTAATTTCAATGTGTTTTACAATACTTGGAGTAACCGTGGAAGCAGATACTAACAGTTACTGGAGAGTTCAAAGTCATGTGATGAGCCTATCGTAGTCAGTACTTACTGTCAATCTGAAAAGTGAAAAGGAGTGGAGGCTCATTCTCAGTGTTCAGTAGGATATCTACTCTCTAAAGCCCCTCAACTCTTTTGCGTCTGTCATTAACAATTCTCAACTTAAAGTATACAATACGTTAAATTATTATAAACACCTATTTGTTGTTGAATGTTACCCGAACATGTCTAATCACCCAGTTGCGTCATTTATTGCGTTTTTTATACACCAACGTGCATAATTTCCTCCCTTATCATTTAAACACGTTTAACTGGCGGCTATCTGACCGGCACACGCTTATTTAATCAATCAACCACCCTAACACGCTTATCATTGAAGCCATCCCGACAAATTACATATTAAGTGCACTGGCAATACTAAAAAAGCGCGCGCTGTCACACTGACAGTTACTACCCTCGTATTAAAGAGTACGATTTGTGTACAATATGTTTTTGCTTCAAGGTTCTGTAGAAAAAAAAAGTAGAAATAGTAGTTTTTGAAAATATTACATTACGTATGTTTATATAGATACGTAATATGAACGATTATGAAATCCAAGGATTCAATGACGCTGAATGCTAAAATGATGAGTAGTTAGTATAATAGTGGCAATTGTATTAGAATTAAATTAAATATAGATGTATACTAGTATATGTACTATTATTAAGTAAGTATCATAGTGTAGTATTAGTATTACGAGTAGAATAACACTAGTAGTAGTTCATTAAAAGTTATTTAAATTATTAAAATAAATACAGACAAACAAACAAAACATACATAAACAGACAAAACAGGGACAGACTTCGTTTATTTATTCCGTTACATTTAAACATAATTTATTATTAAGTTTTTATTAACAATAATTTCAATAAAAAGTAACAAATTTATATTTAAATTACTTTTAACATTTTAAACTAACCTTTCCAGTTTATAGCAACAATTTACGGAACCCTAAAACTAGTGATGAGCCACCAAAGCGGAAGCTCGACCGTGTGCATATGATTATAATTATATTTTCACAAATATTATTTTATAGGGAGAGTTTCGTGGGAGCGGAGGGAAGAGGGCTCACAAAGCAACCAGGTAAAAGGGTGCGATCGCTATTGAAGGGATGAGCACGTAATGTGCTTAGCGATAGTTTGATGCGTGCAAACCAGGTGTCGATGGGCGGTATTCAGGCTTGACAATGAATGAGACCAATTGCATTTGATACGATAGATTGACTACAAAGTCAGACATTAGATAATCGTTTTACTAATTTCCTTCATGGTGGAATTTAGACGGTTTTGAGAAAAAAACACGTGTCTCTAGATATTTCTATTTTTCTTAAATAAATCATAACTAATGCAAATAAGGCATTAGACGGCCTTAGGGCCACAGCACACTAGCTACTTTTAGCATCGGCGATCGGCGATTTTTGCAACTGCATCGATGCTGCATCGCGTTTTAGCGACTTCCTGCGTTCGATCGCGGTATCGCAAACGCGCGTTTAGCGACTGCTCAAATGCCAAATCGATGCTACCGGCATCCGAATGTGTGCGGAGAGTAGCGTTCAGCTGCTGTGTCGTGCTTCTAAAAAGCGACTCAATCTCCGCGTTTGGCGTTTTTAAGTGTGCGGTGTAAGCGTTCGGTCGCCGTATTTAGCTTCTAAAAAGCGACTAGTTGCCGATCGCCGATGCTAAAAGTAGCTAGTGTGCTGTGGCCCTTAATGTCATGCGCAGTTTTTTTTTAATTTATAGCACGCTAAGTGAATCTTCTCTGCCTGATGAAAATCATGAGCGTTAATACATTTTTTTGGTAATCTTACCCACCAAAAAAAATTAGGTCGAGCATTTCAAAATCATGGTGCTACTGCTAGTTATATCCCACTAGAAGAACCTGTCAGTACTCAATCTGAGAGTAATTCAGAAACATCGTCGACAAGATTTTATCTACAATAGACCCCAATATAAACAAAATTGCTGTTCAATTATGTCAAGTGTGTTACCCTTTTGAGGTTATTTTTTTAAATGCATAGTGCTTTATTCCGACCACAATTATTTTGTGTGTGAATAAATTATTATACAAGGGAATATAGACCGTGTTCATTCGGGTCTAAGTGCAATTAAGTTTAAGTGCAATTTAAATGCTATGAGAATGTACAGTAAAAAAACGCGGGAACTTATACGAGCATTTCGTTCGGGAATCGATCATCCGTATCTGTTGGAGTAGGTGCGTGGTGTTGGACACGCGCCATTTTTTTCTTTATTTATTTTTAATTAAATTAATTATACTTATGATAAATCTCAGGGGGTTATTAGATGCTAAAATAATGTTTTTTGTCAGATTACGTAATAATTTGCTAAGTTAACGTTATTGATGTGAGATTTTGTAAGATATTATCGATAACGTGTGAATCCCGAAGGGTGAATTTTTATTACTTTTCTGCAATCTCTTACTTTGTATCTTAAAACTTAAGAGGACCGTCTAGGTAGCGGGGTAAGGTTCCAAAAGAGGCCTTAAAACCTCTTTTCGAAGGAGTGACCTATGTCTAGCAGTGCAACTAATAAAGGCTGTTGATGTGAAGGACGTCAGGGACGATTCGATTAAACTCGATTAAACATTATTCACATCGGTCAAAATTATATAAACACTACGTATAAAGCAAATAGAAAAAAAGCATAAAGTAAATATTGAAATAAGATATCAATTTGTCTTCTTGCGGAGTTGTATTTATTGCCATGTATTGTCTGAGTGACTGCTTTGTTGGTCTACTGGTTAACGTATGCGGCTGCCGATTAAGAGGTCTCGGGTTTGATTCCCGGGTTGGGATAAATGATTTGTTTTTTCTATCTATACAATACAAATAAATAAAATTAAGGTGTATAAATAAAAATAAATAAAATAAATATTTTGGACATCTTACACACAACATCATCTAGTCGCAAACTAAGCAGAGCTTGTATTATGGGTACTAAACAAGTTATATAAATACATAAACATACTTTTTTTTGTAAATACATACATAATATACATAGAAAACACCCAGACTCCGAAACAAATATTTGTGGATCACACACATGTATGTAATATCAAATTAACCATTTTTTACTAAATGTATATGAAAGTATATAAAGGTATTTATACATCAATTTTAAATTGTCTGTCTCATTCTCTGGCGGACATTAATGACATAAAGATTAACTTAGGTTTTTCCATTTTTTCCAGACTAGCATCGCTCTGCGGTGTTACTCACAATTTACGACAATAACTGCGAGAAAGCTATTTACAAATAAAAGTACATTTGTATTTATATCAATTGTCTAGTAATCACAGTACAAGCTCTCCGAAGTATTTAAGATAATTTCAGATAGAAGTGCTTGCTGATGAATGAGAACATGATAATACCGGGCATTTATGACTAGGGTAGGTACAATTCAATATGTGGCAAGGAAAGAGGCGAAAATTTATATGCTGGAATTTGATTACCTACTTCTGTAAAAAAGGTAGACATATCAGCTATTTTCTTCTTACCACGTCCGTGAGAATCTGTTTGCAGTTTATACAATTGACTTTCACATTTTTGCGGATAGTGTAGTGGTTTCGCCGTTTCGTATTGCGTTGTGTTGTGGGTTCGATTTCCAAGTGGAACCTACAAAGCCCCTTCTCAGTCTGTTTTTTTTTGGTCCCCGATTATAAAACCTGAAACATAGAATATGTTCCTAGCAAGTATAAAAAAAAATTAAGATATCCACTCAATTAAAAGAACCATTTCGAATATACAAATTTAACAAAAATTTTGGGCTTAAATCTTCACCTCAATCCTTTTGATTATTGACATAATATTTTGAAAGGTTATAAAAAAACTATAATGGTGTAAGAAAACGCGAAGTCACTTGAGACTTGACGTCGGTGAAGCAGCCCACCCACACACTGTTTGTCTAGCCCCCGTTTAATTGTCTAACCAAACATTTATAAGAACCCGTTCCTGGGGTTAGTCAGTTATCGCTTACAGTCTAGTTATGGAATGTGTAAAATAGCATATTTTGAAATGGCAATTTTGTTAATATCAATAGGTCCTATGGCTTTGAAACTTAATGCACGAAATGGTATATAACAATCAATAATCATCATAGGTTGTGATGATTAATTTCAATGTATATTACATTATCATTACATAGTTAGAAACTTTTGCCAAAGCAGTTTGTTGGCAGATGAAGGCTATTTTTGATAGTTTCTTAAGAACAATAATTTAAATTTAAATTCCACATTTAAAATGCAATTTAATTTAATTTTACACACAAATCAATTAGGAAAATATTTTTATAGTATCATTTAATTAATAATTTAAGATAGGCAAATTTAAAATATTATTGACTAGTAATTCTTTAAATACTACATACATATATTTTTGTAATATATCAAGTACCTTTACCTTCTACTCTCCCTCTTTACCTTATATACAAATGTTTTTCATTAATATGTTGCGAATCGTTATAAATCTAACATTAAAAGTGATGAATATAATAATATACCCAATTAGAATATTTTCAAACTTCATTTAAAAGGCTTCAGTACGAATGGATCAGCTGGACCGTGGCTCTTCTAGTTTGAAGACAGACAGCCACACAGAAGACCAACCAAAAAATGAAAACATTCGCGATGTCGTATTTTGTTGGTGAATCTGAGACCGGAGACTCAGTGATGCAGAAGCATCTCACTCCTACCGTTCACTCCTAGATTCCACTCATGCTTACCATCAGGCAAAGTAGAGCCACTTTGTTCGGCTTGAAGATTTAAAAAAGTTTCGGTAAAATAATTAGCTAATGATTTATGGTGCTACGTCTTGAAGGGTGGATATTCTGTTTTTCGCTCATAAATTGTTGAGACATTTTGCAACCACTGTTACACGTATTTAAAGATATTTCGTTTCTTGTTCACAATTTATGATTTATTTTCCTTTCTCCTCCTTTTTAATAAGAAACTCCCGCAATAGGAATAAAAATCCTGTGACTTTACAAACATACCTACATGAAACGGACGCAAACAACATCCAGACTCAGAACAACAATTTGTAGATCACACAAGCAAAGTGTTGTCCCATGTGGGATTTGAACGCATAACACCTGGCGCTGTAGAAGCGCCATGGCAACGACTTAAACCACTAGGCCAACCGTGAAATTATTTTAAACTGAACAATTTAAAAACTTTGTAAACATATTTATAGATTTATTCAGATTGTTAAACTGGATAAGATGCGATGCCTATATGTTTTTTAAACTTAGGGCGTTCTTCTCAAGTGACTTAAGCATTGGCTGTAAGTCCACACATGATACTTGTGCCGTGCCTCGATACTAATGTCACTCAATCACTTGATCAAAATAAAATATTAGCCAATCAAACAAGAATAGAAAACGAAAAACGCTTGCAACTTGACTAGGGGGGCAAGACCTCTATTGTTTACTTGAAGTGACTGCCATTAGACTTCCACAATCCTCCAAACTAGGCTATATTGAAGTTCTGGAGAAAAACTGTTGTTGGCTTAAGGGCTCAAACGACCCGTAACGATAGGTAAAAATATTTGTATAACAACCGCGTAATGCGCTCTTCTAGGAACGAGCCTTGGACGTATATACATGTATTAGTTATATTGTTAATCTCAAGTAATGCTGAGGAGTGAAGTTAGTTTATAAAATAGTCTAATGGACTCCTAATGTCATAAGCTATCTGCCAGGGCAAGTCCCGGCAAAATCGTTCTCGCCATTCTAGAGATAGCCGAAACATCCAGTTAGACAAAAAAATTAAAATTGCTTTTGTTGACGTTTGTATTGTTTAAACTTTCATTAGGATTTAGTAATAAAATGTTCATTTAATATTACAAACAGATATTTCGATTTTAATTATTTCTACTATAGATTAAATATAGGTTATCTTAAAATTTAATAAAATTATTTTCTTTAAACTTAATTATTTTTTTGTAATTATACCAGCAGACTTGACACTGACAAGGAATAACACTGACCCACGACAGACGATGTAAAGTGGTCCTCTGTTTGATGAGGATGTGCCTCTATGCAGGCGAATCCTTGGGACGAAACTAGTCAGCCTTAAGAGTGCTTGAATACGGGTGGTCTCGTACAGCCGCACGATATACTAGCTAGAGATACATTTTTGTTATTTGTATAAGTTTTCATCCTACTTTTAGACATAGCTAAATTAAATAATAACATGAATGATTTCTTCATAGGAATGATTTTAAATACTTTTTGACCGCTGTTCCACTATTTTTTCTCTCTCTTGTCAAGGATAAAAATGAATCGATCTGTTGGATGGGATGCCATATTGGTACGGTGTATGTAAAATTTCATTATTATTGAATAAACAGCGCGGTATGGACTATCAGCATTATTATCTATTGCTAGTAAAAAAACATTGAGTTTGGTAAATAAGATGTCAAAATTGTATTTTAAAAGTTCAAGTGTTTGATCACATCTACATACATCTTTTACTGAATTAGTTCATCGATGTGGTATCTAGGCAAGTTATTATTCAACTAGGTTATAATAGTATAATAAAATATTTCAGACATGTGACACACACGCCATCTAACTTCTAACTTAGCAGACCTTGTACTATGACAGCTAGATTAACTGATATAATATATGTCTAAGCTTCTTTTTCGTAAATCTGAAAACAAATATCTGTAGATCATAGAAACATTTGACCCGACCCAATTTTGAACCCGAAACCTCAAGCATAGCAGTCGCGTACACTTCCACTGCGCCACCGAGGCAGTTTAAGTAGTTTTAAAATCCAGAATCATTTAACATTGTTTTTGAGATCTATCCCTATCTAATATATAAAATTCTCGTGTCACAGTTTTCGTTGCCATACTCCTCCAAAACGGCTTGACCGATCTTTATGAAACTTTATATGCATATTCAGTAGGTCTGACAATCGGCCAACATCTATTTTTGATACCTCTAAAACGCGAGCGGAGCCGCGAGCATCAGCTAGTTTAAAAATAAGTAGGAGGTAAGTTTAAACATTAATGACGCGTCAGTATGTCGTTCCCCTGTACCGGTTATGGCGAAGACACAAGTTTATGATGGTTTTACTGCGAGAGCCACTTAACGCCCGCCATAGCTACCGTGTACTAACTCCTCCCCGCCACCTTGCCTCACCCCCTATGTGGCCAACCTCCCTCCCTTTAATTAGATGCACCTACCCCCGCAGGCCGATGTTTTTATTATCAGTGTATGTTAACAAGGTGTCTAGGAGTATGCGTTGGATAGTGTGAATGATCCTGGGTGGGTTTTTGTTTCACTAATAGTTAATATCTTTGAAGTTTATGGGTCTTTAGATAGTCAACCTACCTCAAGATCTTTTGGATACGATGTCATTTAATTAAATTCATTATTCGTTGTACCGCTAGGGATTCACAATAACAGTTGATTTGCTTGTGTCCATTCGCAATAAGTGGGGTGATTGGTGATGGGTGAGTGGTGGTGATGAATTCTGCTCATATATTCCATCGGGCAGAGTAGTCACTTAGGCAGTCTCATAAATAATAATAAATAATTCAAATATATTACACACAACGCCATCTAGTCCCAAATTAAACAGGTACTAGACAACTGATATAAATACATAAACATACTTTTTTTTGTAAATACACATATCATTTATAGAAAACACCCAGAGTCCAGACTCCGAAACAAGTATTTGCGGATCACACAAATATTTGGTCCGTCCCGGGAATCGAACCTTAGACATCTTGATCAGCAGCCGCATACGTTAACCATTAAACCAACAATAAATAAATAAATATATAAACAATACTTCATGAGTTCTATCTTCTAAATTTTGAAATCTATTTGCCAATGCCGCGCTTTTAAAGGTAACAACGAAATGTTACATAGCTTCTATACAATAAAACATTACATTTAATAAATCAGCTTTGACTGTGGCGAGACATAAGCTCTTATAAGGAAACGAAAAATATATTTCATAATAATACAATTCTAAAATCGATTTGTACATAGTTAAGTTGGCGAGGTTATGAGGTTAACCTCAAATGAATACGTAATACTAAACGTTTGTAATGGGTTGTGAACAGTTCTAGAGAACACCACCTGTTTGTGCACCCTACTCAATGTGAGTACTTATTTAAATCAACTAGCTTTCGCCCGCGACTCTGATCGCGTGCCCTTTCTCAGGTGCTAGATTATCTGTGTACCAAATTTCATTTAAATAGGTTCAGCAATTTTGGAGACGGCCAAATAGATTTCGCATTTTTAATATTAGTAGAATTTATTTATTACTAGGTGTTGCTAGCTATAATATGTCAATTATCGTGCTTAAGATAAGAGTAGTCTATGAAATTTCTGAAGAATCAAAGTATCTCCTTTTTATATTTCATAGAAATCGGTGTAGCGCTTTAGCAGTGAAAGCGTAACAGACGGAGAGACATGGTTACTTTAGATTATAATGTATTGAATTACTAATATTATAAATTAGAATGAGATAATTCCATGAATAAACTAACAAAATAGTTATACTACTGTTTCTAACCATGATTAAAACCATGAAGCTAAATCTATTTCCTTTCCTTGGAAAAAACCGCTTATGTTGTTTGTGTATCTTTTCCTCCACTCAACCCATCCCGATAAAATGCATAAGTCTGAAGATTTAAGATCATTAATTAAAAATATCTACAATCACCACTGTGCGACTTTTCGTATTAATATTTTACGATTAACCAACAATAAAGGGTTGTACTACAAGTTTTAATATGGTGCAGATTAAGGGTTTTGGCTTCGAGAAGGGGACAAATTAATTCTTTATTACGCCTGTAAATATTCTAGGGCACCCTTGGCTAGACCGCGATACAAGCAGTATCGTAATAAAGTTCCCAAAGGTCCCTCGAGGCGACCACTTGTCCGGGATTAATACGGGATTACAGGCCGCGAGCTATTCCCGGGATTCTCTGTCGCATCGGTTTCTACTTGGTTTACATGTTACGTTTTGCGAATATATTTACGGGGGTTAGCAAGTATTAGTAGGTATTAATGAGGTATGTTTTAACCTAATTATAGGTGGTGTTATTGTTTTACTAATAGTACTCGTATGACTTAGTGGTTATTCGTTGTAGTAACAAAATTAAGGTTGTACATTCTCTTTAATTTTGGTTTGTTTATATTTTGATCTTAAAGTGATAATAGTCTTTACAATAATGAAAATAGTAATGTTGTAATACTCTGAAATATCTAATTTAAATGTTATCATTGCTTGCTTGGGTTTTCTTAGCAGGAAATTAGCCAGGAAATCCTTAATAGCAGCCCGGAGTATGAAGTTTGTCGGATTGTCGATGCCAGTAGCTCTGTGAAAAAAAAATGAATTCAGGTAAAACCGGTTGAACTAGTAAGCCGACCCCAAATAATATTGGGAATAAGGGTTGGAAGAAGAAGAAGAGAAAAGTTTGCACTTACAAGAAGCCGATCCACAGCTGTCTATTCATTGTCTAAAACAATTTCTGAAAGGGACCAAAGGCGAACCTTGATCAGATTGTAATAATTGCACCATGTAAACCTCTCTTTTGGTTGTGGTATAACTTTAATTGTTTTTTAAGTGCGCACACGCCGCCCGCGACGGTCTGGAGCGTGGGACGGCACGTGAGAACCTCATGAATCTCTGTGGGCCCTCCAGTAAACGATGAGACAAGGGCCCTTCAGACTGTTGTGAATATTAAGTTAGAAATTACCTACTATTTCGAACTAAATATTAAGTCAGTCGGCAGAGTAGAAGATAGGTTATATTTAATTAGTATTTGATATTGTAGTGGTTTGTATTGATTTGTTTTTAGTAATAATTGAAGGAAACTAATGTAAGGTTCTTTAAGCGAAATGCCTAGATTTTTATTTAAGCCTACCAAAGTGACTCTACTCTGCCTGATAGGAAGCATGAGTAGAATCCAGGAGTAGGGGTCACCATCCTCATTGTGAGGGTAGGCAATGCATTATGTTGACCCATACCAAAGCGGTCTGGTCAGATAATTCTGCATCATTCATTTAAAATATATAGATTGGTTTATGTGATAAATGGCTACAAAATAGATCTAATGACTTTGAACAAGTAATTTTGTTTTATATCATCTATATTTTTTTTCTTTACGTACCAGTTTTATCACAAATGAAGCGCAATACATTTTAATTATAAAAAAAACACCTATACTCTGTCCATTCCTTTATTATCTTTTTGACAGTTCAACAAATTTCGAAATTAGTGACGCCCTCACACGTCACCGATTCGATTTCAAATCAAAATCAATCGATATAATATTATTTAAATCAGTATTGTAAATAAATAAAATGTGCACTATTATGATATATAATTGGCCCAGACCAAAGAAAACTGCCTAACACAGACACTTGAAGGCCGGTTTAGTAAATATTATGTGATTTTTCAAATGTATTTTCTCATAACTCTGGATTTAAATGTATTTAACCACGCGTTTCAAAGTTAAATTTTACTAACACGTGCATAGTTACATTTTAAGTCAGTGGTCCAAAAATAAATCAATTAATGCACAGAGTTATTGTTCTTTATTCTAAGTTTGAACTTAAATTCCAAAATTTCGACTTCATTCCTTGCAAATAATCAATCTTGAATCATACTATTTTAATTTCCTTTTTATATTATTAAATTTACAGTAACAATACTTACATGAAGTTAAATTATTTTGACATGATAGATTATTATAATCGTTTAATCGATTTATCGTATTTCAAGAACTGTTTTATATGTTGTTTTTAGCATGCACACTGCCCACTTCCCTAACCGTCTATAAAGTACGACATTACTGTAGTACATTATTACGAAAAAAAATACCGGTAATTTATAGGCGTGACCTGTCAAAAAGACAATAAACGAATGGACAAAGTATAAAATGTACTTTGTAATTAAATTTCAAGGACTATAAAAATATTTAGTCTAAATAACTTCTAATTGAACTTTACAACAGGAACAGCTAACTAAGCCATAATCTACTACACAAGGGGTATTGAGTATAAAACTAGCACTCCGTGACTCCTCCAGTTTGTACGTCGGTTATCGCTGTAAAAAATAGCCTATGTCCTTCCTCAAGAATTAAAGTATCTCTATACCAAATTCCATAGAAATCGGTGCAGCGGTTTCCTGTCAAAGCGTAACAGTCAGACAGTAGTATTGAAAGTATTGACCGATCGAATCTTAGTTTTTTTTCTTTACTCACAATGTACAATAGACAATGAAATAAACATTTTTTTGCAGTTATAACATTTTTATTTTAAGATTTAAATCTAATACAACTCAAAACTTCCAAGTAAATACAATTCCCCGAAACCTGCCAAACGAGTCAGAATTCACCAAATTACTGCATCCATTAACCAGTCTACACAGCCGTGGAATAATGGAATGACCTCCAAGGACCGTCCTACGAAGAGGTGGATGCAAGGGCGTTATAGGGGATCGAGGATATGTTTATAAACCTTACCAAGAATAGATCCTTTTATGGGAATTATAGAATTTTAATGACATTTTTTCAAGTCTGGACCGTTTGTTTTATGAATTTGTTTAATAATTAAATGAAATCGTCTAAATATGGTTTAGTAATGAAACACAAAACATAGTAAACGCATTAAAAAGTAACTCAAGTATTCTGCACTTGGTCTAAGGAAAAAAAAGTTAATCTTAAATAAAAATAGTAACTCAGCGAATTTTATGGTTATTGTATCATTATATTTTCTATATTCAAAAGATATTGTTTCTCTTTTTTTTTTAAATTCTTAAGATTTTAATAAACCAATATTATTATTTACCAAACAGATTTATGAACACTCATTTATGTTACATTAACCTCAGCTGTATTTTTTTTACTTTTACGTGGTTGTATTTAAGACCTGTCTTATCATAAACACAACAAAACCAAAGAGATTTCGTCCAAAATCTTTCTCTAAGAGTCCAAAGACACGTTTTACCTTTAGTTGTTGTTTCATTATCGTGTGAAAAGGCAAAGGAAACAAGCTCTCAAGTCGTACGTGGTACCTGTGCCTCTGCGCACCGTACCTGACCTAGGAAAACAAACATGGCGACGACGTAAGGATTTAGTGTGGACATTATCGGTGACAATGTTTGGATATTTAAAAGTGATTTAAATAAAATATTTGTTCTGTAAATATAGTGATGACATTTTTAGTGGTAAGAAATATTTTCCCTATTTTTCTGTCACTGTGAAGTGTGTATTCAAATATAATATTGCAGATATAATAAATGTATTTGAATATTGGACTGAGTTACGTAAATGTAAAACAATGACGATCTTGAATGTTAGGGTCCGTTGATAATCCGCTGAGGTGAAACTGAGATTAACTTTATTGAATGAGAGAATTTGAACCGAAAATCCAACACCCGACATCTCCTCGATTGTCTTTCAATCCATGAAAAGCAGATATTTTGTAACTCACAGTAGTTCCAGCTAAGGCCTCCCTTTTTAAATGCAGTTTGTTAAAGAAACAATTTAATAATTTTATTATAACTTTCTAGTAATAATTGTTATTGTTTTAAAAAAAAAATGTTTGCTTTAATTGGATTTGTTTGACAAAAAACTTCTTTTTATGTCAAAGTAGTATTATAATATTTTTTATTTACATAGAAAAACGATAACAGAGGCCAAGTGGTGAATACCATATTTTGATAAAGGAAATCATTAGATAAGTTTTTATAACTCTTCATTAGGTAGTTTCTGGCTGACGTCAGAGCTTTAAGATATTCTGAACATCTATTGATTAAATTGTCGTTAAGGATGTGGATAAAAAGTAAAAACATCTACTAATATCAAAATAACGTACGTGAAAACACTTATTTAGGATTAGCATCCATTAAATTTAATGCAAAACTATCCCTAATACATCTAATACGACTCAGCGCGTCCACTCTATTCCAAACCTCTTATGAGTGTGATATTTTCATATTTTTTCCTGGGATTTTTTTGTGTGACACGCTAAGTGGCGTGATACGGACCACCCAAGGCGAAGGAAACCAACCATTTGAGCCGACAACTCGATCATAAAACTTTTAGTATGAATTGCGATGTTATTTCTTTTATTTTAAACTTTGAATTGTATATGTTAAGTGTGTTGCCTTTATTTGATATTACGTATGTACTCGTCCGTAATACTGTTACTTAATCTGAGTATCTCTTAATATAAATATACGGGTGAAAGTTTTCGCGATTTGTATTATTACATGACGGTTAACTCTGTGGTTCTGCAAATATCTTTCACCGACAGTTTGCTGAAGTATTCTTTTGAGTGACACCTCTATAAATAAAAGTGTATAATTTATTTATATCAGGTGCCTAGGACTTAGCCTATATATGAATACGTTCTTTTCGTTTTTTATTCTTGCGAACTGATTTCTAATTAGAAGAATGTCTAGGAGAATAATGTGGCTTACAAGTACACAAAAATAGCTAAACATGGCAGTGTTTCCCATATGGGACAGAACAAATAAATATTTCGAACAACCAACACAACTCCATCCAGTCCCAAACTAGCAGAGCTTGTACTATGATTACTAGACAACTGATATAAATACACATATGTTTACTTTTATGTAAATACACATTTATTATTTATACATAGAAAACATCCAAATCTCGAAACAAATATTTGTAGATCATACAAACACTTAGTCGAACCCCAGCATCGAACCGCAAGCAGAGCAAGCAGTTGTATATGCTACCGCGGTGCCATCGATTCTGTTAAATTTCGCCCGTAGGTCATACATGTCCATTCATCGGCAAGGTCTGATAGATTTCGAGGCTACGTGCAAGGAATCTTCTTTTATTGAGTAGTCAGTGCCCTCAAATATACCGACAACTAATTCAAAATTCTAATTTCAGTTCTTCCTCAGGGTTGCGGAAACTGGAAATTAGGTAAATCCATTTGAACTAATAGCCGATCCCAAATTATCTTAAGAATAAAGTCTAGGAACAAGAAGTGTAAGGAACCCACTTCAGAAGATGCATATGGTATAAGGTAATTCCAACAGTCTTCTTACTCTCATTTTCTAGTAATGTTCCTAAGTATACCATATAAGTTATATTATCAATTGGCAAATCATTTTTACAAATGTAAAAAAAAATCTTACATCAAAGTTTAGCCTTGATTATTCAATGATTCTCAATCGTGTTTTTGTAAAGACTCTCCAGTTTATTATATAAATAAACATTGTGAAGTTTTTGTAGCAAATATTTCCGGGATACCTATTTGCTATCAAAATACAAAGACGTATATTATAATGAGGTTGAACGCAAAAAGTTTTTGAAGTGACAGAAAACCATGATTTTTATTGAATTAATAATCACAGATGCTTGATCATTAAAAATAAAGTATTTCGTTGTGTAACCATAGACTTCAATCAATGAGAAATGTTGAAAAAAAATACATCTCTATTGTGGAGCTGGCAGGTATGGGCTATGAATTACCATTAAATTGAATTTCGAACTCATGATTAGTTTAATTACGCAACCTGCATGGTATAACAGGGAAAAACCTGTTATACCATATCATACCAAAACAAGTAGGAGTGCGGGTTAGGGACTGGCAAGGTACGTTGTGGCTTCGTAACCTTGCCGTTAGATGTTTTTAAGCCTCCCGAAGGCCTCCAACTAAGCTTCACGACTGCTATCTTATGATAACAACCGGGACCAACGTGACCTAAGAATCACGGTAACGCCTATAACATATCATGTCACAAACGGTCACCCATCTAGGTCTGACCGCGCCGTCGTTGCTTATTGTTTCCATTTTTCTTCTTTCCATGTTCATTCCATGTTTGATTGTTTCCAATCACGTAAGGCAACTCGACTATGAGTGCGTCAATGTAATAGATATGTACTAAGTATTTGTGTATCATCAATAAATATGATTATCAGAAGTCTATGACCAGTTCGGGGTCAGACGGTCCTACTTAATGTGCCCAAGACTGGGTCAGAGGCCATGAGGTGCCTCAATTTAGTGTTATCATAATGATTTCTTGGTTTTATGTATTGCCAATCTGAAAAAGAAAAATTAATTATTTTTACAAGCTATGAAAGAGCAAATAATGACAAATAGAAAAGGCAATATGTTTTCTATTCCAAATTTTCCTTACTTGAAAGAAGTAATCTGATAATTTTCGTAGTGTGCAATCCTAAAGTTTTTACATGTCAATCCATCCCTCTTAAACTCTTGTAAGCTCTCTGAAAATCTACATTATTCAGAGGTCACTTTAAACAGTCGGTCCTGGTTGTAATCATCGGATAACAGTCATGAAGCTTAGCCTAGTTGGCCTTCGGCGGTTTAAAAACACCCAACGGTAATATTACATAGCTACAAAGTGGTCTTGCCAGTCCCCACCCTGCGTTGTGACGTATGGCCTTAACCCTCTCCTCAGAGGAGACCCTAGCCCAGCTGTGGGACGTTATGGGTTGTGTTGATAGATGCTTGTAAGAGAAAGCTAGTCCTGGATATTTACATACCATTGTACAAATTATAACAATTTATCTTTCAATATTTTTTTTATAATGCAAAAAATTTAGCGAATGCCAAACAGCAATCTACGTACATATATACACAACGGATAGTTTCATTATAAAATATTTTTTTATACATTGAAATAGCAACAGTAGTTTGTATGAATTTTATTGTGTTTCATACAAAGTGGTACTTAATCGATAGAGTGGCTACTTCTTATATTACTGTACAAACAGAACACAGTTCTGAGCTGTGAGGCTCGTTCGCTTATTAATGTGTTAATGTAATTCTTAATTATTAAAGTCAAGATATTTAAAGTTAAAACGATGTAGGTGGTAAATGATCACTTAAGTACGGGTTCCGTTAAAGTTATTTTAGTGCACGGCATTAAGTGTCTTCAAAGTATAGTACAGGTTGAATTTATTTTTTTTTAGGTTTAAAAAATCTTCTCTCGCACTGGAATCCTGTCCTGAAAAGAACCCAACTAACAATTTGGTGGCATGTAAAAGTTTCCCTTCGAGCGTCACTTGTACTTTCTAGTTTTAAAATATCGTAGCAATTGATCTGGTACACAATGAAGCGATACATTATAATTATTCATGAAACGGATACAAAGAACACCCCGACTAAGAACTGGTAACACTATAGGGGTACTACAGATGATCGAAATCTGAAAAATCAATGAAATAAGTTCGTCTCGTAACGATCTACAAGTGTATTTAACATACACATGTAAAATATGTTATGTCCTAGCTATGGTTCTCAGTAAACATATGTATATTAACATATACTAGTTACCTTACCAATAAAAATGTGAAGTTGGTACTAGATAATGTTTTGGTATTCTATTCTTACTTTGTATCGACATGTCCTAGACTTATCGCAAGAAACAATCTCTTCTTTCTCGTCTTACAGATATGTTTGATGGTTTGCGAGGATATATCATATTGAAGAATGTACGTTGTGGCAACAGTAACTGATGTGGTATGAAGCATAACCAATTAATAGAGAGCCCTTAGTCGTTTACGAAACTAAGTTAAGCATATCCAAAATAAATGACTGCACATTTTTAATCGATATGATATGATTACTATATTTACTATACTTTAAACTTACTATAATTTTATAAATTCGAAAGTAAATCTGTATACCTATCTGTTAATCTTTAATATCTAAACCGTAGAACCGATTTGAATGAAATTTACAATGGAGATCCTTTGATTCTTGAGGAACGACATATGCTACTTACGGGAAACTTTTACTTTACTTTTACAATGGGACAAGCAAGTTCTAAATAAAATTTATTATCTGAAGAGGGTTCCTTCAGTGGACTGTTAAAGTTTGAAATTATAAATTTTAGTCTAAAAACATTCGATGGAGAACAAAAACTGGAAGATTTTGTCCAGTTTTTATGCGTTAAACATTTTGTGATGTATTTATCGTTTTGGTAAAACAATTCCGGTACTAATGTGTTCGAGGGTGTATGGTGTTAATGTAGTTTGTTGGAGCATGAACCTTTTTGAGAAGTTTCACCTCCGCATAAATATGGTAGTCTTGTAGCGTGTGTGGCCCACTATGGGATAGTGTCCCAAGTATGTTCGAAAAAACACGTTTTGGTGTGAAAATATGATATGATTTTGGGCACTGTTAAGACGTTTGTGTTAGATGAAATGTATATACTTTCATTTTTTATATTTCATCCGAGTGTTTTGAAAGTAAGGATTATAGGTGAGAGGCCTCCGTACTTCAGGAGAGGAGTTAACGCAATAACAGTAATATTTTATTACACAGTTTTTTTCTCAGTATATACCTTACCAAGATAGTATAGGATATTGCCTTGTTGGTTTAGTGGTTAGCTTATGCAGCTGCTGATACGGAGTTTGGGTATTCCTGTGTTTAATATGTATGTATTTACAAAAGAAAAGTACATTTATGTATTTTTCTTAGTTGTCTAATACCCATATTATAAGCTCTGCTAAGTTTGGGACTATTTAGCATTGTGTTTAAGATGTCCGAAAAGTTTATTTACTTATTTATTTTATTAGGGGATAAAGTATGCAATTGCCGATTTGACAGAAAAATTGAAATTCGTTTTTTTTTCTCATTTAACATACATATTTATTTAATCAAAATATCTACCATTATTATCTATACATTGCTGCCATCTAATAGGAAGGTCAATTATGCCTTTGCGATAGAACTCTAGTGATCTAGATTCTACAAACTGTGTGAAAGTATTTTGTACTGCCTCCTGGGAAGAAAACTTTTTATCACGTAGAAAATTGTCCAAATCACGAAAAAAATGGTAGTCGTGACGAATGCTTTCTAATTACAGTTCCTGTAGAGTTAAAACGGTTTCTCTTGCTGTATGAGGTCTCGCGTTATCATGGAGCAATAATGGTGAAGATCGATTCATGAGACGGGGCTGTTTCACTGCAAGTTTTGCTATCATTGTTCGGAATTCGGCAGAGTAGACATCTGCCGTTATTGCTTGACCAGATCGGAGAAAGTTATAGTGAATAACACCATGCTGAGACCACCAAACAGTTACCACAGTTACCTTTTTATTGCTAAGCTTTGCTTTAGGACACTGTTGCGGCGTCTGTATTGGGGTCAGCCATTGCAGTTTTCGCTTACGGTTATCGTAAAGAATCCACTTTTCATCAATTCGATCCAATATTCCTTCATTTCTGTATTGATTCAAAAAGGCAACACAAGTTTCAACACGCATTTCTTTCTGCAGATCAGTCAAATAATGAGGCACCCATTTTTTTTTTTTTCTATTGATTTGACGCAAATGAGTCAATATTGTTGGTAAGGTAACGTTAAACCATGCCGCTAATTCCAGGGTATTTTGGTTACGATCGGATTCCACCATCTCTTTCAATTCATTGTTTTTCATATGTGTGGGCGCTTTCGTGATGTAAATCAAAATTTCCATCACGAAAGCGTTTAAACCAAAATCGCACTGTGCGTTCATGAGTAGTCCCCTCTCCAAACGCAACATTGACATTGCGAGCTGTTTCTGAAGCGTTAGTTCCGCGTCGCACTAGTTCCGACGCGGAACTAACGCTGCAGAACTCACTCGAAGTCTTCGAACTATTCAAAAATCACTCGAATTCGAAGTATCCATCTTCCTCGTCTAATCTGAATAAAAAAAAACTACTGAAAGTCGACAAGCGAATGTCGCACATTTTTTAAAAGAAGAACCTCACAGGTACGATTTGAAATAAGTTTCACTCAAAAATCTTTAACCTTGAAGGTTCTATGTTAATTCGAAGTACCTACTACAATAAAACGGTAATTACGTATTTTAACTCTTATTAATAGTTATTTAAAGTCCTTCACGATAAAGTTATACATATTAAATTTATTTACTTTTTGCTAGCGCTACTTGCACAGTGCCGGATTAAGCCAGCGCGGGGCCTGTAGCAAATTCTAGCGCGGGGCCCTTCGATAGTTTCAGGATATATTGTTTCTAAAAATCACGCATAGAATAGGGTTCTGTAATTACCCATTGTGGTACGTGGCTTTTAAATCGTGTCCAGTCGATAATTGTTATTCATTTATTTTTTCGTTATTTTTGTACTAAAATTTCTAAGGAACCGAATTTACCAATTAATCCTCTATAACTCCTGAACTAAAAAAGTTATCTAAATGGTTATAGTTTTCCTTTAAAGTTCAGCATATGGACTACCTTTATAATTTTTTTGAGTTTTTTCGAGGCATACGTTTACCATTAAGGGGTGGCAGGGACTGTTTGACCCTGTTTTAAGAAAGAAATACCCATAAGTAAAATAACTCGGAATCAAAAACCCATTTTTAAAACCGGTTTTTAATTACGTAGGTTTTTAAGGCAACCTCTCAATATTTCTAAAAAGACCTATCTAATGAGAGAGAGAGAGAGAGACAGGATTTGGTAGAAACGAAAAAAAACATCCCCACTTTACGTGTTAGGGAGGTACTCTTAATAAAAATTATTTGTCATGATTTTATTTCAGAACTTTTTGGCGTGATAAAAACACATAGGTATTTGTGCAAAGTTTCATCTTTCTAGCACTAACCGTTTGGATGGTTATTCGAAGACGGACGGACATGAGAAATCTATTATTTTTAATTAGGATTATTGTCTTTGTTTTTCTTTTTGTTATTGTAAGTAAGATGTATCTTTTTTATACACTTAAATTAGTAGTATAAGACATATGTATAAGCTAGCCTTTCTATCACATTGGGTCTACCTGTAATGATAGTGAGGGTAATGTAACTGAAATAAATAAATAAATAAAATAAGGGTTCCGAATCATGAGCTACGGCACCCTAAAGACGGTAGGTACTTACAGCTGCTACAAGCAAGCATCTTAATACAATGAAGGCTTTTATAATAATACTATTTAAATCAACCTCTCTGAGTAAATCATTGTTTTTTTGAAAAATGCCAAGTTGCCTGGTGGAAAGAATGAGTAGAATTCAAGAGTGTGGGCCACCGTGCGTATGCGTACTGCTCGCTGGTGCAAGTGATCCAGAGCATCAAGCAAATACAGCGCGTATCATTACTTCATCAGTGATGAGAACCATCTCATCTTATTCTATCAATGTCCTCCCAAGGGTTGAGAGCCCGACCAAATATCCATTTGATTATACCGAGCCTAGCCATTATAGTTTAATCAAATTCAATAATCGTCAAAGTAAGAAGATTCAGGCGTTTTGGCTTCATCGTGATTCTAAGTTCATTTTCACTGTCCAAGATCATTAACCACTGTATCGCACAGGCATCCTCTAATGGTCCTCTATGGCGCACCTATCTGGTCTGAAGACCTGACGGGTTCCACTCGCTGTCAGGATTAACTCAGGAGTCTGCAGCGGCTGGTGGCCTGTACGGGTCGTACGAGGCTACCGCACGATTCCGTACGAGGCGGCGACGGTCCTGGCGCGATTTCCACCCTTTGACATTTTGGCCGACATGAACACGATGGTCTACGACTATATTCGTTGTGTCGGTAAGATTGGCGAAGAGACAGCGTTGGACCACGAGTCTGCATTCTCTGCGGGATTAATAGGCACGGCTCGGAACTCCGGGCTATGCTAGCCACCGCGCAGCCAAGACTGCCCTGCGTGGGAGTAAGAGTGTCGAGTCCTCGTTGGACAGATCGAACGAAACCTGTCACCGTCAGCATTGATCGCGGCAATGCTAGCGAGGAATGGGAAACCGCGGTCTCCTTCCGTGAGGACATTATGCTGCAGAAGGAGTCCGCTGAGCTAGATCGGGATGGGGCTGAAGTGCAGGAACGTGGCAGAGGTCGCTAAGCCCCCGATTATCGCCTAAGGGTCACTCCAGCCACATCTTATGGAGATGTGACCACTGTAAACGACACGAGAGAGATGACACTCCGTGTGCAGCCCGGGGATGTCGCCTAAGGTGGGTCATTTTGCGCCTTTTACTGCTAGAGCGTTAAAGAGGCATGACAGCGTCCTGCCCCGGGATGTACCTCTGTCGTGGGGTATATACAACAATTATTTTTTAAACTAAATGTATTTCAAACAATAAATATGGCAGGTCAAATCTTCAAAACATAGAGGCTATGGAAGCTAACAGTGTCATCATGTTGTTTTGATTGTAATTAGATCTATCAGACCGCCAGGGAGAACGCAATACATGTCATGTGTCACAACACTTCCCGCTTTTTTACGATTCGATTTAAGTAGATACTTTTCAGCAGTCAGAAATCGTTGAAGCGCGGGGCCCCTAAATGCGCGGGGCCTGTAGCATTTGCTACTCTTGCTACGTGGTTAATCCGCCACTGTACTTGCATACTAAAAACATAATAACCGTAACACAGCGGAGTTTAACATTAAACAAGACTTTCATTAAGAACACTTAAGTCCACAAGGTTTCTCAGAAACTTAATTACTTTACAACGTTCTAAAACTAAAACTTAAGATGAAAAATCTTCACAATTTTCTACCAGTTTTTTGTACTAGATTTACGCGAGTAACGCCGTACAGCGAAAGTAGTCTAAAAAAATAAGCCGAAGTTATTCCTAAGTTAATGAAAGAGATTCATTTTCAGAATCCGTTCCAGAAATTAGCCAGAACAACTAAATAGAGAGACAGACAAACAAAAATTATAAAAAATGCTTTTTGAGCAAGGTGCAAGGTAAGCATTGTAAATACTTTCATAAGTAGTTATTAAAAAAAAATGTCATTTCATATTACAGACACTTCATTTATTTGTACCTATAGATTCAAG
The DNA here is from genome assembly GCA_932526445.1 of Phragmatobia fuliginosa. Classification (NCBI taxonomy): domain Eukaryota; kingdom Metazoa; phylum Arthropoda; class Insecta; order Lepidoptera; family Erebidae; genus Phragmatobia; species Phragmatobia fuliginosa. Next base: position 6,708,027 of record OW052074.1, on the reverse strand, counting down.
AGCCTGCCAAAACGATTCCATTCTACCTTATCTTATGGGTTGATGATCACAATCATCATCATCAACAACAACAGCTCGGATTTCCTCTCAGTAGAGGGTTAAGGCCATACAACCCTACGCTGGCCGAGTGCGGGTTGGGGACTGTAGATATAACTGTAGATATACCCATATAACTGTAGATATACCCACACTATTACAATCTATTGTGTTGCTACTGTATCATTGTTGGTCTAGTTTAATGATTCTAGTCTAGTTGATTGATTGACTAATGACTATCTGCTAAACTGATGAAAAAAATCTGTTGTCTGTAAAGTGGGTTTACTGACGATAGTTAAACGTGACAACGTCATAACAAAATACTGGTTGTGCTTCTTTGTCGCTCGTTCCGCGCTCTCGCTTGCACATCAAGCCTTAAATCGAACGCCTCAGAGCGAGGTAACGCCGCATGAATCGTGTTTTTGCGTGCGAGCAGCCGGCTCCATCGAATTTTATGACGTTGTCACGTCAAAATATTTGTTCTACGTATGTATTATGTTTAAAACTGTATAAAATTACTCTATGTATGTTTATCATCAATGTGGTTAACATAGTGCAGGTTTTTGGATAGTTTGGTATCCAACCATATGTAACATGTGTGAGAATACTCATTAATTTATTTATAACTAGCTGAGTCCCACAGTGTTACCCACGTTTATTGTTGTCAATCTCGAGTAACGCCGTGGAGTGAAGCTAGTGTATAAAAATGAGCCTAAGTTACTCCTTATGTATCCATCCGCCAGCCACATTTTCTACCCAGTCCCCAACCCTCACGTAGCCATCGTAGGGACGTTTAACGTATAACGACGTTAACCCTCTCCTGCGAGAGGGGATCTGATCCCAGCAGTGAGATATTATGGGTTGTTGATGACGTAGTCTTTGTCTCTATGATGACGTATTAAGAATACAGAGTATATCAGTTCCCATCCAACCATCTGCTAGTGAAAGTCTCGTTAAAATTGCTCCAGCCGTTCCAGAGATCACCCGGAACAAACAGACGGACAGACAGACAGACAAAAAAATTTGAAAATTCAGTTTTGGATTTCAGTACCGTAAATACTTTGATATGCATTTAGTAAAAACCTGGTTATTTGTTATTACAAACAGACACTAATTGTATTTATTTGTAAAGATATCAGCTCAGGTAGTTAGCTGAGTCCCACAGTGCTACTCGTGGTTATTAGGTTATGGAGCCAAGCTAGTCTAAAGAGTAGCCTAAGTTAGTCCTTGTGTCATCATCTTTCTGCCAGTGAAATTACCATCAAAATTCCAGCCGTTTCTGAGATTAGCCGGAACAAACAAACCGACAGACAGTCAGACAAAAATTAAAAAAAATGTTTTTTAGATATTAGTACCGTATATACTTTGATAGGCATTTAGTAAGAAACTGATCATTTGATATGACATATTACAGACACTCCAATTTTAGTTTTTTATAAATACCCCTGATAATAAAGACCATACTTAATCCCATGGACATTCTCTTCCAGTCGAACTTTGGTTAGTGCTGTGTGTAAGGATTTGAATATTATTATAATATGTTTCTAATTACCTATGTAATGGTAGGGCATTTATTAATAAGTAATTATTTTGCCTAACAAAGAAGATACGGCGATCACGCAACTCATTAATGGTCGCATTTAGTTTATTTAGATTGCACCACTTGTTACTAAAGCGAGTATTTTACTTCTAAAATTTGAATTAAAAACGAATCGAAATTCTTACCTTTTTGATTGCCTTGGTGGCGCAATGCTAGCTTAAGTGACTGCTATGCATGAGGTGTGAGGTTCGATTCCCGGGAGCAATAATAATGTTTCTATGATCTACCAATATTTGTTTTGGCGTTTGAGATTTTCTGTTCTAAAATGTTAGTTTTCAATTAGTCAATTTAGTTCCAATTTTGCACCATTTGTGAAAATTGAATCCACAGTAGTTGGAGAGACATTACAGTGAGGTTTAATCATTGCTCCATTCAAATACGAGGATTTTTTTTAGATTTAACTGTCGGAAATGTCACACTCTGAAGTTACTAATGTAATTAAGCACCTACTTATAAACAACTAGCGGCCCGCCCCGGCTTTGCACGGGTAGATGTAGTTATTTAAAAAAACATTTTAAACTTGACAAAATTTAAACTAACAACTTCCTCGAGAATCAATCTATCGCGAACAAACAGACAGACGCAGCAGAGAACTCTGTTTTTTGACGAATCCATACTATTTCTTTCCATACGCTGTATATAGAGCTAAAGGAATGAACAGTACCATAATAGGACAAGTAAATATCAATAAGAATGTTTTTATTACAAAATATCACTCAAGTTAAGTAATGCCAAGACGAATTGAAGATAATCTTATGATTTTTTTTTCAACAGAAGAGGAAGTCCGTCAAGAAATATTAGAACAGGATATATTTTGATCTTTTACTCCACAAATTCTCACGTCAATTTTAACTCGATCATTACACAAAGGAAACAGTCGCTTTTGACATTTTTGACACTTTCAACAAAGGATTTTTGGACATTACGTGCCGGTAAACTAGAATCGAGGCTTCGCCACCTTAGTGTACCTGGTCTTATTACGGATATCGGTAATGCAATCATTCAAATTGTCTATTCTATTGTATTTTTTTTTTGTAGAAGATGAACGGGTTGTCTAAATTGTTTGTGGTGTTACGATGTATTTTTTTTAAGTTGTGGGTGATTTGTTAGAAATGACAATGAAATGTGTTACGCTCTTAATCCTAATTTCATAGATAAACTAATTAATTACATATAAAGATGTGCTTATAAAATTGTTTATTGAACGAATACCTTTTGATAAGGTGAATATGGTAATACTTACACAAACTTACACCTTATTTTATTATTTTCTCTGGAGAAGGATAGGTACCTAAAATCTACTCAAGTTTACTGTAAACACCCAGTGTTGGTCTCATGCAAGTAATTTTTATTATTACTTGATTTTCTCTCAGCTTACCCCTGAGTTTCTCAATAATTTGAAGTAGATATCCCATCCCTTATTCCCATCGTTTTCTTTTAATTGAAAGATTTTTTCCCTACCATCTTTCACAAAATCTAAAATCAGACGGATTTTAAATCTAAAATTATAAACAAAACTTAATTGTTTCCACATAATCATGTGGAAACAATTAAGTAATCATAGAAATGAATACCTATGTCATCACTATCTTCTAAGATCATCAGACTATAGAAAGCCACACCTGGACAAAGACTTCCAAAAAGATTTTGAAGTAGGTATTATATTAAACTACTCTGGCTAGACGGGTTGGTACTATATGCCTAGTTACAAGTTTTCTTGCAGTGATGTGGTTCTGCATAGTTTGCCCCCAGTCGCCTCTTGTGAAACCCATAGTCTGAGTACGTACGGTCGTACATATAAAACATACTTGAACAGAATTAAATCACTGCAGGTTCGTTTCATGATGACTATCCATAATTTTTTAAGATATTCTGAACTGCATTTACAGATTTTGGAAAAAAATGTACAGCCAGCAAGAAAATTGACATTTTGAACAAAAACCTTTTTTGATGCCAATCGATCCTGTTTCTTATAAGGATCAAAAGTTTCTACTGGACTGACTGAGGTTTTAGTACTAGAAATGTCAGAAATCGCAATAAACTTTTCCCATACATTTGTACGAAAATAAATCATTTTAATATGTATTTTAGACACAGACAACAGATAACTTACATTTAGATGATCTACGAAATAAATTGGTCAAAATGACCGCCGTTTTAACGAATACATAAGTACACTGGTTTTTGTACTGAGCTAGTAGCAGCCGATAATTTTCTTGGAGAGATCATTTAAAATCGTTGTTAATGCATCTTGTAGACAAAAAAACTGAAAATGAATGTAAAGAAAATTATAACCAACTGTTTCTAGTAGTTAAGATTCTCCCAGTTCACTAGCGGGCCAGGTACTTGATGATTCTGGAACAGTTTTATCATTATAAATCATTATTATCAGTACAAAGTTCATGTACTTTTGTGGTTCTGCGTAGTTTGCCCCGAGTCGCCTCTTGTGAAACCCATGGGTAGCGTATGAATGGTGACACTATAAAAAATCGGCCAAGTGCATGTCAGGCCACGCACAGGAAAGGGTTCCTCAGTCACCCATAATGGTACGTGGATATAAAATGGTATCCAATAGATACATTGTTATGTTTACGTATTAGTGCGTTAATTTTGTGACGTTTTCAAAGTGAGCGTATTAAGTTAAGCCTCTATAACTCCTGAACTATCAAAGTCATCTAATCCCTTATAGTTTTCCTTCAAAATTCATTATATGGACCACCATCACGAATTTTTTCAGATTTTTTGAGCCAGCCGTTTAGCTTTTAGACGGGGAGGACGCCCTGTTTTTACAAAAAAGTGCCCTTTAAAGTTGAATATCTCACAAACGGATACCTAAAGCAAAAAATCGCCTTAGAAACCCTTTTTGTTTTTAAAAGACATAATGATATTCCACACGATGGGGTATCCACGAAAAAAATCATCCCCACTTTACGTGTAGGGGGAGTACCCTAAATAAAAATATTTTTCATAATTTTATTGTAACACTTTGTCGACGTAATTACAACACATATTCATGTAAAGTTTCATTTTTCTAGCACTTACTGTTTGGATGGTAAGTCGAGGACGGACGGACGGACAGTCTGGACATGACGAATCTATAAGGGTTAAGAGTCATAAACTTCGGAACCCTAATTAGTAGCAAAAACCTTAACAAACGCAGACATAGGTATAGTTGGTCACTCTTACATTACTCATCTTATTCTTGGTCTAAGCACACATGCATAACTGTACCTGTTCAAATTTAGAATTAGCGTGTAAGTTAAAGTACCTAGGGTTGTGGAAACATTTGTGGAAATTGAATCCGCAGCAGTTGGCGAGATACCTACAATAGAAGGAGGGTCAGAGACCGTATGCTCGTTATCGATCAAAAGTAGGGTACATGGTCCTAGCAATATACAACTACAATTTTGGCTTATATTGTTCTTAGCAAATCTTCCTTGGAATTTATACCATTAAACGAATATAAGTTGACATATTTATGTTACGGATGACTGTCCCAATAAAAATATCCTGTACTTTGTTTGTTTGTTATCTTAAGTTTTTAATATAAGGAACTCATGTTTGTATAAAAAAGCGCTAATCCCGCCGACAAACTGTTTGATTTTGGTTTTAGTTTAGTTTAGTTTTAGTTTAGTTTTATATTCAGTAATAAAAAATAGTAGTATATTATCATGATAATTTACAGTTATCGTTAAATTATTTTTTCAATTTTATTTTTGTTTTATTTTATACATAAAAAAACAACGAATGTACCCTTACTTGATAGTGTATACATCAGAGATGTTACGTGCCAAATTTCAACTAGTTATTGAAATTAAAAACAAAGTTACAGAGACGGCACGCATGGTTTCGTCCCATAGTGCGCCGCTTTCTACACTGCCAAGTGTCGTGGGTTCAAACCCCACGTGGGACACACTTTGTGTGATCCATAAATTGTTGTTCTGAGTCTGGGTGTTTTCTGTGTCAGTTTCATGTATGTTTGCATAGTCCCCTGCGACAAAGAATTGTGGGAGCTGCTTTTTAAAAAAAAAATTGTCCTTCAGCGTGATTTTAAGCAATCCTACATATATAAAATGGTAATCCAGCTTACCCCATAAATGTACAAAGCGTAATGTTAAGTGAATAATTTACCTACATTCTAGTCCAAAGTTGTAAATGAACTTTGTTGTTTACAATTGATTATGAGCTAATTAGTGTTATTTGTACAAGACATTTCCGTCAGCTGTTTACATAATTATTATTTCGTGTATCGCATATAAATTATACCGTCTAGCGTCTGTGAATGTTTAAGGGTTTCTAACCTTAAATCATAACTTAAGATATACACGTGTAAGTAAGGGGTAAGTTCACAAAAACTAGTAGCAGGCATTGAGGCAGTCAACATGTAACTATTTTCTTTCGCTAGAGACAAACAAATATAATATTTTTTAAACGATCGAAACAGCACTACATATTCTAAACAAGTGCGAGTCGGACTCGCCCATGAAGGGTTCCGTATCAACAAGTAACATTATATAAAAGTTCTTGTAGTTCGTTGATTAAATGAAAGGTAAATTGCTGTTTACGCTTTATGACATATTAAAAAAAACTATTTACTAGATCTCGTTCAAACCAATTTTCGTTGGTAGTTTACATAGTAATGTACAACATATATTGTTTTTAGTTTTATCACTCTCTTATTTTAGAAGTTACAGGGAGGGGGGGGGGACACATTTTTCCACTTTGGAAGTGTCTCTCGCGCAAACTATTCAGTTTAGAAAAAAAATGATATTAGAAACCTCAACATCATTTTTGAACACCTATCCATAGATATCCCACACGTATAGGTTTGATGAAAAAAAAAATTTTGAGTTTCAGTTCCAAGTATGCGGACCCCCAAAATGTATTGTTTTTGTCCATGTTTATGTGAAAATCTTAATGCGGTTCACAGATTACATCTACTTACCAAGTTTCAATAGCTCTTGTAGTTTCGGAAAAAAGTGACTGTGACATAAGGACGGACAGACAGACAGACAGACAGGCAGACAGACAGACTTGACGAATCTATAAGGGTTCCGTTTTTTGCCATTTGGCACCGGAACCCTAAAAAAGTCCTCCGCCTCGTCTGTCTGTCTGTATGTTCACGATAAACTCAAAAACCACTGCACCGGTTTAAATGAAATGTTTTACACCGATAGTCTAAAGTCTGAGAAATGTAGGATGTAGGTACTTTTTTAACGGCGATAACCGACATACACTCCGGCGGAGCCGCTGAAAAAAGCTAGCCATATTATATAAAACAACAAATATCAATCTTAAACATCATAATATGTATAATTTTAACAAAAAGAAACCGACTTCAAAGAAAAACTATTTCGAGTACCCAAATCGGGATAATTGTGCCTATGTATATATATATATATTATATTTGAGGAGTTCCCTCGATTTCCTTGGGATTACATCATTAGATCCCGATATGGTGACGATGGGACCACCTGTAAGCTACGCCCATTCCAATTCAAAAATATTTTTTGAAATCTGTACATAAACGACACATTGACAACCTCCTCCTTTTTTGGAGGAAACAGACACAAAGAATACACAAATTAAGAATTATAATTTGTGGATCACACGATAGACTCTTTATTTTTTATGTTTATATCAGTATATTATTTATTTATGTATTTATATCAGTTGTCAAATAGTACAAGTGCAGCTTTGTTTGGGACTAGATGGCGTTATGAGTCAGATGTCCGAAATATTTGTCTAATATTATTTACACAAAATATTGTCCCATGTCGGTTCATTATAAAGTGGCGAGGTGATAGCTTATGCACTAATCCATTCGTTCAGTTTAAATTAAATTAATACTCTGTTTTTTTCATTTTCTTCCAATTGAATTTGAAATCCTCTGAAGTGAATTATCAATAGTTCTCATTGAAGTTAAGTTTTTTGGTGGAATTGGTAAAGATCCACCCTTCTATTCAAGTACTACTATGTTATGAGAAAAAATTGAGGGTTAAGATATATAGATAGTTAACTCTTTATTTACACACTAAATTACAGAGTTACAAAAAAGGAACACAATGATCAATAGAGTGTACAAAGGGCGGCCTTATTACTAAAAGCAATTTCTTCCAGGCAACCTTAGGATAGGATGGATCAAATTTGCAGTGAGGACACGGCCCAGCACACGCTGGCGGTCTGCCCCGCTTGGGCGGCGCAGCGCCGGGTCCTCACTGCAGTCATCGGAGGGGATCTCTCGCTGCCGGCCGTCATAAGATCGATGGCCGGCAGCGACAGTTGTTTTACCGCGGTCGCAACCTTCTGCGAGGACGTAATCTTGCAGAAGGAGGTGGCGGAGAAGGCCCGGGAGGATTCCATCCAATCGGACCCGATCCGCCGCCGGCGCCCCGGGCGGCGGAGGCGCGCATACCTGCGTCTCATGCCGCCCTGAGAGTGGCCGCGGATGGGCGGGACGGGTTTCCCGTCCGTCCGCAGTAGTGGCCAACCGCGAGGGGGTGACGTCCGCTTGTGACCGGACGTTGCCCAATTAGAGAGTCGAGTGAAGAGTTGGTGCCCGCAACAGTGCGGGCAGGCGCTGGTTGGAGTCCAGAAGGAAATCCCCTCCCTGGACTCCTTCCAATACAAAGGCGCAGAGAGGGTCACACCGTGTGGTTTTAGTCGGTTCGAGTCCGACACACCACCCCGCCGTAACCCCCGACGGGGTGACGGTCCGCGGGGATTTCCACACGTAAAAAAAAAAAAAAAAAAAAAAAAAAAAAAAAAAAAAAAAAAAAAAAAAAAAAAAAAAAAAAAGGATGGATCAAATTTTGTAGAAAGACAGTAGTAGTTGACTATGCATTTTTTGAACCTACTTTTTGCTTTATGTACTATACCATATTACATATACTACATATTATATTATCTACAAACGTTTTCAATTTTTACTTACATATATAATGCGTACTTAGTTAAGTTTTAGTAGAGCATTACATTGAAAGTTTATACATGCTGGTGGCGTATGCTTTTTATATTATCTATGACTTCAAAATTTTACTGTACAGCCATAATCTCAAATTATACTGTTATTATAAATATGGTTTAGGGAAACCCAAAACACGCTTCTAAAATTCGGTTACAGACAAACAAACACAGTGAAGGTGACGGTGGAGCTAATACATACATATAATCACCATCTGTGTTGAAAAAGCGAAAGTGTTGAAAATGTTTAGATATTTGATACTTTTTCACGCGGAAACTATATCAGTACCATAGTATCATAAGCTCTGATTAGTTTAAGACTAGATGGCGTTGTATCAGATGTCCAACATTTATTATTTTCTTCACTATTATGAAAGTAACAAATGCATACGATAAAGATTTAGATAATTTATAGTTCTTATACTTAGTCGTGCAATTTAAAGTATTAAACCTGACGAAGAATTATTTTAATTATAAGACGTACTAAGCCTTATTATGTATGTTGTGTCTAATTAACACGAAACATATTTATATTTACTTATTAACTTAATTGTGCGACTCACAGTCAGTTCAAAGAACGATCGGATTTGACTTATACGAAACAAATAGTATTCAGTACCACCGATTTCATTAACATTACTTTTTGTCGGCAATTCTAGTTTTGTGTTCAATAACTTATAGTACAGGTATAATAATGATATATTTGATGAAAAGTTCTATTCATTTAATCAATAACAGACGAATTCAATTTAGACATTCAATGGGCAGTGTTCGGTAAACTCAATGCTAAGAAATTGTAATTATCAAGGCCGTTCAGCTTAAAAGGCTTGTAAAACTTTTAACCTTAATTATTACAATTATTGTTAGTTTTTTCTGTATTAAACATGTATTTTCGTATGTAGAATATTAAAACTTAGTAAGAAAAACCCGCTTTTTTTCACTTGTAATGTTTCTAAGTATGTGTGTCGGGTATGAACTTTGGAGATTCTAATAAGCTAAATACATACTATCTGTATAGCTACCATCTCCCCTACCTTTATTATTCCTAATAACATCAACAACACATAATGTTCTATTGCCGGACTTGGGTCTTCTCTAAGGACAGGGTTAAAGCCATAAGTATCCACGTTGGCCGAGTACGGGTTGGGGACTGGCAAGACACGTTGTGGTTACGTAATCTTACCGTTGATTTTTTTACGTTTTTAACACACCCGAAGGCCTCCAACTAAGATTCACAACTGTTATACTATGATAACAATCAGGACCGACTACTTAATATGACCTCCAATTAACGGAGACGCTTATGGTATCTTGCCACTAACGGTCACCCATCCAGGTACAGACCGTGTTGTCGTTGCTACCCCTCGGTGATTGTTTCTAATCACCCAGAGCAGTTTTACTATGAGCGCGCCGCATACATACATAAGTACACCTACATACATACATGTTTAAAGTTACCTATTACTATTTCAGAAGCTCGCAAACCCTTCCATTCTATTTAAAGTTGTATTATATTATATTGTTACATACACCAGCTTATATAATACCAGCTGCGAGGGCGCTACACGCATCTACCATTAGCTTGAATCCGGTGTCAGGTTGCACATGAGAAGTTTGTTCCACTTTGCACCGTAAGAATATTTCTAATTGATTTTACTACCAACAACTTCCGGAACCAGGCGAATAATCAGCTTGATGTTATTTTAGTATTATAGTATTAGACATTCTTTTAGCTCGCGACATTCTTTAATGCGTCTTAATTAATATTTCAACTTTCATTCTTTCTTCTATTTATTGCTAATTAAATATTTTTAAGATTTGTACAGAGACATATGGAAACTAGACTGCTGATAAATTGATTGATTTGACTGCATTGTTGGTCTAGTGGTTTTAGCGGTCGACACGTCGTTTTCTACTGCAACAAGTGTTGTGGACTCAAATCCTAAACGGGATAAAACTTTGTTATTCTGAGTCTGAGAGTTCATTGTCTCCGTTTCTTGTATATTTCTAAAGCCCCTGCGAGACAGGACTTTATTCCCAATGCTGGAGTTCTCTTTCGAAATATACATAAACACTCATATATTTCCAAATACATTCATTTTACTAATAAATTGCAACCAGATAATTAGTAAATTTCATGTTCATCACTCAAAGATTTGCCCTGCGTCTGAATTGAGCCACTAGGCGAACAGGCGATCAATGAAACACCTCTAAGTAAATAACAATAATGAATGATAAAAATTGTTACAGTGGGAACAATCGCCAGTTCCAAAGGAAACAAACCGGTATATCACCGATGTGCCTTCATTGGCCCGTCTGCGGCTGTTCGCTCTGTAACATTATCTCTTTCCATTTACTTATTCATATTGTGTTCACATGGCTATGGTGTGTTATATGTCTTATAAATAGAAATTTGTACGGTAATATTGCAAACGGCAAACTTGAGAGAGGGAAATTAGAAATTTGGTAAGTTAAATTAATAAAAATGATGTTTATTGTAATATATTATATACTAGCTGATACACGCAACTTCGCCTGCGTCTAGTCAATCATGCTCGGCTCGAATTGGTCTAAGCGAGATGTTGACTATCCTATCTTAGGGGCGCTTGCAAAATACACATTAAAATACGTTGAAATCGGTTAAATAATTTCGAAATTAATAGTAAGCATTAACGTAACACGAGATTTATCTAACAAAGATTATACATATCTACTCAGATACAAACTAGCTGACCCGGCAGACTTCCTACCTACTGCCTCAATCGATAAATAGAAGACCTAAACTTTTTTCTAAAATAAACTTAAAATAAACAAAAATAATCCATAATTAATAAAAAAAAATTAAACCTCTGGGCTTCCACTAATACTTCAAGACCACAATTATCCAAATCAGTCTGGCCGTTCTCGAGTTTTAGCGAGACTAACGAACAGCAATTCATTTATATATATATTTAAATATATATATAGATTAGACTACCTGAGTCCTGCGGTAACACAGTAACACGATAAAATCAGTGCTTCCGAAATCCCGTCATCGGTCTAACCGTGCCTAGAAAAACAGACAGACAAATTCAAAATTGATATTTTTATATTTTTTGAATGTGTACCGCGAAACAGTGATCCCATTGTAGACCAACTGTAGCTACCCTGACATGATTCGCTGTAGTACATTATGGCTAAAAAATGTAACAACTATCTTTGTAGCGTGCCGTATATTGTGTCAAAATTAAGAATTTGACAATCGATTCAAAATTTTATGACTTTTTGAAGCATACATGAACAAAGTTACTTTATTATAAAAGTAAAAGTATTGCCGATAGGGCAACTGTAGGCGCTGTACGGCGCAATTTGTTACACAGATAATGACTTCAACTGATACTCTTTAATTTTTATTTATTTAAACATGGAAAATTTTCATTTAGAAATATTATGAAATATAGGCAGATTACTCATGCCTGTGCAAGGTATACTTATAGGATGGTACTGAAGTTTTACCAGTGTCAACATGCACTGCACACCCTTCTTAACCTTAACATGTTAAGAATGGTCACCCATTTTCGACCGATTATAATTATTTAATCAATAATGTGTTTTTTTCTTTCACCCCGAAGTTTATTGTAATTTTTTTTTGTGTATGTAAATGTGAGTATAAGATAAGATGAGATTAGACAAGATAACGCAATATTTATTTACATAAATATGCGTATCTATATATAGTCCAAGACATGTAGAATGTTATAAAGGTATAAAAGTTCATACATATTTTTGAAAGTGGTAAATTATACATACATGAATTAAAAAATAAAGTACTGCAAGTAACATATACAATAACAAGATAAGAAAAAAAACTATTTAACATTACAGATGGATACTGGATAAATCTGTGGCACTATTAAGCTCAAAGCTCACTGACCGACAAGGTCAAAATTGACCTTACACTATAATTAAAATCAACCGTAGTTAATTCGTACCAACTATTAATTTATACTATTATCATCACCGCAGACCACTGCTGGACGTATTCGTGATGCATCCATGATTTGCTTTGAATATAGTTTCATGTTTATAGTTTCGTGGTTTATTCGTTGAATTATCCCAAAGGGTTATTTCGTATCTGAGAATGGGCTCCAATACAGCACTCGTGGTATAGTAACACAAAACATAACAACTATTACATATTTTTTATTTATGCAGTCATTATTACTGAGATTAGTTATATGGCTCAATGGTTCACATATTTCGGGTGCTAATTATTTAACTACGTTAGTAAACCGTCTTGTATTACTTTATGGCATTATTATTCTTAATAAATCCTAAGCCACATCGTTTACATACAGATCGGACGAAAGTTGATACCGTCAGCATCGACCGCGGCAATGTTGACGAGTGGCAGAGGATGGTTAGCCGCGGTCTCCTTCTGCGAGGACGTTAACCCCAGAAAGATTCCGCTGAGCGAGATCGAGAAACGGCCGATCCTGCTCGAAGGAGGTAGGTAGGTCGTTAGACCCCCAATCGTCGCTTAAGTCGCTGCAGCCTCATCTTAGGAAGATGTGACCGCTGCAAACGACCCGAGACAAGTGACAATCCAGGTGTGGTTAGAGGGTGTCGTCTAAGGTGGGTCGGTGTTGCGCCTCTTACTGCGTAGAGCGGAGAGAGGAGCGTCAGCTTCCTGCCCCGGAGGTGAGACTACTGACCGCGGGATATACCTCAGTCGTGGGGTACGGCAGGGGGGACTCCAGAAACTACTGATGCGTTATTGGTGTTCCTCCCATCTGCGAAGGTAGGCCGCCGCGGGGTTCAGTGGGTAGACCGGGTCCTTCGGGAATCCCACACACGCCATTCGTTTACCCCATGACGGGTATAGAGCGAAAAACATTCCCCGCGTAAAAAGAAAAGGTGTCGTTTACATATTTACTTGTAGATTCCTTCTTACTAATTATTTGTTTTGTAACTTTATCAACTTTCAATTATTTGTCAACAACAAAAACAAAACAACAAAAACTTTAATACAGTTTTTGATAGTAAGGGCGAAAACCCTTGCCAAGAGACCTCTAAGAGATCCTTAAATACTAATTAAATCTAATTCCTAATTTCCTTGGAACGCAACATCAGTATGAAATTAAGTTGTTTACCTACCACTTTTATGACCAGTTAAAGAAAAATAATCTCGAACGGTTTAAGGAATGTCATAAAACCAAAAAAATGCATTTAATGGCCTGGCTTTGTCATTATTTTACGACTAACAAACACATTAATACACAACTCAGAGATAATGTTTTCTGCAAGAGACAAAGAACTTTGGAACTCTTTAAATAATAAGGGTTTAATTAAGTAATTTCTTAAGGATTTGTAAATAAATTTAATGTTAATGAAGTACTAAGTGTTGACAAGAAACTGGTAGAGAAATACCCCATGGCATTAAATTCGCCTTTGTACAAACAAGTGCATTACATTTAAATACACATCGTAGTCGGTTAAAAATGTTTCTTAAGAATTATTTCAAAGCTAACATAAAATTATAGTTTTCCTCGTTGAAAATTTGTTTAACCTTATATAAGTATACATAGGTCATATTCATAGAAAAGGCAGTTGTTATATTCTTTTATTTTTGGACTTCTAATACACAACATCATCTAGTCATAAACTAAGCAGAGCTTGTATTATAGGTACTAGACAACTGATATAAATACATAAACATACTTTTTTTTGCAAATACATACATATAGGAAACACCTAAACTCCGAAACAAATATTTGCAGATCATACAAACTTTAGTCCGACCCGGGAATCGAACTCGAGACCTCTTGATCAGCAGCCGCATACGCTAACCACTAGTATTTTATCAGTCAATCTTGCTTTCATAGTACAAGCTCTGCTTAGTTTGCAGCTAGGTGGCGTTGTGTGTTACTTGTGCGAAAATATTTATTAAAATACATTGTCTTCTGTGAGTAGTAACTGATCCGATATCGAAGAATACAAATTGTTAATTCAATTTAAAACTATAAGTTGATAACAGATTCGTAACAATTGGAACAATTTTAGAACATTCAGAACAGAGGTCTCTTAGTGTTAATGACCCTTCCATAGACTAATCTTGATTTTTTTAACTTTACAATTTCTTTTTTAATTTAGAATTATAAAGTTAACATTTACATTAGATGTGAATATACATATAAGCCTCGTAATTCAATTCTTCTTCTTCTTCACTTTACATATAATATGTATGTATGTATTTACAAAAAAATATATAGATATGTTAGGTATTTAAACAAGTACAAGCTCTGCTTAGTTTGGGACTAGAAAATGTTGTGTGTCAGACATCCGAAAATTTATTTATTTACTAGCCGACCCCGTAGACTTCGTACTGCCTTAACTGATTCATAAAAGACCTAAACTTTTATTTAAAATAAACTTAAAGAAAAAAAAACATAAAAAAATACAATTTTTTTTATATATATAGATAGATATATATTACTGAAAAGGTATATACCTAGTACCTACAGATAATAGATTAAATTTGTATAGGTACATTATATTGATTAAATTTCTAATCTACCAAGATCCCAAACAACACTGCATCTTATAGAATCTGTGTAGGTACATATTTGTTGAAATGAATAAAAATTGGATTGCACTTAACAATAATAATACGCACATGCATACATTCACATGTGTATTGTTCATACAAATGACGATATTTCTATCGTATGGTAATTAAAGAGCAAACAGTGCGAAGTCTCTTGTAGCGATAATAACGTATCGTTAGCTAATGTGTTTGTTTGCGCACACTCTGATAAATAGACTACGTGGAGATGATTAGCAACACTAATTATTATTAATTGAAACGTTAGTTTTTGAATTTAAGCAAAAATAATAACTTCGTTTTATTTTATCGCTACTATATTACTAACTTGGCCAGATATTATACTGCACGATTGGCCTATTGGTTTAAGCTGTCGCTACGCTACGCTTTCTACTACGTGAAGTGGCGTGGGTTCAAATCCTGTCTAGGACAATACTTTATGTGATCCTCAAATTGTTGTTCTGAGTCTGGGTGTTCTTTGTGTCCGTTTCAAGTGTGTTTATGAAGTCCTCCGCGATACAGGTTGTATATTCCTAATGCGAGACTTGTTTAAAAAAAAATGTTTGTTTATTTTAGCTTCTTGCTGTTTTTAAAGTTTTTCCCAATAAAATGGAGCATCCTAACGATAACTCATTTGTATTTTGTAAGTGATAAAAGAAACAAAATGAAATAGTTTAAATGTATTTATTCAATTAAAATAGCATTTAATCTATCGATAAAATGTTCAGTATTTTGTAGGGCCATCCTTTGCCATTATAACAGGAGCAATTCCTCTTGGTACAGCACTTACAAGATTTTACCTTGCATAGGATTAATGCACTTGCAAGAAGGGTGGAGTCTAGTGAGCTCTTTTTGGGGTTCCGTAGTTAATGACTCGGAACCCTTCCAGTTTCGTTATATCCGTCCGTCCTCGAATTACCGTCCATACGGTTAGTACAAGAAATATGAAACTTTGCATGGATATGTGCTTTCATCACGTCGACAAAGTGCTAGAATAAAATGATGAAGAAAATTCACTAATTGTCAGAATCCATCTCAGAATCTAACACTGCCTGTTTTGTCACGTTCTCAGCTGGATTTAAGTCTCGTTGACGGGTGGGTTTGGCGGTGGTTGCTCTCTCAGAATACTACTGGGAGCTGCCAAAGTCGTTTTGCTTTGTGAGGGACTTCCTTGCGCAGTGTGTCCGGATTCCTCCTGCTTATAGGTATATCTTCTTCTCCTTCCTAGCCTTTATTCCTAAGATTATTTAGATTCGGCTACTATTTCAACCGGTTTTACCTGAATCTCAGATATTCCACAGAGCAACTGACATCGGAAATCCGCATCCCTGAGGGAGAATTGAACTAGTTGTATAGTATATTTGAGGGCACTGACTTGCAAATAACGATTGCCATAGATGTAGTTTGAATTTGAAATTACGAAGTAAATAAATTGTATCGTAACAGGTATTTTACCTAGAGCTTTAAAACCTTTTTTACAAGTCACATGACAAGTATTTATACATCAGTGACAGTGTTATGCACTAATATTAATAGGGTGCTCTGTACTTTTGGCCTTGACCTATAGGAATAGGTCAAGGCCAAAAGTTTAGCACCCTATTAGAAATACACACAAAGCGTTCCAAATATGATAAATTATTTAGGGTCCAAAGAATCATTTTCACGTGTTAATTTCTGTGTTATTCATAAGACAACTAGAAGAGCTAATAATATTATAGTCTCGACACTCATAAAGATAGTCATAAATTAACCGTACTTAAATTAAATCACTTCAGAAATAGCAATGTAAACACATTATGTTGAATATGGTTTTGTTTACTTAATCTTACTAAGTAGTTCTACGAACATCTTCCTTTTCTAATTATATGCTTCATTGGAATATTTACAAAGCGTTTATAGATATAATAGTGATATAGAAAAAAAAGGAGTTTGTTGCGAAAATCGGCTATACAAGCCATCTCCGGGCGCATCAGCGCCAAGCCCATATAAGAGGTCGAAGTGGTCGTCATGGCCGAAATCGGTCAGATTGATTGATTGATTGAGATATAAACCAGCTAAAATTGAGAACTTTGGGTACACATTTGCAGTAATTCTTTAATTACATAATCCTTATCAAAAAATGACAGTGTTCTTCTGGCTGAAACATGAGAATAGTCTGTGTAGAACATACGGAAATAATTTGCCATGGTCATATATTTATATTGATACATATATATACATAACTATTGGAAATAATGCGACTATAAAATATGTATAGTTGGGCAGTGTTTCACGTCCGTACACTTTAAGCCGTCGGTACCCGTTGTCATTAATATTGTTGTTGCCCTCAAATATACCTACTGACAACTTGTTTACCGTCGGTGTACAAAATCAAGAAAACCCAAACGAATAGTAGGTGTGAAGGGAAATACTATTTGTACGTAGTTTAAGTATATATTATGCACATATAGTTGTAGTTGTAAACCACGAGTAACGCCACTGTGCGAAATTAGTCTAAAAAGTAGCCTAAGTTAGTACTTATCATCAGCTATCTGCCAGTCAAAGTCCTATCAAAATAGATCCAGCCATTCCGGAGATTAACTGGAACAAATAGATACATAGATAGAGATCCATTTTTAATGATTATTTTTGTCGTGTTAACGTATATGCTTTCATATGAATTACGTATATAAAATCTATTCGTTAAATATTACAAACATATACTTAAATTTTTATTTATTTGTATCTGTGACTTGTCTTAGGGGTATGTTTAAAAGATAGGCATTATTACTACGTGTGTGTGTACCTACTTGTCTTCTATTTGACATTCATAGGATGGTGGTGGTGGTTAAAATTTTTACGAACATTATGTCTTACATAGAGAGGTATAAACTGTAATGTAATAGATATTAAAAGGTGGTAGATGTTGATAATACTTATATAATTTAAACCCTATACATCCCAAGACGTTTTTAAAAGCAAAAAGTACATTATAGGTACAATTTATTATTATTAAAATACCCAAATTAGTGTAGATGGGTACGCTTTTTATTCAATAATTCTTATGTCACCTTTTTGTATTTTGGTATCAGTTTTTAGACATTAATCTTTTATGAGACGAATCAGAAGATCTAAAAATATTTTCTCGAATAAATTATGCGAATTCTTAACTATCTTAATTAGAATACGCTACATATTCCGGGCTGGCTGTAAACTTCTGAATATTAAACTGCATTCAAATTTTATAATTTTGACTCGGTTACCATGGACAGACTCAAGAAAAATAGCTTAAGTATAAACCTTGGTAGGTTTTTTTGGTTGCCTTTATTGTGTACTTCTTGTAATTATTATTGTAGACGTTAATAAATTAAAAAAAAAAAGTTAGGTATATACGGAGTGGATATTCCTACACTAAGTTATAAGGTAACTGTATTTAGACTTTCCCGACATTTTACATAGTTTTTGTTGTATGGCGGTACTTATTCGTGATGAAACTATTTAAAAGACTTAGATACCTTCTATAATCCGACGTTTCAAACGGGATTTTAGAAGCCAAAAGGTAGCCAAACTAAAGAAAAAAGAGAAAAATAAAAAAAAAGTAAAACGAGTAAGTACATAAAAATAAAGTAACAAGAGAAAAAAACTGTAAACGTAGTATTTATAAACTTTTAAAAAAAAGTACAGTCTGTCCTGGGCTATCATTACGAATTTGAATAGAATATATCTAGATATTAACATTTAATTTTAAAATCGGTTCAACGGTTGATTATCACAGACATCCAAAATTATTATCTTTTATCTTATAATTACTATCTTTTACCTTCGCCGTAGTCGGGTAAAAATATAAAACCTACAATGTAAGTGTGTTGACAGTCAATATATAGACTGACAAAATTTAAGAAATTTTCAGCAATATACAAACGACTATATCGTTTGTATATTGCTGATATTGTTTATACTGATAAAAATCACAAGTAACTCATGATTTTTTCTTAAATTTTATATTTTATGTTTATAATTATTACTCATCTCTAAAAAAAATATTTACTAATAAAAAAAAACACAAAAAACGAGCTTGCTAACTGAACTGATAAGAGAAAGAAATGACGCCGTTTTACCGAAATACTAAATACTGAACTAAAAACATTTAATATGTGATAATATTAATAATGCTTGCATTGGACTTTAAGCTAGTTGTACATATTACTGCTCGACAAAGTGATTACACAGTAAATTGTTATAACTTTTACAGTAATCCTATTATTATTGTTAATCAGTAATAATTATTGTTTTAGTAAAAACTGGAAAAAAATCGCAAGTTACTCATGATTTTTTACATACATATTTTGTCAGCCTATAGCTCATAAACCCCATTGATTTCGGCATTGCGCTTAGGGTGGATTAAATTGTGCATTATAATGAACCTACTGATACTTATTTAGTCACAATCGATTCTGCTTTTTTTTGGGCCATCTCTTTTCATCGAAAATTTCAAAAATCTTGTCGACTCGACTCTTAAAATATATCTGTATAGGTAAGAATAATACCAGAGTGCACTGAGTAAATTTCTATATATATCAATAAAATTCAAGTGTCTGTTTTTAATTTCAAGTTAACAGCTTTTTCACTAAATGAATATGAAAATATATCCAGCACTTGAAATAAAAATAAATTTTTGTTTGTCTATCTGTTTCGACTGATCTCTTAAATGGAAGGACCGATTTTAAAGACACTTTCAGTAGCAGATAACTTACAATGCAAGAAGATGCTTAGGCTACTTTTTTAGTAGGTTACACAACAACGCGGGTAAGGCCGTGGGACTCAAATAGTTTACTTAACAATTGAATATGGGTAAGTATAAAAAGTAATAGAAGTACCGTTATTTATATTTCTAATTTTTTTCTACATGTTTTATTTTATATTTCATTGCGAATTTTATTTATTGTAATTATAAAAAGTCTATCATCTCCTTTACAAAACAATTCATGTGTAATAGTATCTATAGGCACAATATCTTCTAGTGTTCGTAAAAACTTAGCGGTAATGATAATCAAATTTAGCAACGGTTCAGTAAGTGTACGTAAATTATGAATCAAACAGATATGAGCACTCAATTCACTACTACACCTATCTTACAGAGAAGCACCTACGAGTATTTCATGCGAGTGATGGTAATCTAATCAATGATCTCACTGACATTACTTATCTGTGATTCTACGAATTTATATATCACTGTGTGAATGCTTTATACAGCTTTGTACAGTAAGTTTTAACGGTCATCACAAACACATATTCCTGCTGAAACACTTATGATAATTCCAATGGTTTTATCGTTCAGAGCTGCGGTATTACCAGCGGCAGAGCGGCGAGGCGCGCGCACCGAGAGCGCGGGGAGGGTACAACAGCGGGGCGGGGGACGCGGAGTGCGGGGCAAAATGAGCAGGCGTGACTGCGTCGGCCCCGCCCTACCGCGCCAATAGCCTCCGCCGTGGAGGGGAGCCCGAGCCCCCGGCCTCTATTTACTCTTTCAATCAGTGCGAGTGTTTGCCCCTGGCCGGCGTGCACGCGCGGGTGATGCGCTAGCCATGATCTCGCAGAAGCTCTCGTACGGCGACGTGCCGACGTCCGCGTCGCTTTCTTCGCTATCACCGGGCCTCGCGCCTCCTTACGTTAATGGCATGGGTTGCATGCCAGCTCAGCCGTACCCGAATCTCTACACCAACAACATGGTAGCTGGAAGCTCATGTATGGGCTCCCCGGGCGTCGGCTACTCGCCGCCCAGCACCATGGCGTCCTGCATGGGCGGTGGCGGAGCCGTGCCCTACGGCTCGCTACCTCGCGAACAAGAAGCCGCATCGCCGACATCAGCCCTGCAACGCGCACGAAACGACAAAACTTATCGCCGTTCGTACACACACGCCAAACCTCCATACTCCTACATATCGCTGATAACAATGGCCATCCAAAATAATCCAACGCGCATGCTGACTCTCTCCGAGATCTACCAGTTCATCATGGACTTGTTCCCGTTCTACAGACAGAATCAGCAGCGCTGGCAGAATTCTATTCGGCATTCGTTATCATTTAATGACTGCTTTGTGAAAGTGCCGAGGACGCCAGATAAACCTGGGAAAGGCTCATTTTGGACGCTGCACCCGGACAGCGGTAATATGTTTGAGAACGGCTGTTTCCTGCGAAGACAGAAAAGATTCAAAGATGAAAAGAAGGAGTCTATTCGACAAGCACAAAAATCTACACACGGACATGGTCACCATGGTGGGTCACATGAGAAACGTGGCGACCATGGACACGAAAAGAGCGGCGTTGGCGGAGGCGGAGCTCCTGGAGAAGACAAAGAGATGCGAGATGAATTGTTAGCACAGTTGCATGCGGCACCAGAGTTGTGCCTACCAGAACATACTCCGCTAGCTCTAGAACATTACGCGCAGTTGAAACAGGAGCCAACTGGATATGCGCCCGCTCAACATCCCTTCAGCATCACAAGGCTATTACCAGGCGCTGATACGAAAGCGGACTTGAAAATGTACGATGTGAATTATGGGTATGGTCACTCTCCGGCGGACAACTACTACCAGTCGCCTCTGTATCACCATCACCACGCGCACGCGCAGCCCCCCTTGTGACAGTATCCGCTGGCGTAGGCGGCACGGCGCGCGCCCTCTTGGTGCGTGCCCCATGATGTGCCCACTGCGCCTTAGCTGCCCTGTGACGTGCTGCCTCCCTGCGCCGCGTCCAGCACCTGGGCTGCTATAGCTTCCGTATATGTAAAATCTCATGCTGATATTGGACTCCAAGTGAGCGTTTCGTGTTTTGGTGATATTATGCATGTCGCGCGCGGCGTTCGCCCCCGACCGAGTTAATTGTATATGGTGTAAATATTTGCTATTATTTGTTTTTAAACAAGTCCATTTTGTGTGCGTTTTATTAGTAGGCCATAGATGTTTAGTGCACGTTGGACATTGTGGGTTGTGTCTCGGGGCGGGCGGCGTTTGCGCGACGGTAGGCCTAAACTTATTTGTGGACTTTTGGGAAAGTGTCCTTTACAGTCATTAAAATCGACTCCTAAACAAATACCAACCCTTGCTCTATCGGTTTTGTATATGTTTGAAGCAAAACTTAACAAAAGCTTTGGCCGCCTAACTAGCTAGACATCATTTGATAAGAAAGCGATCGATACAGTGTTATCACATTGTTTATCGGTTCATGTTTAGATAAACTATTTGTGTGACGCGTTGATGTCTTTTACTACACATTCGTTGAATTAAAATATTTTATGTGATGGGAACATGCATTTATAATAAATATCTGTAATACCATGCACAAAAACTGAGCGTCTGTTAACGACTTAGTTTTTTAGTTACGATTTATACCTCTAGCAATAAAAACATACATTGTTAGAACAGACAATATACACAACTGGTTGATGATGCAAAAAAACAACCCCTTATAACACATTAATTCAATTATACAAACGAAGCATAGGGTTGGTATACGTTGGGATATACATATGACTTCATATCGTGAACGGTTGAATTGTGCAATGTCGTTTGTGTAACAAATCGTGTATAAAAATTTAACATATAAATATATATATAAAATGAATTTAGCTAGGCGAAATGGAATTTGAGTTTTGTCACCAACCATTACGATTAGTGTAGATAAGGATTTGTATATATACATCGTAAGGTAAATATATAATGACTATAAAATAAAGGTGTTTGGTGTAAGATAGGTACCTATCTCGGCTTTTGCACATTCCATTTGAATATTTATTTATATGCAAGCATCAATTTAGCATTTATTGCAGCTATCACAAGCGGGTGAGGTGAGTGATGTTTTGTGTATTTTCTTGTAGTCATAGTATAATATTTGTATACCTATGAATACTTATATTTTTTCAAATATGTAGCCTTTATCGGTGAATTAAATTTTCTTATATTCTAGCGATCAGATAGTTACATTTCATTTTAGAATTAGTACCATTTATCACATAACATCTTTAGTCTAACAGTTAGTACGGTGATACGGATTCCTTTTTTAAAAGACATACAATACCTAATATTAAAATAAAATACCTTGTCAGTTATTGAATAAAATTACACAAATGTGAAATTCTAATTAATTATGTATTAATAAAAAATTACAACTTCAACTATGGTGCACTTACCTAAGAAAATTTCCGTACCTCTTCAAGGTTGGCTGCTAAAGAATACATAGGACATTAAATCCGCCGATGAATAGGTATGTGTGCATAAAGTATTTTAAAAAATAAGGTTTTTTAAACTCCAGAGTAGTGCATATCTCTCAATGTCCGAACGAATGTATAAAGTGTTATAAAAGCAATCGTATGACCCAGAATATAATCACTCGCATCAAAGTGACAAGGATTTTGTCCACTTATAATGAAATTGTGACGTGACGACTAGAGGCTGCTAAAATTGACATAATCATGTTTGCCTTGAGCCATCCGATTTAGTTCGTAAACCTTGAGAGAAACCTTAACTCATATAGTTACATAGCCTTCAAGTGCTTAGGAGCGCGCATATTTCTTTATACACATAAATACTTCACAGTTTTTTGTATATTACTAGTTATATTAATCAAGTACAATAAAAACTTTGAGTGGATTTCATTTAATGAAACTAACTTTATCAAATCATATTTATATTTTGTAATATAAAAATGATTAGTATCAAATTATAGGCATATCATTATTATATTTTATTTATATTTGTTTAAATAATGTTTAAGATGCTTTGGTTTGTATAAAAATTAGCTACGTTTGTGTATACTTACGGCGAAACTAATCATTTTCAAAAACTAACAATATTATTTTTTGCATATAGGTACCTAAATATTATTTGAAATTAGATTAAAATAATACGCATGTCAATCAATATGTATAATTTATGTCGATTATTTATAGAGGAATTAAATGTTAGATTGACGATTATTTTAGTCACTATAATTATTTCTGCTAATAATAGGTACATTTTATATTGATCATTATTGCTCAATTTAAGTTTATCTCGTTGGTTTATACTACATGTTGTGAAGTATAATGCCTGCTTACCTCACCCGCTTATCAAATGTTTTAAATTATATGAAATAGTTGTGCTAAATTAATTCTTGTAGCTATAAATACATATTTATGTTGTATTACTCGAATCTAGATAGGATACTTATATATCATCTGTTAGTTTCAGAATTAATAAATTAAGTATTTACAAATCTCATTTGTTTTTTTTCTATTTACACATTAAAGGTACCTACGAATACAATAGCTTTGAAAAAAGGATGAAAAGGTGTTCATTCACAGTTTTTTATCTAAGTGATGTTTAAGTTATTACTTACGTTATAGTGATGAAACTAGTGTGTTATTTGTTGCTTAAAAATATTCTTGATTTTCCTTAAAAATTTTCAATCTTAGATCTTTTAAATTAAAAAAGAACTCACTATAATTTCACTAATAGTTAAAATACTAAGTAATTCATGTTAAAACAAAATATGTTTTTTTTTATAAATAACTATAAGCATTAGATTTTTTTAAATAAATAAAAAAATGAATATCCTTGTGATTATAATCAGAATATAACAATCGGAATTAAAAATGATTTCAAGTAATAGTCCGCTATAAATCTTTGAAAAGAAATAACAATAAGTTATAAAATAATGTAACTAAAAAAACTCACTAGAACAAATTTGAAAGAAACTTAATATGAAAGATATAGTACCCTTTCTTTTCTACATAACATATTAATTAACTTACCTGTTTCTTAATGAACTAATTATATTAATAGTCTTAAAACATACAGTTGGTCAGTAGTACAATTTGCTCAAAACATCACAAGTATTCCTAAAGTGGTAATTAATTGTAAAGGGGTAATAAAAACCCACATTTTGCTAATTATTATTTTGTCCTACCCACTTAAGTAGGTCATTATGATTATTATATTTGTACACTTACATATATATGTTGGTAATAATTACCCTATCGTCATTTAACCCCTATTAATAATAACTACTATTGAACAAATATAGCAACGTCTACTCAACATTTAAATGAAAAGAAATACGTGTTTTGAATTGTAATTAATCTATATTTCACAAATACTTGAGATACTAATTCATACACAAATTAAAGTTTTTTGAATAATTATAAGCATATGAACAATTTAGATATAATACAAAAATAAGGAAAAGCTAAATTTAACATACATTTAGACTGAAGCAAATGTCAAATGAAGTTCAATTACATTCTTAGATAAAATAATAAACGGTGCAAGATCTTTTTTTTTGTTTTCTCATATTGGCATTGAGAATTATAATAAAAAAGTGTGTTGTGGATAAGCCTATAAGAATAAATGATGCTGTAGTTCTATATTTCTAATTGGTGATATGGTGATTGGACATGAAGACTAAGAGTGTAGGTATACTCGTTGTATATCTGCCTCCATAGACAACCGAAAACCGTTTGCAACTCAAACGGTTTTCGGTTATAATGTCATCTGCACTCTTTCTGCAATCATTCTCTTTGTGCAGAAACATGTTATTAGGCCGCCATGATGACCCACATCATGATGCATTGTAATAAGGATGGTGACCCCTACACCTGCATTCTACATAAGCTTTCCATCAGGCCGAGTAGAGTCACTTTGGTAGGCTTAAATATAAAAGATGTGTTTTATATGTACAATATGTACCTATATACATATTTACAAAGAAAGTATAAATGTATTTATATCAGTTATCTGGGACGACTAGGACCCATAGTACAAGCTCTGCGTAGTTTAGGACTGTATGGCGTTATGTGTCAGATGTCCGAAATATTTATTTATTTAATAATGAATGCTTATATTCATATAAAGACTTGAACTTTTCTTAAATAAGTACATCACATACTTTTTCTTACAAAAAATAACTTGGCGCCAAAATATTATACCTCTGTCTTTGTAGAACTTTTTACTTTGCGGTGTCTCCTTTATACATAAGTAGTTATAATAATTCTTTGTAACTATCAAATTATATCCTTACACTAAAAGTATAACCCTTTGCCGGGAAACAATAACTTTGTCACAATAAAAGCAACAAAAAAAGTGTACTTATCGTCACTTTTACTGCTGGACATTTTCACTTTTGTCGGCTTGCGCAAGAGTCTGCACTGACGGGTTATCTTACCGGCGACAATAAAGCTATAAAAATACACAGAAGGTTTCACACGTGGACAACAGTGTTAATTTGTTTAAGAAATCGGCGAAAATACTTCAAAAGAACGAGTGAGGTATGAATGAAACAATGTTGCATCATTCATTCATTCATTCAAGGTGCGTATGCAAGTTTACTGTATGATAGGTACTAATATGAGTTCAAGTGTCATGTAATATTTGATTATCAAGTTTGTTATATCAGAGGGCAATTGTTACGTTGATGTCGTTCTGTAAATATTTTGTAATCACTTATTGGTTATAATTTTTATACTACTTCCCAATTCAGAAGTTTGGGAACCGATAAGTTTTTTTTTTAATTTGCAAGAATATTTACAACTTACAAACTTTTGAATTAAACTATTTTTTTTATGATGTAAAAATGCTTGTTGCCTTTTAATGGAACTTCTTCAATTCTATTTTGACGAGAACTGCTTCACACAGTAAGTATATTTATATTATATATAATAAAGAGTTGAACACTAAATTCATGTAATTCCGTACGGTTAAAGTTTAATCCAGACTTTAACCGTACGGAATTACATGAATTTGTTGATTCCATTTTTTTATTTTTTAATACTCCAAAAGAAATTACACTTTATTTTAAAAATAATTATGAAAATGCTAAAATACGTACATATTTATTATTTTAAACCATTACAGCATAGATGCCTTTATTAGGTTTTAACCGACTAAAAAAATGATGAGGTTCTCAATTCGACTATGTTTTCACATTGGATTTTTAACGCACAACTCAAATATTTGATACATCATTGATTCTTGTCTACTATTTAGCACCCGAACTCGAAGGTTGGACGCTGCGGGTGGTATACAGCCGTCATAAAAATGACCACAGCACTGCTGACCCACTGTGGGACAAATGATTCGAAAGAAGTATCCATTGTGTAACAACATTTCTTGTCAACTTTATTTGGGTAAGTAAGCTTTCTTTTTTACGAAAGGGGTAAAGACGTGATTAGTGTTATTTGACACTATTTGTCAAATGGCACTAATCATTTTATTAATCAATTTCATTTGTTATGGACTTTTTTTACCCGACTGGGCAAAATAAAAAGACTCACGTTTTCGATTTATATATAAATTTATGTTAGGTGAATATATTTATTACTAATCTTTACTATTAAACACGTTTTTTTACCTAATATTATGACTCTGTCTGACGCCAAATAATCTAATACTACCAAAAACTACTGAACCGATTTGGATGAAATTTGCTACACAGATAATCTAGACTCTAGAGCCTAATAATAATAAAATTTAAATTTTATTGTAATAGGTATCTAAAGGGGTATCGTTTCTAAATGTATTGTATGGCGCCAGCTTCGGGTGTCATTTGATCATTTATTACATTACTTTGTAAATTTTATGAATAACAAAGTAAATAATCATGTTCATAAGTACTATAATCTATACTAATATGTATAAAACTGAACAGTTTGTTTGTTTGTTTACACACGTTAATCTCAGGAACTACTGATCTGATTTGGAAAATTATTCCATTGTTAGATAGCCCATTTATTGAAGCATCACGCTACTATTAATAGGAGCGAAGTAACAACGGAAAGTGTTGCAAAAAACGGGAGAATTTTTTTTTTTTTTTAAAAAGACAACTCCCGCATTAGGAATATAAATTCCTGTGTCGCGGGGGACTTTACAAACATACAAGAAACGGACACAAAGAACACCGTGACTCAGAACAACAAATTGTGAATCACACAAAGTGTTGTCCTACGTGGGATTTGAACCCACGACGCTAGGCGTAGTAGGAAGCGGCGTGGCGACCGCTTGGGCCACTAGGCCAACCGTGTAGTCTATATTATTCCTTTATTACGATACAGGCATTATGAGATGTGGAGGAGGTTTCATGGGTCAGTTAGTTATTTATACATGCATTACTAGAATGGCGCTGGAATGAAAAAGTATTAAAACCCTTGTAAGATTATTATGAACTCTTTTTCGACTACTGACTATTGTATAACATAATTATATTTGAGGGTATGTGTGTAACTTATATGGGGGTAAAGATTTAAACCACTTATTACAGTTAATACATTATAAACTAGCTTTTGCTAGCGGCTTCGCCAGCGTGTATGCCGGTTATTGCGATAAATGGGACCATTTGTCCTTCCTCAAATCAGATCAGCGGTTTTACCATGACACCTTTATAGACAGTATGGTTGATTTTAGATACACATATATATTTGATCGAGTTATGTTCATCTTTTTATTTATTTATTATAGACATGGTAACACCATGCAAGATTAGAAAAAAAATACAATACAATATCGTTTTATATCTTGACCAATAAAAGACATGAACGGTAAGCACCAATTAAATTGTGTTTTGAGGCTTCTCACAAAAAAAAAAACAATTTCAGTTATACTATAATTCTACGGATTGTCAGTTAGATTTGCAAAATACAAAAATTACAACCTTATATTGAAATCGCAGTTTAAGTTACAGTAATTTACACTTCGACCAAATACAGACCCATTAAAATATCTTAGCAGAATTTATCCTTAAATAAAACACCAATTACACGATCCCATCATGGAAACCAATGTTTAAAATGAATACCTACCCTCAGTGTGTGGGCGATATATTTTTATTTCACCTCTTTCATTCTGTATGTCTAGTCATTCAGCTTGTTAGGAGTCAGGCTACTGCGCTACCCACCTCAGACCTTTTGATAACGACCATTCAACAACATCTTTACAAGTCATCGCATCCACAACCAACAACAATTTACAGTTCAACAACTCAATGATTTACAAACTACTACTTTATGTCATTCAAAATAAGACACATATTTGTATGTTTTATTTTTTCTTTAGCACAAAGATATCGTGGTCCGTTTATAAGTTTTATAGTGAATCACTTGTAACGTTTTTTTGAGCGTCCACATTTTGATTTTGTAATAATATTTTTATTTGGATACGTATGATATTATGTCATCGTATGTCTTTATAATAAAACACTTTCATCGGCTAACAGTTTATTTCAATCGAATGAAAAGATTAATTATCACGATTCATTACACTTTCCCATTTATGGGACTGGTTTGGATACATACTACAGATGTATAATTTTGTGAAATTCACTGATAAATAAATGCATATATCGGACATCTGAAACACCACGTCATGTAGTTCCAAACTAAACAGAGTTTGTACTATGGGCACTAGACAATTGTCAAAAATACATAATTATGTACTTTTTGTAAATACATACATAGACGATAGCCAAACTCCGAAACAAATATTTGCAGATCACACAAACATTTGTTCGGACTCGGCAATCAAGCATTCTTGACAATAATCAAAATACTTTGTGATTCTTTATGCGTTCTATCATTTAAAAGTTCATCAGGGTATCAAATGCTCATATGATTGTGTATTATAATCCTGCTAATTTATAAATATGAAAGTCTGGGAGGTTAGATGTTTGCTTCTCCTTCACACAAAAACTACTGGACGGATTTGGATAAAACATTACAATAATATAGATTATTATATCAGAATAACACAGACTAAAATTAACGATAACTGAGATACAAGTGGAAAAGGACGCGAACGAAAGTTGGTTTATTAAAATTGTAAAGATATCACCAATACATACACACGTTTAACGATATTTGGCACGAAACAGTTTTTTGATGGATTTTTTGTCGATGAGATAATGTATTAAATAATGCAGAATCATTCGTTCCCAGTCATAATATATATTATATGCTAAGTGCTGTTATTCTTAAAACACGTTTTGTAGTTCCGATTCTTATAAGAAACCCTTACATTTATAAGGGTTCCGTCACTTTAACTATCTGTGTGATAATGATAAGTCGTTTTTGTTAAGAACGGATAGAGATTTGAAAATAAAATTAACGTCAATATATTGTCTACCGTGTCTTGTATATAATAAAACATTTTTAAAAGTCAAGGCTATAAACAGATATCGCCGAAATACTCTTTGTCTTTTTAAAAATATTCAAGGCAAATAAAATCAATATTTATTATTATTTTCCCTATTATTTCTATCATATAGATTCGCCCACGGCTGCGCCTGCGTCTATGTTGGTTATCGCGGTAAAAAGTATGCCTATGTCCTTTCTCAGGCTTTAGACTATCTTGGTGAAAAAAAACATTTAAATCGGTGTAGAGGTTTTTAGTTTATTGCGAACAGACAGACAAACGCGGCGGAGGACTTTTATAATATGTAGTGATGACTGTCTCAGTGGCGCGGTGTTGGTGTATGCGAGTGCTGTTTGAGGTCTTTGGTTCAAGTCCTAGGTCGGGCCAACGTTTGTTTCATCAATCATCATCATCATCATCAACAGCCTTTAAAAGTCCACTGCTGGACATAGGCCTCTCCTTAGAAAGGAGGTTATTTAAGCGGAAGATATTATTAAGTATTCTAACAGTCAATTTAGCTCTAATAGCACAAGCTTTGCTTAGTTTGAACTTAGTTCGCATTGTGTGTTACATGTTTGAAATATTATGTACCTGCCTTGGGTCTTATTAAACTAACTCAATGTTGTCTGGTAGATAATGCCATTTGGCATTAAGTCCAACTCGTGCAATTGTAATACAGGAAGTATATATTAATTTTATACATACCATATTACGATAATCTTAGTTTAGAAATGACTTGTAAAGAGTACTTCTGGTATTGATCGTATGACCTCGAACCATTTGTTTGATTAAGGTCATTTTTACATAGTACAATATGCTTGATTTGTCAAGGTTATCAATCATAGATATATCAATAACATATTTAGCCCATAACAGTACAACTATGATGTTATAGTTAAAATAATTAAGAAGGATTTTGTTCGGACATTATTGAAAATAATTAGTTGTAACTTATAAATCTTTTGAATAATACTCCTTAATTGCCTTTTCGAAACAAGGTTAGGGTCGGCATTCAGTCTAGTACAATACGGTTGAACTTTTCGTGTCGGCTACTAGTTCAACCGGTTTTAACTGAATAGCAGTTTTTCTACGAAGCAACTAGCATCGTACCTCCGCAACCCTGAGCAATTCCGCAACAGAATTCAAATTTTGTACTAGCGCTGAATGCCCAATTACTATTGCCACAGATATGCAACAGAATGACAACCAGGACCAACGGCACGGCCGTGGAAAGCTGATGACATAAGGTGTAACTTTAGGTAATTTTTGTTTCACTAGCTTCGCTTCGCATAACGCCATCTAGTCCTAAACTATGCAAATCTTGTACTATAAATACATATATATACTTTTTTAATATACATAAAAAAAACACCCAAACTCCGAAACAATATTTAAAGATTATACAATCATTTGATACGGCCATGATATCGAACACGTAACCTCAAGTTCAGCAGTCGCATATGCTACCGCTGCGCCACCAAGGCAGACAAAATTATAATTATCTGAATATCAAATATCATGATCATTTGCATACTTGATATTCTTGGATCAATCATGTTGGAGTATCACGAATGACGTCAACGCGTTAATTTGTCTTTGTTAAAAGTGATCATTTTGAACATCTTCGCAAGATTACGTACATGTAAAGCTAGTTTTAGATGTACAATCGAGGAAAAAAATGTTATCTACATTTACTTAAATATTTATTATAATCTTATTTGAAGAATTTATTTTTTATTTATTCACTACTAAAAGTAAAAATTGTTTAATTTACGTTTTCCATCACCAACAACCCATAACGTCCCACTGTTGGGCTCGGGTCTCCTCCCAGGAGAGGGTTAAGGCACACGTTATACGTCCACACGCTGGCCAAGTGCGGGTTAGGGACTGGCACATGTACGTGTCGTACACGTCTTACATGATCAGTAAAAAAGATTTTAGGAGTCATCATAATTATTAATATTGTCCATAGAAAAAAAAGAACAGGAACAAAATCGTAGAATATTTACTTAGTGCCTGGATCGATAAGACACAATGGACAGCATTTTGTGTGATCCATAAATTGTTGCATAAGTGTGGGTAAGAGTAAGTGGTAAGGGTGTTCTTCGTGTTAGTTTTATGTATTTATAAATAAATCCCCATTCAGGAATATTCCTCGCGCGGGAATCGTTTTTAAGTCGACCAATTGGATTTATGGATTCTTGACAGTCGTATCCATATTTATTTCCCTAGCAAAGAAGATCAACCTTTTTAGGTTGATCTTCTTTGATCATCTTTGATAGTTCATTCACAGATAGAAGATAGACAGATCATTTTTGATAGTATTGGTGCTGTTGTATTTCTTTAGTGAGTGTGAGACTGGAGGCCCAATGATGCAAAATAATTTTAGTGGATAACCATGGCGGTCATCACCATCTACAGTCACAACGAGGATGGTGATCTACTCCTGGATTCTAGTCATTATTTCCATCAGGCAAAGTAGATTCATTATGGCAGGAATAAATATTACTGCCATAATGAACTGCCATAAGCCATGCCCCGCGGTTTCACCCGCGTTTTTCTCGTTTCCGTGGCAAAAAATAGTATAGATATATTATATAAAAAAAAGTATTTTTTAATTAATCAACAAGAGATTTTGTGCTTCAGTGTACTTATTACGTCAGAGCCTCTCCTCTCGGCGACATTTGACGTATAAGTGAAGATGTCGTAACTATTTTGACTAGTCACGTCGCTGTCATAATGAGTTGATGAGATGAGTTTTTTTTTAATATTGTCGACCTTAGCAACCTTATTACACTCAAGGTACAATAAAGATTGATTTTTGGACCTGCTAAACAGTCAGGAGCTATTGCAAACTGAATTGTTCAATCATCACATCAATAGATAAGTCTACGTTCAGTGGACAATGTAAGCATTGTCCACTGAACGTAGGCCTTTTCTTAACAGAAAGGACACAGTTTTTGACTGATGCAGCACATTTTCGCACATAATGTCTACCTTTCTTTGTGTTTAAATAAACATTTATTATTATTATTGTTTACTATTATTACTACTGGCCAGTTTGACTGGTATAGCAAGGTTCAAGTTTTCCTTCTCTTTGTAATGTTTTTTTCCTGCATAGTTTATTAGTTAGACGAGACTAGAATTATATTTTGTCAGTTTCATTTTTATTGGTCCGAGTCCGACAACCAATGTTATTTTAAAACAATTGAAAAACATATGTTTTGTTAGTAGGATATTAGTTATAAGTGATGTACCTCTAAAACACATTCCGTGCGGTAGCAGATTAAGAATACGGAATTTCAAAACGCATATTCACCTGTAGCTGTCCTAAAAGCCGACCAAGGTATCAAGCAGCGCATGACAACGGCACTGAAAACAGAAGAAAAACTTAAAACAAACCCTATATAACCTCTTTCTTGAAAAGAGATCGATGTCTAATTACCGAAGGCCTACAACATAATCCAGACCTTATATTTAATTCCCTATCATGCCTGAGCTAAGCCATCTTGAAGTCAGCTTCCACATCTTTCCCTAAATTCCATATAAAATTACTTGTTTCTTTTAGTTATCTTGTTCACAAAGATATTTGTATAGATTGTTGTTTATATCCGGTATCCGGTCATATATAATATATTGATATCGTAAAGTAATAAAATTGTTTATATAACTACTGATACTGATTTATGGAATCAATCTATTGGATATTATCTACTACTTTATCAGACTCTTTACTAAAAATAGTACTGAAATACATAGTACAATATAGAAACACAATGCAGTAGTGCAGTATACTTTATAGATTAACGATTTTTTTAAATGTTTTAATTGTAGCAATCTACTAGTATATTCTACAATATCCGATTTTTCACTAATAAGTCGATTACATCTGGAAGATGCCTTAAACTATCTGTTCACTCATATAACCAACCCCGTAAACAGACAACATTTCTCGTCACCAATCAGACCAACAGGGGATGACGTGATACAGCATCGTTCCCATTGGTTAAATTATTCTTCCCTACCTCCCTACTTTCCTCGAATAATGTAAAAATATTCATTCGCAATACAGACTTCGACTTACCTTTCTACAGAACACTTGTTTTATTTATCACCCAAAACGCAAAATTAATTTTAGCACACGGGCTACCAAGAACCCAATAAACAAATTTCAAGTACAGACACAAGTCGGTACACTATCGATAGAAAGTCTAAAATCTGGAGTAAAACAAACGAGATGTTCACGAATTTATTCCCACCAATTATCGATAGTCTATTAGTTAGGAAATACATGCACACTTAATGAAATTATCGAATGAATCGATATCAGATTTTTATAGAGAGAAATCCTTCCAAAAGCCGTCAAGGAAAGGATGAAGAAGTAGTTTATCATTAATGGAGTATCTTCTAGATAATGGACCTTTTCGAAACAACGGTTATTCTAGTTGGCATCACATGTACAAGGGTAAAATAATATATTAAATTTATCTACTAGTATGCGGCATAAAGCCATCTCCACCGCTAGTAGGGCTGAGATGTACGTAAACATACAAAATAGTTTAAAACGTGGAGTAAAGAGTTTTCACTTGAAAGAACCGTCTGATCGTATAGATTTCATTATTATCTGAGATATCAAAACTTCTATTATCGTCTGTTAACTCCTCCAAGGCTAAACACTTACGTAGGTAAAGTAAAAATTGCATACTCGTACATTTACTAAAGGAAATGGCCACTTGAACAAATATTGTCATCCGTTCGCTAACGAGTCTTTACATTTTTATGTTAATTTCAAATTTCTTTGGATTTGTGATTACCTAACGTGTATGTAATAACTTTCTGGTACAAAATAAATTTAGCGGTATAAGATTACGAATACGGAGTGTCACCAATCTAATTCATTCTGTGGGTATCGTAAGAGACGATAAAAGGACAAACTACGCAGAATCACATAACTGCAAAAAGAAGGAAAAATGCTAACAAACCCTATACTAACCCGGCTGGTCAGCGTATTATAGTATGTCAAAACCACATTTTAAAGAGTGGCCTATGACAAACTGTGGACTATTGAAGGCTGTTGATGATGTGATGAAATAAATTGTAAAAAAATGACAACACTTTATTTTAACAATACAACCCTGCATACCAAATTATGTTGCTGTTTAGTTGTCTAAGAATTCTATAAAAGAACTAGCTGACCCCCCGAACTTCGTACCACCCAATTTTAAAATCCCAGAATTTGATCACTACCGGACCCAATTGCGAATTTAAACCATTCTCGAACCCACTTGAACACACACAATAATTTCATCAAAATCGATCCAACCGTTTAGAAGAAGTTCAATTACAAACACACTTACAAAAGATTTTTATGTATAAAGATTTCGAATAACTTATTCTAAGACATTACCTCTATAAGTCTCTATGGCCTGTTGAAGTCCCTATTCTAGTCACTTCTTGAATCATTAGACTGGTATAGAAACACGTGTTCCCGGCCTCCTGAAGTCGAAATGCAGTTTCACAATCCAACCTTTGGCATCACTATTTCAACCATTCTTTTCGTTTTATATACTTACTTTATCCCATCCCAACAATTACAATCCCAAGGAAGTTTGGCGTCAGACAGTAGGTCATAAAAGTCTAGTCCAAACCCTTCATTCACAAGCGAAGACCTCCAATAAAATTGGGCAAGGTCCAGGGAAATTATGAAAAAATTATGATTTATTTCAGTTTATAATTATTTTTAGCTAGTTTTTAACTCTTTACTATTTTGTTCCTTTCTTTTGTTGTTATAAAATTAGCATTGAGGTCTCACAAATTAATAAAATGGAAGTGCTTGTTTGCAATTATCAAATTAACAGTTTTTTACTAAATGCATATGAAAGTCAACTCTATACTCATCAAAAAATCAAGTTTTACATTTTTTGTCTGTCTGTCTGTTTGTTCCTACTAATCTCTGAAACGGCTGAACCGATCTTGACGAGACTTTTACTGTAAGAAAGCCGGTGATATAACGAGTAACTATGACTATTTTTTCAGACTATATCTAATCGCGGGTATCTAATATTATATATATCTAATCTAATAATATATAAATTATTATATATAAATTGACTGCCTTGTTGGTCTAGTGGTTAGCGTATGCGGCTGCTGATCAAGAGGTCTCGGGTTCGATTCCCGGGTCAGACCAAATATTTGTGTGATCCACAAATATTTGTTTCGGAGTCTGGGTGTTTTTCTATGTATAATATGTATGTATTTACAAAAAAAAAGTGTTTATGTATTTATATCAGTTGTTTAGTACCCATAACACAAGCTCTGCTTACTTTGGGACTAGATGATGTTGTGTGTAAGTTGTCCAAATATTTATTTATTTTATTTATTATAAACAAATACCGTGGAGTGAAGCCGCGATTTCCAACAATAACCGCAGGTAAAACCGCGGAACTCAGTATGTGGTAGGTACATAAAAATGAAATCGGATTTTTCTAGAGTAAATTTTATAATGTTCCAACATTTTCTAACTGAAAGCCTAAGTTTGACAGTTTTGAAATTAAAATCTGATACCCAAGATATGCTGGAACTGAGGTCCATGTAGTAATTGTCATGTTGTAATAGTCCTGTTAGAATAGAATATTGGTAAATTTATTCATGGATTAATTTACTAAAATATATTTTGATGTTATAATAAGATTACTTTTTATTAAAAGAAAGGATTAAATTTTAATTAAAAGAGAGAAAACTATTTTCTTTAACGGCCGTTCCAAGTAAAAAAATTGTGCTGGTTTGATTCAACGTTATAATATAATAAATTTCCTTTAGAAAACACTACAATATTTTACTACATGCTGCAGTTCAAAGCTCTGCGTTCTGTGTCATGGCCGTCGCTTCCCTGTCGAACAACTCAGTTTATAAATTGATTTAGAAATTAAGTGTGTCGGTTGCAGTTTGCAGTTGGACTGGAACATATATCTGTAAGTAATCGGATGATATACGAGACAGGAATACGGAAGTGAAGTAGTTGACACGTTTTTTACTGTTAACCGGACTTATTCGCGATGACCACGAGCGGTATAACACGTTCGAAACGTCGGAAAATAGAAGGGATCGTAACCATTTTAATTTTATTGCGAATAAGTACCGTTTTCAGTAAAAAACATGAGTAGTAAAAGTCGCGAAAGTCTAAAAACAGTAGTTGACACATTGTCATACACATGTTTATAATCAAAGTCATACACGATTAATGCGGTTTGGCAGTACACGGCTTCTATTCTACCAGATAACATGTTTTGAAACATTATTAATAGAAACTGGGTTGAAAATTGAAAGGCTTTAAGTGCGTATACCTTATTATAGAGTTGTACAAATTACTTTGAACCAGACTTCTTAGATCTTATCCTTATATTTTCGTGCTTCAACAAAGAAATTGTATTTTTTTAATTAGTGGTAATGTAAATGTGTAAAAGTCATTTTTCAAAATTCTGAGAGACTTTTACGTCCCCTCAGTACCATAAACGTGGTATCTCACGAAGCGGCTCGGTCGGTACGAGAGGTGCGCCGACATAAAATTGAAAACTATTTGCCGAACAAACACGATCCATCATGGGACCGCACTTAGTCGCATTGCCGGTATAACGTGCCTCGAACAGCCCTGTTAAGTTTTCTCTTACACTTAAACCGTTTTGGTAATATAATTTAGTCGTGTAGATGTGCTCAAAGATTTTGATACGAGCAATATTTCGTTCGAGTGATTTTGATTGCTTTAGTGGCGTTGTGTCTTGGTTGAGGTACATTCAATTCAAGTTGGAACAAACGTTTACACGATCTGCAAATGTAATTATCTTCCTAGGCTTTATTATTCTTTGTAACTGTAGAACTTTGTAACAAAGAAGGTGAACTAAAATTTGATGGTTGTCAGTATTTTTGATGGTACTACTGATTTCTCAATAACGATAAACATAGATGTTCATGACAACCAAGACCGACGGTTTAACGTGCTCTCCGGGGCATGGTTACGATCGTCAAATAATGGTTGCTTGTTATATATGTTGTGTATTTACGAAAAAAGTATTTAAGTATTCTAGAAGTAATAGTATAAGCTCTGCTAAGTTTGAAGCTAGATGACGTTGTGTGTCAACTATCCGAATTTAAGGATTTCAAATAAATACCTGTCAAACCTAATATGAAATCTAAAAACATCAGAACTTCACTTCTGCTACTAAGAATTATATTAATAAAATGCCTTCCTTAGTAGAATGTCTTTCAGTCACGAGTCGTCCTTAGTTTTTTAAGTAGTTTTCATACCTATAACATAGTTAAATCAATCCCAGAACTTCATAAATCAATTTTATACTCGAAAATTGTGAGCTAGCTACGACTAATCGAGTTGATTCGATCCATGATTTATGAGTCTGTCCAGATCTGTCTGTTAAGATGAATCACTTCGAAAACTTTCTAATCTATAACGTTTTAACAATATACCAATTTTCTATGCTGAATTCGATGTAGTCTATGTAGTAGTATCTGAAAGTAAAAAAAGGTTTCAATTTTAAACAAATCTGTGCTTGTTCGACTTTTTATGATACATAGAGCTGCCGTTTACCATCTTCAGGTTATCCTTAAGCTTCTCCAGATAGTAACATATATGACATTAAAACTAGTAAATTTTAATAAAAGTAAACATAAATAGAGCTTCAATTTTAGTTCAAAAGTACATCATAAACAAAAGGTCTTTTTATTCCAAAGGCCTGGATCCTCAAATTCTGGATAGGCTATTTAATTCTGTATACTTTAGCCTAGATACCTAAATACATAATTTCTAATTGTATTTATTTCTAATTTATATATGTGGCTATATTAAAATTAAATAAAAAACATTTATTTTTTTCAGATTTCTGGTTAAGTATCTAAAGCTGGTGGAAGAACATTTTATTTTCTTCGTAGTTAATTTTTTCGTTAATTATATCACTTATCTTCATTACTTCTAAAAGTAAGTGATCGTATCTTTCAACTAATAACTTTGCTGTCATAATTTGAACAAACTCAAAGTTCATACGTAACACAAATAAATATTGTTTTTTGTGCGAAGAAACTAAGCAATAACCAAATATTCAGAATAGGCCGACTATTCATGCACCCATGTCTAACACTGGTAGAAAAGACATGTATACATCCACATAATGTTTCAAGACAGAATCCTAATTGTCTTTTACACACTTACAGCTTGATTGTTAACAGGGGTCATTGGCCCACCGCCATTTTGTGATGTGTCTAATTATTGCATCACAGCGTTCAGGCGTTTAGATACACAGTAATAAAGATTCATTAATACCTCTGTTTATCACTTTGTATCAAATATTTACTTCTACGAAATTAATTCTTTGTGAGCGATTCACTTTTGGCCTTTGGATTAAATTTTAAATTATACTTTAGTTGCCGATTTTAATGTATTGGAAGCTCCGAACTTTCCAATCTAACTTTGCATCTATAAAGTTATCTATAGTTGTCATTTGATTTATTAATAATGTAGAAATTTTATTGCTGCATTTTTTCAAGCAAAACAACAAAATTAGGCTTAATTAGTAATAATAATAGGCTCGTTTTATTGTCTATATAGATTTTTTGTCTATGATACACAGATATTCTAAAACCTGAGAAAGGACATAGGTCACATAGGCTTCTTTTTACCGTGATAACCTACATAGATGCGGGCTCAAATTTAGAGAATTTATAATTCTATTTTGTTATCTAAACTGAAATTACTTTACGACAAACACACCTTTGCCAAGGATTCATAAAATAGTTTCTATTACTAAAAATAAATGATTCCTTCATCATTAACAGCTTTTAATAGTCCAATGTAGGACATGAGCCTCTCCTTAAAAAGGAGGCTTTAGTTAATTAATCCTTAATCCGTACGAAAATAAACACGTATTCGCTAATATCCATATGATTTATTGTATTTGCATCTAAAACATGCAAAATAAAAAAGTTTGGCGAAAAATATTTCTCCGTTACGGCCACGATCATCATCAGCATGAAGTACACTGCTGGATATAGGTCCCTTCCATTGCACGTCACTGTGATCAATTTTAGGATTCTCGCATCCAGTACTACCTTGCGCAAATCGTCACTCCACGTCCTTAGTTATATTGGACCTGGAAGTGAGACTAATACGCGATCTAATACGCTCCCAACGCCATCTATCGAAGCAATTGGAAGATAGTTGGTGTTCTAATATTATAAATATTCTAATATTATAATATAATATTATAAATTCTAATATTATAATTCTAATATTATAAATTCGAAGGTAACTCTGTCTATTCGGCTGTCCTATGCGCTTTTACAGGTAAACTATTGACCCAATTTGGATGAATCTCTGTATGGAAATAGACCTAGTAGGACACAATTGAACATTGAACAGAGTAAACATAATTTTTACTACCAAGCCTAGATCGTAAATTTATTATCAATGTGTGTATAAAACGTGAAAATCATCAAAACAACGTTTCGTTTGACGGTTAAAAACGAATTTGAATTGATAATGTAAACGTGCCGATAAAGTTAGATACGTAATCCGATATCAATAATTTGTCCACATTCGGAAAGTACCTATTTCGCGCCTTTTCTTGTGAAATGGCGCCAAATTATGAGCACATAGCAAAGTTATTTGTAATACTTATCATAATTTTTTACTATGCAGTTGAATTGATCGGTCGTGTTTTTTAAAATTATTTTTTTATAACACTAGATGATATACAATTTTAATTTATTTTGGAATATATTTGAACTTTTATAACACTGCGACGGTAGGTATGATTACGAGACATAATTTAATTTCGCCCATTTTTCATTAATAATATTAGCCTACTGCTAATGGATTACTTCATTAATTATGTCCAAGCTAAGAAGCTGTCCATTAAGAAAAAGCATGTGACAACGAACCATGCAAGGGCGGTCAAAGTTATATCGTTCTAAAAGTCATTGGTAATAACGGAATGTGTGCATTCTTCGACAGAGGTGCGTTCGGTTTTATCATCGTTATTTGCCGATCGGCGGGTCAGTATCGATTCGCGCGTCGTTGCCCCTTATCGAATAGTCGATATATTTGTTTGCACAGGCCCATCAATGAGAGAGGTTCGAGTGTATCTTGCGTATTTGAGCAATAACTTGTTTGATAACGTTTTACAGTGCTTGCACTGTGATTAGTCTCGGCCCTCCAGATTGCGTTCGTGTAATTTTTTTTGTTTTATCTTTTAGAGATTGACTGCAATGATTTGTAATATTTGTATAACATAACGCCATTGCTACAACATAGAATATATTTGAAACAATGAGTACCTATAACATACATTCATTCTTATATCTTTGGTTTAACATATGGACCCCAAAAACCTACCTAGATATTGTAGTAACGAATGTTATATATGTAAACGAATGTAGTTATATTACGCGTATGTCTGTTATACAATTTCCTAACAATCGTAAAATCGGTACTATGCTATTGTTATATTTGTAACTACTAAGGCTTAGAAATTGTAAAAATAGCTGATTAACTGTATCGTGCTTATGTCAGTATTTTTCTGAGTAAATTTTATAGACCTTACTTCAGTGGTAAATTTGAATTAATTATGTTGCGGTCCACGATCTTGAAATTACAGACGGTAAAACATTTAAAATAGGAAAAATTAAAATGTCATAAAGTGTCACCATGGTTTTGATCTAAGCCTACTTATTAAGCCACGTTGACCAAACGTCATTAAATGTCATTGATATTTTGTTACAATTGTTTTTTTTTGTACACAAATTTATGTAAGTACAATATTTTTAGGAACATGATAATCGCATTTAATCTATACTCCATAAACATGCACGTCAAACATATTAATTCTCTGTGGACAGAGGACGGTTGTCGAGTGAAATTGACATCATAAATTAATTAACATATTTACAGGCGAATTCATAATTGTGGTTAGATTTTATTTACATAAGTAGGTAGTATATCTACGTATGAAATTTTTAGTTAACGATTTTGTTATTGTGAAAAGCATAAGAGATAAGAGACAATAATCACATCTTAGGACAAATTCTATTTTAACCAACTTCGAAAAAGAACGAGGTTCCCAAATCGACTGTGTTTTTACTCTAAAATATTTTTCTAAAATGTATTATGTAAATAATACCTCGCAATTAGAATCCCGAGGAACTTTAAAAATATTTATTTGAACTCAAAACATCAATTTGTTTATTACACAAAGATGGATGCTAACTACTGCCGCATCCTGCTACACCTTACTCCTACTACGGCACTTGCCCACTAAGTACTATTTACGTCATCCTTGCATTCAGACATCTGGAGGCTTATTTGAACTGATAAAAATATTGATATATTGAAAATAATGAACTGATTAATATATTAATCATAAAAAAGTTAGTTAAGTTAATTTTATCAACATTTAGAAAATATCTTTATGTTAATTCATAGGTAACTCCGAATTTTATAAGATTATAGGTATATCAGAAATTAAGTGCACCTATGCACTTTATTTCTGATAGGGATTCTGTTGTTACTGTTTGAATTTTAAAAATGTGTACTTGGACAAGTAAATATTTAAAATATGTTTTTGTTTATCTACTCTACTGGAAAAAATACGGATACAATAACTACACGCAACATCCCTGAATAAATAGATAGATAATTATTTAATTTAAAAAAACTATAGGTACCTACAAGAAAAAGTTCATTAGAGTTTAGACACATTACATGCAGTAAAACCAGAACAAAATGGAACGTTAATCGTATAACCCAAAAGTGAAATTATATTAAGCAAACCAAAAAGGAAATAATACAACAAACCACAAATTGCACACATTATCCAGCTTAATCGCAAGAGGCAGGAATCAGAACAAGCCGGGCCCCTTTCCCACAGACGACCACTCGAGATCGCATTTTGGTAATAAAATACCTTCATGTAATATAAAAGCCGATCGCATTATCCAAAGGAGCCATTATTAAAAAGTATCGAGTTTCTGAACGCACCGCGTCTGCGCGTCGACCAATCACAATCTCCCGCCAATGTACCAGCCAATCAGAGCGCAGCATTTAGTTTTTTTTTATTGTACATTGAGTTAATGGATTGTTCTTCGTTTTGATTTATTGTATTGTTTTGTTTTTTTGGCGCCACGTTGTTTTTAAATGTGGTTATTACTATTTAGTGTCTGCTTGTTATATATGTAGTGAATTAATGACTGGGCTTAGCCAATGGTCAAATAAATTTATTTATAGTTCAAGATCTAAAACCAGAAAACAATTTCTAGTAACTGTAAGTAGCTTCACATGTAAAATTAGAAAATTTATCATCTCGGTAGATTTATGTGTGATATTTGTCTTGCATGCATATGCATAATGAAAGTCATATTTACTATGTTGTAAATTTATTACATCGTTTTTTACTTAAGCCCGCGTGTTGTCGGTTATAGCTGTAATAATTGGCCAAAAGTTATCAAAACCACTATAGTTTTCCTTGAAAGTTCAATGGTGGACATTAAGAGGCCGGCGTACGACACTCGAAACTGCAAGTTGAAATTTGTTCGTAAAATATTGCTGTCTCTGTTTGACAAAATACAACGTAGATACGAGTGCACCGCTGTATGTGTGTATGTGGATTGACATTCACGAATCACACACACATTGAAATATTTTTTGATGCGATAGCACTACTAATTGCTTGAAATTTGTGAAAATATGGACGTGTTTCGTAATATCGGAAATCATGAATGAAAACTCAAAAATTTTTCGATTTATTTTTTGTAAGTAGTAGCATAATAATATGAGATATGTTGTTCATGAAACAATATTAGAAATATTTTTGTTTTTAAGACAGAAAAAAACAAAATGGAAACATGACATTTACAATGTAAAATATGTAAAATTTAATTTGTTTATATTTTATTCTAGATTAGTTTATTTTTAAAAATAAAGACGTTATAACCTAAATAAATACAGTCTAAGTCCGAATATCAACATATCATCGTGGAAATATGTTTATACTGCAAATGATCTTGGTATACCGTTTGTATGGACAATTCAGCCTCCGGGGGCCCCTTAACATGATCTTTTTCAGATTTTTTGAGCCTGCCGTTTGGCTTTTAGAGGGGCGGGGGAGGACGGCCCGTTTTTATAAAAAAAATGCGCTTTAAAGTTGAATAACTCGCAAACGGATACCTGA
Source organism: Phragmatobia fuliginosa (assembly GCA_932526445.1). NCBI lineage: Eukaryota > Metazoa > Arthropoda > Insecta > Lepidoptera > Erebidae > Phragmatobia > Phragmatobia fuliginosa. The sequence continues at coordinate 6,663,483 of OW052074.1, read as the reverse complement.
ATCGAAAAATATTTTTAAAAGACCTATCTATTGACACCCCAAACAATGGGGAAGACTCGAGAAAAAAAATCATCCCCACTTAACGTGGAGGAGGTTCTCCGAATAAAAATATTTTTTATAATTTTATTCTAGCACTTTGTCGAAATAATTACATTACATATTCGTGCAAAGTTTCTTCTTTCAAGCACTAACTGTTTGGGCGATAGGTCGAGGACGGACGGACGGACAGACGAGTCTATAAGGGTTCCGAGTCATGAACTGCGGCACCCTAAAAAGTAGCCTGTTTTTTTTCAGGCTGGACTAGACCAAATTTCATTTAGATTGGTTCAGTAGCTTAGCAATCTCGACAGACAGACAGAATCATTTTGGCATTTACGAGTATACGTAATATTAGCAAGCAACCCGTCTGGCCAGCGTGGTATAGTAGGCCAAAACCTCCTTTCTAAGGAGAGGCCTATGTCCAGGAGTGGAATGTTATAGGCTGTTGATGATGATGATAGCAAGGATTACCTACCAAGTGTTATTCTGATTAAAAACTCTTTTGATTACGTAGGTGAGACATAATAGTCCGCTCTGAACAGCAATTTTCTTCACCAGCAACTCTGCATAATTTTATCTGCACTTTCTCTTGAAGGGCCTAACGAAGGGTTCTCAACGGGACCTAATACTACTGCTAATTAGTTTAAAATTCAATTTTCAAGTTTAATACTATGAGAAAGCGTTTACCTTGCATTTTTTAAATTTACATCACCTTATTATCATATCAAGCGCTTTCGACAGTCCACTGCTGGACACAAGATAAGCCTTTACTTACGAGTAGGTTTTGCTTTTAGCCATTACTTGTTGGTCTAGTGGTTAGCGTATGCGGCTGCTGTTCAAGAGGTCTCGGCTTCGATTCCCGGGTTGGACTAAATGTTTGTGCGATCCACAAATATTTGTTTCGGAGTTTGAATGTTTTCTATATTTAATATAGATATGTTTATTACATATATATATTTATTTACAAAAAAAAGTATGTTTATGTATTTATTTCAGTGGTCTAGTATCCATAATACAAGCTCTGCTTAGTTTGGAAATAGATGGCGTTGTGTGGAAGATATCCGAAATATTTATTATTTATTTACTTATCATCTGTACGCCCGGCGAAACAGGCCGATTAGATTATAGTATAATTTTTTCCCCTTCTTTTTGCAGTTATGTTGTCCCACATAGTGGGTTCCCTGAGTCTAAATAATAAGATGAATACAAGTAGTTGCCTTATCGCTCAGAGTCAATCTCTTATGTACACGTTTCGACAAATGTGTCCAGCTTATGTGTGCAAACCGATTTGTGGAGATATATCGAAAGTGTTGAGAAATCATTGCAGATATTATTGACCGCTGTGCGGAGGTACTAAGAACGGTTGATTTCTCTGTGCAATATGAATGAAGATTTTTCGTTACAGGCAACTCCGTACGATGAAAAGGTATAGGGACAGCTAAAAGAGCAAGGTATAGCCAAAAGGAAATACACGCTTGTAGGAATCTATCATCAATGATACTTATTATATAAAATTCCCCCGTCACAATTTAAGTTGCCATACTCCTCCGAAATGGTTTAATCGATTCTTATGAAATGTGTTTTGTCTAAGAAGAGGACTCAAACTATTTTTTATGCCCCTAGCTAATAATCGATGAAACGGACGCGAGCGGAGCCGAGGGTATCAGCATCTTTATATTTATATGCCTACGTATATCACCTCGTTAATATTTGGCAGCGAATATCTATCATCATCGCTCACATCTTACATTATCTTAACAAGCATCGCAAAAATCAGACATTCTTGACAATAATTAATACACACTTAATTTATTATAACCAATTAGATTCTACTACACCAATTCATAAACTGTAGTAATTAGTAACCCAGATTATCCTTTTACTTAATCGTCATTTTGCCATCTGCAATGACACGGAGGATAACAGTTCTGTAATGGTAGTAGCTAAAGAAGATCAACCATTTTGCTATAAGTAAATTAGCCAATATAAAACTGTTGCACGTGAAAACTGTCTCTACAATTGAAAAAATCCATATTCTCTTGTAAAATTGAATAGTATTTCGTTCTGATTAGACTTACCATTGAAATAATTTTTAGGATTTAAAATATTTATATATTTATATAAGGTATATTTAGGTATATAATTAATTTTATATTTCATATAGATGACGACTTCTGACACCGATAGTGATACTGATGAATATTACTCAGTATCCAGTGATGATGGTAGTTCCGACAGTGTTCCTTCGTTAGCAGAAACACTCTCGAATCACTTCTCCGATGTTTCTCGGAATTTCAATGTCGTATATATCAATGCACAAAGCATTCCGGCACATTTCTCTGATATGCTGACAAGTTTTGACTGTACGAATGTCCATGCAATCCTCGTATCGGAATCGTGGCTCAAGCCATGCCTGTCCACGGTATCGTATTCTTTGCCAGGCTTTCAGCTAGTAAGGAATGATCGAACCTGTGGAAGAGGTGGTGGAGTTGCCATGTTTATCCGATCTTATATTCCTTTCTCCGTTGTGGATATGTCACCTCAGCCCCCGCCCATAAGTGCTGGTGAGCATTTATTTATCGAAGTTAGTCTACACAATACAAAATTACTTCTCGGTGTATTTTACAGCCCCTCCTTACGAGTAGACTATTTCTCTTCGCTAGAAGTACTCCTAGAAAACCTAACCCCCTCGTACAGTCACACTATAGTCATGGGTGATTTTAACACCTGCTTATTAAAAAATGACTCTCGTTCCGCCAACCTTCGATCCGTTATTGAATCTTGTAATCTCTCTATTCTTCCACTAAATCCTACACACAATCTACCAAACCGCAATTCTTCTCTCCTAGACCTTATCCTTGTATCCTCTGTGGAGCACGTTGCCAAACATGGCCAGTGTTCTGCAGACTCATTTTCCTATCATGATCTTCTCTTTCTTTCCTATCGCATTCGTACTCCTAAACCTAAAGCTAAAATCGTTTCAAATCGTAATTTCCGTAATTTGAACGTCGAAAACCTTCGCAGAGATGCTGAAAATATAGACTGGAGTCCTCTCTTCAACTCGCAATGTGTCGACGATAAGGTTAGCTTCTTCACCAGTAACTTGATTTGCTTATACGACAGACATGCGCCGATACAACAATTAAAGGTGAAACATCTCCCTGCACCCTGGCTTACTGAGGAAATAAAGGTGATACAGAAAAAGAAAGCGAGGGCTCATACTACGTTTAAAAAACACCCGACAGCTACAAACTGGGCTAAATTTGTGTCCCTCAGAAATCACTGCAACAAGATGTGTAGGAATGCACAGCGCCGACATATCCACAAATCTGTTGAAGATGGTGACCCAGCTAAAGTCTGGAAATTTCTTAAGTCGTTGGGGATCGGCAAGTCACGTTCTAATAATGCTTCAAAAGATGTTGATATTGATTCCCTGAACGCACATTTTTCTGCGTCCTCCAGTTACGGAGGAGCTGCCAAAACTGCTACGCTAAATTACCTTTCTTCTCTGCCGACTCCTAACTGTTCTCCGTTCGTTTTTAGTCAATTTGCTGCATGTGATGTAAGGAAGAGCATAGTGTCAATAACCTCTAATGCCGTAGGAAGTGACGGTGTCAGCCGTAATATGGTTCTTCCCATCCTCGACGTAATCCTACCCATAATTTGTCATATTCTCAATTACTCCATTTCCATCAACGCTTTTCCTTCTTCATGGAAAATGGCCAAAATTATTCCCCTCCCCAAAAAAGGTATTCCGACTACCATCTCAGATTACCGTCCCATATCTATCCTTCCTTTTTTCTCCAAAGTCCTCGAGCGTCTCATTTACACACAATTAAGCTCATTCCTTACAAGAAACTGTTTCCTTAACCCTTTCCAGTCAGGTTTCCGTCCTTGCCATAGCACTACCACGGCTCTTGTACATATTACGGATGACGTTAGATCCGGGATGGATGAGGGAAAGTTGACGGTCTTGGCTTTGCTAGACTTCAGCAACGCCTTTAATACTGTTGATTTCGATGTCTTATTGGGTGTACTGTGCTCTCAAAACATATCTCCATCGGCAATTGACTGGTTTCGTAGTTACCTGTATGGTCGCCAGCAGTGTACTTGTATCGAAAATGTTTACTCTCCTTGGCGCACAACATCTGCTGGTGTACCTCAGGGCGGCGTTCTGTCCCCTTTACTTTTTGCAGTTTTTATTAACTCAATCACAAATCAATTACTTTCTTCCTACCACTTGTATGCAGATGATCTTCAAATTTACTCACAAGCAACTCCAGATAATTTAACACAAGCAGTGAACGACATAAATAAAGACCTAATGCAAATATGCAACTGGAGTAGAAAATATGGGCTAAATATAAACCCAACTAAAACGCAAGTCTTGATAGTAGGTAGCTCTAGGCAGTACTGCAAAATAAACTTTCAGCAGATACCAGTCGTGTGTTGCAGCGGTACGATTGTGCCGTATAGTGAAAAAGTCAAAAACTTGGGCATCAATATGGATAAGCACCTTTCTTGGAGACCCCAGATTGGGGAAGTTAGTCGCAAACTATTTGCAGCAGCGGGTTCTCTGCGAAGGCTACGGAATTTTCTTCCAACTAAAACTAAAATTGCACTTGCACAATCTCTACTGCTTCCCATCCTTGACTATGGCGATGTCAGCTATCTGGATATCACCGAAGACCAACTGAATAAACTTGAGCGACTTCAAAACCTCTGCATCAGATTCATATTTGGATTGCGTAAATATGATCACATCTCAGAGTTTCGTTCTAAACTCAAGTGGCTCCCCATACGCTTTCGCCGGAATCTGCATATTCTTTCTCTCTTATACAGTGTTCTGTTTCATCCTCACACACCTCCATATCTCAAAGAACGGTTTCAGTTCTTAAAAAATACACATTGTAAGGACCTGAGATCATCGGAGAATCTAAAACTAAAAATGCCAGCACATTTCACTCACTTTGCAGGTAAATCTTTTAGTGTGCAAGCAGTGCGGCTTTGGAACAGCTTGCCTGAGACTATTCGACAGGCTAAAACCTTGACCTTATTCAAAAAGCTGGTGAAGGATCACTACTTGTCATTGTGAATACTTTTTTTTAGTTTTATGAAGTGTAAATGTACCTATATTTATGTATGTATGTATGTATATGTGTATATATATATATTAGTTTGTATATATGTATATTTGTATGTCTGTGTATGTATTTATGCATTTGTGTAAGTGTAAGTATATTATGTCTGATGTCAATGAATGTGTCTCTATGTATGATTCTTTAATGATATTCCGAAGTATTATACTATATAATTAAATGGTTGTCTGGAAGAAATCGCCATGAGCGATAAGACCGCCAATTGTTGTACATAATTTGTAACTCATATTTTATAATTCTTTTCTTTTGTACTATTTTGTATTAACAATAAAGACAATAAATAAATAAATAAATAATTTTATTCATGCACATTTGTAACCTTTCTATTATTGTTTACGTTACATCGTTCTTTCCCTTTTATACTTAATTTGTCTTCTTTCTTTGTCTCGTCTATCTCTTTTCTCGAGTCTTTGTCGCGTCTTCTTGTACGTCGCGTGATAAAATTTTAAAGACACTTTATCCACAACTCGCTGACAAAGCTCACCATCGCAGGATTTATTGCCGGGTATATCATCGTTGTTCTGAGATCGGTGTGGTGACTGGTGTGTGACTAAATATAAATAAGACCTGTAACATCAAATATAATGTAAAATTGCAAAAATTATTATAGTGTTATAGTCTGATTTGTATGAAAGACTAACTTTTGCGAAGGCTCTATCCGCGTATATGATTATTACGACAAAAAGTAGTCTACTACGTCCTTCTCCAAGGTACACTCAAATTTCTCTCTGTACGGTGAGAGCTTAACAGATAGATAGACAGAGTTATTTCCAGAAAATGATATTAGTATGGATATAATATCATAGTACGATTTTTGAAGTAAGCGCGACGCGTTGTACTTTGGTAGGTAAGTATAAGTACCTATTGTTAACAAGTTCACATCATCGGTATGAGTAGAAATTATCTCCTATACAATACAGTACTAGTACAAATTGTTCTTCAATACTCAACACATAAATGGGGTTAATTTATTTATGAAACTATTATAATTTTTATATTAACTGCAACACGGTTGAATTTCGCTTCATCTAATACGATGTCAAGCTTGATACAACCAAGATATAAAATATTTTGAAGGGCTTAATATTTTAGTTATTAATCGTTTCATTACAATAGCCTAGATCTCGTTTGGTAATCTGATCATAGACGTAAGATAGATGCTAAGAAAACGATCATATTTTCTACCGATAGTCGTAGTAATTACAACAAATTAGGAAGTACTAGTAGGAATTGATATAAAAAACAGTTATAGAGGAAGGCTATAAGATATGTATCATTACGCTACGGCCAAAAGGAGCAGAGTAACAACGAAAACTGTTGCAAAAACGGGCGAAAGTTTTCCTTTTGAGACTTTCCATTGCTTGCGCCGCTAAAAGCCCATTTAAAAGTTGTAAAAAAAAAACGCGACAGAATATGTCTATCTTTTAGGGTTGGCACAATAACCTGTTTTATAGGAAACCAATTTTTTACGCTTTATAAAGCGGTATAAAATCACGCTGCGTTCAATAGAAGATGCAAACGGGACTGCGTGGCTTAGCTAGTGTACTATAATCCTTTTCAGTTGATTATAAGGGAAAGACATATCTAGACATTTATATATCTCGTCTAAACCCGTTGGAGTGTAGGCATGCGCAATGGTGACAGTCAATACTACGGTGCGTGTCCCGCTAGCACGCTACGACACGCTCTATGTCACGTTTGTACTTTCATTTTGTGCCTCGCCTCGAACAAAGCTTTTAAGGATTAAACGTTCAAATCGTACCTGTTTTTATTACTGTTTGATGAGGATGTACTAGAAGCAACTAAATAATAAGCTTTTTAAAATATAATTTAAACTTTAGAGTACTTGAGATGTAATTTGTACTTTTGTGAAATCCGTAGATACTCATATATTATATAACTAGCTGAGTCCCTCATGTAGGTTTGTAACTTTTGATGTAGGTACCGTATATACTTTCTTTTAATTTACAATGTATTTTAGAAAAATTATAGCTTATTTTTTTAAAAACAGCAATCATAAAACACAAATCTCTGAATCCCCCGCGTTCCCCACAGGCGCGTATTAGTGTCACGTATGTTTATTTTTATCACGCTTCGACGTGACCGTGGCGCCATCTGCCGACGGCACCAACTGTTTATTTGTACTTTGGGCGTCAATAACAGGGAGAGGTATCTCGCTTCCTTATTGCACTATGCTTATTAAATATATGACGGGCCAGCAGTTTCATAACGCTAATCAATATGAAATAGTAATAATATAGTATAGATAAAGCAAATTTATATCCTACATTTGAACATAATCTAGTTACACAAAACTAATGTTTCATTAGGATTACATGACACTCTGCATCGTTTATTATGTTATTTATTTTCTTTCATAATTTGTCGAAATGTGTCTTTACAAGTCATTAAGTTTTTCCTAAATATCAGTTTTTCAACGACGCGACTGTCATCGGACCTCTGCAACCCTAAAGGCGAACTGAATTTAAAGATTAAAAATACTCCACAATTTGACACTAGGAATCGGGAATTTCATTCACACATTAATCAAAAAGATACGACTTGAAGATTAACCGTCAATCAGTCTTTCATTTAAAAACGGAAAATCAAGGTATGATGCCCAAGGAGCAGGATAAAGGAAGGGATTTGCAACATTTGCAAAAAAAGATTTCAAAATCCAAATGTGTTTTGTTTCTCAACATGCAACGTGATATCATAAGCTTTTTTTATAATAAAGATGGAAGGCATGAGTGGAATACAAGATTGGTGGTCACCATCCTCATTACGAATTTAGGAAATCCAGCATGGTGACCCACACTATGGCAGCCTAGTGAGATGCTTTTTCACGTCCCATTTAAAGGACCCGGGATCATAATGGAAAGGAAATACGTGTGGAGTTCCAGGTAATGCTCGGCACAGGAAACAAAAAGCCGAATCGTTTAGTACAAATAATAATATCGGCCACTCCAAAACACAGTTGACAGAACACTTCATGATAAAGAATAGAGCCGACATCCTTTGGCATCTGCAGAGGCTTTTTAAAGAACTCGTTAGCTTGAACGTATATCATAATATTATTCAAATAAGAAGCTTCTAGCTGAGAATCATTTAGGTCTTAGATGTCTTTGGCAATCTTAGTAATTCCACTTTAATTCCGGTACTATGTAAACCAGGACTTAAAGTAGACGTCGCAAAGCTAACAGGGCTTGTTGGCTCATTATTGTTAAAGACCGTCCGCGCTTAATTCGGCTTTAATATTAGCTGTTTTAACAAAGTATCGTGTATTTCCTAACTCCTTTTTAAATACTGTAACTAAAATTATATCAGGACGCTTAATGTCGAGAGTTGATTTGTTATCGTTTCTAAATTATGTTGATTGAATAAAACCGCCTCGGCGCGGCGGCCCAGTAGTAGTATATGCAACTGATGTGCTTGAGGTCTCTGGTTCGATTCCCGGCTCGGATCCATTATTTGTATGATTGGCAAATAATTGTTTCGGATAGCTTTCGAAGCCTAACACCCTAAGTGTTTTCTATGTAAAATATGTATGTGCTCACAAACAAATTTTTACTTCTGTTGTCTGGTACCCAAAGCACAAGCTCTTCTTATTGTCTGAAATATTATTATTATATTTATTTATTATCAATATTAAAATTTGTAGGAGTGTATTAAGGGTATTTTGTAGGGTACCCACAAACTGTAAAGATAAGAAGATTATGAAATTGTAAATGTTCAGCTATTTATTGTTGAAAATTGTTAAATAACTTGAGGTTAAAGACTATAAAAGAAAAAAATGTTTTGCTTGCAATTTGCGACAATGCATATTTTTAAAGCTAACTTTGCAAACTAACTTTTATTTATAGATACATTTATCAAAACCTATCTATACAAATAAATTGAATTGTCTGTTTGTATTTCAAATTGACAACTTTTCACTAAATACATAGGTACTTCACCATACCGTGCTCCTTACAAAACTGAATATCTAATCTGTACGCATCAGTAATATAAATTTAAAAAAGTATAATATTAATATTTTTAACAAATTGACTTAAAATTACGTCACTTTCATTGGCACGTGATTACAGCTGGACGGCAAATTTGTCGCTGTAATGAAATCAAACAATGATTAGCAGACAGACGACGGACCGTCGACTGCGACAACTCTCGCCACTTTTCATAAGTTCAATTGAATGGAAAAAATCGCAGGAGACTAATCACGACGTTACTTGGACGGCACTATGCTAGACTGAAGCAAAACAGAAAAAAATAAATCAAATATTCACACACAATTTATCTCAAATACCTAAAAATAAAGGATAGTAAAAGTATGTGACTAAAGAAGAGCATATACATTTAGTTAGAATTGTAGTATAGTATTCTGAGAAGCAAAAAATATATTTTCTTTAAATATTACACCACTTCTTTTCAAAGAAGTTGACGAACAGAACTTTATAAATTTCTATGAATTTTTACTCTATCTTTCGTTTTTACATGAAGCGACTGGCATCGGACCTTCACAAACCGACTACGGTACGGCTAAAGGAGGGTTATGATTTGTGGATAATAGGCTATATACGACGTGTCATGGAACCTAATGTGACCTATGTGTTGTTTATATTGTTTCTTCATTGACGTTGTTTAATCCAGTATCCTGAAAAACTTTCAAACTTTTTTCATACTTTTTCAGCGTCTTTTTTTGTCCTGGTTGGGTTTTATTTCTACTTTTTTATGAAACTTTAATATTTTTGTCATAATCATATTTGAATAGAAGTATTATTTTTTAATTTGGCTTCATAGCACACTGTTGTTGAATCACGTTCGGCTAACAATTAAGGTTGAATTTTAAAAAAACTTCTTTATTTAAGAGAGCTTCGGTGATCGGTAATTCGTTTAAATTTCTTTAAAAATTCTGTCGGATGTCCGTTTAATAGAGTACCTGAGCTTTATGTTTATTCTGAGTTCGTTTTGCGATTGAATTGTAAAAAGTCTCATAATTAGATTATCGTATAATTTTGTTTTCTTAATGACTTTCAAAGTTAATATAAACTTTGGTCGTACTTTTCACTTGTAAAATTTTACGGTTAAATATGTTTTAATATTTACGTTTTAGCGACTGAGGTTTTCATAGTATATAGATTAACTTGATTTAAATTATGAATTGATATTGTATGCCTAAATTGGAAATATTTTAATAGAAATTTGTCTGTCTGTTACACTTTCACGGCTAAACCACTGCACTGCATTTTTTTTATCGAGGTACTTTGAATCTTGAGGAAAGCATCGGCTACTCTTTATTAGTTCGATAACCGACATACAGGCAGGTGGAGCCGCGGACAAAAACTATTTTTATAAATTACGGAGTATGGAAGTTTGTCGGTGATTCACGCCTGTGCCTTGGACAGCACGTCAAGCCGTCGGTCCCGGTTGTCATGAACATCTATGGAAATCGTTATTGGAAAGTCAATGTACTCTATATACTGTCAATATAAATATACTTTCAACTTCTTTTTTTTCACGTGGAAATTCCCCCCGACCTACACCCCCGCAGCCGGGTCGGGGTGGTGTGTCGGAATCAAACCGACTAAAACCCAGCGCCTCCCGCATTGACGAGGTTGCCATCTCTTTCAAATTGATATTTGAGAAATGTCCATCGCGAACACACTGACAGATGTCAATTATTGGCTACTTTTTTCTTTCACCATCAAATCGAAGAGTAATAAATGAGAAGCCCTTGCTTGCTCAACGTGTCACTGTATTATCAATGGATCACGAGAAAGAATCGACATCTGTCAGCCTACTCGTGGTGGACATTTGTCAGATATCATTTTTCATTCCTATTTGCCAAACTTTTCTCTTCGTAATAAAATAAAAATTTGAATCATCTTCATATAAATTCTTGGTTTTATTTTGTTTTAGTAAACAAAGTTCTTGTTGAAAACCCTTTTGCTATGAAAGGTAGATTTACTAACACAATATTTAAACTTTTTTTCGTAAATTCATATATATTATACATAGAAAACACCCTAACTCGGAAACGAGCGCAGTCTTATATACTTCCACTGCGTCACTGCGACAGTTAACATTTAATTTTATGTATGGCAAATATGTGCGGTACAAATTTTGTGTGATACAAATATTTGGTCCGACCTGGTAATCGAACCCGAGACCTCAAGCACAACAGTCGCATACGTTACCACTGTGCCACCGATACAGTCAGTATAGATACAGATGAACGTTTAATATCTAAAACGAATGAATGAAAAAAAAATCCTCGATTATATTCCACGACATAACACCTCATCAACCTTTATAAGTATATATACGTCTGTGTTAGAGGCCGTTGTTATCAGTTCTCATTAGATAAGGCGGGCGACATCCCGGAACCACAGAGCAAACACAGTTATCTGGGGAAAGGGAGTGCGCTGGCGCAACGGTCGTATAGGAATAAGTTTATTGAGGGGAATTAGGTTATAGGTGGTTTTTAACTTTGATATATTAGTTAATAACTCTACTAGCACTCAGCCAGTATTGGAACTTGTGACCTTAACCCTCTCCTGGGAGGAAACCAAAGCCCAGCAGTGGGATATTACGGGTTGTTGTGTCCTTATAATATTAATGACCTGAATTTTGATTTGCAGGACTTCTAATTGATTTTTGTAGTGTAACTAAGTCGTGGACAAAGCTGTAATTGCACCAATTGTGAAAAGATTTCGATCCCCTCATAGGACAGCACTTTGTGTCTTTCACAAATTGTTGTGCTAAGTTCTCGGCGATGCCTGCCCAGTGCAAGGGTTATCTTTGATTTTATCACATAAGCAGTACTTACCTTATAAGTAAGTGGCAAACAGCAATGTGACAGGTGGCAAAAGAAGAAACATCCCTTTTAATAGTTTTACAAACACTTGATGTCATTTGGGTTTCTAAGTGTTCGTATTTCCGAAGGCTGTGAGTATTCTAGTATGATATTCGATGCCAAAAATGAAATATACTTGTAAAATATTAAAGAATCACATTCAAACAGCTAAGTATATAAACGAGCATTTATGAAGATCTTAGTAGGTAAGTATGTAAGTTATTGTATGTGAAGGAATGTCTGTAACCAGTCGGCGTCGTCGGTTCCGCGCCGATGCACCCCGCCATCTTGGTTTTAATGTACAGACAGCAAAAGTAAATACATAATTTACATTAAAATAAATGTATTAATACTTAAGTTATTTTATTAACCTTATGTAAATACACACACACACATAATGATTATCTGCTGAATTAATGAAAACATTTTATTTTCCGCCTACTTTATTAACAGCAAATGGAGTTTTCATTTCAAGCTTATCTCTCTCCAAGGTATAAGTTAGAAGTACTCTTACTGATGGGATTAAGTGCAATCTAGACGATATGAAAACTGAGAAAAATAATAAATAACAAGCTAGGCCCGCGAGTCCGCCCACGCGTATGTTTGCTGTCGTAGTAAAGTTATTTACTTCTAGAACCAAACAATTTCCATGCAAAATTTCATAAGAATCGGTGCAGCGGTTTTGCTGTAAAAGCGTAACCATCAAACAGAGAGAGTAATTTCGAATCTAAGTAATTAGTATGGATAGACGATATCCTAAAATTTTAAAAAATGGCATATTATTTCATAGGATGTAGAAATCGATATCGTTTTAAGTACTCCTTGCTTTCAAAAATTGTACATAGTTTCATAGCTATAAATATACATTTCAAAATCGATCACAGTGGTGTGCAATGGGAATTCAAATTCAAATTCAAAATTCTTTATTCACTTAGGATGCAATACATCTCTTGTGACAGGTCAAGATTCTACATGTACATTTATGCCATGTTCGCAAACAATAGGTAGAGCCGGAGAAAAGAACATGGCAATAAAAACTCACGGCCACTCCTTTCCTATGTCCTATGTCCAGCAGTGGACTGCGATAGGCTGATGATGATGATGAAATATACGTTTACACCTTAGGAGAGGCGTATGTCCAGCAGTAGACTGCGATAGGCTGAAGATGATGATGATAAAATATATATGGTATACATTTGTGTTATTTATATGTATGAATGTGTGTGTGTATATACATATTTATTTAAGCCAAAACACAGCTTCAAAATACCTAAACTATACTTTGTTACATTTTCTCCTGTCGAAATGTCCATCCAAATGTTGTTCGGGAAAGGTTGCTCTTAGCAATAAGGCCGCCCTTTGTATATATCTATTTGAAACGTTCAAATGTAATAACTGTAGTTGGTGTACTATAAACTACATTCTGATTTAGTTTTTAATTCTAATTAGATTTAATAATACAATATTTTCATTGTGGTTTTGTTACAATTCTTGAGTATCTATGAGTAGGTTATATTGTTTTGTTATAGCTTTAAATTATCGCATAATACGGTATATATCTGTGTTCTTATCTGCTGCCATTACATGGTGTATCATAAGAAATATTTTCGAAATCGTCCAGCAAGCCGGTTTCGGCGTTTTTTCGTCTGACTCGGTCGTCATCTCAGTTGAACAAATACAGGCAAGTGTACGCTTCAAGGAAAACATCGAATCAGAAAATGGCCTTTTTCTGTACACGAATATCGACTTACTTATGTACGAAGAGTATGTAAAATAATCATTACGGCTTTAAAAATAGAGTAGAATTTTAAGTACAGTATTTAAAATATATTTTAGGAACTGCGGTGTAGGTTATTATAGATTTCGGCATGAGTGAATTTCGAAACGTATGTATAATAAATGGCATTTTTGACATATTGCGAAATAAAATGTGTGTACATATATTTTGCATAACACTTGACATGAACAGAGAAGTCTAAAGTTGCGCTTGCAAAACAGTTTCCTAAAAATAATAATATAAAGATTGATCTAGAGCGGTGTAGCAAATCCTAAACCTAAAAGTCGCATGAATAATAGAATTTTCAGTTTAAATTAATTTTATTGAATTCTATAGTGTACATTTATAGGTGGTAAGCTTAAAATAGGTAACAATTATGAACCCTGTCGGGCACAGCGCTATCAGGAGAGAGGAGAAGCTTTTTAGTTTGTGGGTGATTACAAGTGTGCATCTGTTATGTACGCTATTTATTTTTGGTTGCTTAAAGTCCTTCCAAGTATCCCCTACACTGATGTAGCATTTACACGACTGCCTCGTTGGTCTAGTGGTTAGCGTATGCGGCTGCAGATCAAGAGGTCTCGGTTTCGATTCCCGGGTCGGACCAAATATTATGTATTTGTGTGATTCACAAATATTTGTTTCGGAGTCTGGGTGTTTTCTATGTATAATATGTATGTATTTACAAAAAAAAAAAGTATGTTTATGTATTTATATCAGTTGTCTAGTACCCATAACACAAGCTCTGCTTATCTTGGGACTAGATGATGTTGTGTGTCAGTTGTCCAAAATATTTATTTATTTATTTATTTACTCACTAGAAACTTCTTCAACCTGCCAATAAGGGTATTTTCCCTTCTGACTTTTTGAAGTCTGATTACGTCCGGCAGCTTATTGTAAAATTTTATGGACATGATCAATGGACCAGAGGAGTACATTGCAAACACGAGTTGGGAAGGAAAACATATTGATATTTAATAACATTTCGGACATCTTACACAACGCCATCTAGTCCCAAACTAAGCACAGCTTATATTATGCGTACTAGACAATTGAATTGCTACCCAAATACTAATGCTAGCGAATTTGTGTCATGCAGATAATATATAATTACAATATATAATTACAATATATTAATAAAAGCTAAAGTAATAGAGGGAAGTGATTTTAAGATTCCATTGCTAATCCCCCCCTCAAACATTTCATTACATACATATACAATACATCCCTGGGTTGGGGGCTGGCATGACAACGTTGTGGCTGCGTACATAATCTCGGCGTTGGATGTTTTTAAGCAGCCTGAAAGAGGCCAACTTAGCTTCACGACTTCGTATGATAACAGCCGGCAACGACTGATTAACGTGACCGCCGAATCAACGAGACTCTGATGGTATCATGTTTCTAACGTTCAGCCATCCAGATACTGACCGCACCGTCGTTGCTTATCCTCGATTATTGTCTCTAATCACCCAGGGAAACTTGGCTATGGGATCCTCATTAAGATTTTACGTTCGGATAATTTAATTACGGTCTACGAGATGAGAAGGAATATACAACGAGTTAAGTGTAATGTATAAATGATTGACTACTACACTACTACATATACCTAAAGCAATCTATTATGACCGACTCGCCACTTACCCACTATAGAGTGCAAAATAAACAAGTTACAAACAAACAGATAACGCATCAAGTCTTCGAGTGTAGTACCTTGGTAGTAAACTTGTCGATAGCGGGTTCGATGCCCGATAGTTGCACAATTGATACGCTGACACTGAATTCGTTACGCTTCTAATTAAATTCACTATCGATAACGTTATCGTTCGTGTATTAATGTATTGCCGAATTATCTGAAATTTACAGCCTTTTCAAATTATCGTCATTGAGTTAGTTTTTATTGTACGACTAACAAGTCAGACAAGCATATTGTTTGTCTATAGTAACCTGTGTTAATTTAACGTACAATAATATATAACTGCAGTATTCATATTGATATTGGCTATAAGGCTCCAGTTACCGAATTCAGACATTCTGACTCAAGAATAGTACTGTGTTGAGGTGTAGCATATTAGATGTGTTGGTGATCAAGAATCTATACTAGTGTTATTTTGTTAATCTTCTTACACAAGGACCGGTTCAACTGGAGCGATATGAAAGCTCTCGGCGAATCTGTATAAATAAGTGTTTTAAGTGTTAATAATCAGCTTTCATAAATTTTATAGTGTGAGTGACTTTAGGAACCCTTACGAACTTACTCTATCCTCGGGAAATATTGCATATAGCTATTTCTTGGATCCATTTTTTGTCTAATGATAAAAATGACAATCAGAGTACTATACAATACAATATATTTATTTGTATTAATGTGATACAAAGTTCTTAAATAGGATATACATAAAGATTCAATATATGAAGTGAATCGAGCACGAGCGCTAACAAGAACCTGATCTTGTCAAGTCTAAAAGGTTTTCTATGTAGGTTTCTATGGTCTAACTTGACATAACAATAGACTAGTATTTATATTTATTGCACATTCCCTTTTAGTCCATATGTATTAAATCTATGTAGCTGAGTACCGCGGTATTATACCTTGTAATTGTTGTAGAATTCTAAAATAATATTCTATAGTTATACTAGCTGATGCCGGCGGCTCCGCTCGCGTTTTAGAGGTATCAAAAATAGATGTTGGCCGATTCTCAGACCTACTGAATATGCATATTAAGTTTCATAAAGATCGGTCAAGCCGTTTCGGAGGAGTATGGCAACGAAAACTGTGACACGAGAATTTTATATATTAGAGAAGATGACATACAATAGACCAGTATTTATATTTATTGCACATTCCCTTTTAATCCATATGTATTATATCTATGTAGCTGAGTACCGCGGTATTGTCGTAAAATTCTAAAATAATATTCTATAGTTATATAATTTAATAGTTTCGTCTTATTTCATCAGCCATCTGTCAGTGAAAATCTCGTCAAGTCGATAAGCCGACTAAAATTTTAAAATTTGCTTTTTTTATATAAGTAACGCTTATGCTTACCATTTATACTACCGTATCATCATCATCATCATCATCAACAGCCTTTAACAGTCCACTGCTGGACATAGGCCTCTCCTTGAAAAGGAGGTATTGGCCTACTATACCACGCTGGCCAGACGTGTTGGTATAAGGTTGGTTTCAAGTTTTCCTTCTCCTTGCATGGATGTTGTCTTGCGTAGTTTACCGTACCGTATTTAAATTCATATATAAGAAAGTACACAAAAGTAAAACAATGAAAATGTTTCTGATAAATATCACAACTGTATAATTTTACTAGTCTTAAATTCTAACTTTATATCTCCTTATCGGACATGGTTCTACTTCGAGGCTACAATTTTAATGAAAGTTTTCCTGTTGTATATTACATCATAGGAATGTTATCGGAACATAATTGAGCTCGAGATAATTGTAGTCCTCGCTAACGTTTTATTCGTCCGACAGAAGAATTTAGTAATTATTTAGTTTGTGGTTACAAACTAAAAACATATTTGATAGGACATTCTGTTAAATTCGTCTAAGATGTTAACGAGACATTGGCGTAGATATCTTATTTTATTAAAGTCACTGTTTCCGTTGTTTATTCTTAGATAACTTTCCTTGTTGTTTTTTCAGCTATATTTGCAAATAGTTTATGTATTTTTCTATTTGGTTTGATATTAAGAAGACGAAATCCGGAACTAAAATCTGCCATAATCTATTTCCAGCACAGAGGGAGGTTCATAAAACATATTTCAGTCTGAATGAAGAGTTATGACTAACTCTGTTAATAATTTTGATTTTTTTAAATTATTGGATCAGCCAATCAAAGGACTTTGTTCACGCTCAAAAGATGAATATTCTTATTTACAATGACTTAACGGAAACCTTACTCAGTATTCTACTTGATTACAATGTAAAATACATATCTTACAGAATCTATAATGTTTAAAAGAAACTAAACACTTCGTAGATATTTCAGTTCAAATCAAGTTAAAGTATTTCTACTGACTTGTACCATAATTGTTAAGAGTACATTCTTCATGTTATTTAAATTTCTGTTAAGTGGCAACGATTGAAGTTGAGCGGCGTAAAGGCGCCTAGAACATGTCCGATCAAAGGAGCCGACTCACTGGCTTCCCGGGAAACTATTAACAATCACTGAATAAATTTGTATGTTTAACGATAATTTTGAAATTTTCCTTCAATTAAAGGTTAATTTGGAAGAAATACTGGAGAAAAAGAAGATTTAAAAAAGTAATCTATTGTGATATTTATATTCATTAAAGATAACCTCACACTGTGTATTTCGGCAATGTTGCAGAACTATTTTCGGTCTATTGATGGTTTCATTCAATACATCCTTCGGATTGCAGTTCACAGTTGCTGTGTGTAAAAACGGATATTCAGGTAAAACCTTTCGAACTAGTAGCCCAAGTAGTCTTGGGAATAAAGAATGATTGGGAATAAAGGAAGATGATGATGATTTAATCCAAGGCTCATACGACTTGGCACTGAATGTGATGCCTAATACCTACGTTCTCGTCTGTATGAGATGATATGTGAGTCAAACGAACAGATAGGTTCCCTAATGAAAAGAGAGTACTGCAGCTCATAAACGGCTATTACAACTTATGAAGCTGTCGTGATAAATATCGAAGTCTTATCAATATACTGGGTCAACTAAATTGCTGTATGCGAACATAAAAAGAAAGCAGACTTGGTAATAGTGATGGAATTAGTGTGTTATTAAATATTTTTTTGACTTTCAAAAAAATATCTGACAACGCACTATCATTTAAATGATGTAGACTTTTCTATCGACGAACATGGCCTTTCTGTTGTATCATAAATATAGTTATATATTTTTAAGCTAAGACCAAGCTTTTACGAGACACTTAAGTACACAGTTACTGTGTAATAATTGCAATACAACGATTTTCGGTTCTCCTAGAATAGCCCCCAAGACGGTAAGGCGGCCCGTGTCTGGCACTAACACACAGAATATTAAATGTCTCAATTCTACGATCTACGCCTGCTGAGATTCCCCTTCGCTTACCTTTGATGTCAACTAGTTTTAGAATAGCAAATGATGAACTGGACTTGTTTGGAGTGCATACTTAAATAACTACCCGAGTGTTGCATACTTAGGAAAGAAGAGAGTAGCTTTACATCTTTTTAATTTAGTAACTTCACTTTCTGTTATTGAATTGATCGTTTAAATAAGTTACAATATTCACTATCGTTGTCAGAACGTCCCACTGCTGGACTCAAATCTCCTCTCATGATATGGTCATGCTGGAAGAGTGCGGGTTGAGAATTGGCAAGACAATGTTGTGACTATGTAATCTTGCCGTCGGAGGTTTTTAAGAAGCCCGCAGGCCTCCAACTAAGCTTTACGACTGTTATCATATGAAAACAACCAAGACCGACTGCTTAACGTAAGCTCCGAATCACGGAGACGCTCATGGTCATGCCATTAACGGTCAGATAGGTACCGAACGACCCGTCGCTGCTTACCATCGATGATTGTTTCTCAATGAAAACTCTAACTATCGGTAGAGACCTTCATTTATCGTAAAAATGCATCACTTTGCAGTCAATAACACTTTTTCAAACGACTAATTAAATCATGGAGACTACGTGCAAAGACTTGAGGGCTTCATCATATGCAAAGTGTCCTTAAAGTGGGGCACTCACGCGCACTTGCTTTGTGAGCGATTAGCACCGTAGTTAGAGTCCTGGTTTAGCACCTCGTTGCATACTTATTCACTAATATACCACTCATTTGTCGACAAGTCGTGAGTCTACGATAAAGGTGCAAGGATGTTAACTAATTTAACATTATTTTACGTGTCTCTGTGAATTATATTCTGCTTAATCTTCAAATCGTCTGTTAATTTGTCTATATTCTTATCTGATTGTTATTGTTGTTGTAAGCACTTACATTAAAAAGACATCTGTTTGTGCCGGCTAATTTTTAGAACGGCTGGAACGATTTCGTCGGGACTTTCACTGGCAGATAGCCGATGACATTAAAAGTCACTTATGCCAAGTTTTAGACTATCTTCGCTCGGTTGCGTTAGTGGCACTCACCGCGGGATTCAACTAAACTATCATAAAAGTTAAACCTTTATCTTCTAATACGGCGTAGCTTTACGGTTATCTGTTTTTGTTATGTTTGATTTCAAATGTTATCAAAAAAATATTTATAACGCTAAAGTAAAGTTAAACTATTGAGAAAAAGAGCTTCGTACTTGCTTATACTGGATTTCATTAGAAAAAACCATTGCCTGCATTTTGTATTCTTGTATTAGAGCCATGAAAACTAAATTCCTATTCTTACAATTACCTTTTCCAGTCGCCAATTTTTCAAATCCTGAAATAACTATAATAATAGTAAAAGAGATAAATTTATTCGAATTGTGATAATGATGATAATTAAATACATATAATTCATAAACCTAGTACACGCTATAATCTTTTATATTTCCCAAAGTTCATTCAAACCTTATCAATATCAAATAAAAATAGTTCCACAACAAAACAGTTTACGATCACTGTGTACGATTGTACCCGCCAATAACTGTCCAATGTCAATATTGGTGCTGGAGAGACAACGGCGCGGTTTTTGAGAATTTCCAATGAAGGTCCGGTCCGTGTTTGTTTGTATGTTTGTCCGGTCGGAGCTTGTAATCTCACTGTTTGCACTATGCGCAACCTACCATTGTTTTATTACACTTCACCTGTTCTTTTCAATTACGTAATGACGCAATGATTTTTAAGGTATTTTGAGTTAAATCTGATGGTGAAGAACTTCATTTTGAGTTCAAGCTTTAAAGATTTTAGGTCTGAGATCACAAAAATATGAAACTTGTAGATAACCTCTCATTTCAGACCATGGTTATACTCATTGGCATAAGCCATAGAGTGTGGTATTCCCACGCTTCGTTTTGTGGGAAAGTAATGGACCAATGACAAGGTATGGTGACCAAAAGCTGCTGAGGTTCTCACACACACTCGAACTCGAACTTGTAATAAACCTTTTTTTTTAAAGAAAATTCCCGCATTAGGAATATACCTCTACTTTACGAATATAGAGGAAACAGACACAAAGAACATGCAGACTTAGAACAATAATTCCTTTATCACACAAAGTATTGTCCCACGTGGGATTTGAATCCTTGACATTTGGCGCAGTAGAGAGCGGCGTAGTGACCGCTAAAACCACTAGGCATAAAGTCAAATAGGTACTGTGTTTTTTGAAACCGTTCGATTACCAGAAATCTATCACTAACAGAAAACCCCGAGGTGTTAGAGTTAAAGTGTTAAATATGGGGGTTTCCAGACGATAATTCATTTTCATTGAAAGCATTTTAAATTAGTGGATGGCCACCAAGTTATAACAGGACATGATAGCACTACTGATGCTGAGGTATTTTATAAGAATTTATAAAAAAATTACACCACTGACTTTCCATGCGTTTATCAGAGATTACGGTCAGCCAAGCCAAGTTGCAAACGTTTTCTATTCTCTTGTTTCACATGATCAAAACAAAATATTAGCCAATGAAATAAAAGAATAGAGAAATAGAATACAGAACACAATAGAAAACGAAATCGTTTACAACTTGGCTCCTTAGCTAGCGCTTTTTATTGAACGGTCAGGAACTCATTAAAATAATCAAGGCAAGAAGCTTATATCTATTAATAAGTTGTAGGTTAGTAATTAAAAAAATTAAAGTGACTGCTGTCGATATTTTATAAAACAAAAAAACCTTAGTAGTTACCTAGTACCTTACACTTCAAGAGTAAATATAAACCCATATATTTTTTTATTAAGTTCAATAAGTATGCGAAATCATATTTTTGCCATTGTCGTGCAGTTATTGAGAAGCGTTTTTCAGGCGGATCAGCCGTTGTAATTAGCTAATTAAAAGTTCATCCATTGTCATCAACGACCCACTACTGGGCTCGGGTCTCCTCTCAGGAGAGGTCCCCACGGTGGCCGAGTGCAGGTTTAGGACTGACAAGACACGTTGTGGGTTAGATTTTGCAGTTGGATGTTTCAAAACCGCCCGAAGGCTTTCTACTAAGCTTCACGATTGTCATTTTATGAAAATAACCGGTACCGATTGCTTTACGTAAACACCGAATCACGGAAACACTCATAACATATCATGCCACAAATGGTCACCCATCTTGGTACTGACCGCGACGTCGCTGCTTACCCTCGGCAGTTCGTCGTTTTCAATCACCTACAGCCACTTGGCTATATACGCTTCTTGACATAGTTATATCTTCATTATTCTTTCTTACAATTTTCCACGATTAACATATTCATACATTTTTTTTAATATTTCTTACAAAAAAATAGCTGTAGCGTCTACACCGAGCTTCAAAGCATTTGTTTTTTATAAAATAGACTGTTCTACCTAAGTGAGAAATTCCAAAGATATCCATGCTAAGGTAAAATGGTATTCCTTATATGGGGTATGCAAACAAGCATGTTATGATGTCCAAACACGGAGCTCACGTCACGTAGCTACGTTCCCCGAACCGTCGTTAGCGACCATGTGCGAGCCACACCGGCCATGTATAATTTTACTTCAGAATTACATAACATAACTAAGGCGATATTTGTTAGGTATGATGTTTAACGTTTTTGCAGACTCATTTACTTCTAGCTTATAGCATATACAAAGCATATGCTTTAAATGTGTTTTAATCATGACATTTGTAATTTTAATTAACTGTCTAGCATCGATTAGAACGTTTATATTTTAATACTAAATCCCTCATTGCTACCCGCGATTGTAGTTGTAAATCGCAAATATTAAATAAATAATAAATAAATAAATATTTTGGACATCTGACACACAACATCATCTAGTCCCAAGCTAAGCAGAGCTTGTGTTATGGGTACTAGACATCTGATATAAATACATAAACATACTTTTTTTTTGTAAACTAAACAAATATTTGTGAATCACACAAATAATATTTGTTCCGACCCGGGAATCGAACCCGAGACCTCTTGATCAGCAGCCGCATACGCTAACCACTAGACCAACGAGGCAGTCTATATATATTACAGCGGAGCGAATAAGTTATCTGTCAGTGAAAGTCCCGGCTAATCTCTGAAACGGCTGGCTTGATTAAGCCAACCGTTTCAGAGATTAGCCGGGACAAAGAGACAGAATCACAAAAAAAAAATGCTTTTTAGGGTTCCGAAGTTTATCTCGGACCCTTATAGATTCGTCATGTCCGTCCGTCCGTCCTCGACTTACCGTCCAAATAGTAAGTGCTAGAAAGATGAAACTGCATGAATATGTGTTGTAAGAATGTCAACAAAGTGCTACAATAAAATTATGAAAAATATTTTTATTTGGGGTACCTCCCCTACACGTAAAGTAGAGATGATATTTTTTTCTTTATGGGGACGATTTTTCAATTTAAGTTTGCGAGATATTCCACTTTAAAGGGCACTTTTTTGTAAAAACAGGGCGTCCCCCCCCCTCTAAAAGCTAAACGGCTGCCTCAAAAAATCTGGAAAAATTCGTGATGGTGGTCCATATAATGAACTTTGAAGGAAAACTATAACGGATTAGATGACTTTGTTAGTTCAGAAGTTATAGAGGCTTAACTTGTAAAAGGCGCTCACTTGGAAAACGTCATACAAAATTAACGCATTAATACGTAAACATAACAATTCAATTCAAATCAAATCAAAGCATTTACAGTAGTAGTAGTATAGTATAGTCACAAGACATAAAAACTGTGAAAGTACTGTAGTTGCCCATTCCCTAGCGTAGATCTCTATGGAGAAGAACGGGCAAGAAACTCCATGGACACTCTTTTAAATCAAAATGTTTTTTACAAAATCTTGGTTACATCATTCATGTTGAGATGGTACATTATGTGAGAACGATGTAGCAAGACGTGCACGTTAAAAGTGATCTATCGGATACGATTTTAAATCCATTATGGGTGACTGAGGAACCCTTTCTGTGTGTGGCCTGACACGCACTTGGCCGATTTTTTGATGTAAGTATCAGATATCATTTATTCATTTTTTAGAAAATGTTGACTCTTCCTATTGGAATGTATATATGATAAAGGTGCGTATGTATATATAGTTGTACGGGGTCCAGATGAAGTATTCACATGTTACTAGTGTTCTCTATATGTATATGTACAATGTAATTAGTCAGAAGGTAGAAAATCATCACATTAAAACGATGATACATATCTACTTAGTTTCCTAACTAATACCCCTGTTTAGTTAATCACTAAATTTCAGTAAAACAAAATTCAAGTTAATTTCTCACTTTAAGAGTCTTTTCTTTTATAAATGAAATAAGATTTTTATCATTGTTTTATAATAATTAAACATGAAGTTCCTCATAATCTCACCATACAGAAACCACCAACTACCGAGAGACCTACCCACCCTCCAAGTATATACAGCTTTAATTAACCTAATTCTGTTTAGTGCGAGAGGCTACACGGGCTTCAGGAGCTATATTAATCAATATTCCGTCAGTGCAGGCTCGAGGCCGGCGCGTGGAGAGGCACCACAAACAACGTGGTTGCGAACTGACGCGCCCTTTGATCATGAACGTCGAACATCCTACATCACTTGTGACGCACATCACATGAACCGAAGAAAGTCAACTATGATATACTTTTGAAAATATTGCAGGTATTCTTTTTATTTTATTTGGTTTTTTTCCACCAATGCCTAAATGCAATTTTTCCTATCGAGGTAAAGCGTTGGAAATCTAATGTGATAACATACTGATTTCAGGGACTGTGTTTTACAAATAAATAGAATTTAACAGTTACATCATCATCAACTCCTGAGCCGCAATATGCTAATCAAAGCTAAATTTAATAATCCACACTTCATCGATCACTAGTGTCCGACCGAAGCTTCGGATTCGGCCAAAAAAACAGGCAAAGCTGTAGACGCGCTAAGATATCAGGATGGTGTAGTTTACCACATGTATTTCACCAGCACCTCGTCGCGTCGCACGCTCTGACGCACATACCCAACCATGCTAAGAACGAACAAGCTAGGGTACATCAGTGGGTAAAGCGGGTACATAGAAACCTTGTGAATTTATTTTGTATTTTTTCTATCACTAGGCTACATTTAGCTTCGTAAGGATTCCAAATGTTGGCTGTCGCTTTTAGGTGGCTGGACGAGAGCGTTGTAAAAGATCATCATCACGGACGTGTAATCAAACTCTCTGCAATTTCGCAATCAGTTCGTATGTGTAGAGCAGTGGAGACCTTGCTCGGCTGTATTTCATCACTCCGCATTTAACTACTACAGCTTACTGACACTGCCCCACTTCAAAAGAAGAATTGAACTTCTGCGTCTTCTCTTTATGTAAGGAGACGACGGCATCTGACAAAGTGCTACGTATGTGGAGCTTTGATGGGAACTGTCTACAGTTATGCAGTTTTTGATACGCCACTCCACGACATCTTTGTTCTCTGAGGCTTTGTGATTATAATGTAGGGGAGGTTCGGTTTGCGTACTCGAGGCAACAGAAGTGTGTATGTATACAGACAGTGCAGTAATATTATCAGGGGCCAGAGGCATTGTATAATATGTATGGCAGTATCTACGGTGACAACTTGTATGATAAATTGTATGGAAAAATTAAGGTTTAGTATATCTAAAGGTTAAACGTAATTTACAAAGTACATATTTGTAGAGTTATGTTGGTATAGAGCTTTCAGGTTAATAAAAATTAGTAAAGGTGACTTGGTGATCAACAAGTTTCATTTTTTTTTTGCTTCATTTCGTATGATGACGTAGATTTCCATGACGTGTTAAATGAAGATAGATAATTGGATGCCTATAGCTAGATTTTGTCTTCTAATGGCAATTTTAAAAGTAAAAAGTAATTTTAAAAGCTCTCTTAAAACTTGCAAAACTCTAAACTCTGTATTTTTTTT
The DNA here is from genome assembly GCA_932526445.1 of Phragmatobia fuliginosa. NCBI lineage: Eukaryota > Metazoa > Arthropoda > Insecta > Lepidoptera > Erebidae > Phragmatobia > Phragmatobia fuliginosa. Next base: position 6,637,660 of record OW052074.1, on the reverse strand, counting down.
TTATTATTATTTATTTACGTAAGAAAACAACATACAATTATAAAACACAAAACACCCATCAAACTAACATTGGTTTATCTTGGGTGCGAAATAGACATTCGTTTTTTAGAACAGAAGTCGATCTTGTTTTGTAGAACAATCCACATGCACGATATAAACAAAAAAATCAGGTACATATATAAATTTCAAGATTATGCGAGTATTACTTACTACAAAAAATAATAAGTACATGGTAGGTAGGTGTACGGTGTACAGGTTTTTCTAGCTTACGACCGGTGCGGCTGTTTACGTTCGATGACAACATTTTAATTTTGTCATCGAACACAGGGTGATTGATAACTATTATAAGGTTTTATTTTAACATGGTGTTATTTTAAAAGTATCTATCATGATCCCGATGAATTAATCCCGAATCGCACTCAAAACAATATTTTTAAGTGTAATGTTATGCAGCACAAATCTTCAGTGGTGGTGGTTATCATGTAACTTATTTATTACACATACCGATATTAGCAAACTCATTCTATTTTTGGAATTTGTTACTTTTTTAATGTTATCTTTGCTTTCAATGATAGAATATTTTATGGCCAGCTAAGTAACATGACGCGAACAGTTCAAATTACAGTTTAAAGTTTAACTCACGAACATCAACAGATTGCTTTATTATCTGTGCTAGCTGCTGGTTACACAGAAGAGCAGATAATCTGTTAAACACCCCAAAAAAAAGTATGACGAGTGGAAAAAGCGGCTTGGATGCAATAACTGCAAACAGCGCCTCTCCTGGTGATTTAGGCATTTATTAAAAAGCACACAATACCGGCACCACTACACTGAGATCGCTCTTTTCTATTTTATTTTTAATATTAAACCCTCCGGCTACCGCTTGTCTTCACAGAGTAGTAAACAGACACAGAGTCTTCAATTTTATTTTTCTTGTTTGTAACAAATATTAAAACATGATTTTAAAGTGATGTTGTATTATTTAGTGAGTTTTTTTTTTGTTAAACATAATTGATAGGTAGACTGATATTTAGTGTATATTAATATAGGCACGGCGTTAACTCTTAATATAATAATAATCAATACGTCTATGTCCTATGCACCCAAAGAGCTAAACTCGTCTAAAATCGTCGTACCTATCTAAGTTGTATGTATTAAAATCGTCCAACCTGAAAGAACAACTTTCCATTTCTATATCTATATCTGTAGTCACTTAAATGACATTTAAAAATAATGTTCATAATGTAAAAGATAAATCACACCTCAATAAATAATTACATAAGTACTTAAAGACACAAACAGATCATTTATTATCATTTAAGCGCTACGTCGAAAATTATAGTCAATGTTTTTTTTATTTTGTTGCCTCTGTGGTGAATTACTCTATGATCATCGCTTTCCAGGGAGGCCGGTTGAGGGTCCTCCACTGCTATTATTGAGATTCAGACGGCAGACTCTTCATCATATCTACTCCTCACTCCTGAAATATGTACTCTTGCAATAACTGTTTATGTAATTTACGTTTCATTTTATTACGTTGTTTCGCTATGTATTAAAGAGCTTTATAGAAATACCTTATTATCTAGTTTACAACATTTACATACAAGCGTCAAATCACTTCCTACAGTCATCGCTTATTGGTAGCGTTCCCAAAAGACTGGCAGCATTGTCACGTTTGCAGTCCACTGCTGGACATAGGCCTCTCCAATTGCACGCCACTTAGTTCGATCCTCGGCTACTCATTGAATAGCCATACTAATTTCTCTGTGCTAGAAAGGTCAAGAGAAGTGTCGATTTAATTATTTCATTTTATTTATTTATCATACATCGATCGATTCAAAATTTCGTTTTAAATAGAGAGAGCTGAGTTTAGCAGAAACATCCAAAAATCACGCGTCAGCTGAGTGGACTTTGACTGATGCGAGGCTAAGTATAATTTTCGTTTTGACAAACCTTAACAGGACACCTAAGTAATTAAATGTCTCGTATAATTTAGGGGCTACCTATATTAGATCTTAGTAAGGAGACGGCTTAAGTATAGTTGGTAAGAACGCCCATACTATCGTTCACAAAATACTATGGTGATGGTTAATAGTAACAATTATGAGTTACAGCTTTATAAGTTCAGCTGTAAGAAGATTAATCTCTAATCTCTTTAATATTAATTTTGGTCAAATGAAGGTTCTGCAGCGCAGTAATTACAGTCTAAGTCTTCGTTGGTACTACAACGAAGCTCACTTGACAAATGTAAGTTTATACCATCCGCCATATCTCACAATTAATTTTAATTCTGCTTACACACCTTCCACACCAGTATAAATACAGTAAATGAAGTAAAGAATTGGAAACAGTAATTGACTCTTGACTCCAAACTAGCAAAATTAGAAAATAAATTTCCCTTACAGTGACTCCTTTACCTAATAAATAGGTTTATTTCTGGCAACCCTTGATCACCAGGATAAGTGGTATAAATAAAGTTCTTGACTCTTGACCCAAACCTGCATATTAATCGCCTCCAACATCGTTGTAAAACACATTCAGTTTCCTAAATACAGACGTACGGCTTGTTACAGATGGCTTCTGCCTATATGCCTTCTGCTTAGTACAAATAGAGTAACGATACCATTTTAACCTAGTTTACATAATTCAAACTCCGGAAGTATGTCCAACGAAGTCAAATATGGAGTCAAATAGAGTCAACTTGTTCTCCCTACACAAGTTCATCTGTAAGTTATTCGTATTCGCAAGCATCGACAGGTGTGGGGGGTACTAATAGTTGAAAATTCAAAGTTGTACTCAAACAGGGCGAGTAAACACTACGCCATCTGGCGGGCTTTGCCCAATACTAGTCGTAGTCTTGTCGCCCTTGTATAAAGCGACTACTTCACATTTGGTACGTTAAAACCACTATAAGGCAATCCATTACGTTTACGAACAGAATGACGAGTTATTATATCTTTAAGAAGTATTAAACTTCAGTTCTTAGAATTTCAATTATTAATAAATTGATTCATGAAATTTTTATTACAGTAGTAGTCTTTTTCTTAGAGTACTAAGAAAATAAGGAGGAGATCTAATAATAAAATTTAGCTAAAGTGTAATTTTGTTAGTGTTTAACAATGTTACAGGCAACATAAAATCATGCTTCTTTATTCTATATTTGAGTCACAAACTGTTCTTAATATTTCTTTCTTAGCAGTTAAAACGACTATATTACTTGTATTGATGTCTACGAAATAAATATACTTCTCATAATATCCTTCATAGCATTTTAACTTCATTTTAACAACTGGGAAAGTCACACTTTCCTTGAATTTCAAAATATACGTACTTATTTGTTATTATTAAATGCACCCTTTATTTTTTGACATCTTGACGCTACTACCGCACTGTAAATTGGTAAAATGTATTGCGTGAGCTCACCCTGCGCGGTATAAATAAAGTAGTCACACTATATCTAAGTGCGTGCAATGCTTGTCTTGCGAGGGAGAACTAATTGACAGCTTCAAGGAGCGCGTGGTGCAAAAACATGGTGAATTTTATTGCTGTCAAACCACTTGTAAAGGCGAAGCATTTATACCCTGTAGGTACCGTACACGATAGCTTTGTTTTGAAATGTCAGTGGATCTTTGTAAAAGGATGGTGGTGTGAGTGGGGATAAGTCTTGAAATAAGCACTTAAGTTTTTATGGAAGTTCAATTAAGGTCTAAGATGTTTATTTTTGTTAAAATGTTAATAGGTTATTAAATATACCTGACTATACTATTCTGTTGTATTGATGTTGAATTAAATTAAATTAAACTGTGAAATAAGATATGTGTTCATTGTTTTAATAGAATACTATTAATTAGGATTACTATTAATCCTTACTAGTCCTTACTATAATAATATCCTTACTTAATTTTATAAATGCGAAAGTAAGTCTGTCTGTCTGTCTGGCTTTCATGGCAAAACTACTGAAACTATTTAAATGCGATTCTGTACAAACATAGTCTAGAAACCTGAGAAAGGACATAGGCTACTTGTTAACGTGATAACCGACACACAAGCGACGAAAGATACTAAAAAATAAATATGGAGTTCGGACATCTGACGAAAACGGCATCTAGCCTCACACTGTACCTGCTTCGGTAGATAGATTGACTAACATACATTTTGTAGATACATACAGATTAGGTATACATAGAAAACTCTGAAACAAATATTTGTAGTACATACAAGCATACCCATACTTTTTCGAAAGTATTAATTAATAGAAGTTTTATTTTCGGTGCGGTTCTAAAGTGCGGCTGTTATGTCGGACTCGAACCGAACAAAAACCGTCTCGGATTCTAATAGCCAAATAGCCAGATACACCCTCTAATGGAAATTCCTGATACACCAGATTATCTCGGGCCACAGCTCGTGATCACCTGAACATCCCTAAGTTCTGACAGGTATCTTTTACAGCCGGCCGCTTACTTTATCAGCTCTCCCTTAAGTTTTATAGCACCGGAGGAAAGCGATCAGATGAGTCACCTGATGTTAAGTTACTACCTCTGCCTCACTTTATCTGGTAGGTTACCATAGTGACTCTACTCTGCCTGATGGAAAGCATGAATAGATCCAGAAGTAGTATAATATCTAAGTTTTGGCTGGCTTTTTACGAAAGTTGTCTACTTCAGCAAGTCTCTTTGAGAATGATTTTTTATAGCATAGGGAGGTTAACGAGTAGGTAAATCACCTGTTGCTGCTGCACGGTTGGCCTAATGGATAAGCGGCCACCACGCCGCTTTCTACAGCGCCAAATGTTGTGGGTTCAAATCCCATATGGAAAAATACTTTGTGTGATCTATAATTTGTTGTTCTAAGTCTGGGTGTTCTTTATGTCCGTTTTCATTTATGATTGTAAAGTACCCCGCGACATAGGATATATATTCCTTCCTGCGGGAGTAGCCTTTTTAAAAAAAATAAAAGAAAAGAAGATGATAAATAATTACCTGCTCGTATGGACTCCTGTACTTCAAATGTCATAAGTACGTTTCCATCTAATCAATCTAATCCAATCAGTGTTAAATAATTTTCAGATGTGATAAATGAAGAGAGAATCTCAAAGTAAGTGAAGTTACGTACACTTATTGTCTGTACCTAAGTTTTGAAGGGAGTTTTTTTGGTCATGCGTCTGCCAAAATGATTCTACTCTGTCTGAGGGAAAGCATGAGTAAAATCATAGAGAAGTGGTCACCATTGCGAATGAAAACAATGACTCATAGTATGGTGGCCTATGGAGCTACTTTTGAACAGTTATTTTAGGTTGATCTTCTGTGAAGCTGGCCTATTTATGCGTACCTCTACTACCTTATATATTATTAAAACTGGGTATTATTCAAGTGTAGGTAGTAGTAAGCAAAAACACAAATTTTTAATATTTTGAACCACCAAATTGTAGAAGTCAACGTATTTTTTATTGTTTATTCACATGTTCATAGAACGTTATAATGATAAAACATTCACAAAATATGCTGCTATCGCTAAAATAATTACTTATTACGCATTTAACCCACCGACTGCTACTACAAGTGTTCCCTGCGGGATCGCATGTACCCCATACCGAGTGATACCCCAGAGTATAGCTGGGTACTTGAGAACCCGCGGGCTCTGCCGCTCAAATTGAATATTTTATTAATTTAAGGTTCAACAAAAATTGGCTGTTAATTTTAAATTGGTTCGTTCTGGTTATCAACTGCTTGTAAATGTTTTATGAATTTCTTATAACATTTTCTCTAAATACTTTTATATAACACCCGTACATAGCCGCACTTACTAACTGAACAATGATAGAGATGAATTTATAAATAATATATGCTGTAACTATTACAATAAAAGTTTTATTGTGTGTAAACATACAAAACCGCCAAAAAGGTTTCTAACAAAAAATATCCTTTTCAAAGAACCTAATTGTGATCCTGATGTTCACAGGATTATTTATTCTAAATATTAATTGAAACCACAACCTTTAACAAACCATAGGCCGAAGGTCTATCGGCATAGTAGTTCAAATCGATATAATAATATGTGCATAGTATCAAAGTGCTTAATAAAACGTTCTATATCTTTGATATAACTTATGATATTTTAGAAATACGTTTCAGAAATATTTCGACTCGACCTTTGACATGCAAACTGCATGTCCGTCAAAAATCACAGCACAGTTGTGTAGTGCAAGGGGTACGGACATATGGCCGACATTATGGGCGCTTTTATTAACCGTGGCTGTCACTCAATTTGGAGTATTAGCCGTGTAGACGCGCGCGCCGGAGGGTTAAGTAGCTACAGGCTGTTTCTATAATTACATTTGCGAATTTCTAAAACTTGGATTTATTTAATTAGCACATTACATTATACAAAATAGTACTTTAGAGTTACGTTTGCGACAAAACTGTGAATTTGTTTTATTATTGTTTCTTTTACAGTAATCGAATACTTAATGTGTGTGGTACTAAATTATTTTAAACTTTTTTCGTGCTGCTCCGCCCGCTGGTATGTCGGTCATCGTGATAAAAAGTAGCTAATGGCCACGGGCAAAAGCTAATTTTATTTTTAATATTAGTATAGATTATACGCGTAAGTTAAGAAAGCTTTGAATAGAGATGGGACAAATGATTATCATCTAAGATATGAGGTTTTTAGAAATAATATTATACAAAGGAATGCAGGGTAACACAGATAAGGTAAAAGATCTTACACGTGTCGGCACCGAACTATTCACGCTAATGCCCGCTAATCTTACTAACACACCTACAACGCGTTAATTGTGAGCTGATAATGCTTCGTTAGAAACATTAAAGCATTTGACACACTTTAAGAAACATTTTGAAATTTTTACTTAAATCAATTGCAAATAAAAGGGTTTCTTTTTATATGAACCGTATGTTATGTAGCCAAGAACACAACTTCGGGAAGTTGTTTTGTCCAAAAACTAAACTATTTTCTTTTACGATTGATATAAGTGTACCTATTTTAAAGCATCTTTTTCATCAGCCTATCGCAGTGCACCGCTGGACATAGACTTCTCCAATTGAACAACACTTGGTTCGTCGGTTATTTCTATTTTAAAGTAAAAAATATATCATCATCATCATCAACAGCCTTTAACAGTCCACTGCTGGACATAGGCCTCTCCTTGAAAAGGATATATAAATAGATTTTTTTTTTTTAATATTTTTTTTAAATAGAATTTTATAAATAGAATAAATTTTATCTTACTTTTTTTTTATTACTTTACTGTTTCTAAATATTACATGTTAGCAACAAAATTTTAATGAAATATTTCAAACACGATTTATAAACATGTCAATAATCATCATTTTATTAAAACATCCCCTATTTATATCTGTAAGCCGGAATACCGCAGGCGTTTAGCCGCTGACAGTCATTGTGCCGCCCCAACAGTTAGTAATACAGCATTATACTTGCGCGGGAGTCGAACCTCGCCCCGTTTGTTGTACCCAAGAATAATTGAATAAGTTGTGCGTAAAATTCCTTAGTAGAAGTATACCGTTTGTTTTGATTTTGTACGCTACACTTCATTTTAATAAAGTTATTTTGTACTCCATGAATGCGTTTATTTATTGTGACCTAATGGAGCAGGATTTGTGCATTTATTATATGAAATTACTTATTATTATAATACGCTGAATCTAGAACTGATTGATTCTTTTCATTTTTTAAATATAAATTCTCTTTTTTTTTCGAGCTGAAATTTGCTTTTGAAACGATACCCAGGTTTACTTACTTTTTAAATTAAACAAATAAATCAAAGTGAAATTAGCAATAAACAGGGAAACCCCCTTTTTCAACTTGATTTGACATTTCCTTTATATGTTAATCGGCGTAAAAATAAATAAGATTACTAATCAAAAACTCGATTGAATCAAATTAACAATAAACACGCAAGGTGCACATATGGCTCCGCTTCTACACTTCGCCCCAAGACAGAACAGTTTAAACATACTGCAAAACATAAGCAGTGAAAACTTGAAAACATATAGATTTGGCAATTTCTACGTTATATATACTTATTTGTTTACTTTAATTATTATTCGGATGTTTATTTTCTGCAGTCTTTACTGCATTGACGGCATAATGGTTTAAGCGGCCTCCGCGGCGCTTTTTATTCGGTTCCAAAATATGAGGGTTTTTGTGTCCATGAATGGTCCAAAGATCCTTGACGCAGGATTCATACAACAAGGTTTTTTTTCAAGTAAAGAATAGTGGAAATAACTAACTTACTCTTTAAAAAAACAACTTTTACATACTTCTAACTTATCCTTATCCCTATAAACGCCCTGTACAAGACTTAACTGAAAGAACTTACTTTAATTAATACATTGATTTAGATTACTCATAAATTCGGGAACAAACCTATGTAGACAGTTTCAGAATTGTTTATCGAAATTGTTTCCCAGTGACAAGCTAAACAAAGCCATTTTAAAAATTCAACATGATCAAAAAAAATACAAAACCATATCCAGTAATTCAACAGATCCAGAACTGGTTGATTTCTACAATGGCATCACTTTTGGAAGTACCACAAAAAGTGGCGGATATTTTCCTACTCTAAATATACAAAGTCTATGGTAATACTGCTGCACAGCCCTGATTTTTAAATGGTGCTAAACACACTGCCCCAATAAAACAACGATAATTTATTCAATTGTATCACAGTAATCCTACCCGGGATCAGCATCACATGCGAGTAATAAAAATCTGGGCACTCTCTGCCCTCTACAGAGTGATGCAATACTTAGTTAATAAATAATTGTACGTGTACTCTAATAAACAGAATAAAATAATGTTTTTCTCAGTAATTTTTACTTCACTAAATATTATAAAAGTCCTCTGCCGCGTCTGTCTGTCTGTTCGCGATAAACTTAAAAACTACTTCACCGATTTTCATACTGTTTTCAGCAACGAATAGATTGATTCTCAAGGAAGGTTTTATTATATAATGTGGCTTAAAATGTTTTTTTTTTATTTTAAATATTGCATTATAATCATTAATGACAATGTTTCAATTGAGGTCTTATTATGACATCCAAATTATTATATCAAATAATTCACAAATCATAAATGGAACCTCCGCCCTCTTTGAATATCGCTACGAACTGTCGTCACATGTGAAATCCGCCTTTAAACTCGGAGGGGTGCAGACCGAAAACAACACGATTTGTATTTATATCTAAACCGTGCTTTTGTCGTGCGATTAGTAGCGTATTGTTGGGACAAATGGGCGCGCAAGTGTGCGGAGGTACTTATCTGGCTTAGTACTGGGGTTAAATGTTGTTACCAAGGTCTTTGATGTGGGTGTTACAGATGTATTGATTTGATTGTTAAGAATTTATTGATAATAAAAAAAACTATATGAATTGTTTAGAAGACAAGATTGCAATTGAATTGAAATTTAGAGTAAAGCAATGATATCGATGACGTGAAGCCAATCTAGTCAGTCAAAGAATTTTCTAACGAATAACAGTCTGCCCTCTCAGCTGGACAACACGTTATTGTTAAAATAGTGATTATGGTGAGCTCCACTTTTGGTTTCTACTCATGCTTTCCTCCAAAGCGACACGGTGTGCCTCTCTGCGCCTGGAATGGGAAGGTCCTGGAACAGTGTTATTACTGTTTTCCATCACCTAGGGCAACTTGGCTTACCAACGCTTTAGTTATCGAAACACAACGAAATGAGAAATGAAATCGTTTGTTAGTTTATGATTGTTTATTAATTTTCATCACAGCAAATATGAATCAACAAAAACACAACTACACCGAGAGCACATATTCCAATATACGCGCCTGTCACGCACGAACGCGTTCCCGTGCTAATGAGAGATAATCCTGCGGACTGTGCCTTGATTTCCATTGCAATTCCTCCCCTGACCTCCCCATTCCGTCGCCCTCGCTCGTGATGCGCAGTGATTTTGTAAGTCCCCTGTAACGGAGCAGGGGACTGACGAACAAGCATTGTTTTTTTATTGCGCAATTCTCGCGGTGTTACATTTAAATGAATTGAGGGTATGGGTTTCAATTTTAATTACAGTGTAGGGTGTGTTTAGGACAAATCTATTTTTAGAATGCTTTAATAACCTTGAAAATTTGCTGAATAATATTAATATACTAGGATTTATTTCACTCATTACCATAGGAAGTCCTGATATTAGCTTTTACGGATTTTAACTAAGAAATTTTATTACTACATTATTTAATTTAATCAGTTTTATGTTTATATCTATTCATTAAAGTTTCGTACATTAATTTAAATAATGATTACGTAAAACAAAAAAAAACAATACTTAAATTAACCCGTTCCTGATCGCCTCCGTCATGCTAGCAGCATTGCCGCTTTGTATGGCAATGGCAAACCTTTGCACCAGAAACGAAAGTCCCCGTTAAGCTCGAAAGCCTACGACCCAGTTCCCCCACTAAGCTCGAAGTTTCGGCCATGGTCTCCCCATGGTCTCCACCGCCACAGTGACGAAGTGGTAAGCATCTCACTAGGCCGCCATAGAGTGGATCACCATCCTTATTGCCTGTACCTACAACGAGGATGCTGTCCCCTAATCATGGATTCTACTCATTCTTTCAATGTAGACTAACTTCGCTCCGCGATTTATAACAACAACGGTGGGTAACACCGCGGGACTCAGCTAGTTCAAAATAAAAGGAAAATATAACTGATCGTGAGCTAAAACAACAGCTACTTTACGTTAAATCTGTTCTTTATTTTAACATCGCTGAACAAGTCCACTAAGAAGGAAGGGTGTATCTTTTCATAAAGGCAAATTTAAAATTAGAAACTTAATTTTACAAGATGAGACTCGCTTCTTGGACGAGCTAAGGCTTGTAATAAAACGTTGCCATCTTATGCATATACCTACTTTTTCATATACTCTTTTATCCTTATTAAGTTTTCACCAACATAGAGATTGCATAATGTTGTTAATAAAAACACTTTATTATTTATCCTCATATCGATTCGATCTCGATTTTAAGAACTAAAGTAATTGTCATGTCTTTACAAAAAAATAAAAAATTAAGTGTCAGTTTTTAATTTCAAATTCTCGGCTTATTACTACCTGAATATGAAAATATAGATTAACAAAATTTTGACTGCTTGCCTGTCTGTCGTCTGTTTGAACCGGCTAATCTTAGGCGACAGATAGCCGATATATAATGCACAACTTAAATTATTTATTGGTAGACTAATTTCCGCGGCGGTACCCGCTTTTGTTGTTGCGAAGGTACAGCAACTACCGCGAGATTCAGTTAGTTTAATACAAAACGATAGGTCCTACAACGGTGTCATTAGGTCACAATTAAAATTTATAAGCAAACACACGGTACAAACTTATCTGTTGATTTTATCTGCGGACGACCAATGAGCAAACAGAATTTGAATAAAGAACTGGACTAATGGAACGGTCGATGTTTGCCGATGTTTGCCGAGACGCGCGATAACGAATAGATGCGAGTGTAGCATGTAAATACTGGCGCGAGTTGACTCGATAGCGAGTAACGTGTGACCTCGCGAATACACTTGAACACTCATGGGTGGGTCAAAGTGTTAAAAAATGTATTGGTGATTGTTATTTCTGTATGGCTGTAAGTTTTGTCATATACAGCTTAAATTTCACATGCAACACCTTCGAAGAGATCTGTCGATCAGTTAGCAAGGAAAGTTGAACTTCTTTTTACTAACAGCCTACTGTTATATTTTCAAACTTTTTTTCCCCCAAGGTAGTAGAGCCACGCTGATTTCAGCTCAAACTGGCCGTCTTGACCAGAGTGGGACAAGCAAAGAGTTTTCTATCAATCCATCTACACTTCAAGTGTCCATAGATTGCAGTAGTCACACTGCAGTATATACTCCTACTGGACCATCATTTATAGGGAAATGGAATCGAAACTGCAGTTAGTCTCTAAGGCCTAGGCTTATTTAACTGCATTCCTGACCTAGATCAGGAGATACATGACATTCAGTCACCATCTATAGAACATTACTCAGTGATCTCGATTACCTGTGACTGAATATAAAACCCATTTCGAAAACAGTTTATCTTCTACTTCAAATAGAGATTCAATTAATTCCCAAAAAATATAATAAATTAAAACAGTCTTGGACGTGAAGTCAGTATTTAGGGCGGTGACACACCTGTCCAAACATTGCGATGAATAATTAAAAAATTTTCACTGAACCATACATAGTCGCGTGCTGGGCCGTGACATACGAATGACGTGTCAAATGATAACCACGAAACGAAATATGGTATGTGCTACAAAATTTATTGTAGCCTGTTAATTGTTTTACACAAGGGACTAACAATTTTAGAAATTGGTTTAAACAGACGAAATCTAAAAGTGACTATTCATTTAATACGGATTCAGTGCTTTCAGTGGTCGCCACGCCCGCTGTTTTCTATTACGCTGAGTGTTCATCCAACGCCCAACATCGAACTCAACATGGGACGATACTTTGTATGCATAGCAATGCAAATTAGCATGTAGATACTTTGCCTCATGAAGAAGGATATGGGCTTTTTTTCTAAAAAGCGTGTGAAAGTTAGTAATTAATAAATATAATCTATACTAATATTATAAATATGAAGAGTTTGTTGGAACGCACTAATCTCAGTAAGTGCTGGTCCGATTAAAAAAACATTTCAGTGTTAAATAGCCCGGTTGTAAAGGAAGGCTATGTATTATCACGCTACGAACAAAATGAGTATCTATGAAAAATTTAGCAAACTCGGGGGAAAATTATTCCTTTTGAGAGTTATCATTGCGTGAGCTGCGTAAACGTTTAAAGTTTTACTAAAACAATATCGGAACGAAATGTTTCCTAAAAGTTCTAAAAGAAGATCAAGACTGCAATAATATTGGTCTAATATTAACCTTTTCTAACATTGCACGCCATTGCTATGGTAGAATGTTCTCGATCCTTGTAAAAACGTTATCACCTGTTCTGTACTACATTCTTGCAAATTAAAAAAAAAAACGGGCAATAGAAGACGCAGATGAGACTGCGTGGGTCAGCTAGTACTATTATCACAATTAAATAAATACTTCAATGAAACAAATAATCCCTTTAATTTCCCCTTTTCAATTAAGAACGATATGAACTTTTTTTCAGTACACATAAACAAATACAAATTAAGATATAGTGTGTAAATATGTTGGATTTAAAAAGTGTAGTTAGTGAGGGTGGATCCACCGCTTTACCCTAAGGAATAGTATTCAATGTTTACGCCGCATCTCATTAAGATGCCGCCCCTATACGCCCCCACCCTAACTTCTCCGCGAATTTGTTCGACCATAAAAAATAAATAAATCGCTCTACAGCTCTGTTTGATTGTTACGATTTTCACATTGCAACGCAACGCACCTAAACAATGTATAAAGGAATTTGATTTGTGTGTTATCAGTATAAGATTTGGTTTTGATTGGGTGACGGATTTACTGATTCACTGGAGTCTATCAAATATCTATGAAAAGTGTTTAGGAGCAAAATAAACTTGGCGATAAAAAGGTGTATAATAAACACCTTTGAAACGACTGGACCAATTTGATGCAACTTTCACTGGCACATGTGATGACATGAGGAGTAGAAATACTTAGTTTTAGAGAGTGACTAGCTTCGCTCTGCGACGTTATTTACTATTTAAAACAATAACAACAATAACCGCGGGTAACTCAGCTAGTAATAGATAGTATTGAAGTAGCTTTAAAACTAAAGAGATTTTGTGAAAACATAAAATACACACTGTAGAAGTGTAGACTGCGATAATTTGATGATGATGATGAGGCCTAAAAAGAAATACTAGAAAACGTTGGTACCTGGAGGTTATCTATAGCTTTTGTCACAATACAAACTTTCTAAGTTCTATTGTTAAAAATAATAAAGATTAATGTTTGAGCTTTAATAAACGTAGATAACTAAGTATCTAGGATTAATTATGAAGACTAGACCTGTGCCTAGATCTCTCACAGCTGTAACTACGTTTCTTTTTTAAATCTGCAGACTGTTTGTCAAAGCGATCAATTGGAGAGGCTTATAATAACTAACAGTGAACTGCGAATACTGCGATAGATTGATGACAACGATGATTGTCAACGGATATTTCAAAGAAATTTATATTTAATACTCATGTTTTTTGTTAAAAGATTCTCAATTCTAAAGGGTTCAGTCTACCCGTGGCCACGAGACGTATAACCCGTTCGAAACGTCGGAAAGTATAAGGTCAAGTAATCTTTTCAAAATAAATTTATCGCGAATTAGTTCCGTTTACAACAAAAAACATGAGTATCTGTAAAAGTTGCGAAAGTCTAAAAACAATAAATTAAAACAATTATTTTCAAAGCGAACATCGTCGAAGAACATTTTATCTATTCGAATCTTACTTATTACGTTTTATTACATCTAAATAAAGACAATTTGCGACTAATGAGTTTATAGTCTAAAGCTGCTTAAATTGCGAGGACGATGACAGACCAATAAATGAATGCAGTTAAACATTACGTGTGCAACATAAATTAAGGGCAAAACCCGTGTGGCAAATCATAGAGGTTCGATGAATGCACATATAATGCCCCTTAATAAAGATTAACAGTCAGGCTATGTGTAGGATGAGCACATATTTTAAAATATCAGGGATTCTTAAGAAAGAAATTGGAACTGATCATATAAGAGAGGTTGATATAGTTTTATCAATGTCCAAGTATATTTAGTGCTAAATAGATGTTCTAGAAGTGTAATTTTAATTGTACTAAAATAAAAAAACACAATTTCATATCATCATCAGCCTATCGCAGTCCACTGCTGGACATAGGCCTCTCCAAATTTCATAAATTAAATATTATTTTGGAGTTTTCATTTTGAAATATACCTATGTTATACTCTGTCTACGATTGTGATAGTCAACTTAATTATCACGTCGCTTTGTGTAGAAATGGGGTATTCGCAATTTTTTATAAAATATAATTTAATCTTCAATACAATATTATTTATAATACTTTGTGGTCACCCTATTTTATCGCCATTTCCAGTTTGAAAACGATGTAAATCTTTGACAAATGTCAGTACACGTAAAAGCAAAATTTACAATGTAATTTGTAATAGTTCCTTTACAAGAGTCCCGATGTATGTTGCGTTCATTCTGCACACGGTTTAATAGTTGGTATAAATAGCTAGGGTGATTATCACAAAGCAAATTGTGACGTTATTACAATTTAGAATACGTGTGAGTCATTAGTAATTCAATCTAATTGTTTAAAAACACACGTTTTATAAACTTCGTTAACTCACTCAGTAACATGATTATTCGTAAGACCAGTCA
The DNA here is from genome assembly GCA_932526445.1 of Phragmatobia fuliginosa. NCBI lineage: Eukaryota > Metazoa > Arthropoda > Insecta > Lepidoptera > Erebidae > Phragmatobia > Phragmatobia fuliginosa. The sequence goes on along the minus strand of OW052074.1, from coordinate 6,622,289 downwards.
GTATAAAATGCAATATAAAAAATTGCTTTTTCGTTGTACGTACCTTATACACTTTCATATGTATTTAGTAGATCTGTTAATTCGATATTACATACAGACACAATTTAATTTATTTATATAGATGTATAGGTTGTACTCGCACGCTCTATAGTAAAACTCTTTGTTAAAGGTTTTATAATAGTGACATTCATCATCATCACCATCATCAACAGCCTTTACCAGTCCACTGCTGCACATAGGCCTCTCCTTAGAACGGAGGTTATGGCCTACTATACCACGATGGCCAGACGGGTTGGTATAGGGTTGGTTTCAAGTTTTCCTTCTCTTTGCAGTGATGTTGTCTTGCGTAGTTTATCCCTTAGTCGCCTTTTACGATACGATAATGACATTATTTTACTTATAAAATTATTTTACTACTAATATTGTACTGAATATGTACTTTCTCTGTTCTGATTCAATTATTTTTTTCATAAACTATTTTTACCACTACCGCTAATCCAAAATATTTGACGTTCGCATCAATAAAACTTAGAATGAGATAGTTCCCTGATGTTATAAACCAACGAAATTCAACACAACCTCTTACGGAAAATATCGCAGTTAGCAAAATGTCCTGTTTATAATTACGACTCGCTCTCAGCAAATACTTGAAAACTAATTAATTTTTTATTGTCTTATTTGTTAAAGGAGAGGATAATAAAAAGAGTAAATAAATAAATAAATTACGAAAAATAATTTGCCCGAATCTCCACGTTTCAGAGCTTCTTTAGCAAACGACTATGCTGTAATTGTGAAACCAAAATAATCTATAAAAATAAATACAATTGAAGGCTCTGTTTGTAATTTTAAATTAACAGTTTTTTACTAAATTCATGTAAAAGTATATACGCTACTTACAACAACAAAATAACAGACATTTTTTTTATCATTCTGTTTGTACCGGCTAATCTCTGGGATGGGTTTACCGATTTTGACGGGACTTACACTGCCATATAGCTCATGAAATAAGGAGCAACTTTAGACTTTCCTCTCCCCGCGGTATACTCGTGGCTTAAAATAATTTCCGCGGGACTCAGCTAGTATGTTATGAATTAATGATGTTAATATAACGTAAAAAAATAGTTTTGGACTCTGAGACTTACAAGATTCAAATATTTAAGATTCTTATATGTCTGTCTGTATTTAATGAATAATGTAATTTTAGTATAAAGCAAACGAATGAACAATGAACAGTCTTCATTTTTTGTAAAAGTTGTGAATGTACAATTTTAATAACATAAATTAATTTGGAGTGTCTGTTTCTAATAATAGGAATAAACGGTTTTTATATGAAAGTATTTACTGCACTTACATCAAAAAAATATTTTTTTATATTGTTGTCTGTCTGTCTGTCGTATTAGGTAGGATATGTTTATGATTTTATCATAAACATTATTAGGTAGGATATGTTTATGATTTTATCATAAACATATCCTACCTAATACGACAGACAGACAGACAACAATATAAAATGTTATTAAAATTGTACATTCACAACTTTTACAAAAAATGAAGACTGTTCATTGTTCATTCGTTTGCTTTATACTAAAATTACATTATTCATTAAATAACATTAATTTATCGTTCCACTGCTCTTATTTACGAAACATTATGCCGGAAAAGCAAACTTTAAATTAAATACAATTAAATTGCATAAATACGACGAATTTTATATTTGTTCAGATGTCTACGTTCTGTTGTCAATGTATAAATTTTAAAATATTCTAGATATAGGTAGTTGGGGTATTATTAGTATCTCAAATAATATCTTCAGAACTTTTTAATACCTATAGATTGTCAAGACGCCATTTTGGTATGCAACTGACAGATTAAAACCATGTATAAAATACAGAGATCGCTTTTTGTTTTTTCGGAACACAGTCCCCATTTTAACTCCAGCACATTTTTTTTTTCATTAAATTCATTACGATGATGACTTGAAGACTAGAAGACTTTACAATTGAAGACGTTAATTACTTGACATTGGCAAAAATAGGTGATATTACTCGGTTGATTGACATCTCATCAAAAGAAGAAGAAGACACAGTACAAGACTGCTAAAAGCTTAGCTTGTGTAAAGCTAACATTACACTTATATTTATAAAACTTACTTGTATTTTATGGTAACAAAGCCACGCTGATTTCGACACGATTGGGCCGGCTCGACCGGGGCAGTATTACCCTTACACAGAAGACAAACCTAAAAATGACAGCATTCATGCTGTCATATTTCGTTGGTCAGTGTGAGACCGGAGGCCTAATTATTTTGCATAATTCTCCTGCAGAAAGACACAGAAACATCTCACTAGGCCGCCGTAGTGTGGGTCACCATGCTACGCTATTTAAGAAAAAAAAAATGTCAAAATGGACGTGATCAATTGGTATTACACAGCTTTTAAATGTCCAACGTTACAAGCAGGTTGCCTATGCTATGTTACAGATTGATTAATTCAGTTGCACTGTTCTACATCTATTTTTGTTAGCCTCGTTGTGTCTCCAAAGGTAACGTTTCTAAGAACGACCTTTATTATGCTTTTCTGTTGCATTAACACTTACGAAGGTATTAAAAAAGTTATTTATCAGGTCATTATTTATCAATCGAGTGCAATACCGTTGAACTAACATGAAAATAAGCTCCATTACTTCCCACCCAATTCGTCATACATAATCAAATATAAGTGTTATATGATTACAAGGCGGTGTCTGTGGTGTGGCGATAGCAGAGCAATGTCGTGCCAGCAAGCTTGCCCGCCGGATTAGAACCCCAGACCCCGAGAACCGAACTTTCCAAAAGCGTGACTCCCCTAAGATATCAGAACATCTTTAATTTATAAACTGTTAAGTGTTTATTATACTTATATATAGTTACTAGCTGAAGCCCGCGGCTCCACTCGCGTCCATTTCATCATTCTTCTAGACCTAAAGCTACTTCCTTACTAATATTATAAACGCGAAAGTTTGTGACTACGTATGTATGTTTGTTGCTCTTTCACACAAAAAGTACTGAACGGATTTAGAGGAAACTTTACAGTAATATAGCTTATATATAAGAATAACACATAGGCTATTACTATATTTTACTGCATTATCAGAGATACACGCAATACATATTTCGAGACTTAGAACCCTAAAAAGACAACTAAAAATAATGTAAATGATAAAAACAATCAAGTGTTCGAGACTAAACTCAAGGATGGAAGTGGTTATCAACTGCAAACCCTCGCTGCTCTGATTTGATAGTTTCACACCAAAGTAAGTGACAGGCCGATGACATGAAGTGTTTCAATGTAACACGACTAACAATGTAACGTATTTTTGGTCCTGGCGGTGAAAAGGATCAGAATGAAGGAAATTATATACAGGTTGATGTACAAAAATCTGCAATCGATTAAAAATTATGATTGATTCCATAATATATTAAAACTATTATTGAAATCGATCGATTAGATTTTTTAGAAACTCTTTTAGTTTAATTTTTTGATGAGGCTAACTGTCGTGATAGTAATGTTTCTTCATTGTTTAAAAAAGTATTCCCGCTGATATGTGTTTTATTTTATTATTAAAGAACATTAAACACTACATATTATATAATATCCTCCGCCGGGTCTAACTGTCTGTCTGTTCGCGATAAGCCCAAAAACCTCTGCACTGATTTAAATTATAGTACGCAGTTAGTATAAAGCCTAAGAAAGGACATAGGCTACCGCAGCCGCCATGGCTACCGCGATAACCAACGTAGATGCGGGCGGAGCCGCAGGTGAAAGCTAGTATTACTTAAAAGATTAGATTTTGTTATTAAATGTGGTTATTCAGTAACTATTAAAATGATTTTTAAACAATGGTATTTTAAAAGTAAAGGAAACAATAGTTTCTTTTTACTTTTTCAATACCTATTTCAAAATTTAAACACCCCCAATATCATTAACATATTCCTTTTAATATCGGAACGCGTTGCCTGCGCACGCGCCTGTGTTTGCGTCACGTGTCGCCACGCGGCGCCTCGAGGGCTCCACCAACACTAATTTCTACTAACCCCTGTAATGAGGGTGGATGTCCCATTATTGAATATCCTTTGCTCATTTCGCATGGTTATGGTGTTGGAACTAGTTTAATAAGTCGTCGTATTGTAGTGATTGTTCTATTGTAGACTGAGTGTTATATAGGAAATGATTGTGAACATAATTTGATCAATTATTTGATTTGTTGTTGTATAACTTCTGCGTATCAAAATTTTTATATGTAAAATAATTGATACACCTACCTAATTGCTAGTTTTTGTTTTGGGAACCTTTAAAGAAATAATTAGTTCTTCACTGTCGTCATCATCAGCCCATCACAGTCCACTGCTGGACATAGGCCTCTCTCAGTGCACACATCTTTGATCTATTTTGATCTACTCGCATCCAGCTCCTGCTAGCCATTCTGCCCAAATCGTCACTCCACCTGGCCTGTGGGCGTCCTATACTACGTTAAAGAATGACAAGAATTCGTTATTAAAAGAAGATTGAAAAATAGGAGTAGGAGTACAGATAATTTGGAACAATCAAAAATATTTTTAGCAATTGAAATATTCTTTTTTTTACGTTTTACAACAACAGTTACTACACAATATCTACGACTTTCGCAACAATTCGAAATTATATATTCATTCAGTTCTAAAGTCTTGCAAATTCAATCAAACGAGAGTGTTACGTAGTTATATTGGGTTTTCAAATTTGTTTTCCAAAAATCGTCACTGCAAGAGAAAAACATCCAAAATCCCCTAACATTTGAATCGTAGAAAACTATCGGGCCGTTCTTCATCCCTGATTGATACGGGCAGCAACAATGCATGTTTACTTTCAATTACACACCCCGCGCCTCGTCAACCATCCAATACACCAAAACAAGGATATAGAGACAGGGAATGACCACTATGTAACAATATAGTTGTGACCGTGAAAAATAAGAACTTCTATATTTTATTCTACATATTCATAAAATTATGAATAAAATATCAGTTATATTTTAAAATTTAAATAAAGATTGCATTCGTTGGTCTAGAACTCTAGAGGTTAGCAGTCACATCTGACTGCTAATCAAAGTTGGGTTTTACTTGCAGAAAATTCTTATAGCAGCCCGGAGTATGGAAGTTTGGCGGTGATTCACGCCCGTGCCTCAAAGAGCACCTTAAGTCGTCGGTCCCGGTTGTCATGAACATCTATGGCAATCGTTATTGGGAAGTTAGTGCCCTCAAATACACTCAACTAGTTCGACCTTCGAATTTCAGTTTAGGGTTGCAGAGGTCCGATGCCAGTCGCTCCGTGGAAATACTGTAAAACCGGTTAAACTAGTAGTCGACACCAAATAATATTGGGAATAAAGGCTAGGAAGAAGAAGAGGTAACAAGTGTGAATATGGTCTGATAAGTTTTCGATCCAAAGATGAAAAACGGCATTGTCTTTTATTTCTTTATATAGTCTCTTTGAACTATACACACTTATCCCAGCACTGCACAATGCAAATATGCACATATTTATTCACGCCGAGGTCGAAAACTTCTCAGGCCATCTAGCGTACCTATAGATTTTTTATTGTTATATGGTCGCCATGTTTTTAAAAGCTATTGATTTCGAAGCAAAAAGTAGACGACAACCACTTTACATTCTTCTTTAATTAAAACATTACTCTTGAAAATATTAAGCTGGAGCTATTTTACTAAAAGTTTTATTTTAAACTATATCTGTAACACGACATGTTTGAAGTCATATTTGGAATTCGTACCTATATCTGTGGTAAGTCAAACAACAAGGTGGACGCCAATCACGCAGCTGACTGATTGTCGAATATCTACCTATGGGGCCTTCACATGTCTACCTTCAAATACCTACGCAATACATTTTCACTAAACTAGTTGGTTTTTTGGCATAAGTTTGTGATTATGATCAAACGCTATCAAGAGACCCTAGATTCCTTCAAATAATTTAAACAACTTTTTGTAGTAGATAACAGAAACAGTTTCTACTACCCACAGATAGTAGTGTGGCGACTTCCACATTCAGCGCAAGCAAAAACATACAACAGCGCCATCTACCGAAGGAACATTGAACTACGGAGAAAACACGTAACGATCTATACGGAGTAACTACTAATCCTGCATCGCGAAAGTGACATTCTCGCGCCGATTAGCATATATAAAATATCCCAACATCAACTGTTGGGCAGTGGCCCACCAGGCATGATCACCTCGCCTGGTCGGAGGATCCTCCCTTTGTGTTGGAGGAACACGGTTCCCGTTCCTCTACAGTGGTGACCCCGACGTGATTGGAAGCAGCCTTCAAGAAAGCAGATCAGCAGCGCCATCTTGTTCACTCCCACAGCGATGTCTCAGCCAGCCAGCAACCTCGGCCTCAACAGGGACACCACACGCTGGACGCGACCGCTCCAGCCTGGTAGCCCCTACGGCCTCAACAGCGTCTAGGCACAGCACACTGCACCTACGGTCCACGTAAGAAGAGCATCTCTCTCCCGTCTATGCAGCAGCCAGCCACTACGCAGCAACCGCCCCGACTCACTGGGGACTTCACCGCAGCACCGCGCACCGCAAGCGATTCCGACTCACTGGGATCAGCGGACTTCAGCCCCGACTCACTGGGACTAGCGGCATACAGTTCCGACTCACTGGAACAGCGGCACTCAGTTCCGACTCACTGGAACTGCTCACTCCTGGCACTGGCAAGCTCCACAATAGAGCACAGACAGCTGTCTCATTATATCGACCTCCGGTCTTGGAGGGGAGTGATGTGGCGACTTCCACATTCAGCGCAAGCAAAAACATACAACAGCGCCATCTACCGAAGGAACATTGAACTACGGAGAAAACACGTAACGATCTATACGGAGTAACTACTAATCCTGCATCGCGAAAGTGACATTCTCGCGCCGATTAGCATATATAAAATATCCCAACATCAACTGTTGGGCAGTGGCCCACCAGGCATGATCACCTCGCCTGGTCGGAGGATCCTCCCTTTGTGTTGGAGGAACACGGTTCCCGTTCCTCCACAGTAGGAATTTTGTTATATCTTCAACTTACCACATGTACTCGTATATTATTCACTAGATAATATGCAAAAATGTAAAATATTAAAAGTTAGAACGATTGGCCGAAATAGACAATTTGTTTTAACGAGTTGGACATAATTCTATTTGATTTATTTTCGCGGCTCGCTCGGGGCTGAACTGCCCAACTATTTTAATATTACATTACAACTAGGAACTCACTCTAATAGCTTTGAATGTAACGTTTTTATTATAGTTAGCTCTCCGCACACGATTTGACTTTTGTGTTTGAACGTTTCAATTTAGTTATACGCCATTGTTTCGAATGCTGAAATATTGAATGTGTAGACTATGTTTTATTAGAGTATTTATTGAACACGAACTGCATATTATATTTGTCTTTCATAACTGATATTTATTGTCAGTAATATTTGAAGTATTCGACAAGCGAAGTCGTCATAATGCAAATATGCACTATGTAAAATGAAACTTTTAGGGCATGACAATTGTTAAAAAATTAAAAGTTCCTTTTTTGTGGTTATTGTTTATAGATATCTTTTGCTAATCAATGAAAAGTTTTACCTACTATGCTTGTTATTATAGTATAAAAGTGCTGTAAACAAAACTAAATATGCCGCCTCAGTACAGGGTCCGCTTCGGTAACCCCATCATATCGCAAGCTCGGCTTATTTGAAACACAAATATTTGGACTCCATGAAACTTTTCCACCGTCTACGGGCGTTTATTAATATTTTATTATTTTGTCTTGTTACTCCGTTTCGGAAACTCTCAACTTCCCTTGTTACAAACTCTCTCTCTAAAGCGATTATATTTTAAATTATTTTAATTAAAACACTGTGTAAACCTGAGCACGGTACTGCTTTTGGTATTAAATGAAATATTGTATTCAAAAGTACGTATTACGTGTTATGGACTGTGCCCTGTTGTTTATCCCTCACAAATTTCAGAAAAGTTAGTAAGTTTAGCTCCCACTTGATATTTAAAACGATTTTTTGAGGGACATCGAGAAAGAGAGTCGTATAATATTTAAAATGTCTGACTTATATTTTTGTGCCTTTTAAAACACATCCGTTTCATTATATGAACATTAAATTTTTAAATAAAAAAAATTGGTAGGTATGAAAATTATGAATAAATATTTTTAAATATCTAAACTTTTTTCAAAACTTATTCAAAAGAATAGGTGTGTGATGTCTAGGTATCCAAATGAAAATAGATGTATACATGCATTGTATCTTTCCTCTATCTTTATTCAACCACCGCCACTGCCTAAAGACTTTAAGGACTCAAACAGGCAAGGAAACTCAAATATTTAGGTTTGTATAATGTAGGTATATTTCCAAACATTATCGACTTATCGCAACTTCGGAACAAATTTCTTCCGTTTTTATTTCACGTCGTGTTCCGTTAAGTGTTAGCGAGTCGGTTTACAGAGTCGATTAAAAATATTGTTTACAAGCAGCCGGTGTTGCCACACGGAAAATATCGTAAATATTTATTTCCTAAACTCGCTTGTTCCGTAATTCTACGACAGTGTTGAGGAAAATTGTGCAAGTTTCACCTGAAAGAGTTGATATTTGCAGGTGCAAATGTATGTAAGTTTGTTACATATAATTCATATTATAATACTGTTTTATTTTCTTTGCGCTGTTCTCTTTGACGTAAAAGATTAAGTAAGGGATAAATATTAGAGCCGCTAATTTCAGCACGAACGAGCCTGCTTGATATGGACGGTACTACTCTCTTACAGGAAACCATTCTAAAATGATAACATGCATGCTGTTGTATTTTGTTGGCGATGATACAAAGAGTACAGTAAAATATAAAAATAAATTTATATTTTAATGGAGAGTAATCATGGTTTTTTAAATAACTTACTTATATAGCGTTGATCAGCGTAATTCGCGAGATTGTCAACAAAACATTTTTGTAGCCTCATTTCTCCTACCTTTAATCTGGTTAAAGAACTTTATTTTGAAATTTGAAACAATTGAAATTAACAATAAATCCTAACAGTTTCCATGAATAACATGATCTAAAATAAATTTGTCACACTATGTTCGCAATTGTCGGCGTCAGCTGTATAAATAAAACCTGTATTAAAGTGTAAACCTTGAACCCAAACCTAATAATTTTCTAAAAGCCTTACTACAGTGTAAACTCTTTGTAACAACGGACCGAACATTTTTTATTATTATAGATTCGGGACACACCGGACGTAACACGAACTGCAAGAAAAACCAAATTGTGCTCATTTCTACGTTATAGAGAGTTATTATAATGACGTTATAAAGAGTTTATACTGTATTTAAAGTACGAAGTAATAGTTGACGCAAACGACTATACCCGAAATAACAAAAGTGGTTCCCAACAAATAGCTACACCTGCAATTAACTGTGTTTTCATTGTTCCACCATTAGTCAAACTATCAATCAATATCGCTTTAAATACCTACACTATATGGGATCATTTTGAATTCATATTCAAATGACTAACGTTCAAGCTTGGTCAAGCTATTACTATAAAGCCTTCTAACAGTTTGTTATTAGTCTTAAAGAAAATGTTAGCTTTATGCACGTATATCCATTTTCTATCCATAAACTTAAACTGACTCGGTTACGATTTCTCGACTAAACCATTGCACTTATTTTAATTTAATTATTTATAAGCTTTGAGGTGACTTTTTCTGTCCGTTTATCTGTTACGCTGTCAAAGTTCAACTGCTAAATCGATTAGGTTGATTTCATTACAGGTAGATTGGACCTTGGAAAAAAACAAGCTACTTTTTATTACGATAACCGACATAAACGCGGGCGGAACCTAATCACAAAAGCTTGTATGAATATAAATTTTGGCTTATTCCATGAACACGAATATTTCTTGAATATTCTCTGAAGCAATTTAATTAATTAAGGAGCAAGAAAGTTTCGTCGGCCTTCGGAAAACGTTAATCTTGCTAGCAGTGGAAAATTCACAAAAACTTTAAGCTTCGCACAGCGAGGCCTCGCTACTCGCAGTAGTTTGAGTTACAAACTTGTAATAGGTTTAAACTTTGAATATTTAAATTGTCTACAATGAAATTTTGAAATCACAATCAGTCCACCGGTTATGACTGTTTGTGTTCCTTTTGTTTTAATTGAACGGCTACGGATGTTTACACAGCGAACGCTGAAATATCTAATCGCGATATTAATTTTGTTGAGTTCCTTCCGTTAAATTGTAATACGCCTTAAATACAATTAGCAATTATTTTTAATAATATAGACTACGATGCTTTTCTCTTTTCATTCACACTTTTCTTTATGTTGTGTAACGTTTAAGAATGTAATATGTTACATACAAACTATTAAATTCAGAAACTCATAATATTCACAACATAAACTATACAAAATTCATATGAATATGTATTACAACATCAAAAATAAGCTGGTCTATTTGTCTGTATGTCTGTTACGCGTTCACAGCTAAACCGCAGCACCGAATTAAATGAAATTTTGCATCGAGAAACTTTGATATTTTCATCTTTCCTACCGAGATAAAAAATTGGCAAGAAAATCACTATGTACATTAGATAGAACACCGGATTAGTAGCTACCTATGCCATTCTACGTATAGAATTGAAAAAAATATCCCAAATAAGTAAATTCTTTTTTTCCGATCTGTGAATTTCGAATTCGATTTGTATTGTATTGTTATTTTAGTAATAATTTAGTCAAACAGAGATCACAACTTTTTTCCCTTTATCCTTATGCCTAGCAAAGTAAACTTTATTTCCTAACAATACGGAATTAAAATACACTTTCGACTATATATTGTATTTATTAATTTGCCACAAGCTGTCAGATTCCGCGCCATTTTCAAGGGCTCTTCATACTCAATGCTGCCCACACGTGACATGGCAAAGACATCGAGTGATTCGGCCAAGTATTTTTGTATCTATATTTTTATAGGATTCTGTTCCTGGCAGCTTTTGAAGGGTGTTGTTGCGTTTGATGTCGTATTTCATGAATACAAAATAATGTTTACAAAATGAATAAATAAACGGTACAAACCTAAAAGTCCCGTGATTTTTTTCAATTTTGTAATGCTTTTAATGAGATGAGGAATCACTCGATGCTTGTTGCTGGCAAGTTGCAATGTTATAGAAATTTAATTTTCCCGAATACTTTTCACGTCTTGCTACAATCATTTACTGAAATACCTACCTAAATTTTAAGACATTGAAGTGATTTTTCTGAATTCTTTATATAAACACCCAAATATTCACTAATTATTGATTGACGGTCTAAAAGACTGTGATGAATGAATCTAGTTTTGTAATCTAGTTTTTTAGTTGTTTATACTAATTTATTTCTACTTAAACCAACTAAATTGTGATGAATTCATAAAGATTACTAGTTAATTTTTTAAGACCAAACCCACATCGTCGTCGTTCTAGTACTCGCTAGGAATGGTTATTATTTTTAAACCAGCTGCCCGCCCCGGCTTTGCACGGGTAGATGTAGGTATTTAAAACGTTTGAAATAACTAATACCTTAAGGCTGATCTGTATCCGCCTAAACGCTACTAACTGCAATGTTTCACCGTTAGAACCAAGGACATTAACATTTCCTTAGTATATTATACATATTATATTATACATAGACGTATATATATAAATGTATGTACATATATCGACATATAACTCCATATATTATCGATATCAAATCGACATTACAGTCACATTAGTGGTATGTTAGGTGAGATGGAATCATATATTGTTTTAGGCGTGTAATATGTATTAAATCTTTAGGATACCGCACAGTTACGTAATGATAGCACGGTCTAATCCCCATATAAATCATGGGCTTGCAAATTTATGAGCCCTCTGAGCACATAGGTACATATTATACGTACATTATCACATGTCGTATGCGCTTAAAAACACAACGCCCTTTGATATATCGTCTGCGATAACACGAATTGCGCGCCTAGTATTTATAGGCTTTATTTCAATGCTGTCTGTACTATGATGATAAATTAAAAAGAAAACAAACGTCTACAATGAAGTCCATTTTCAAATTTGAAATCCTATTGTGTTCTAAACACGTGGCGATGTTGTCATATCTCCAAACTTTTTTCGATTCCTACCGGCCAAGACATGTGTTATTATTATTCTGTGCTTCATTCACCTTTCTTTGTATGGACAAAGACCGGTCCACGGAACTATGGCCCTCGTATAATGTGTGACATTATGTTCAAAGAATAAAAGAACTGAGAATGTTGGAAGAAATATGTTACGCGTTTATTCAATGTGTATTTCGGATGTAAAACAAACTGACATCGAATGTAAATACTATTGTCAAGTGTTGTCATATGAAAAAATACGTTCATAATGGTTATCTAATGGCCTTTTTGATGAATAGATGTTTTGTCGGGCAAATAATTCCGAGGATTGCGTGATCGTTATATCCTACAGTTTTGGTGCTTTGTTTTGTGTTTTTAAACGTTCGTGAACCTACAAATATTAGAATTATTAAAGTTCCGCAGAGTATACAGTCCGAATTAAACTTCTTTGTATATAGTGAAGAATATATGAAATAAACCGTTTGGCCATCGATTTTATATCTAGGCCTACCAAAGTGACTCTACTCTGCCTGATGGAATGCATAAATCCTGGGAGTGCCATCATTCTCTCTATGAATAAAGACAATGCAGCAAGGTAGCCTACACTATGGTGACCTAGTGAGATATAGAGACCAACATCATTGGGCCTACGGTCTCACACTCACCAACGAAATACGACAGCACGGATGACGTCATTTTTAGATTGGTATTCTGTGTGAGGGTAATACTTCCCTGGTCGCGGCCTTTCATTCGTTCTGAAATCAGCGTGGCTCTATTACCTTGAATTTGATGACGAAGTAAAATTCAAACTCGACAGTATTAATTTTATTCCATTTTTGGTAGTCACTTAAGTGACTAAGTACAAAGCTTTTTATATTAGCCTCATACGGTATTCAGCCTTGCATACTTTTACATTAAGATAATGTTTATTTAAAAAACTGGGGAAATTTCCTTCCTTTATTTTGAAATAACATGTGTATGTCGTAAAATTATCGAACTCAAACTGTGTACGAATTGTTACAACAACATATTTTTAATAATTAAACACGTATTAATTAAATCATTTTTAAAGATTTCAACCGAAATCTATTCTAATGTCCTGGTATCACCAACAAAGATACACATTCAACAGGAACCGATTCACTATAAACACTGCATTTCAAGTAGGCTTAATACATGCAGCACAAAACAAAACAAAAAAACAGCTTCTGTTTGAACGATAGTTTTCATCTGATTGTGTATTTTATCGTTGTGCATATTCAACATGGTGTCTCTGTGTCCGTTTATCCACGGTAGCACAAATACGTCACGGTCCTTTCAACGACCAACTTATTCCAGCATTCAAATAACGGAACATACATTTCGAAATTGTATCATAATTCAATATTTTTAAAGTACATTTTAGAGTAATCGTTGGATCGTATCGTAACGTTATCCTTGGAAGACGGATCTGGAGGTTTCGTTGCCCAATATGAACCCTGCGCGTGAGTGGAAACCGTTCTATTGTTTTCCTAAGCACTTATGCTAAAATACTTTGTCTTGTACGATATATTTTTTAGAAAAACCCGCTGACTAAGATAGCTCTTGAATTTGAAATTTCTAAGAACACGTAATTAAATAACCTTGTAATGATGACTAAGAAGACGTGGATAATTTTATTGTTCTACGATTCTTCGAACCAATGAGAGTGTTTTGTCCACAGCTGTATTTTGAAACTAACATATAAAACTAAAGAAAAATACTGAGCATAACCTTATGGAGAAATAATAGATTGCAATGCAGTATCTTACTATATTAAGCTTTCATAAATTTAAAATGGTTATTTCATAAATTGTTGAACAAACTGACAATCGATATTGAATACTTATTTATAAATATTAACAATTTCAGCATAGAAATTATACAATACGCGCCTCTTTACTTCAAAAAGAAGCCCTAATAAGCGGAACGCAAGTATACACAAGTGTCCTAACTTGTACAAATGTACCTGTTACAGGACGTAGAAAATCCAACTTCCTGCAATATATCCGACAAAAGGGATCATGAATTCGCCACGCCCAAATCAAAATATATTATCATCGATTTTAAAAATTGAGAAAAAAAATCGCGTCGGCGTTCGCACAATCAATCAAGCGATAAGCCAATAAACCTCAACGATGCGCTTTTGAATCGCGAATTCGATTTTTGAATCTGACCATTGTTGCGTATGGCCGGCGGCATGTTCCTTGCACAATAAAAGAGCGGCCGGAAGCGTACGCTAGTGTCTCCTTCTGAATGGGAATGTTCATTCAGGAAATGTTTGTATGTGGATCCGTCAGTCATGTACAGCCAGCAAAGGAATTCAATAATTGATCAACTTTGTTTTGCACGTTGAATATTGGCTTATTTTTCTTCTTTGAATATTGAAATTAATCTTTATTGAAACGAATCATAGTTGCATTTAAGTAGTTATTAAACCTAGTGACTTATTGAGAGAATGTGAAGGGTACAACGTTTAAAATTTTTGTATGTTAAGATATTTACTTTTATAAAATTGACAATGATTTGTCTAACCATACCCATATGATTATAAAACTATCTATCAACAGAAGAAAATATAGAATAACAATACAACGCCCCCTATTGTTGAACGAGCTCACATTGTATCATCGCGCCGTGTTCTAATAAAAAATAACGTCCGGGGTTGCCTCAGCAATAAAATTAAGCACCATAAAAGGTGGAAATTAATAATGAAATATGTATTACATCGGTATAATGTTGTTAGGGGTTCTGTTGTATGAATGGCTTTTGTGACACCGTTTGACTTGTTACTTTTGTGTGGAATTGTCCGTGAAATCGGTCGAGATTTATTTAACGGTGGGAATCGTGCCTTCTCACTAAATGTTCGATGATTTTACTAATTACCTGGGATGTCATTTATGTTATTCGATTGTGATAGATTCGATTTATACACTGTGAAAATAGGTTTATGTTATCTAAAGGTTGGTATTACGAATCAGGAGTTATGAGACAATAGACACTTGCGTAGGTTGAAAATGGGTAGTAACTACGCCCCCAAGACCTGGTCAAAATGCGTTAAAGGGATACTGTTTTGTTTACACTGATGATTAACATAAAAGTAATTTTACGTTACTTACTTCATATATAAGGAAAGTAGCAATATTACTACCAGAGGAATCTGGTGAGTGACGTCTGCCTGTTGCCGTCCATTACTGAATGGAGTCCTCCTCCTCTAAAGAGTGTCAACCATAACGTCGGCCCTCTCCCGATCCCGCTCGCGCGGTCTCCTTCTAGATCATAATGTTTATATAGAAGGTGACCATGGCTGCTTGTTCTTCGCAACATCGATACGATAAATGCGGTGACAGTTTTCGTTCAAACCAGAATTTAATGCTCAGACTCCTATACAGGGCGGTCCTTTAGCGTGACAATTTTTTCTCGTAATCTAGTTCGAACTATGTCTTCCTCCTGACTCTCTTCACTCATGTTGCTTAATTAATAATTTTAAAAAAGAAAGAATCGCATTGCTATTAACACTTTTATTATTTTTCTTCGTAATTCTTTATTTCATTTGGACAACTGCGAATGTATAGAAAGTTACTTTCTCCGCACAGTCATCCTAACGTCAATTTGTTAATGAATTTTGATCCTTATACTTCTAATTATAGAGTGTATGATATGTTTGGTTTGAAGAGATTGAATTGAACGACGATTTCTTTGCATCGCCGATGTAAGATTCATAGCCGGTTCCCACTAATTAATGTTAATCAAATAATATCGCCTCTTGGGACTATATTTTTTATGTAGTTGCTGATGAGAAATTTGCCTTTGTAGGTTGTATGGAGAAAATAAATCACGCGAATTTTGCTACCAATAAATATTGCCTTAGAATGAAAAGTTAGACACGTTGTGACTACGTAATCTTGCCGTCGGATGTTTTCAAGCCACCACAAGGCTTAGAACTAAGCTTCACGACTGTTATCTTATGATAGCAACCGGAACCAATTGCTTTACGTGACATCGAGTCATGGAAACGCTCATGACATATCATGCCAGAAACGGTCCCCCATCTAGATAATGACCGCACCCTCATTGCTCGTTGATTATTTTCAACCACCTAAAGCTACTTGACTTTGAGCGCTTCTCTTGAGAGAAGACAAGAGGCCAGAAGTGGGACGATATGGGTTGTTGATGATAGTTTGACAAGTTAGGGACCATCCCACCGGGGTTTGCGGCGGATGTCGGAATCGAGCCGACTAAAACCACACGGTGAGCCACTCTGCGCCTGAAATAGAAGGGGCCCAGGGACACTCACACTCCAGTTATTACGTAATCTGGACCCAAAAAGTTAGGTACCTACTGTAACCGCTGATCTGTTTTGGTAAATAGCTTATTTTAATTTAGTTCATTCATTTAGCGGATTGATACTTTTTTACAAGAGGATCTTCACTTGTTCTGCATCCTACTGGTTTTATGAATCCGTATTTTTAAAAATTTTATACTTGCACAGCGTTAATAAACCAAGTATTTATGTAATATGACGTCACGTAAAAATGACACATGTTCTGTGACTTATTCATATCATCATCATCATCATATAATCATCAGGTGATCCAATCAGGTGCGCACGCAGGAAACCACGTTATCAGGTATTAATTTATGTTCTCAACTAAGACCCTATCAAAGCGAAAGAGAATTTACACCGTCAGGCATCAAGATAATTAGTGTCAGGCCTTATCATTTTGTGGAAATTTCCCTTACTAATTTACCTAATCACTCATTTACTGGTGTCTGTCAGATAAGTTCAAAGATCTGTTGAGTGCAAATAAAGTTTGAGGACATGATATCTTTATAACGATAATAAAAAACGGTTGAGAGTAAATGTTGTGCATGCACAGAAAATGGTTCTGTAATTATTTAAAATAGTCATATTAATAATACAGCATACATACATACATACACAACATACATAATGATCTTTAGTGAGGTAACAAGAAGCTTGTGTGATAGTTAGACAATACCATGACGAGAAGGAAATAAAATTAAAACCAACTTGTAAAATATTATTTAGAAAACAAAAAAATTATAAGTCGATTGACTTTTAAAGAGTCGAAAGTATCTAGAAATTTTGTTTGTGTGAATCAAATTTCTTAAAAAACAAGCGAATGTGTTTGAAGAAATATACATAACTTTATTAATTAACACTGAAATTTGTAACATAACACATTAAAAATATACGAACATATAAAGCACAATTTGTACATTAAAAGCAACTTGAATACAAACAGTAATCATTTCAATGACCGTGATAGGGATTCCAAGTACCTACAATGTTACAGTTTTCAAAAACTTGTGCACAACCTAAGTCCTATCGTCATTAATACGACATTGTCGACTTGTAGGTTGTACATTACCTCTACAAATAAAAGGTTTAGTTTACATATTTAAGCCTACTAAAGTGACTCTACTTTACCTGATGAAAGCATGAGTAGAATCCAAGAGTTGGGGCCACCATCCTCATTGTAAGATTAGGCAATGCAGCATGGTGACCCATACCATGGCGGGCATGGCGGCCTGGTCAGTTGTTTCCAGCATTCTTGCGGCCTCCGGAGACCGAGAGAATGATGCAGAATGATTGGGCCTTCGGTCTCATACTCACTAATGAAATACGACAGCAAGAACGCAGTCATTATGGTGTGCGGGAAGTAGTACTGCCGCGGTCGAGCCGGTCCATTTGTTTTGAAATGAGTTGAAATCAGCATGGCTCTACTACCTCATCATCATCATCATCATCATCAACAGCCTTTATCAGTCATCTGCTGGACGTAGGCCTCTCCTTGAAAAGGAGGTATTGGCCTACTATACCACGCTGGCCAGACGGGTTGGTATAGGGTTGGTTTCAAGTTTTCTTCTCTTTGCATTGATGTTGTCTTGCGTAGTTTATCCCTTAGTCGCCTTTTACGACACCCGCGGGATGAATAGGGGTGGTGACACTCTGTATTCTTAACTCTACTAGGCTCTACTACCTACTAAAAGCAAATTGTTAAAAGACTTGCTAAGTTGAACCTTCACATGTTCAATTATTTCTCGTTGGGCGAAAGCAAGATGAGAAAAACAGAATCCAAATGCCTAAGGCTTACCCGGATGCTATGCGTAACAAATGTCTATTGTACCGTATTCAGAACATGCTTCCGATAGTTATCCGTTCGAACTACTTAATCTGTAATTGTGCAAATAAAACCTTTTATTTTGCCCTGAGGAAGTCATCGAATCACACAATATGATGTATCAAACAAATGAAGTGAAAAAAAAAAACCAAAGTAATGTAAAGTTTATCCCGAAACGGCCAGCATTATTCAGTTTCTCAAATATTTACAGTAATTTATCGGACATATTCCAAAAAAAAAAGAACGGCACAAAACAATGTTGTAATAACGAGACATTTACACGATTCAAATATTTACACCAATAAACGAGAGTACAATGTTTACAGTTAAAATAAGTTCTAAGTCTCAAGACAAATTAATTTATAATGTTGCCAGAATTGAGCACAGATAAATAGAGCCAATACAGTAACAGTATGACAATATTAGTTAATGTAAATGTTTACTATATTAAGTATTTGCGGTGCCATTTTCGTACAAACATTTACCAACAACTTGTTTGACATACAACTTATAAACAGGAAGTAAACATTTTTTTAGTCTATGTTTATTATAGTGACGTCACTTCCGATTCAAAGTCCGTCAAAGAATATTGAATTCACCTTCTGAGTGTTGTAAACTTATGTTCTATTTATGTTAAAACTGAAACGAATAAAAATGAATATTGGTTGTCAATAAAAAAAGAGCATCTAAAATAGTACATCTAGGTAGGTACATATAATTAGAACTTACTACTTATTAATATTACGGTAAAAATTATTATGGTGAAATTTAAAAACAATCTTGCTTGATGAAACATGAACATCCAAACAAGAACAATTGTAACTGTCAACTTATCAACACGTAGCTCAGTGGAACTTTCAAAAAATATATCACGCTCTTTCTCTAGAACATGCTAAATGGACATTGAGTTACTAAATGAACAGAAGATTTTGTTATTATGACTCATTCGAAAGGCCATAAAGCACTCTTAAATAATTCTATAAATTCGACACTGCAATCATGAAGGAAATAAAACTAAAATGACGAAAGAGTATGAAATACCTATAATCCTATTTTATAATCGTTATGTTTAGTACAACCATTTACATACATATTTAAATTTGTTCACACACCACACCAAACTACGTTTCTGTATGCATAATATATATTTATTTACTTTTCTGTGATTTTCCATAGACTTTTGTCCATGGCTAGCACAAGATGGCCGCGCGCGGCAGTTCTAACGATTTCAGCAAACATAATTATTGGAAGTCGCACGTCCATTCTGCTATTTGATCTTGCTTATTGGCCAACACGACTCTCGGCTACAGTTTTCATATTGTCATACCTATTTAGTACAAAACGAATTGATCCTCAATGTTTTTCGATACTTAGTACTTACATACAGTGCTGTTCATATTTATACAATGATTTATCTTTATTTTAAGAGACTTTTAGTTGTAATACAATAATATAGGCTCCTATTTGACATTGGTACGCTAGCTTATGTAATCTGAATGTAATTCAATAAGTTAATATTTATTGAAAAATTGTACACATACTTGATCGTGACGGTGAACGTCTTCGTAGAAGAGTTTAGTGTTTGTCAATTTGGTACAACGCCAAATGCTTTCTCTATGGCTTGTTTCAAACGTACCACAATCACACCACGACGCAGCGACAAGATGTGGTCGCGATTTGGTAGTATGAAACACGTGGTCCATAAACTTCGGCAAAATATGGTACGTGTAAATTGCATAATTAATTGTATAGGAAATATGCACCCGACCACGTGTTGTCATTGTGGTGTGGTTGTGGTTGTCGCGTGGTTGTGATACGTCTGAAAAGGCCCTAAGACTTTCGAGTCGATGTGATATAAACTCACACTAGGGGAACGTCCATTAAATTACGTCATATTTTTTTGTATTTTTAACCCCTCCCTCCCTTTGGTGATACGTGTAGAGATTTAGGACTAAGCCCACCTAAAATCTTATAATTTTTTTCTATCTACAAAGAATCTTAAAATTTGACCTGGTAACGGTGAATCAAGGACGTTACGCGGTTTTTCGGTTTAGAAACAACGCGTTTAACAAAAAAAATACATGTGATATCTGATACTACACCCCCTTCCTCCCGTGTGATTCGTGAGTGATTATTATTATTTTACCAGACCACCTCCCCTCCCACCTTTCGAGCCGAGAGTTTCGAGAGTATAGTATTCCAAATTTAAGAAATCAATCCACAAAGTTGAGTGACAACTGTTTATATCATATAAGTCAAACAGGATATATTGTAGGTAGCAGTAAATTAACACGGACGCACGACATTTGACTACAAACGCTATCAATTACACATATATCGCTAAACAAATACGCGTTAGTGTTATACGAATCTGTACACTATAATTGTTAGTGCAAACAATTTTAGTTGCGTTTTTGGACTGTGCCTTGTTTGAAACGTGTCGAGAAACAG
The DNA here is from genome assembly GCA_932526445.1 of Phragmatobia fuliginosa. Taxonomy (NCBI): domain Eukaryota; kingdom Metazoa; phylum Arthropoda; class Insecta; order Lepidoptera; family Erebidae; genus Phragmatobia; species Phragmatobia fuliginosa. Next base: position 6,601,464 of record OW052074.1, on the reverse strand, counting down.
TGACTAGAACAACAAATTGGATAGAATGAGACCTGGTTTTTACCAGGTCTCATTCCATCCAATTTTGCGACTCCCGCTCTGACTTATGTAACGGAGAAAGAACACCCAGACTTTTATTATAATAACAGTTTATGAATCCAGTGCATTACAGAATGTTGACCCATGTGGAGAGCAAATCCACAATTCTGAAGGACAGTAGAAGTTGCCGAAGTAACCAAGCGGTCACCACGCCATCTGTATTTGTACACGCCATCGGTAACCAATATTTAAATTTAAAATAATATGTTAGAGAGCTTAGATGACTTATTAACAACAGATAATCAGGTAGTTTGTTGTTCTAAATGGTATTTCTTAAACCAAAAATTGGTTAGTCGGTAATTCAGTAATACAACGTCACGCACCGAATGTATTGAAGGTCTGAGAACGTTTTTAACATTTCCACCCGTTTAACATGTGCGGTCACTTCTCAGAACTCTACTCTCCCGAGTGCTAAACGAAGCATCAGACGCGAAAGGGCACGGGAGGGTTACATTACAATGTAGCCGATAATTTGTGCAGTCTGGACCTGCCGCTTATTTTATTAACACTATATGAGTCGTACCGTGTGTGGAGCGGGCATCGGCGTAACATAATATATAGATGTATTTTAATGTCTAACGGCCTTTGTAGCATTTTTTGACTAAAACTTCCGCACGATACTATTTTTGCGCATGTAAATGTATATTTGATTTGTATGTTGCCATATGTACCTACTCGTATATGAAGCTGCCTGTATGTGCATCTTAATATCCTCATATTTACAATAAAACCAATTTAATAAACGCTCCCCGCTGTCAAAACATAAGCCCAAATGGGCACATGCATTACACTGTTATGACACGAATGTATGTACGTGTGTGTGAAATTTTGTTTTTTTTTATTCCTAGTGATAGGCGATTGTTTTTGTATGTCAGTTTAAACTGCGTATGTGAGAACATTCCCCTCCAGTCCGAGGTTCTGTGTTGTTCTATATTTAAAATGAGTTCCCAGATTTTTTTAAATATACTCATAACAAACGATATTCATTTATTTAATGTAACACGCAGATATGTGTAAAAATATGCCTTCCCGTAGTAGTACATCAAACACAAACAATAAATTGCGAGACCGTAAGGCAAACCTCCGATTGCTTTTTAAAACCTTGTTTAAAACACGCTGCAAGAGAACATGCAAAGACAAAAACAATGCTAGATACACACGCAGTTGAAAACATGGTATGACGTGAATGGTACGTGTGTTTCAGCAAACATACCAGACCTAATGCACACGAACAAAACCCGGACAAAAGGACGGACAAAAACGTTCAATGAACTTCACTCGACAATGTCATGAAAGCATCGCTAGTAACGATGTACTATGTGAATTAATAATGCTTTCCAAATCAAATAACTCTACATATTTCAAAAAGAAGATAATTTATTCTGTTTTGAAAAAGTAGTGCATTAATATTACTTAAAATAAAACCTGTATCGCATCACCAGTGCCTTTATATCCTCAAAGAAATACAAATCTTTAATTTATCACCTTTTCTTTTTTACTTTTCACACAGGAGAGGTTTAGGGCCATACGATCCCAAGCTGACCACCCGATTGCGGATGGGGGACTGGAAAGACAACGTTGTGGTTGTGTCGTTGGATGTTTTTAAGCCGCCCGAAGGCCTCCAACTGATCTTCACGGTTATTATCCTATGATAACAACCCGGACAGATTGCTTACCGTGACCTCCGAATGACGGTGACGCTCATAGTATCCTGCCACTAACAGTCACCCATTCGTTTCGTACTCGATGATTTTTTCTAATGACATAGGGTAACGGGCAAGTTTTGTAGATACTACCGCATGGTTTCTTTATAATGCGATAATTTAATAAATTTGCTAATTATTTATTATAAATTTCGTATTTTATGAATCCTGTTTAATTTCTGAACATATGCAGGTGTATAAGATAACAGTAGCTTACGAGTCGTGACAATGATATTTTATTTTCGTAGATTGAACAAAAGTGACAAAAAGTCAGCTTGTCAAGTAACCTGTCCCAATATGTCAACTGACAAACTCACTAAACAATAGAATATCGTTAGCGGTTTGCTGGAAGCAGTTCAGTTAACATGTTGTTTAAGTACCTGTAAAGAATTAGCACCTATTTTCTTGTGCGCTGTTTTTGTTTTTTTACTCTTTCAGAGATAATTGACATAAAAACAACCAAGACGCTTCACTATACTATACTATACTAATTTTTATAATAGTACTAGCTAAATCAAAATATATTTTACTCTTCATCACCATCATCATCAGCCTATTGCAGTCCACTGCTAGACATAGATCTCTCCCTGTGCACGCCATTTGAACGATCCACTTCTAAACTGCCAGCCATCTTTCGCAACTCGTCACTCCATCTACCCTATAGGCGTTAGACACTACTTTTGCTTTGACGGTTTGACGACTATGTATGTATGTCTAATCTTATTGCAGGAATGTCATCCTGCGACGTACAGGATTTCCTTTTAGAAATGAAAGTCCAAGCTTTGGGTATGAAACCAAAAATAATACAAAAGTTGAGATATCAACTCCTCCGCTTTTAACCACATCCAGAGTCTGAATGCTTCATTATCAAAACCTTAAACCAGTAGAGAACAAACACATGTACGTCACACAAATGTACACAGACACACAGATTATCAGTTTCAGAGACAAATTACACAAGTGCTTGTTGTAAGTGAACCGAAAGTGCTACATATATAAATATTATGTTTATATATTGATAGAGTTGAGCGTTTGTCAAACAGCGCAGTGTACGGTGCCAATATTAACTCTAGTTATCGTCCGCGGGTGAACCCCACTGAAGGTTACGGTCAAGGTCAAATGGTTTACATTTACACTGTCAATATTTTGATATGTTTTCTACGAGTTGACGCCTTCTAATAACTTGTTTAATGTGTAAACTGGGACGTGCAATTGTATTTTAGGGTTAGTTAACGATTACGAGTTTACCTTTGTGTGTTGAAGATGGAAGGGTTTTGCTTCCCTCAAATAAGGTTCATGATTCTGCCCATATTTGGTTGTTGAATTGGGCAGTAGTTACACTTTCATACAAGATGTCCTGGTTAAATTTGGCATCGACAAAAGGACATCTAATTAATGTTTTCAATCTCAAGTAAACCGAGTTTCCAGGTATAGACTTTGGCGGTGACCACAGATCATAGAAATACATGGCGGTGACTTTGTGTCAGTTTAAAGATCGATCCTTTCCTCGATGGGGATATTTAGCCGAATTTTCGGGTTTTTCACCTAATAGGACCCCGCTCTTACCAAAGAAATTTATAGAATATGTATCTAATGTTGCTAACATTCTCGACAATACTCTATAAATAATATTTAAAATACACGTGTCGTACGTGCTAAAAAAAGTAAAATAAAAAAGTACCTACCTTTGTAACTCCAAAACTCCCACGAATCTACTAAAAACATAAGCAAAGACAACAAAATTAAAATCCTAATACGGCCAATAGACATTATCACTAGGTATATTTAATTTATCAAGGCAAACTCCTTGGATTACATTGGCTGTGTTACCAAATATTTTCCGTGCAAGCGTAGTGTATGCCGTGTACATATTGTGAGTGTGTTGTTGTGTGTGTACATATTTAGCTGGGCCCAATACGCCCCTTGGCCTTATGATGGTGAAAACTATGTTTGTAGTTTTTGAGTAATCGTTTTAATGTACTGATGACAAAAGTTGTTAAAGAAAGAGTATCCCAATGATAATGAAATTTTGTGTACATTTTGGGTTTTGAATATTTATCAGTGAACTTTATGGACAAAAAGACCTTGGTTTTGAGTCAGTCTGTCCATACAACTGGCATACCAGCCCAGCCATCGTCTCACCTAACAGGTATTACGCAGGATAAACGAACCACGATACTACCATTTTTTCGGATCAGATTCATGACATTTACGATGCGGCGACTTGGCTATGCGCTGCACAATCAGTACCCTTCGACTCAAGGTACCCACTGAACCGGCTTACCGGGTCTTTACGCTGGTGGCATATTAAATAGGCCACATTTGCGGTAAAACTCTCACCCTCTCCTCCACTCTCATTATAATAATTCTCTAAACTCCACCACTGTTAATTTACTGAAGCCTCACACAACCAATCCGAATATTGCCAGGCCTATACGATCTTCAATCCTTCAAGAACAGAACATACTTCTACCTCAAAAGCTAGAAACGGGCTTGTGACTCCTGGACGATGGTAGTCACTCTCTATTAGGTGACACATCTGCTTGTTTGTAACCTAAATCTTAACATCAAAAAACACAGGGGTCATTGCTGAATCGATTAGTTGTCAATATACAGTGGTAGCAATTATACTTCTCCAACACTCGACCTGTTGCGTGTTTACCAACCTTTCTTTTTATTTATATTTAAGCCAACCAGAGTGACTCTACTCCGACTGATAAAAAGCAGTAGTAGAATCTAAGTCACAGTCATCATCAACAGCCTTTAACAGTCCACTGCTGGACATAGGCCTCTCCTTGAAAAGGATGTATTGGCCTACTATACCACGCTGGCCAGACGGGTTGGTATAGGGTTGGTTTCAAGTTTTCCTTCTCTTTGCAGTGATGTTGTCACAGTACTCATTGCGAATGCAGACCATTGTCTGCATTCGCATTGTCTGCATTCTCAATAGGCCGCCATATTGTTGGTCACTTCATTAAGTGACCAACAATATGGCGGCCTATTGAGATGTTTCTGCATCACGAATGCTGTCATTTTCGGTTGGTCTTCTATGTAAGGTTAGTACAGTCCCGGTCGAACCGACCCGTTAATGCTGAAAACAGCATGGCTCGACTATGTTAAATAAAAACGTATTTGTAGGTTAAAAAACATTATAAGAATTCTATTTTAGTTTATTTACGTCATGTACTAAGCAATTATACGTTTTCATAATATGACTGTATGATCTTGTTAAACAAGAAGTAACATTTCGCTGACAACAATAAATTTAACAAAGTTAAGATAGATAACGGAATGGAACAATAGGAAAACACATACACATGTTTGTCATAAAACAAATTTGTTTTAGTATGTACATTTAACAATAAATATATAAGTTGATATGTTAACAGATGATATTGAGGAGCTACTGTTCCTGTGTACAGTCCTCACAAATGATGTAAATCTATGCAAATAAATAAAATTGAAGTTACTGTATCTAATATCAAAGGATCAGTCTTTTACTAAATGCATGAGTGTTTGCGGTACTCTCTGTCTGTTTGTTCCGGCTAATCTGTGGAACGGCTGGACCGATTTTGACAGTACTTTCACTGGCAGAAAGCTGATGGCACAAGGACAAGTAACTTAGGCTATTTTTTTTTAGGATTGGATTTACTTGGATTTACAACAATAGCCGCCATGGGACTCAGCAAGTAGTATATAAATTACTTTGGTGGTATCGGTGTAATGGTAAGCTGTTACCGATAAATATATAAATAACCTCGGACAACGAATTAGTATAGCTAATCAAAGGGGAACGCTGCCAGTATCTTCGGAACCTTGCTTAAAGGGACTCCATAAAATAATATATTTTAGTTATTATATTATAATTTTATTATATGCTGCTTATTTTGTTCCTTTAGTCGCCTCTTACGACACCCATAGAATGAATAGGGGTGGTGATACTTTGTATTCTTATTTCGTCACCACACGGTCAAGATAAATCAGCTTACATCACTGCCAAGAAAAGGTAAACTTGAAACAAACCCTTTACCAACCCGTCTGGCCAGCGTCGTATAGTAGGCCAAAACCTCCTTTCTAAGGAGAGGCCTATGTCCAGCAGTGGACTGTTAAAGGCTGTTGATGATTGATGATGATTATAATTTTTAGTTTTTAGGTTCATTGTTCATGTGTATTAAATTTAATAAATATGTAATAAAAATAAAAATGTATATGTAATAAATATGTATTAAATTTAGTCATTAACTTGGTGAAAATAATATCCAAGTCTTTTTAGTCAAGGTAGTAAATTACCTCAACGTAGTTACTCCAGGTTTACTTTTACATTTTAATTTTATCATTAACTGTGCAGGATGTCGATGTTCAGTTTTGGATTGAGCTCATTACAATTTATTTAAGAAACCAATGTCAAATCTCAATAAATTACTGTTAATATCCCGGTTGACATAGAATGTAGGTATAGGTAATTCTGTTAAAACTTTTTACGCAGTCAAGTTCCAGTTGTTAGGGTTCAGGTCATCATTTCCGTCCGTCCGTCTTCGACTTACCCTCCAAACGGTTGGTGCTAGAAAGATAAAACTTTGGATGGATATGTGTTTCTATCACGTTGACAATAAAAGTGTTGCAATAAAGTTATGAATCATATTTTTATTTCGTGTGTCGTATCGTTAGATAGGTCCTTTAAGAACATAGAGAGATTACGTTAGAGACGTTTTTTTACTTAGGTATCCATTTGCGAGTTATTTAACTTTTTTGTAAATGTAAAAACAGGGCCTCCCCACGTTGGCGTTGATTAAATATAGAAGGTAATCTTCTATCAAATAAGTATGGTTTAGTCGAATTATGCTTCGTCTTCGTGTTTTTCTGTCAAGTAATTCTTTAGGATCTATGAAGTAAATTAAGTACTGATGTTGACAGATCCATCACTTTTATTTACCAAAGGAGAGAAGTGAATCAATCATCAATGTAGCTTTCTTATATACTACATTAAATTTTTCTTGAATTCTAATACATCAACTCCGTAAGAAAATGTTAAATGTTTAAGTATTATTTTGAAATCAGGTTTTTATTTACAAGTGTTAGTGCAAAGAAAATCAGATAATTTTTGGACGCAATATTACCTATTTTTATAAACACCGAATCATTAAGTAACTAATTAAAATTCATGTTCCTACCCAACAAACGTATTTGTTTTCAATCGTTACGCCTACTAACTTCTCACCTAACGAAATCACAGCGACCCTAAGCTAACACGAAGCTTAAACAAATAATAAAAATACGCAAATTAAATATTCCCCGTGGCCTCATTAATATTCTAGAAGTAAAGGTCTTCGTGAAACAGGTCTCCAGAAAACAAACTCTTGCGCAGCGACGCGCGCCGGCGCTCTGCAAACAATATGGCCGCGATAAAGCGACGCCATCTTGCTTTTATCGAGGTTACACACACTGGAAATTTAAAATTATTATTTTATTACTACCGTTTATAGTTTTAAACGTGCTTAGTTGGTTTTATTGTAGGTTCTCGGTTTTATACTGCATCATAATGTTAAATATGTACCTACTAATTATGGGTCTCTCAGATGTAATCATAAAAGCCTAAACTATGTATTATGAAAACCAAGCAACAAGTATTATTACATTATGTAGACTCTATGATTTGGTAAATTAAATGGTGTAAATAAAAAAGTTTTAAAACATTAATGTCGTTTCAGAGTTGACATCTACTTTTATTTCAAAATAGTTCAAAAAGGAAAGAGAAACTCAGTTTAAATAACTGTTTTAGAATAATCGTTAAAATATACTGATACCGTAAACATCAATTATATTTGTGGAATTAGACAAAATGTACACAAAGGTTTAACATTAAAGCTGTTTTGGTCTACATGTAAAAAAGACAAATTTACGCAGTAATAATAATAAGACAGTTATTCTTATTCTTAATCTTAAAAGACAACTCCCGCATTAGGAATATAAATTCCTGTGTCGCGGGGGACTTACAAACATACATGAAACGGACACAAAGAACACCCAGACTCAGAACAACAAATTGTGAATCACACAAAGTGTTGTCCTACGTGGGATTTGAACCCACGACACTTGGCGTAGTAGGAAGCGGCCACTTAGCCACTAGGCCAACCGTGCAGTCATTGTAATTTGTAATTAGAATGTTCTGCTACTACTCTCTAAACCAGGGTAGCCCGAACAAATACTTACAATGTCTAACTAGTACAACAGTCAATAAACCTACGTATTATAATTTATACGTGTTCAAAACAATAAAACCTATCCTTAATAATGATGTATACATTACTACACCACACCTTCTAGGTATCAGGAACAGCTATTATGTCGTCACACCCACACCGTGATTAGAAAGAGGTATAAACCATAAAATTTAACTTATGGCATTGAGACTTTTTAAGAATGTTCTTTATAAGCCAATGTTGAATTTGAAACTAGAATAAACTATCTACATGTATAATGTAATATGCTACCTACTATAAGCATTTAAGGAAAACAAATAAGTATGAATACAATTTAGACTGCAATTTTTACAAATAAATATGTTTTTAATATATTTAGGCCTGGCAAAGTGACTCTACTCTGCCTGATGGAAAGCATGAGTAGAATCCAGGAGTTGGGGTTACGATCCTCATTGTGAGGGTAGGCAATGCAGCATGGTGACCAATACCATGGCGGTCTGGTCAGTTGTTTCTGCATCGTTCTCTCGGCCTCCGGAGGCATAACATTGTAGGCAATTTGAGTACAAACAGTAATCCTTTCAATGACCGTGATAATAGAGGGATTCCAATTACCTACAATGTCAAAATTTTCAAAAACTAGTGCACACTTATGACGCCATTGCCAACTTGCAAGTTGTACAGTAGTTCTATAAATCACAGGTTTTTTAAATCTTTTTAAGCCTACCAAAGTGACTCTACTCTGCCTGATGGAAAGCATGAGTAGAATCCAGGAGTTGGGGTTACGATCCTCATTGTGAGGGTAGGCAATGCAGTATGTTGACTCATACCATGGCGGCCTAGTCAGTTATTTCTGAATCAGTCTCGCGGCAGGATGCAGAATGATTGGGTATCCGGTCTCACACTCGCCAACGAAATACGAGAGCAACAATGCTAACATTATTAGGATGGTCTTCTGTGTGAGGCCAGTACTGCCCCGGTCGAGCCGGCCCATTCGTGCTGAAATCAGCTTGGCTCTACTACTTACAGTGTAATATGCAACATTTTCCATAAAACACACAACTACAGATCTTTGCAAATAAATGTAAGACATCTTAATCTAAGGGAATAACGCATCAGAAATGCATTGTGCGTCACTTTTGTTACACAAATAGATATAATTAACATTCAACAAGATAAAACTGTTGTGTTTAGTAGAAAAACAGGCTAATCCCCAGGCGGGGTGAGACAGAGAACAAATTTGCTGTGCTAACAATCAACCGGCACCTAACATCGGTACGTATGAATAAGGGTGAGTTCACGCCTCACGAACCACTTACATTCATTAAAAAAGTATCAATATCTTACATTTAAACACCTCTTTACTTGTCATGTTTTTTATTAATCGATCATGAAAAAGAATCTTTCGTCATCTGTCAAGTTTTCTTACAATGATGATAGTTATTATCAGTAAATTATTATTGAATATCATATCAGGATAAATAAGCTTATGTTACGTTGATATCAAAATTTATTGACCCATATGAACGTTTCAAAGTTCTACCAGTGAAACATACAATTTTTTTTTACTTATAGTATTCGTTGTACAATTTCTGTAAAACTATTTACACTTGGAACATAGAATTTGATATTGTTAGCGCAAATGTTTATAAAAATAAAATAACTACGCGTTCAAATTTTGCATAAATGTTCTCAGTACTCCAAACGGTGTAGGATAGGAATTTATCCAAAGAGAAACTATTCCAAACCGATGACTGAATTGATTGATTTTTTTTTTTAATAAAGTCAGCTGCGCACAAAAGGCCACAAACGAAGACAAACAAGAAACTTTTAACGTATATGTGAACACCCCCTAACAGAGTCACCGCTTACATTGCAAATATTTCAACAAAGATACAGGGGGCGCTCAACTCCGACTGAAACTATTCCGTGCACACACGACTTATACATGCAACTGCGCCATGCTAATACACTGTTTTCAGAGAGATTATGATTGAAACTACTTTTAAGAATTGATATTACTCACTAAGATGATAACATAAGCCAATGACGAAACTTTGAATAGCGGGAATGAGGAAGAGATTCTGTTTAAAGGACGTCAAATCTAGAGATCCATCTTGAGTCCATTGTCGTCCGTAGGCGATCAGGTACAATCAGGTGTTTCGTCTTCGCGCTTGAGTTCCATACCATGAAACACAATTAGAAACGCGTTTTTTTAAACTAGATTCAATTTTGTGCACCGTAAATACCGTAATGGGTCATTACTTTCGATTCGATATTCTATAGATTAGAATCGATTCGAGATCGGATTGCACTAATTCGATTCGAGAGATATACTGAATCGGATTGGGTCGTAATACCTCTAAACACAATTATAAAAGTCGTAAAATATTATATTTTACGAAATATGTTTAATGTGTTAACATGCGAACTAAGGTTTTGGGGTCTTTGAATTTGATGTTCAGCAAAATATGTAAAAATGGTTAAATAATTCTCAAAACTATCGTTAAGCTAAAATTTGGTAACAATATGTTTTATCAACAACCCATTACATCCCAAGTTTGGGCTCGGGTGTACTCTCCGTAGAGGGTTGGGGCCTTACGTCCTCACGCTGGCTGAGTGAGGGTTGAGGACTGGCTAGACACACTATAGCTACGTAATCTTACAGTTGCATGTTTGTAATCCGCCATCCTCCAACTAAGCTTCACGATTGTTATATTATGATAACAACCGGGACCGACTGCTTAACGTGACCTCCGAATCACGGACACGCTCATAACATTATGCCATAAACGGTTACCCATCTAGGTACTAACGGTACGACGTACTGACGGAAACAATCACCCAGTTTAAGCAACGACCTTCGGTGATTGTTTCCTATCACCTAAAGCCACTTACTTGCCTATGACCGCTGCAACAATATGTTTATTTTTGTTAAACTCTAACTGATACTAGTGTTACTTCATCATCATCATCATCAACAGCCTTTAACAGTCCACTGCTGGACATAGGCCTCTCCTTTGAAAGGAGGTTTGGGCCTACTATACCACGCGGGCCCGACGGGTTGGTAAAGGGTTTATTTCAAGTTTTCCTTCTCTTGGCAGTGATGAAAGCTACTTGTTTTGTTTCTTTAGTCGCCTCTTAAGATACCCAAAGAATGAATAAGGGTGGTGACACTTTGTACTCTTAATCCGTCACCACGCGGATATACAAATAGTGTTAGTTAAGACTTATTAATAAAATCTCAAACTGTATCGATAGTTTATCAATTCCAGCCTCTAAAACGATGTCTGCTAAACCTAGAACTTGTAAGAACTACATCCAAAAATTATATTCCACTTATCATGAAAAATACAATAACAAAAATTCATCTGCCTCACAATAGCATTAATTACAACAGTAATTGTTTGCACATGTGTCATTAAGTATGTACATACGGATGAAATATTGTAATTAAATGTACATATCTTCTATTTGCATACATGTGTTACAAGAGAATTGTGGAAATACCTATAGATGAAAAAAATTGGGCCACGCGACGCATTCTAGACAGGCAGTAGGCCGACTTGATTGGGTGGTGCTACCCATTCACAGAAAACTAACCTAAAGAAACTTATTTTTTGTAATTGTAATATTCCATTCGGTTTCAAGTAAAGTGCACTAACTTTGCAGGTACTAATAACATATCATCAATGTATCAATCAATGCCACGTTATCTGGCATTGACAATTGACATTACTTATTGTTATAAGCCTCAAAAATTATATATTCTGTTATTGCCTTGTACTGTGTTTGAAAAATCGCATTCTAATCTGTATGCTGTGTTTATCAAATAAAGTTCTTGATTATTATTATTACTTATTAACATTTGATCAGATGACTGTATGACAGAATACCTTTTATTACTAGATAGATAGATAGAAAATCACACCGCATTCTAAAATCAAATCAAATTCAAAGTGTACAAAGTTATGAATGTCGTCACGTAACGAAGAGTTTAAAAATGTTAATTTCCTTGAATAGGACTTCCTGTACCAGTATATACTTTATCATTTCTATACGGGTATATAACATCGCACCCCATGGGATTGCACATGCGCACTACAGACCGAAGATCGCAGTGTAATCGCGTCGAGCGTGGTTTTCAAATATTAGTGTTTGGCAAAGAAATCAAGCCGCGACCGGCGTTTGTCCGTCTGTTTGTTCGACACGACCCCAATCAAGTTGGTTAACTTTTTACTATATTATCCACTTGACGGTTTCTCATATTTGGACAAAACATTTAGTCTAAATACACTTAGGGTTTTGATCCCTAAAGAGGTAGAGAGAGGTGTATTAAAAGACCTAAATACACAAATATGTTTTATATCAGATATCTGCTACAGTTTCATAATAATATTACATGTTATTAGTTACTTACTCTATGAAGCATACGAAATATACAAAAATTAGCTACATTTATTCTTTCATTACACAACTTATCGTTGAAAAATCGAATAGCTAATTCCCAAAAGCCTATAATTCAAAGATCAAGAGAAAAAGAAAACAATCAAATTACTGTAATTAAAAAGTATTTGAGTCAATTTAATAAAATTCAAACAACGAACATCGAGGGTTTCTTCCGTCTTCCGGCCGGGGCTTCGATTAATCCGTTTGGGGGCAAGTTAAAAATCGTTTAAACGCTACCTGGGCGAACCAACCAATTGAATTATTAATGCAGCCTCTACAAACGGCGCGGGTACATATTTACTCGTCACGTAAATAGATGCGCACACACCCAACACGCGTTTTCTGTGTAGTATATGTAAAGATTATAGACAAATAGATGTTTATTTATTTAAAATGCGCTAAATAGAAGCGTAATAGTAGAACTGAAGAAACCTGGTGGCTTTGACTTAAGTACTACTACAAGGGTACCTTACATTATCTTATACTTACTTGTAGTAGACATAAACTTGTATGTATTATAAAAACTTATGTTGCCAATATTGATACTTAGATTCAAACACATAGTGTTTTATTAAAATGAAAACGAAAGTTAAATGATAAATAAATATTGCGGACATCTTACACACAACATCATCTAGTTCCAAACTAAGCTGAGCTTTTACTATGGGTGCTAGACAAGTGATATAAACACATATATACTTTTTTTTGTAAATACATACATATTATGCATAGAAAGCACCCAAACTCCGAAACAAATATTTGCAGATCATACAAACATTTGGTCCGACCAATAGCAAAATCGAACCTGATCAATAGCAAAAATGTAGAACTGCTATTTATACCTGTCCAAAAGGGAGCAATTCTGTAGTACTAGTATTATATTTTAACACACTATTCAGTTGTAATTAATTGACACCTTCATGTCAGCAAGATACTTAAAATCTACCAGCACGGTCCGACTTTACCCAAATGATAAAATTTCTAGACATTTCTTAATCAAGTACTCGTTTTCAATGAAGAAAATAAATGAGAAGTTTGCAAGTTGATAATTTTAATTCAAGTTTTCCTTGAAAAATCACCTTTCAACTCCGTGTCTAAGATTGTTTTTTAAATACTGGGGTCAATAGCAGAAGAAAACCATGAGGACTCCACTTTCTGGTATTTTTTGGCTAATCTCATTCAGGGAATTGATATTTTATTTTGATTGATTTTTTGTAATAGTTGTGTTTGTAGTATACAACGAAGGACATTCTTAATTACTTTAACTAAATATTGATTTAACCTAAGAACGACGGTGAATTTATTCTTCATTATGTAGTTATTCCCACTTTGAGATCATAACTCAAACACAAATAATCATAACATTTTACCATATACTGTGACCGAGTTCTTGTACACAATACGTACGTAAAAGGCTGTAGTTTTCCCGGTTGCGCGCGCTTATTTCACGTGTGTGGGTGACTATGCAATTGTGTGCGTGGGGTTGGCCTTTTGCAATGGGGGGAGGGCGAAGAGAGGGACCGAGGAGTGCGGGAGGAGGCCATACCTTACTAGGAACCGTGGAGTCGCTCTCTCTCGTATTTGCCGACTTGTGCAATTAACAGGTCTTTATGAATATTCAACAAGAGTCGAGATGCGAGTTTTTATATTAATTGATGTGTAACTTACAGGAAATAAGGCTTTTAGGGGCCATTTTTGTGTTTGCTGTGCGTTTGGAGTAACCAAATTTCACTGTAAATTAAAGTTTTCTTTTATCCAGATGGACTTTAAGGACAAAATATTGTTTGCTTTTAATTGAAGTTACATCACATCGATACTGCCATGTCAGTTAATACTGTAACTGTAGTTCATATGAATGTAGTACTATAATAATTTTATCTAAAATTATCCTACATACTCAAATAAACTTTACATTTACACAATGACATAGAATAACTAAACACTAAGATTTTGGACAATTATCAAAGGAAATAAAACAAAAACGGTTAAAATTACAATTCATAAAAAGTACCGCAAAAGAGCTCGTTACCATAATCCATTTTTCCGATAAGAAAATGGTACATTATGTATGATTTGTACAACCAAATACACATACCGATGCTCTACGCATCTCTCGGAAAACTGCGTTAGAAAGAGACCGCAATGCGTTCGAAGAGAAAGCAACAAATTGGGGATGAGTCCACGATGTCTAGATTTAACAAATCGTAAGTACACACCCGATGACTTAACGAATCTATACTTTATATCTGTAAGCTAAAGTTTGTATTGGTTTGGAGTATTTCTATAAGCATTGTGCGTGTATTAAGGCAGAAGAGTACGGACAACAAATATTGATTCGGCTGAGGGTGTGAGCGGGTGTAAGGGAGAAATCTCGAGAGGGGGGGTGGGGGGCTAGGCGCACATAATTTGGACTAATTCCCTGTATATTGACACAGGCTTGTCTGTTCGGGCTGCGGCCGATCAACTCGTCTTTTACGCGACTTGAAAATTTGACAACTTATTGAGTTTGAGGACCTCCTAACAGTGTATCTAATGTAAAAGATCACAGTATGTTTAGCAAATACTAAGGGTGCAAATAAGACATCGAACCTCATAATGATAAACAGATACTGGGGGTGTCTGTAAATCCAAATTATCGTCTGAAATCTATATAGTGAAAAAAAATGTAAAAAAAAACCTAACAGAACACTTTCTGTTAGGTCTTTGTTTAACCAATTTTTACACATTTTTGGATTAGGTTACCTGAAACTGAAAAAAGAAGAGATTATTCTTTCATTCTAGGCGTCTTTTCATTGTTTACATAATTGACGCACGGTTGGCCTAGTGGTATATAATCGGTCGCCACAACCGGAAAACAGTGTGATTCACAAATTGTTGTGCTGAGTCTGGATGCTCTTTGTGTCCATTTGTTGTATGTTTGTAAAGCCTCCCGCGACACAGGAATGTGTTCCTGAAGAGGGAGTTGTCTTTTTAAATCTGGTGATGAATTTGTGGTTACATTACTAAAATCAATGCAAAAATTACGAAATAACGAATCGAAATACCTCATCATTGTCTTAGTCATAGGTCATCATCATCATCAGCTTGTTGTAGTCCACTGCTGGACATAGGCCTCTCCCAAAGCCTAAAGTTGTACCTACAACCTCGAACTTCACTCCTAATCCCCTAATCTGTTATAGGATCGTCGTAATCTGGATAATATATGTAAAATAATGTGTATAATAATCTAAATAATTATAACATAAGCATTTTAAGACCAAACTCGTGTTGAAAGTTGACAAAATATTATTTAGCGATTCATCATTCTTGTAGTCTTTATTATTATCAAGATTTTACCTGAAAATCAGCATTTCTACGAATCGACTGAGATCGGTTTCCCGCTAGGCTGAGAGCGAAAGAATTCTCAAAAACTTTACTTACATCATCTAAGACTGACGTAAAAGTTTTAATTATAGGTGTACCCAAATTATTCTTACAATTGTGATGAAATTGTTGAACAAATTTACTTAAAACCACACTTAGAAATGTGAAAACATAGGGTCTACAAGTCGATCAGTAGCACTTAGTATGTACTTACAAACATTTTATTAATAATTCATGTGAGACAACGAAGCGAAAGAACCAATAACACTTTTTCATTTACAATGCAAATTAAAATACACTAAAAACACTTAACTAACTTTGTAAATAAATTCAACTGATGAATAAACAAAATAGGCCCGTTTAGTCAACTTTAATCTTATCATGAGCCACACAACAGATTTGAATTAAAAACTTTTTTTAACAACCATTTAATTTATTATTTTACAATCATCGTTACAATGTAATATAATTTGATAATATAACAGCAAATATTCGATACCATAAGAATTCGATTTAAAAGAATTAATATTAAAAACTCTCTTTTTAAGCGAATGCTGTTTTAGACTGCAATTGACCATCCCATGTGAGTCCTCTAGACAAGATGAAATCATTTTTTCATTTCTATTCTATTCCTCTATTCTGTTTCAATGGCTAATGTAACTAAGTCATGTGATAAAAACAAAATATTAATCAATGAATAATAGAAAAATGTTTGCAACTTGGCTAGAGGGGCAAGTACACTTACATAAATCTCTCACACCTCTAAAATAATACTCGTATAAAAATTATATGTATAAAAATACCGAATAAAATTCTCCCAAGATCAATAACTCACATATTTATACCGTTTATACCTACACTTATTATTATACAATAATGTATGTACAAAAATATCGTCTTACCCGCAGCAATAGGTACCTTGGATGAGTACATGAACATATACGTATATAATGTACACAAAGTAAACATCCCGGCATCCGCTACAACGCTTATCGCACTAAGCAAACCTACTCGCTGTATCTTAAAATATTTCCATACAACGGACTCGCGCAAGAATTTCTAAGAAAATGATAAGTGGAAAAAAATGTCCTTAACTTTACCTATGCTTTGTATATTAGAAACCGACTTCAGAAGAAAAGTGTTCATATATTTTTATTGTTCACATCCACGATAATTAGTTAAGTTTTAGCTAACTATCTTCTTATTTTTATTAATAAAATACGATGTTGGTGCAGCAATTGCCAGTCCTCTCTAATTCCAGCAACCTGTTTGACCTCGCCATCAAAAGCCAATATTGGTCCACTGTTAGACATAGGCCCTCTATAGAAAGGAGGTTTTGTCCTATTATAGCATAGTACATAGTTTGATCTATTGTCTAATATTATTATTCAAATAGCATACTAGCATATTAATAAACTCCTTTATTTCTAGGACTATTGGCCTTCCAAACCATCGATGTATAGCATACCGCGCTTAAAAATAGAAGAGAATACAAATCTGTTCTGTTTATTAAAGCGTTACTTAATAAAAGTCGAATAAACGATGTGGTGCATAAAATCGCTTGTATAGCCCTCCGGCACCGTTCCCTAAACTTGGGATGATCCGTGATCTTACCCGATATTAGCACCGCGGGCAATGAGCGCCCATAAATAAAAAATACTTATTACAAATCCAGGGGGAAACTAACACAAATATATGATTTTTTGCCGCACTTTGAAGGGATGGTGAATATACTTATGTACATAAATAAACTTAGATGTCTTTACACCTCGTTCATTTGAAAAAAAACTTTTTTTTTTAAATCAGCAGCTGTTTACGTAGTGCGTGTTATACATAACCAAAATTTATATGTATATCATTTCGTTATTAATACACAATTTTTTACGAAAATATTGACATTGACAGCTTTTACGATATAATATTGATACTATCGATATGAAGAAGATCGATAATCTACCAGTTTTTTTAATGATAGAACCCGAGCCCAACAGTGTGACTGTTGATGATAGTGATTGATGAATAGGACCACATTGTATCCTATAAGTTAACTTTGACTATGTTACTACAAATTTTGCTCTGCGTTTTAAAGTAGACTTGTTTCTATAATTTAACTAGCTGATGCCCGCGGCTCCGCTCGCGTCCTAGGGGTATGAAAAATAGATGTTGGCCGATTCTCAGACCTACTGAATAAGCATATAAAGTTTCATAAAGATCGGTCAAGCCGTTTCTGAGGAGTATGGCAACGAAAACTGGGACACGAGAATTTTTTTTATTAGATAAGACTAGCTGATGCCTGCGGCTCCGCTCGCATCCTAGGGGCTTGAAAAATAGATGTTGGCCGATTCTCAGACCTACTATTTATGCATAAAAAAATTCATAAGAATCGGTCAAGCCGTTTAGGGAGTATGGGAACGAACATTGTGACACGATATTTTATATACAAGACTAGCTGATGCCCGCGGCTCCGCTCGCGTTTTAGAGGTATCAAAAGTAGATGTTGGCCGATTCTCAGACCTACTGAATATGCATATAAAGTTTCATAAAGATCGGTCAAGCTGTTTCGGAGAAGTAACGAACATTGTGGCACGAGAATTTTATATATAAGACAATGTAGTAATGATCATTTATCAATGTCATTGTATACCAACGTAACTTGATGTAATTGGGGAACAGCTAAGTTAATAATAATAATTAGAAGTTTCTAATAGTAATAATAGTAGTAATAGTTTGTTAGTTTATTTAAAGGGCATTTTAGTATTTATATATACAAAAAAATTCGTTACAAAAATGTAAACCATCTCATTCAATCCACAGATACATAAATTGCAAGAAAGAAATAAGAAATGGAAAATAATATCGTGGTATAACTAGATACACTAAAATATCAACTAATTCTCCCAGATACTTATATTGCTATAAATGTTAAGCAAGCCACTAGTTTAACAAAAATAAAAAAGTCTCTCCAATCCAGTCTCTCATTTCAACAAATGATTAAACTCATAAATGTCCAAGTCTCAGGATGACAGAACACAAGTTCAGTATTATGTTTTAACAACAGTAGTCAAGAAGCTTATCTAGGTACATAACTTTTCAAAGAGGATAATTTGTTATACTCAGTATTTAGTACTTGCACCTACCACATCATATTTATGCATCGCCTGAAGGTTGACTGGGAGAGAATGTCTAATGGCATTAGGTCTGCCTTTGTAGAAAATGTACAGTACGTTTTAAAATAAATAATGTTATTTTTTTAATCACTTTGACATTGGTTCATAAGCATATTTTGAACACAACCCTCCAATAAAGCTACCCTCAATACTGCTCATTAATAAGGTACAACCAGTTCAAGAAGAGTATCTGTACTGTTTCAATTTTTTCTTGGGATTTTGGGACTAAACGGGTAGATGGGTCACCTGACGGGTAATGGCGTGGCATGGGCTACTGCAAGTCAGGAAGCCTTTAAGGTGCGAGTACGCGACACAGGATTTATATTCCTACGCGGGAGTTGTCTTCTTTTAACATTAAAAATAAGTTCTTGCAGAGAGCGTAGTGGTTGCTTGCAAGTCATCCAGTTCCACTATTATGTTCAATGTAATAGTTTTCACAATTATTTCTCCATCTAGGATCTCTAATATCTATGGTTCATTGTCGACAGGCCGATATCGACCTGCATTCGGGTGCACTCCATCTTTATTTACTTTAATCGCTAGTTCGACGGTAAATAGAGCAAGCAGGCAAATCCCATTTATCCGTGCTTGTATTTTAAGGCCTATTTCACCTATGCCGTTATTTTTATTAATTAGAATCAGTTCAACGTAGTCACGTAAAAACCAATTAGGTTTTTTTTAGTAGCTGTAGATCTATTGTTCTCACACACTTAGGTACTCTCTTAGATTAATCCCACACCATAATACTTAAGCTTAACCGGCCATGGTCACAGTCAGACTAACGCATAAGTACTTGTGGTCACGGCTAGTAAAAACTAGACATATTCCAGTCAGCAACTAGATCAAAATTTCTTTACTTTGTAAATTTTCAAAACTTAACATCTATTTATTCTGCAGGCAGAGGGAACTTCAAAGGTAAGTTAAACACTCTTTACTCTTGAAAGTACCATCCTCATCATAATCGGCCTATTGCAGTCCACTGGTGGACATAGGACTCTCCCATTCCAATGAACATGCAGAACGCAGGACGTAATTGGTTTTTATCCTATAAATAAAATTATAGGTCAGCGGATTTACCTTGGACCTGTACGGATCTCCGCAATGCTGAGGGCGAACTGAATTTGAAGGTTGAACTAGTTATTGTTATATTTACAATACTTCATGACAATACTGACTTCCCAATAACTATTGTCAAATTTGTTAATGACAACCAGGACCGTCGGCATAACGTGTTCTTTGAGGCACGGGTGTGAAATACCGCCAAACTTCTATACTCGGAAATTCTCATAAGAAATACCAAGCTACTAGTTCTACTAATACTTCTTGTCCAGTCCCGAGCATTGAACTTGCGACCTATAGATCGAAAGTCGCATACGCTAACTGCTAGACCAACCAGACCGTACTAAACACAATCAAACAACGCCCTTAAACTTTCAAATAAATTTATTCACACGTTGTTGTTTATAGTTTATCCTAAATTCGGATTACACTCTAATAATCCCTTAAATAATTGCACGTTATTCATTATGACTAACAAATTAAGTCCACAACCACTATCAATATCCGTACCTAATTCATAATTAACGGCATTGGCGCCGTGAGCATTCGGTCTCGGCAAAATGGCGGCGCAGGTCACGTGACCTCGCAATGCGTTTTTAATTGCAATCATTCCGTATTTTATGTTGTTTGCGCACTTTCCGTGTGTTTGTACAAGCGAGGCCTTTATTTATGGCCGGTGGGAACGTCACGGAATTAATACGATGGTGTAATTTAGCTGACGGTGATTCTACATCACAGATTAGTATGTGTGATGTGTGATACTGAAACCCAGATCGTCACGCACTTGTAGGCTATCTTTAAAGTTCACTTAGGTAGTATGTGGTTCTATAGGCCTAGAGGTCTTGTCAGGATATACTCGTATGGCGCATCGGAAAATTGGGAACCTACTATTGTATAACCTATAGACATTGCAATTAAATTTAATATACTGAAAGTATAAGGTATTTTAGCTGTATATTAAAAAACAGCATATATTTGGGTAATTTTACAGAATGAATGAAAAATACAAGATTTTTTAAAGGAGTTAAGTGTTACCATGTGCATGGTGATGCATGACGTGTTTAGGCTTCGACACGCCAACTACAAAGCTAACCCTAATTAGATATTGCACTCTAAAAAAACTGTTATAAATAAAAATGTCCTTCAATGCCATTTTATATTATTAAAGTTCTTCAGGACACACAGACGCGCCCACAAAATCAACTAAGTAAGTAGTTACATACTTAATCGACTTAGTGTACGAACAGTTACCGAGTATTACCTACCAGCACTTGTATTATGTATGTTTGCACATCGGCGGGCCCGTTTTACATAAATTGTAGATTCGCCGCTTAAAGCCTCCCGACTTACTTAAGTTCCGTAAATTAATGAAACCGTGTAAAGGCACAGTAGTAACTTGAGTAAAGTAATAAATTGGAATTGTGACTTAGAATTTCGGGTTCTTATTGTTACATTTCTTGTGCAATACCTTGTTAAGGTGCATTGAAAATGAGAACATACAAATATTGCTACTAACATCTCTATACCGTTTTTTTACAGTAATTTTTAAATTTTTTTTAAATCATAGAATTGACACATCTTCTTCATAAACCATTGGTAAAATAGGTCCGATATAGTTCTAAAGTATTTCGGACAGACGCTACGGCATAGGTTCCTAACCTGGGGGTAATTACCCCGGCGGAGGTAAATTTGCTATTTTACGGGGGTAACAGAGAACCTATTATAAAGTACGTAA
This sequence comes from Phragmatobia fuliginosa, assembly GCA_932526445.1. NCBI lineage: Eukaryota > Metazoa > Arthropoda > Insecta > Lepidoptera > Erebidae > Phragmatobia > Phragmatobia fuliginosa. Next base: position 6,579,713 of record OW052074.1, on the reverse strand, counting down.
AACAAAAAAAATACAGAACAAAGTCACCGTGCACAGCCTAGTATCGCTCATGTCAAATACATATATAAATATGTTAAATTTGTAACAAGGCTGTTGTACAATTTTTATTTAACAAAGATGTTTGTATATGCTTAAATTGATTGTTTTGACGTTTTAAAGCTGGGGTAAAACCAGTTTTCCTAATAAGTCACAGGGGTAATAATATTTAAAAGGTTAGGAACCACTGCTACGGGGACTAGTACTTATATAGAAATGTCTTCTTAGAAACTACAACTCAAATAAAGATAGATTATCGCAAATAACCTCTGTACTGTTTACTATTTTTAATGTGCAATCTTTAACTTTAATCCCTGAACTTTGTTATTTATGACAAACTATCAATCTATTTATACGTTGAAACTTTCAATTATTCTGTGAGGCGTGCGATCAAACGGCGCCCCCAGACATGCATCGCTCTGATAAAACGGGCCACGCAGCCTAAGTAAATATAGAAACTTGAACGCATCTGCTCCGCGCGACCCCTACGTAATCTATCGAACAAAACTCCTGTTAGTATATCACAATATTTCTTAGTAGAGATTAGTTGCGTTTTATTATATACAGAAGGTAGAACGTTTATAAGTTTAAAAATAAGAGGCCTCGTCTTTATACTACTTCTGAACGTTTCACAATAAGTAGTTTTATATTTCCAACAATAATTGCGACGTAGATACGCATTGAAATTTAAGTATCAAACGGTTTTTTAGTTTTTATTCTGGAACATATCAAAGATGATATATTTTTCTTTCTTGAAAAGTACCTATTGAGTACTGATTAAATATCAGTTAGGAACTATAAAAATGATTTGGCAGGAGCTGGATGCGAGTAGCCGAGCTTCGAACTAAGTGGCGTGCAATTGGAGAGGCCTAGGTCCAGCAGTGGACTGCGATAGGCTGATGATGATGATAATGATGATGAAATAAAAATGTAGGTACCTAAAATAGTTGTGGAGACAAAAATAATACAATAATTACGTTAATAGATAGCCAATGGTAGAATACGGTGCGCAATTTTGAGTACCTACCTACATAAAATAATTGTTCACTAGTTAGTCTGAACTGAAAACTTTAACACTCCCTAAATATGCCCAATAGTTTAGGCTGAAATCATAAATCATGTCAAAATTGTTATCGACGTTAAAAAACGATCACTCTAAAAGTTTATCCTACGAATCTCAAATTTCACCCTATATATTCAAGAGTAATGTTCAATTTAAGTCCGGTACGTAAGTGGCCGCACGAAATTGGATATTTTTCGTCTCCCCACGTTACTTCATCTGACCAATCCACGGATTATCTTTCTTGCACCAAGCGGCGGTGGGTAACCCCGTCATAATGGCGGGAAAACCAACGCAAGATGGCCGACGGTTTAGCTTTTAGAGAATTGTTGATTTAATCCATTAATTATCTTTAAACTCTTCAGAATTCGTAAGATGTTCTATGTTCGTATAACCTATTTTTAAAAGGCATCTAGTTATAAAGTAAATAAAATCTTATTCCATGGCGTATATTTGTATTAAATCATTCAAATCAAAGTCTTCTCTAAATGTCCACACCCACTTCTTATTACGGACACTTACTTTACGACAAAAAGCTAAGCTTAAATAATTCGCGCCATATTCAAGTAAGTATTTAATTAGATTTCCTGTGGAATTTGTAATAGAATTATTACTACTGACCTAATTAGCCATAAAACAAAACAAGAAGGAAAGTTTTAAATTGCGATTTTTATAAAATAATTAAAAAAGGGTAAATATACAGAAAGGTATTGATTAAGATCTGATGAATATTAATATACGATACAATAAAAATACGATACGTAAAAAAATATGGACGTTCTAAACATATAATAACTTTTCAATTTAAAATATTAATTTTCTTTCTATTCATATATTCGATACGTTTGGTTAAGAATATGGTTAAGAATAGAATTTAAGATACCCAACAAAAAAATCGGCCAAGTGCGTGTCAGGCCACGCACAGGAAAGGGTTCCTCAGTCACCTATAATGGTATGTGGATTTAAAATCGTATCCAATAGATAATTGTTATGTTTACGTATTATCACGTTAATTTATTATGACGTTTTCCAAGTTTTACCATATAAGCCTTTATAACTCCTGAACTAAGAAAGTCATCTAATCGGTTATAGTTTTCCTTCAAAGTTCATTATATGGACCATCATTACGATTTTTTTCAGATTTTTTGAGCCAGCCGTTTAGCTTTTAGAGGGGGGGGGGACGCCCTGTTTTTACAAAAAAGTGCCCTTTAAAGTGAAATATCTCGCAAACGGATACCTAAATCAAAAAGTCGTCTAGGAAACCCTTTATTGTTTTTAAAAGACCTATCTAATGATACCCCACACGATGGGGTAGCCTCGAGAAAAAAATATCATCCCCACTTTACGTGTAGGGGAGGTACCCCAAATAAAATTATTTTTCATAATTTTATTGTAGCACTTTGTCGACGTAATTACAACACGTATTCATGCAAAATTTCATCTTTCTAGCACTTACCGTTTGGACGGTAAGTCGAGGACGGACGGACGGACGGACGGACGGACGGACAGACGGACATGACGAATCTATAAGGGTTCCGAGTTATGAACTTCGGAACCCTAAAAAATGCAAGTAGCGCCATCTCTGATCATAAAACGGTTTTTTTTTTAGAAAAGTACAAATTTTATTATTATAATTTGTGTTTATTTTACAACTGAACACAAAATTAATAACGCTTTACAGCTTCTATAATCATGTTGAACATCGCATTAAAGCGACAATGCTCATGGTCGAATAACGAGCGGAAAAAAGTTCCGCACACACTCGCGCGGGCTCTTGTCCACAATTCTATTTGCGGAAGCAATTTCGCGAAATGCCACAATTTATTTAAAAATTACGCCCTTGTTTGTATGGGTAAATATTGACGTGTTTGGTTTATGATAATAGCAACACTGAGAGCGGCAGGTAGACTCCGCTCGCGGCCTAGCGACAATATTATTTACCAGTACACATATTATTTAATATTTACAGTACAAACGTAAAGTTTACAATATAATATTTGTTATGTATTGCTGTCCTTTTGAAAGTAAGTATTTACTTCATACATGGTTTTTAATCATAGGTAAATTTGACGAATAAATAATAATGCTAAGATTATGACAGTGATTTATTTTTCAAGACAGTTTACAAACTGTCAAACATTGTAAGTTTAGTATAAAAATCTGATACATAAAGTAAAGAGTAACTAACTAAGCGAATAATTTTAATTATATCAAACTTACATAAAATAGTCTGGTATTTGTCAGAATCGTAAATGTATCATTTGTATTATTAAAAAAATATTTAATGGATATGGAATAGAAAGTTCATCTACTATCGTGTGTGACTAATGTAAATTAACTATCATCACAAAATTTCCTTTTAACTTTACTGTGATTTCTAAATGCCTGGTTTTTGTTTTAAAATATGCGTTCTATTAAGAGAACTCCAATGATGGAGTAGTACCTCAATAAGCCACTATGGCGTGGGTCACCATACTGCATTAACTGCATTCGCGTATGGTGACCATTATCTGCTCTTGGATTCTACTTATACTTTCCTTATGAGAGGCACTTTGGCAGGTTAACACAAAAAACGTTTACTATACTTATAAGAGTTCCTACGGACCATGTTCAAAAACCCTGCTTACTTAATTTTGTGTTAGATAACCTACATTGCTTTAATTGAAGCAACCTAAGTTCAAACTATTTTTATAGCAATTACATTATAAAAATCAAACAACGAGAACCAATTTTCCTGCCAAAAGGTAATTACACTGGCAACATCCAGACAATGTTTGCTGAAAGAAACAAAATACAACTTGAAGTGAATTTAATCATGATATACCTAAGACACTCTAGTCGTATTTCGCGACTAATTATGATTAAGTATATTTACTTTATTACTGTGCAAGTTTCTATATCTTTGTAAAGAGTATTTATATTTTCAAACTTCATAAGTACGGACAGTAGCACATGGACATAATCAATTTACAAGTGTTGACTTATTACGATGTCGGCACTATGCTGCCAAACAAACTCCTCGATCGAACGTAAAGTCTAACTGCAAACAATATCATCGTACTATTTGTACTGAAACAACAAATTTGTAGCTAGCTTTAAATGCAGGCCTAACACGCGGGCACACACTCACAGTGTGTGCAGAGACAATATGTAGGAGACTACTACGATCTTAAGCAACGCGACAAAATGAATCTCCGTTTGCGACTGATACGACCCAATTCAAACAGAGTCAGCGCCATTTTGTTTTGACAAGCGGCTATTTCGACGGCCGCGGGACACTCTAATATTAACCGTAAAAACAGTCCATTTAGAATCATATTGGATTTGAGACTTCGTGGCGTAGAAACATCGGAAATTAAGGGAGGACCAGACACGATTCTGTTTGCTGTCTAACGTGGTCCCAGGACGAAGTTACAAATATTTGACGTGTCAATTTTGTGAATGTTGACTGAGAATTGCGGTTAATATTCCCGACCCGACCAACCTGGCTGAACGCGGCCACCCTTTAATTAAATGAGTGAAATAGTCCAATTGTTAATTTATAAAGTCGACTCTCAGCATGGATATTATTAGGTGTTCAATTATAAATGGGTACGACGAACCAAAGCCTGAATATCGTATTTCATTTTGTTAAATATACCTACGTATATACTATATTCTGTTAGCTACTAAGTTAAGAAATAATTACGTTTCGATGAGTTCTGACTTCTGATTGATCAACAAATGCCCCTCTCAATTTACTAAATTCGATTTTAAAAGAATTCATTATGAATATAATGACCTTAACCCTTTTATCATAAAATGACTTTCTATTATGTATTTATTAATTAAGGACCCAATAAATTTGCTGTTTTCCAATTTGCTTGCCATTAAACGCGAGACTGAGTTGTTGCTGGGGCGAGATGGAACAATAACAAACAATCGCGAATCGATTGTAAAGACAAAACATCGATAAAGCTTGTTAGGCCCATATTGCTCGTTACCGCGTAGCTATTTATTTTCGAGTGGCAACAGCATCGTAGAGTCTATAAACAAAAAAACACTTGGGTGGCGACTGTTTTCATTGACAACAATGCTTCGGTCTCTCCACGGGTAGTGTTAAGAGCGATGCTTGGAGTAGGCACTTACTTTTCGCGACATAGGTATCGGAGTAAGGGCACTCGGTACTGTATTTTCATTGTGTGCTTTTAATTTTGAGTGCGCGAACTAGCTCGCTCTCCCGGGACGTATGTTTGCGAGGGTAATATTTACTTCCTCTGTATAATTCAGCTCGCCGCCATATTTGCCAAAGAGCAATCATTTTAATATCGTCAGGCATCACATTAGGGCTGAGTGGATACTTACGTCGGCGGATGTATTAATTTTTAAAATGTTTATTATAATATTTTCTGACAATGTCTGTTATGTAAACACATCAATAGAGACTGCCTCCACTGAGTAATCTAGAAAATGTTTTTCTAGGGTTATTTACACTTACAATCAATTTATAAAATGATAACCATATCACTTCTTTAGGTAGGTATGTTTTATTTTTTATGACAATTATGAGCATATGAGCTTATTTTATCGACGGCACAAAGAAGTAGCTTCCAAGTTCATAGTGTCTCCGATATCAGATTCAGAAGATGTGATTTTGACACAATGAATGGTAAGTTGGTCTTAATGCTCATCCCTCCAAACCTTTCTGATCACCTCGGTTATTGATAAAAGGGCTTCTGCAATTTATAAACCAACAAGAGATTTATCCAAACGAGGTATTCTTTTTCTTTGAGACCGTTTCATGTAAGCAATTGAAATTATATTGTAACTGATTTAGCATGTTTAGCCTGGTTCCTGTGATCAGAGATACTGCTATGCCAGAGGTTGTGGGTATGCTACCCAAAATCAAATTTGTGTGACAAGCACTATTATCATTTATTTTGTATCTGGGTGTAATTGGACATACTTAAGCAACAAAGAACTAATTCACACACATGCCAAATCTAGTTTGATTACCATTTGTGTGAGAGTATAATCATTACTGTGCCTACTGAATTATTTTTTATTTCAATTTTATAATTGATCATAACTAGAACGGGAGCATTCTGAACAACTTGAGTGCCTTCCGCGCCTCGTGCAGCACGTTAACCGTCGGTGCCGGTTTTCATAAGAACATCTTTGGCAATCGATAGTTATTGCCCTTAAAAATACGATTACAGTCTTTCCTCATAACTTCGTTTTCACCTTTTATTTAATTTGTGGAATTCTGTGGCACCCTCTCCAAAATCGACATACCTACAAAATCGAAGTTTAATAGTATTGTAGTACACTTATAGCTGACCTGACCTAGTTTGGGAAAGAATCAGATTTTACCAGAACTAACTTATGAACTGCCTTGGTCTTGGAGTTATGCGACTCCTGATCAAGAGGTCTCGGTTTCGATTCCGGGGTACGGTCTAAAGTGTCATTGGATTTTTCTCACAAGAAATTCTTAATGACGTCCTGAAGTATGGATGTTTGACGTGGTATCACGACCGTACCTCGGAAAGCACGTTAAGTTATAAAATAATAATAATAAATTTATTGAAGTAAAGTAAATATACAATAATTAAAAAAATTGCTGATGGCACCCAAACTAAGCTACGCTTGTATCTTGGGCTGCCACAAAATTAACCAGTTACAATAGTAGAATTAGATGTTTTCAGAAAATATTAAATAAAGTTAGGTATTAGACTAAAAAGATAAAAGTAAAATAAAATAGAATAAAGAAAACTTAACACATTGTTATGTTATGTAAGTACATCATTACAATTATCAATCAAACACTATGTCTCCATACCCAGATATAAAAAAACCCTCAGTATCGATGTAATCTAGACCCAGTAGAAATTGTATTAGGTTAGTTTTAGCTGTGTATATTATGGTGCAGTCCTTCAGACAGCATTTAGATGATAAATTGTTGTTTCTGTGTGGGCTGTACGGTGCGAATCTTTTTGCGAATGTGGTTTTGATAGATGGTAGTGGTATTTTATAGGTGCGTTTAGACTTGATACTATTCTATAATGGAGAGTTTGAGATTGTTCTGTGTGTTGGTTGGTTGTTGTGTTGAAGCTGTTGGTCCGGTTGTCATGATTTCCTCAAATATACCGAAAATTGCTTCAATCTTCCAGTACGGTTCGCCCCCAGGGATGCGGAGGTTCAATGCAAATCTCTTCGTGGAAAAACTGATGTTCAGGTAAAACTGTTTGAACTAGTAGTCGACCCCAAATAATATTGCGATTAGGCAGAAATAATGTACATGTGGCGACGGATAAAGAATGCTGAATCTAGGCGTCCATCTCTTTAATGTATTATGAGCTAACTAACGAATTGACACTCCAACTTGACTCACACACAAGATACATACAGGGCCGTAGCTAGGGGAGGGCATTGTAGGGCAATGCCCTACCTTGAAATCAGAATGCCCTACCTTAAAAATACCAAAAACTAAGATATTTTTTTTATAATTGAATTATTTGTAGTTTGAGATAAAAAAAAATGTAGGGATAGGACTCAAAACTTTTCTGAACATACCACAGTTTGTATATTCATTTCATATTATAATAATTCTTTGCTCTGTGTATGGCATTTGAAGCGGCATCACATGAAGCAATAGGTCTATTTAATTACAATATCTGTGTAGCAGACGGTACTCCCCGTCCCATAGATTGCAATATGGGTTACATTAGAGTCTATGGGAAGGGGAATCCTTTTTTTAAATAAAACTAGCGTACATGTTTTGCGTGCAAGTGCACGCGTGTCATTTTTCATATATTTATTTCAATGAATATTTTTGTGTCGTTTGCATACATTTTTTCACTTAGGACCGACGTTACGAAAAAAAAGTATCCCTGTTACATTTGCGTCCGTCCTTAGACACGACCAGAATAGCTGCCTGAATCTTGTCCCAACTGTCTTGAACCAATCTGCTCTCAGCTCCAGCGCACTTGTCAATGAAGGTCGAGGCGAACTTTTGAGACGTGACTTCATCAAGCCGACACCACCTGATCCGGCGTTGGCAGCTTTCTGCATGTTTGTCTTTGGGCTTCACACAGAGGTCCATGACAAGGAAACGGTGTTGTGCAGTGAGACTCTCTCCGGGTATGACTTTGCACTTGGCCACTTTGCTAATAGTGTGTCTTTTCGTGAGCAGGAAATCGATTTGAGTAGCTTGCCTCCCACTTTTGTAGGTGATAAGGTGTTCCGGTTTCTTTTTAAAGAACGTGTCCCCAAGGCAAGATTGGTAGCCGCATATGTTCGTAAAATGTCTTCACCCTCTTTGTTGCGAGTGCCATAACCGAAACCACCATGAACACGCTTAAACTCCACACAACCCTCACCCACATGCCCATTTAGATCACCACCCGGAACGATTCCCTGCTACAAAGGAATGCCGCGAAGAACCTCTCTGAGTTGGCTCCAGAACGACATCTTTACGGTTTCGCTACAACCTGTCTGTGGCGCGTAAGCACTTATCAGATGGGTAATAATTCCATCGATAAGCACCCTTACGACCATAAGACGGTCGCTACATCAACTCTAAAATGCCAGTCTGAAGCCACGTGGCAAGCACCACGGCCACTCCGTTCTCTCCACCAGGTGCTTCTGTGTATATCAGTTGGTAGCCATTCCCAATGAACCGGGATCTACTGCCCTTCCACCGAGTCTCCTGCAGGAACGCTACGGCTACCCTCCGCCTGGAGAGTACATCGGCTAACTCCCTCGCACGACCGGTTAAGGTGCCAATGTTCCAGGTGGCAAAGCGGAGCTTACGTGTTACAAATGTTGGGCGTAACTTCTTTAACCCGCCCTGGACCCGGTAGCCCTCTTCCATTTGACACAGGAGTCGGGCGAAGCTCCTGCGCGCCGTTTTCCGGCGGCGCCCTATCCGTGGCACTAACAGACCAATTGATCAATGCTCATGTTCTACTAGACAAATTATTTGTTTACGAGGAGCTATTGAATGTACATCACTGACCTAGGTCAGTGATATACGTGGTGCTTGATTTAGGAGCCTGAGCTTCGGAGCACATTTATTTCATTTTATTTTAAACTTAATGGACATGTAGCACAAAGGTGGACTTAATGCCATGTGGCATTCTCTGCCAGTCAACCTTCAGGTGATGTAGGAATATGATGTGGTAGGTGCAGGCTTAGGATATAAAACCTGACAAGGTAGTTGTAAATGTAGGTATCACCTTTATTGTAAACCATTTTAATTTATTCAAATTTTATAGTTGTAAGTAATATACACAAATTTACTGTTATTATTACATTAGGGTTTATAACAGTGGATGAAGATACCAGACATGTATATAAACATACGTATATATACATACACACATAAATCCACATATAAACAGACATACATATATAAATAAATGTAATTATATATATTGCGTATATAAATACTCAGTCGGGTATTATCGTTGTGATCGTTTTGCCAATTCATTCCGTAGTAAATCACGGACTTTAATTTTGAATGTGAGGCGGTTTGTGGACATCCTGATTTCAGTAGGTAGCGCATTCTAACTGCATGAAGAAGGAAGAATTGATGAAATTAGAGGTGCGAGGAGGGTAAAGGAGAAGCAGAATTTTACTTCCGCCCTACCATTAACCAATGCTGCCCTACCTCAAATTCGACTCTAGCTACGGCCCTGGATACATAGACGCGTAATCATAATTATACACATATTAAAAAGTAATTGAAGAATAAAAGAAAGAAGATAAATTTAATAAACTCACAACTTATACATAGACTCTACTATGTAACATGATTTTGTAAACCTATATCTGAGCTTATGTTACTAATATTTTTTTTAATAGAACACAATTCCTGCATTAGGAATAGACATTCTGTGAACTTCTTTGAGGACTCTAAATACATACATGAAAGTTGAAACGGACACAAAGAACACCCAGGCTCAAAACAATTTGTGGATCATACAAAGTGTTGTTTCATGTGGGGCTCAAACCTACAACTAACTAAAATAATTGCAACATTTTTGTTTTTTTACTTTGTATACTTGTATACTACTTTGTATTATTATTATTATTATTAATTAGGATTATTGTCTTTGTTTTTCTTTTTGTTATTGTAAGTAAGATGTATGTTTTTATACACTTAAATTAGTAGTATAAGACAAATGTATAAATAAGCTAGCCTTTCTATCACATTGGGTCTACCTGTAATGATAGTGAGGGTAATGTAACTGAAATAAATAAATAAATAAATAAATAAATAAAATTAAGGCAAGCCGTGGCAGTCAATATTTTTACTTTAATACCGGTAGCGCCATCTACTAATCATAAGCTGAACTTGATTGATAGCTAGAATCAAGAGTGCTAGCTGCGGCTGGCGGCTGCTGACACAAATCGTTATAATTTTAAGACTATAAAAAGCCTACACGCAATTATTACAATATATTTCGATTTTTAAAATCCTAAAATACGTTTAGGATACAGGTATTTATGAGTTTACAAATATCGAACAGATGTTTAGTGAAAAGTCATAAATAGTTATGTGATCAATGTTATTTGTGTCTTAAAGAAGCAAACATAGCAATATCCACTTTTTTTTCAAACTTCTAAGTGTTTTATAAAAAATACCACAAATGTTTAATAGTGTTTTATAAATTTTATTCAAAAACTAATAGGTATTGGTACAAAAATGTGTTTTATTTAATTTGCCCAAAATTGCAATGAATGGAGATTGCTACATTTGCTTTTATATGAATATTAATATAAGATTTTTAATATCATTGATAATAATAATAATGTAGGTAATAAATGAGAAAAAAGCGTATGCAACGCCATCTACTTGGTGTAACAGCAACGGACATTTTACAATATTTAGGGTTGTAATAATAGTTGTTACATCTTCAGGCAGTAATATCCCTACTATCCATACTAGTAATGTTATAAACTCAGAAGTAACTCTGTTCATCTCTCTGTTACGCTTTCACAGTAATTTCAATGAGATCAGGCAAGTAGATACTTTGATTCTTGAGGAAAGACAGGCTACTGTTTATGCCTGTTTATTATAAGAGTTGGCTCGGACCGAGTACACTCGTACGAGTCGGCTTCATACGAGTGTACTCGGATAGTGGTTTACACACGATTGTGGTGCACTCGTATTGTCATTTGTCTCCTTGAAGAATCAAGATGTCGTCGACTGATCTGCTGCTTCGAGGTTTAGAAGTTGTAGCAGGTAATTATGTTAATAGCGATTACATCAGATAAAAACTGTCTGCAATTTCTAAAACCCATGCTAATCAGGGCATATAAATGTTATCAACCACAGATCCAGTCCCTTTAGATTGATTTTTAGGGTTCCGTAGCCAAATGGCAAAAAACGGAACCCTTATAGATTCGTCAAGTCTGTCTGTCTGTCTGTCTGTCTGTCTGTCTGTCCGTCCGTATGTCACAGCCAATTATTTCCGAAACTATAAGAGCTATACTGTTGAAATTATGTCAGTCGATGTATTCTGTGAACCGCATTAAGATTTTTACATAAAAATAGAAAAAAAACATTACATTTTCTGGGTCCCCATACTTGGAACTGAAACTCAAAATTTTTTTTTTCATCAAATCTATACGTGTGAGGTATCTATGGATAGGTCTTCAAAAATGATGTTGAGGTTTCTAATATCATTTTTTTCTAAACTGAATAGTTTGCGCGAGAGACACTTCCAAAGTGGAAAAATGTGTGTCCCCCCCCCCCCCCTCTAACTTCTAAAATAAGAGAGTGATAAAACTAAAAAAAATATATGTTGTACATTACCATGTAAACTACCAACGAAAATTGGTTTGAACGAGATCTAGTAAGTAGTTTTTTTTTTAATACGTCATAAATCGTAACACGCAATATACCTTTCATCCAATCAATACACTAGTTTAAAAACATCGATGAAAGTTACAACAAACTACAAGAACTTTTATATGATGTTACTTGCTGGTACGGAACCCTTCATGGGCGAGTCCGACTCGCACTTGGCCGCTTTTTTTTTTCCTGCGAGTATGTACTGCGAATGATATTTATTCTGGTGTTTACATCTTGTGACGTAAGACCAAGGTTGAGGTTATGAATAAAGAGTAGTATTACTGCATTTCGGACATCTTTGTTTTTAAAGTCCTTTAATCGCACGTGCACATGCCACAACCTTCCTCCGCTTCATATAGTTCTAAAAACCTAACAGTGTCACGTTCACTCCACTTTTTTTTAGTTGTCGCCATTTTGTTTTTATAAAATGATCCGAGTGAGCTCGAAAAATAGAGCATAGTCCGAGTCTACTCGGATTAGGTGCCGGCGTCCGAGTACGCTCGGATTAGGTGTTTACATAATACGAGTACCGTCCGTGTAGACATCCGAGTGCACTCGGTCCTAGCCAACTCTTGTGAAAACGCGGCTGTATCTAAGGGACACGATCAAAGTATCAATAATTTGTGATATCGAGTACTTTTCGTTTAGAAATCGATACAATTGTACTCGATACTTTTACCAATGAAAATACTTATGGAAAAGTAAGTTCGACTAGTATCGTATCGATTAAATATTTGTGATTACCCACTTAAAACCTTGTTTTATGGCTCATGTTTATGGCAACGCCATTTAGTCCAATCATGTTAATACTTCTTAATATTGATTTTGAAGCACGAAACAATGTGTAAATAGTAAAAAGAAATCCATTATTTTTCCAATAGATAGCTTTAATTATCTGTATCTCGCGTGTTATAAGTCGGATCGGGTTCCACTGAATGACGTTAGCAAGATGAAACTTCGTACTTTTCCGACAGTTTTATGATTGACTCAATTTCAGGTTTTATAAGGACGGATGGGAATCACACGACTGTTCAGCGATGTCTCAGGGATCAATAGGTTTAAAATCGGTAATAACCACTTGATGGGAGTAGACTTTTTAAAGTTCTTTGAATTGAAAGTCAACAAACAAGTCCGAAATTTAGGTCTATAGAAGAATGCCGCCTAGTAAAGAGTCAACTTTGACAGCATTTTGTAAAAAAACGAAGTGAAATGCAAGACATATTTCAAGATCATAACAATAATAATCAGGAAATACGACCAACACGAAGAATTAACAAAAGACACAACCTAAATCTAGTACATCAAGAGGTATTTTTAAAGTACCTACTCGATACTTTGAAGTATCGATACTTTTATAGAACAATTATTTTTCGATACTACTCATGAATAAAGTTCCGATACTTTCTATTTGATACCTATTTTTACCTATAGGGGAAGGTGGGGACCCTTCGTACGCGGGGCACATTCATACAGTCAAAATAAAACTTGAACGAAACAACGTATGGTCTTGCTTTTGTATGTGTGCGTGAGTCGAGGTACCAACTTTAAGTCAACGTAGTATCGCGCCATTCGCACCGGTGAGAGTGAAGTGACAGACACGAACGTGTTTTCGCGCTAGGTAAGTAATTTTTTGATCAATGTTTTTGTCTATTGTTACCGTAGATAAAATAAGTTTTCGTGTAGAGTATTCTATTAGTAAGTAGCAAAATATACTTAATATACGTTTTCAATACTTAATTTATGACGTTTTCCTATTAATGTTAAAAGAGGTAATATTTTGTTATTATTCAGTTAGTGGGGTACTTTCGGACAGAACTAAATGGGGCACATTTGAACGCGTACGAATGTGGTCCAAATGGTAGGTAGTTATGATTTAGTGTGTTAGTGTGCTGATTGCTAATTCTTGCATTAACTTTGTCCTGTATGTATATATTTTTGATACCTATTTCTTAATATTTCTTCTCAGAAACATGGTGCGGACTTATAAACCAATAAAGACAAGTAGACAAGCTGTGGATGGAAAAAAATGAACTTTATTTTGTGTTTAATTTCATTGCTAATAAAAGAATTTTGATTTATATGTGTTGTTTTAATCGCACGTACGAACTACCCCACAGCGTACGAAGGTAACACTGTACATAGGTGCCCCGTTGTTGGGGCAGATTCGTACAAATTCCAGATTTCCTTTAAATCATAATTATGGTTGAAACATCAGATGAAATCATGTGTAATTTTTTTATATGAATCTCAGATAGACTATAAATTTAAGCTGTCAGTTGACTGATTCATGAAAAAATAAAAATAAATAAAAATAAAATGTAAAAACCGTACGAAGGGTCCCCACCTTCCCCTACCTAATACCTTATTTTTTTATATGTATGTATAAAAGCAACATAATATTTTATCTTGTTCAAATGTGATTACAACAACCAACGAAATAATATTGAAAAAGAATCATCATACAGGAATATTTCAAAATAATACAAAATTTTAGTTAAAAAACTATTTATTTCAAATGTGTGTTTTCCGTTAAGTTAAAAAAATAAAGGCATTGGTGATTAAAATTAGAAGCATTTTACCCATACCAGCAATGCTCCTCATGAAACATAAATAAAAAAACTATTTAGTTATAAAATTATGAGAATTCTTAAAATTTTCAGAAGTTATTTACTGTTACTGGCTTAACAACAAATAAAATTACTATCATTATTCTTAGGATGAGGTACAATATTCATCTTAGTACTAAAAACCGTAATTAAGGTACTTGCAAATCTTAAAAGAAGTAATGAAATAAAACTATAATAAAATAAAACTACCGAATGAGTGACATCATAATCAACACTTTTAATTTGGTCATGGAATTCTTCAGATTTGACACCTAAATAATACGTGTCTGACAAATATATCAGATATTTGTCAGAACTTTGACTGATACATATTTTCTTAAAACGCAATCTTGTTAAGATGCTTATATACGGGCTATAAAAATTGCATCTTGTTAGCTATTTCTCTTGACCAATATAGCTCAGTATATTTGCAACTTTAAGCAAGCGAGATAAATCATTTGCAATATAGCCGGCTACACATTAAATACTTGCCACTATAATGAAATATATTGACAATATCGCCGGGCCATACAGCAATGTTGCAGCAATTGTTGCACTGTGTTGAGATAAGTAATAAGCAACTTGGCGGCTATAATATTGCAGCAAGAAATTGTCGAAAAAATAGCCCGTTTACAAGCACCTTTGTTGTGGTTTACAGAGCAACACAGGCCTGCGGACCCCCTGCGGTCCATAGCCATATCATCTTTTCCGATACAAAAAAGTCTGTAATTTCTTGTGGGGGAAATCTTCACATATTGACATTTTAGACTCACGTACAAAACAATCGCCTATCACTATGAACTCACACAGAAGGAAAACAAAAAAATCAATTTACAAAAAACAAACACTTTCTGTTGCCTATTTGAACTTATGCTTTGACAGAGCTTTGCTCCCTACCCTGTTACTCTATAATTTACATGTATGTCAATTTACAAATTAAATTTGACAGAAGTTCCGTGATCCACAAATATTTAACTATAGCGTTTGTGTATTGAGAATGGAGAATTATTGTCATGGCAAAAGAAATCTTATATAATTTTCATGCATATCAACAACTGAATTTTGGTCCCACATTACAAAAGAAAAAGTAGTATTTCTTTCTCAGCTAAGAAGTTTCTGGTAGATATATTATAAATGAATCAGAATGGAAATCCTTATCACACTTGTTCAAATTATTTAAAAAAGAATGCTATGACCTAGTAGAACCAACGACAATACAATGGGTTTTAATAGCATATTACTTTTGTACCTTTAAAAACACAATAACACTCATTAGAGAGTAATTAGAACAAGAGTTCTAATTACCTCCTTTATTACTTACTTACTTTATTAAGAAATAAAACCTTAGTCTACTTTAAAAAAAACATGTTAAAGTCATACTTTTTAAAATTAAATGGCAAACACACATGGCCACCAATATATAATCTTTTGAATAGAACATTATAGTACTAATTATGGTCAATATGATTATTTAAAATATATATACTATCATAAATTAAATGAAAATTATTTACATTATACCTTATTGCAATTTTGCCACGATTTTAAATTCAATATAAAGGTTTCATAACCATCAGATGGGTATGATATTCGAGATGTTGCGAGTACAACATACTATTTTAGAATTTACATAATTGTTATTGATTAAAGCAATGTAGTACAGTATCATGATTTATATTCACTCAACCATCAGGGGGAACTCTTCTATTTCCTCACACATTAAATTGAAGTCAGCTGCCCATTCATCAGCTTCTTTTTCCTGTAAATAGAAAAAAGTTGAAATTATTTTCTGACCCATGCACACAGGACTGTCTGATCTCAAACCAGGTAAAGCTGCATTGGTAACCAGACTGCTGATAAACATAGTTATATTTCTAAATACAAACATATTATAAATTAATTGCATTCAGACACAGAACAAATGTTTGTGTTCATCATATAAAGATTATCGAACCCATAACCTCTCGTTTAACAGTCAGATACAGAACCCAAACTATAAGACTAACAGGCCTGTCGAAGAAAAAATCTAATTAAGTACTTTACATATCAATAAACAGAATAATAAAATAACTCTTGTAATGATTAGTGTGATAATTTTGATGTGCTTCATAGCCAAACATTCAATGAGACATTTGCAGTTAATTATTTAATATATTCTCAAATGTTTGAATATTAAAATCAAATAATTGAAAAATCTTCCAAATGAGACATACAATAATTTTAACAAAAAAAATCGGCCAAGTGCGTGTCAGGCCACGCACAGGAAAGGGTTCCTCAGTCACCCATAATGGTACGTAGATTTGAAATCGTATCCAATAGATAATTGTTATGTGTGTGATAATTGTTAATTTTGTATGACGTTTTCCAAGTGGGCGAATTTTACCAGTTAAGCCTCTATAACTCCTGAACTAACAAAGTCATCTAATCCGTTATAGTTTTCCTTCAAAGTTCATTAGATGGACACCCATCATGAATTATTTCAGATTTTTTAAGCCAGCCGTTTAGCTTTTAGAGGGGGGGGGGACGCCCTGTTTTTACAAAAAAAGTGCCTTTTAAAGTGAAATATCTCGCCAACGGATACCTAAATCAAAAAATCGTCTTGGAAACCTTTTACTGTTTTTAAAAGAGAGAAAAAAAATGCCTAAATAAAATTATTTTTCATAATTTTATTGTAGTACTTTGTCGACGTAATTACAACTCGTATTCATACAAAGTTTCATCTTACTAGCACTGACCGTTTGGACGGTAAGTCGAGGACGGACGCAGGGACGGACATGACGAATCTCTAAGGGTTCCGAGTTATGAACTTCGGAACCCTAAAAACTAATTAACAAAAAAAACTGACTTCAAAGAAAAACTATTCCCATTTAGGTAATAGCTACAGGTATTTGTTTGATATTTAAGGAGTTCCCTCTATTTCTCCAGGATCCTATAATATATATAAATCCTGATTTTTTGGGACCGTTTTTTGACCCTTTATCATGGGACCACTTGGAAAGCACCAGCTTTCAAATAAAAATAAAATAATAAATAGATAAGAAACAAAACAAAATACAGATTTGAGAACCTTCTCCTTTTTTGAAGTCGGTTAAAAACTAGCCAGCCAAGCCACTTGAACAAACTTAGTCCCATGTTAAAGCCACTAATATACACAAAAGAGAAAGTTACCTCTTTTTTTGACATTAATTTTTTGGGTCTCTTCTTTTTATTTTTCTTCTTTTCTTGAACATCAAGTACTTCAAATGTGAGGTCTGCAAGATCATCTTCAAAGCTAGTATCGTTCGCGTGACGTGTTGCACCTTCTGGTGAATCACCATTTGATGGCTGGCGGAATGTCACTCTCTTGGGTTTACCGTAACTTTTACGGGTGGGCTGGAATATGAAATAATATTGAAATAAGAATGTAATAAACTTACACACATATAATCTACTTGTAACATATTACAAGTATTAGATTATATGTGTAGTGATAGTTTGAAGGTAGTAGTCGTTCATTTTAGCAGGAATGTTTTTTTTTTATTTAGCCTACCAAAGCGACTTTACCCTGCCTGATGGAAAGCATGAGCAGAATCCAAGATTGGGTGCCACCACACTTGCTGTAAATGTCGACAAAATATGGTGGCCCACACTATACCTAGAGATGGGTTTATGCTCAGGCACATTGGGCATATAGAAAAAATACCCAATAAATGCCCACATACGCCCAATACGCACATTTTTATATGGGCAAAAACTTTAATTCAATTTTTTTTATATCAGTGACTATTTAATATAATTATAGTAAAAATCTCGTTGCTAAGGAGGGACTTATGTCTAGCAGTGGCCTATTAAAGCTGGTGATGATTAATTAGCTACATTTGTGTGAGTAGCAAAGATTAATCTTTAATTCAACTTCTTCGAAACTTTAAACACAAAAAAAAATCCGAATTGTGATTCAACAAGACAATGATTATAATAATATAAAAATAATTAGATATTTAAAGAAATTATTAATTTATAAAATACTATCAATTACGATTTGATTCAGATAACATTCAACTTTCTTTTACAAACTAGTGTTACGCTTTTTTGTCCAGTGTTCGGGCATTTATTAGGGTGTAAACTGATTTATGCCCAATGTGCCAAGTTTTTGCCTTTTCGCCAGTATTTGCTTTTGCCCTTTTCCAGTATAGTTAGTGATGGGACGACCATAACTAACTATGCCAGATAATGAGATGCATTTTCACACCCCGTTTAAAGGACCAGGGATTATAGTGATAAGGAAACATGTGAGCAGGTCGTGAAAAGCAAAATATTACGCAAGTGTGTGCTACACTCAATGGGTGTCCTTGCAGTAAGTATGTTAACAGACTTCTAAATGTCTGTTACAGCACACAGGTGAAAGTGATCTATATACTAATATGTGAAGCAAAACTTGGTACCATTTTATATGAAGATTGCATAGACAGAGAAGTATAAAATTATGCAAACTTAGGTATAGTTTATGTGTTATTTAAACCATATGTAATCCCCAGATTTCATCTTAATTTGAGTGTAAAATGTTTCTAAATAAAGAGATATATAATTATTATTGCCTCGTTGGTCTAGTGGTTAGTGTATGCGGCTGCTGATCAAGAGGTCTCGGGATCGATTCCCGGGTCGGACCAAATATTATGTCCGGAGTCTGGGTGTTTTCTATGTATAATATATATGTATTTACAAAAAAAAAAGTATGTTTATGTATTTATATCAGTTGTCTAGTACCCATGACACAAGCTCAGCTTAGCTTGGGACTAGATGATGTTGTGTGTCAGATGTCCAAAAAAATATTTATTTATTTTATTTATTTATTATTATAATTACCTTTAAATGATGAACTACTTCAATGTCTTCGAACAAATGGACAGACTGTGAATCATCTGCATCTCCAAGTTCTTCTAAATTCATCAAATTATTATCAACATTCTTTTCAGGGAAGACAGGTGCATCATCTGCTGATTTCAAACCCTCATACACCTTATTTACAGCCTCAGAACTTGTGACTACTTTAGACTTTGCAGCAATAGGCAGTGCAGCTCTAGTTGGACCATTGATTTCTTGAAGAGCAGCCCTGGCTCTGAGCCTCAGGGATCGGCCAGAAGGTCTAACTTTAACTTTCGTTGGAGACACATTCTCCTGATTCTCACTATCATCAAAGCCAAAATAAGTGCAATCTTTATCTTTTTGCTTGTTGGGAGATTTTGCTGGCCTATTACAAACATTTTCATCATTCTTATGTTTCCGAAGCTTTCGTTTCTCTTTTGAATTATCTGATTCATTTGATGTTTCAATTGGTCTAGAAACTTCAGTTGAAATTGGAATATTATCTACCTTATCGGTTTGTTCTTCAGGAGTTACATTCAATTCAATATTTTTACTGGTTAATTTAACCGCCTTTGCTTTAGATGGTGAAACTGGTCTGCCTTGTTTCTTTTTAGCCTTCTTTTCAGCTACTTCTCTGATAAATGACAAAATACTAGTTTGCTTCAAGACTGGCGTATCAGAAACTATTTGAGGCAATGATTCATTTGCATCAGCCAACAAATTAGTGTAAACATGTTTCTTTTTATTTTGATCCTCAGTACAAACAAAGGAGCTTTCAACCGCTGGTGTCATATTAGGCTTTATGTATGTGTTGCTATGCCACTTTATTGGCAGACTACCAAACTCCACTCTCCAAGGACTTGCCAAAGGATGTCTTACAGACATATTCATGCTGCTACTTGCGACAGGTATATCATCAAAAAAACTAACATCTGCTTGTAAGTTGAGAGGGTCACTATTAACCCTAACAGAGTGTCGTAGAGGAGTTGAAGCACAATTAACGTCAGGACTATGAGGTATTGGTGAATTAACAGGTGAGTAGTTGAGATTATCGACATGGTTTACACTCGGTTCAATATCGGCTGCTATATCTTCTATTCTAATTGACGGGTAATTCAGTCCATGTACTGATGCTTTACCTGTATCATTCATACGAGTAACAAGGTTTTCTTCACCATCGGCACTACTTTTAACGTTTTGTTTATTGGTTTTTGGATTGTCATTGCAAGTTTCCTGTATTTGAGGCGTCCTGGCAGTTTCTTCCGTATGTGATGGCTTTATTGCTTTTCTTAAGGCTGCCAAAGCTTTAGATATATTTTGATCGTAAACTCTTTTATATGAAGTCAAAGCTTTTGGTTCTGCTTTGTTTTGTTTTTTCACTATAGGCTTTTTACGTTTCTTTTTTGGCAGTTTTGGTTCTTCAGTGGGATCAAATGTGAACTCATAAACATCATCTTGTTTTGGTTTACTTACTCTTGATTTCTTTTTCCCTCGTACTTGACGAGACATGTTGGATTGGATAAGCATAATCTAACCCAAACAGGCACATTCTATTCCTTCTATTCTAGTTGTCAGTTTCAGTTACAGTTGACATTTTAATAGTTTTCTATAATGTCACTTGATGGCGCCGTAACCTCACGGTTAGGGTTGGCGCCTGTTGGCGCGCGCACGGTTTACCACAGAATACATATTTTCTAACTTCCAACAGCATTTCATTTTTTTTGTTTTAATCTTATAGCCTACCAAAGTAACTCTACTCTGCCGGATGGAAAGCATGAGTACTGAGTAGAATCCAGGAGTAAGGGGCCACCATCCTCATTGTAAG
Source organism: Phragmatobia fuliginosa (assembly GCA_932526445.1). Taxonomy (NCBI): domain Eukaryota; kingdom Metazoa; phylum Arthropoda; class Insecta; order Lepidoptera; family Erebidae; genus Phragmatobia; species Phragmatobia fuliginosa. The sequence goes on along the minus strand of OW052074.1, from coordinate 6,558,504 downwards.
TGCATGCAGTGCAGGGTAACCCACAACATGGCGGCTTAGTGAGATGATTCCGAATTATATTATGGACATTAAAAGCTTCATAACATTACAGAAATAAATATGATGAAGAACGGAGAAAGTCAGGAGCTGGAAGAGATAAAAGATATTATAAAGTATTAAATTTACTGGTTTGACTGTAATTAGATGAAAATGAGAAACGTTTATTTTAAGAAATTGAGATCAATTGTTTTTGTTTTATGCTGGAAACACATTATTGGACGCGGCTGACGGACGCGGCTGACAGCCGCGACTGACAAGTGTGGACAGTCTACCGGGTATGTCCCGGCCTGCAAAAATGTAAATTTCGATGTAAAAAAAATATATATTGATAGATCCTAATTACCCCTTTCGAACTACGTTAATTAATTTATGAGCCCCTCTTTCATTTTCTCAGGAAAAAACAAAATATCATTTTAATTTTTTCACCTTTTCAAATACTCGTATCTCTTTCAAATAGGGTTATTTTTTATTCTACCAAGCCTAGAAAAAATGCCTTTGAGATGATTTAAATTGCCCTCTGATTTAAATGCTGATTTAAAGAGATACGGGTATTTGAAAAGGTGAAAAAATAAAAATGATATATTGTTTTTTCCTTGGAAACCGAAAGAGGGGCTCTTAAATTAATTAACGTAGTCCAAAAGGGCTAATAAAGATCTATCAATATATATATCGAAATCCAGTGCGCAGTTTTTGGGTGAAAGAGCAACAAACATACATACATACCTACTCACAAAGTTTCATGTTGATAATATTAGTAGGATTTTCTGGGTTTAAATAATAAACGAATTAAAAAAACCTTTAAAGTTTATTATGAAGACTATAAAGATGCTATAAAGATTTAATAAAAAAAAAACATAAATTCCCTATCGTGATTTTCCAATTCCAAGAGTTGAGAAATTTCCATACTTTCCCGAATGGATTGTGAATTTCTTGGTGTTGGACTTTACTACAAACTTTATTGCAGAGATTTCGTGTGTACTTTACGAGTACTTTAATACTTTTGCTTTTCAACTTGTAGAACGTTAGATTAGATTGTTACATTGTTTTAATATAATCAGTATATTATAAAAACTCACGCATAGGCGGTTCTCACACTGCTCCGCGCTCCGTCGTGTAGCGCGGAGTGGCAGATTTTAATATTGTATGCAAGTACATCGATTAGTATAGAAAACACGCCAGGTCCAACACACCAAAAGAGTGAACTCACGCGTTCTGCTAGCAGATTCTGCCGCCAGGCGCGTGGGCGCGGGGTAGACCGCAGTAGTGAACACACTGCGCTCCGCGGTATCGCGCCTGTTTTCGTGCTTCAAGGACTTATTGACGATGGATAGATTTATATACGAAATTGAACAATGCTCAGCAATTTGGGATGTGAAATGCAAAGAATACAGACGACGATGACCAAATGGAGAGTAACCTTTAGTTTGATGCGGGCCGCGTAAAAAGCGCAGCGCGCACGCGCTGTAAAATCTGCTCGAAGAGACAGATCTGCTCCTCCGTCGCCGCGCGCGGGATCTGCTGCCACGCGCCTACGCGTGTGGGCGCGTCGCGTCAGTGTGTGAATCGCCATATTTTCGCTATTTTGTGCAAAATGTAATCTATTTTAAATAATTTGTATTATACATATAACATTTTCATACCATGAGTTAGCTGTAACGTGCACGCAAATAAAGGGATAAAGTCATCATTTACATTTAGAAGGTTATTTGGTTGACTAACTATTTTCCGGTCATTTTTTGTTAACACTCGATATTGAATTCCAAAATAGTTCTGTTTCTATTCGTTTCCTCGTCAATGGGTAAATGATTATATTAAATAATTGTGTGAATAATGAAAGAAATACAACAGCTTTTCAAAATTATAATAATATCTTAATCATAATATTTTTTATTGTTTTCAAGAATGTGTTAAAATGTTCGTTCATCTATGAGTGACTTCGAAATATTTGAAAGGCAACCCTAAATTTATATTTGAATAACGTCGCTGTTACCAGCCGTTGCACATAATTTGATGTTTTCGTAATTGTTGTAAAGTTGGACTGTGATAGTGAAACCATTTATTAAAATATTCCCATTTGTTTTATATGTAGGTTTTTACAGAGAGTAAGGTAAATAACACTATTATAACTACGAGGACTTAGCACTGTGATTATTTGTGATGCCATATTGTTTCTTGTTGGAATTTGGAAGTCGTTTCAATGATTAACTTTACCAATAAGATTAGCACAACCAGTATTAAACTATTTTTTTTAAATAAGTGAATTACCTCCTTGCAGGTGTATAAATTAATGTCAACTGTGACACACAAACGCCACATACGGGAAGTAAAAAAATATAACTTTACCAATCTGACGAGTCCCTGATCATCCAGGCCAAGAAACTCTAGGATATGAGAGCTGTGCTGAGGAAGTAGGAGTAGTGGCGTTATATTAGTACGAAAAGAAACAAAACAAACATGGTTGAGATGGACGGGAAAGGGACGATCGACACAGTACAAGTGGCTCTAAGAATTCGGCCGTTGATGCAACAGGAAATAGAAAGGGGATGTGATGAGTGTATTGATGTAGTGACAGGGGAGCCTCAAGTACAAATTAAAGATCTATCTTTTACATACAATTTTGTATTTCCTCAGCACATAACACAGCAAGAGTTCTATGATACTGCTGTAAAGGGTTTGATAGGGAAACTATTTCAAGGTTGGTCACTTTAACTGTTAAATAATACCTATGCAAATGTTAGTCTCATTTGAATCCGTTCAAGCACAGATTACACAGTTCAATATGTATCCTAATATGTACTTAAATATTGATTCATTAGAAATAATAAAAGTCAATCGACTCTTATTAGAAATTGATTATACTTTGATAGTTTTCATAAAATGAATATGCAATTTTAAATACAGTTGAAAAAAAAAATGTACAGTAATTTAGATTTGTTTTCTTTATTATCTAAGAAGTATTTAGTAGTTTCTTTTCTTCATAGGGTACAATGTGACAATACTTGCATATGGCCAGACAGGCTCTGGAAAGACCTATACCATGGGGACAAACTATTCTGGATCTGATGGTGACTCCACAAAGTTGGGTATGTAATTTAATTTTACCTATAATTAGCTTTTTCTTGTCATCATCAACTTAGTGCACTGCTGGGCCTCTCCTCTGAAAGAGGATTTCGGCTTAGGGAAGTATAAAAATACAATATATGCAGGGCCGGATTTAAAGGTGTGGAGGCCTTGGGGCAACAAAGGAGTGGAGACCCCTTGGTCCTAAATTATATTCCAAATAAAATGATCAATTTTTTTCAATTTAGTTTTCCAATTAATAATTTATTGTGAAACCAAGTATAGACTATTTTATTATTTAACGAACATATAAATATAATCGGAAACAAGAATTATCTAAAATTAAAGTTGTTTACTAGTGTTTACTAGTCTGAATTTGTTTTTTTTTTCCGTAGTCTATTGTCTATTGCCCCTCTTTTGTGGAGGCCTCAGTCCCCAATCCACACTCGGCCTGCATGGAGACATAATATGGTCTTACCCATCTCCTGAGAAGAGACCCAAGCCTTGCAGTGGTACATTATGGGTTGTTGACAGAAAGATTAAAATTTAATAACTGTAAAATTTAGGTGTGCCTTTATTATTGCATATGCAAGCCTATTTATTATTTTTGCAAATTTTTACCTAAGTACAGTAATACAAGGGGTGCTTCTAGTACATGGTGTAATGTTCTACTACACCACTAGGCGTCTAGCACAGACGTGACAGACGCGCCCCTTTTACAGTCCAAAGAAGTAAGACATGTCCAATACTAATTTAATACGAAAAAAACTGTATAAAAAGTATGTATTGATAGGTTGGATAATTTCATATATTTGTCAATCTTTCAATAATATGAAAATTATCTTTTTAAAAGTGGTCTCGTGTTACCAGACCACTTATAGAATTGGCTCCAGTCTCCGCACTTAAACTTGGGGAGATCGTCCCAGCTTCGTTATTAAGTTGGCTAGTTGGTGAACCACCCCAGTTGCTATAGCATAAGTCTCCTGGGATATTCACAGGCTTTAGTCTCACGGAAATATATAGAATCAAAAATAATATTTATTTTCCTATCAGGTGTAATACCCCAAGCAGTGGCAGACATATTTGATTTCATCGAAACACATGAGGATAAGTTCATATTTAAAGTAAATGTATCTTTCATGGAGCTGTATCAAGAGCAGTGTTATGACTTGCTCTCTGGCAAGGAGAGGGGACACAGTATTATGGAAATCAGAGAGGACATCAATAAAGGTGTTATTCTACCTGGTAAGAATGTTTAATTTATTTGAACCTGATAAAAAGTATCATCCTAAGACTTTTTTAAATGTTATTTTGTTGTATTATAAACTAACCATAATAGGATGCTTTATAGACTCAGAAGTAAATAGTATGTTGTTTTTTTTCGTTTTTTTCATATTTTTTCATATTTAAGTATACCGACTACTGTTTACAGTAATATAAAATTAGTTTATCAATTGATCGATAGATGGCGCACCGCACTTTTCTAAATCGCGATATAGTTTGGTTCACATGGCGACATATATAGACCAACCATTTTATTTTGTGTAATCCTTTCAATACACAGGTATTGGTACTATAGTTGTGTAAATATATTATACAGTATAGTGTTTTTATTCGAATCACCCCAAGTGACGCGACAGTGGTGTCAAAGTGTTCCCTGGCATCCCTGCGAACAACTACTCTGATGAAAAGCATGAGTGGCATTCATGAGTAGAGGTCAGCATCCTCATTGTGAGTACTGATAGTGCAGCATGGTGGCTCACACTATTGCAGCTTGTTGCTATGCTGCTGCAGCATTGAACTTTCGGTCTCACACTCACTAATAAAATACAACAGCACAAATAGTGTCATTTTAAGGCCGAACTTACCTTTTCGTAGCTCTACCACCTTTGAATGGTCTGACTTACTGGAGTATCAATTTTATAGTCTTCTCATTAATATTGTGGCTTGCTTTCTCATGTAACTATAAATACACCATTATAATTGCAGGCATCACAGAACTTCCTGTATCATCTACAATGGAAACTATGATGGTATTAGAGCGGGGCTCGTCTGGACGAGTGACTGGTTCTACAGCTATGAACCAAGCCTCAAGTAGAAGTCATGCGGTTTTCACAATTGTTATATCCAAAGAAAGCAGAGCTGACAAGTAAGTGACCACCTCATCTTAGCTGAAAGTCATCTATTGCTGGAGGTTTATTGTAACAACCGGTTCCATGCTTGGTGACCTTCCACGGTCTTCGGGTCACTGTGTATGCGCAGTAAAGATATTTACTGCGTCTTTACAAATATTATAATATTTTATGTTTTTTATTGTCTACAGAAATATAGCAACAACATCAAAGTTCCACCTAGTGGATTTGGCCGGTTCTGAACGCATCAAAAAGACGAAAGCTAGTGGAGAACGATTAAGGGAAGGTGTCAAGATCAATCAAGGGCTTTTAGCACTTGGGAATGTCATCTCAGCCCTCGGTGATGGGACCAATAGGAGTTTTATAAGTTATAGAGATAGCAAACTTACTCGGCTATTACAAGGTATGGTAAACTTATTTGTTTTTATAAAAAAGTTGTAGACTTAGTTTAACCATTATAACTTTTTTAAAGTGACAGGTATACTAAAGTTTCTAGTTCACGTTATATTCCATTAAATAAGAGACCTTCATCTACACTTTATGACAATAGCCCAGAAAATTGCAATGCTGCTTACTCTATAATATAATCAAATATTTCTTGACATCAACCTAGTAAAGCACCTCACACACTGTCCAGTAAGAAAGCCATACATAGCTGTATAAATATGAAAATAAACAATTCAATAACATCTTTAGAAAGCAATCATTTTATTTTGCTTTACAGACAGTCTTGGTGGTAATTCACTAACACTTATGGTAGCATGCGTGAGTCCCGCTGATTACAACTTGGACGAGACAGTATCAACGTTACGCTACGCAGATCGCGCCCGCAGAATACGTAACAAACCGATCATCAACCAAGATGCAAAGGCCGCCGAGATTCTCAGGTATTTACTTTCATATACACATACTCTTAATAGTACACAAAATAGACACAAAAAAGAGGGTGTGCTGGTGTTAATATCGTTTAGTATAATCCTGGTTTGCAGTCGAGGGTTAGTTGATATAAAATAAACCTTCAGAAGTCGCCAATGTATTCTAATTAACGAGTAAAACCATTACTAAAACAAAATTATCATGGTTGCAGTCAAGGGTTAGTTGATATAAAATAAACCTTCAGAAGTCGCCAATTTATTCTAATTAACGAGTAAAACCATTACTAAAACAAAATTTAACTTAATGTTAAAATCTTTTTGATCAGGTTAAACAATTTAGTCAATGAACTCCGCTTGCAAGTGTTGGGCAAATTGCCTACAATTAGCGAGCAGAACAACGAACAACTGCAGGATGAATTAGAAAAAGAACGCACCAAATATCAAGAACTTTTAAAGAAATATAAGCAAGTGACTGAAAATTTAAGTAACATGGTGATTGTAAATACAAATTTATGTGAAAAGGCATTACTCGCCGAAGCTGCAAAAGATAAAATTGAGCGCAAATTAAATGAATTGACTGAACAATGTAATCAGACAATAGAAAATCTAAATACAACAAGTGGTCCAGTAGATGATGATTTACAGAAGACATCAGTAGTAGATTACTTAAAAGAGATCAAGACGCGGCTGGAGGACCTTCAGACTGTAAATATGAAGTCCGATGAAGAGATGATAGATCATGAAATTAAGCAATCGTTTGTCAATGAGAATGATCTTGACAAGGGTTGTGATGACGTGATGATGAATGAGGATCAAGCTGTTTTGGAGGAAGAAAAGAGAACTATGGGACAGGTAAGGTCTACTATAACTCGTGCGAGCTAAGATGGCACCTGGCTCAAAACGAAACATGACACCGTTCCCCCGCGTGATACCCCTCTGTCATCCTGCGAGTAGCGTTAGCAACACTATTATCGTTGCAAGAATCTTTCAATAATAATTTTAGTTTATTAGGTATTACCTAATGTCATATAAATCACTCCACGAATTTATTTTATAAATATATCATTAGATTTGTCTGGATACCCCAATTGTTTTAAGAAAGGTCACACGAAAAAAACCAGCATGACGGCTATGAGACGCAATAGTTTAAAATAAAGAATATCCAAATACATATGATTTTCAGAGACTACGATTAAAAGGCTTATCATGACTTTAAATTGTATTTTAAAACCATATTTCAGTTCGTAATTTCGTTTAAAATGATATTAGGTATTACCTAATATTATTTAAATCACTGCACGAAGAATGCATTCGGGTAAATAATGAATGAGGCCTGCTTCCTATTGGTATGCATATGTATTTTCTTAACTCAGGTAGTAAAGTACCACTTAAGGTAAAGTAGTATGTTATGAGAAACTAATTGAAGCAAAATAAATGTAGAAATTTAAAAAAACTAGAATAAATTATATTTTTCTTGCAGTCAGTACTTCAAACGACTGACATTTGAGTCAGGTGCCATCTTAGGTCGCACGAGTTATATAACTTTCATATAACTTATTTAATAATAATAGCCTATCAGTAACCTATCAGATATACACAATACCTGGGTGATCGAGCTTTGCTCGGTTAATACCATTTGTTGTTTAACAACGCCATCTATTCTTTCAAGTAGCTGTTGTGTTGGAGTACCAATCAACTGAGTGTTACTGAAAGAAGTAGTATAGATGTCGAAAGCCATACTAAGGGTAATGATGAATGGTCAAAACGCATGAAAAATCGTCATAAGACCAATCTAAATCGATTTTTCAGTCCCTAAAACACCTCCTAACAAATTTCAGCGTAATCGTTAGAGCCGTTTCCGAGATCACAAATTTTAAAATACACAAATATATAGTATTATCACTTATATTAAAGTAAATATCTCACCTAGGTGGCTCTTAACCAAGAATTACAAGAATTAAACCGCGCAATGGCAATCAAGGCTTCCGTAGTACAGGCCATTCTCGCCAATAACAAGGATATGTTGGAAAGCCACAAGAATCTTCAAGAGAATGAGGAGAAGATTGCGCAATTAGAGAAGGAGCGAGATGAACTGTTACAGCAGCTGAAAACCAAGGTAAGTTGATAACTATAACAAAATAATAGTGCTATTATAATTTATCTGGGCAGCTCAGCGCTATTTGTAGAGTGGCTTGAGAAGGCCTATGTTTAGCAGTTGATTTTTGTTGATGATATGTTGAAGCATCTTTTTGCATGGTTCAAATATATCTATAGAAACTCGTCTTCATAGTCTGTACAATAAGGTTGGCAACCACTACTCTCGGGATTCTACTCATGCTCTCCATCAGGCACAGTAGTTTTTGTATAAAAAAAAATACTACATGAGTCCTGTAGTCATCATGCCTTCTATAGACTGAGTGTTTTGGATTCAAACCATAAATGGGACTACAGTTGTGTGATCTAGAAATGATTATTCTGAGTGTGCTTTGTCTCCCGCGACATATAAATATTCAGACATTCCTAGTCTTAGTCTTTAAAAATAATGATGTCATTAAATTTACTATACAATGCTCCTATGCTATACAGACTAAAGACCCATCGCATGAAGAACGTCGTACTAAAGTATCTACTCTAGAAGCGCAAATATCAGACTTGAAGAAGACTTGCCAGCAACAAGCTCACATCATCAAGACAAAGGAGAAGAACGAAGCCAAAATCGCTGCTTTGAATGCTGAACTACAGGCTATGAAAGCTACTAAGGTACCATTGAACTAAATATATTAGTTTCACATCTTTGAAATAGTCGATAGTAAAGCGATAGTCGCATTCGATAATTGCAACATTCTCAGCAAAATTTGGTGCAATTATGTGATAGTCTATTTGAGGTATATCTTACTGTTAAGTACGAGGACAGAGGAGCGAAACAACCGCTTGTTATTAACGCACTGACGTTTATTCCTTATACTTAGAGGTGCGTCAGCACACACACATATCCTCAACACTTACTCTTCTCGATCGTAAATAACTTGTAATAAAAATTTAACAAATAAAATATATCAGAAATTTAGAAACAGATAGATACAAAAACCAAATAACCAATACCTATCAGTCTTACGAGATTCAATAAAAGAAAAATATAATGTATAATGTTTTTCTAGGTTAAAATTATTAAACAAATGCGCGACGAGAGCGAAAAGTTCAGAAAATGGAAGGCGGACAACGAGCGAGCAATGTTGCGCCTGCGCAACGAGGATCGCAAGCGTGCTAACGCCATGGCTAAGATGGAGTCTCTACACGCCAAACAGCAGAATGTACTTAAACGGAAGATGGAGGAAGCTGTGGCTGTCAACAAGAGGCTAAAGGTTTGTGTGTTAATATTTTGCAACTTTATTAATATCTATTGAAATGCTATACATACATGTACTAGTAATTATTGTAGTCCATTCGCGTTAAGAAAATAGTGATGCATCGATCAAATCCTAGCATATTGAACTATCTCATATCAGGTTCCAAGAAATTTCGTTTTATACGAAAACATGAAATATGATTGGTTCGAAGTTCGGGGCTTGATATATATGTAAATATTGTCATAATGGAATGCACAGTAAATCGTAAGTTAAATGAAGATGGATTCTACTCATACTTTCCGTTAGGCTGAAAAGAGTCATTTTGGAAGGCCCAAAATTGAAACAAATCTAAGACACTAATATGTATCCACTATAAATTTTCATTTTTTTTTACACATTACAAAAAACACATTTTAAGTTTAATTAGTTCGCCGGTAGTGTGATTATCGGTTTGTCCTTATGCTACAGCTCCATCTGCGTCTTAACGCGTTAATTAGTGCACTAATATAGGCGCTTCGCAGATGTGGCCATCGTTTTAATGCGTTAAAAACAAATGGCATTACTAACACCGTTAAACGTGATGCGATAACTCGAGTGTCGGTTTTTTGGACACATCAAAGGATTTTAGCGCGTAGCTTAGCGCGCTAATTGATGTTGGCTACATTAACGCTCATTCTATCGGACGCGCTCGCATAGCAAGGACGAGTGCACTTTGTTTTAGGCGGGAACTACATTTAGGTACGAGAACAACAATGGAGTGTTTGAACGAAAAGTCGTTAGTTTTTAGAGCTATTGCAATAAGAGCCTTGTCTTTGGAATCCAAAGCTGCAATCCCATAAAAATCGCCGACGATGTATATGAATCATCCACTATCTTCTTTTTCTCGTTTTTTCTCCCTTTTTATATTATATAAAATAATTTATGAGGCTCATTATCGCAACTAGTTTAGCTGCTTTAGGCTCCATTGTGGGTGTTGACGAGGAATTACGTCTTAACGGCATTGTAACCTTATTGTAGCCAACGCGCATTTTATCGCGTTAACTAACGCGTAGTTCGCCATTAACATTAACGCTAACGCATGTGGAACAGTAACATTATAGTGGTTTTATCAGAAATGTGCTATGTTCACACAAAACATTGATTACACAGGAAGCGCTGGAGCGTCAGAAGTTCTCGCAAATGAAACGCAACGCAAAGGGTAGTGTGAAGGCAGGCGCTGTGCAGCAGTACATCGAACAAGAGCTAGAAGTACACCTCAGTATTGTAGAGGCCGAGAAGTCGCTGGAAGAACTTATGGAATATAGGTATCATGTTTAATTCAATAGTCATATACTTAATATGTATACAATATGTCTTATCAACTATCAAGTTAGAATTTATTAGCACTGACTTGTTACTTGATTAAATCTATACAAATTAATATAATTTAAGTGTCCGTTTATAATTTAAAGCTTTTAACCCTTAATTACTCGCATGGGGTCAAAACATTTTCGGATTAAAAAATGAAGCACTTGTCGCGGCCTGATTCCCTCCGCGCCTTCGGTAGCTTCATAATGCGCGTCTAAGTTTGTATTTTAGTAGCAACCAAGCCATGAAAGTGGAAGGCTTCGCCGCTACACTCTTGAGCGGTGACCCCATGCGAGTAATTACGTAACTTTTTTGAAAGAGGTAAGTTCTTTATTTTATGTATTTTTTTTGTGTATTATGAATTATATTTGTATTATTGTATGTTCAATGAATAATTGTTGCTATAAATATGTTTTTAACAGCTTTATACAATTAAATTATCAAAAAAATCTGTTTTACTAAGAGTCTAGTCTTTTCGCGAGAGTTCGTCATGGATAGGAGAGAACAGCACTTTGCGCAATAGCTGGTAGAGTATGAAGGAGGTTCTGATAACAAAAGAGGTTGAAGGGTCAGGTTCTGAGCCAGAGAAGTCAGAGCATCTCCTAAGGATGTAAAAAACGTCTGATGGAAGTGCATGAGTTTGGAAAATCGCGTCCCACCAACCACTGCAAAACTCGTTCCAACAAAATGCAAGAAATATACAAGATTTGTGTGCAATGATCGTTCTGAAAAATACTGTCAACTGTGTAACAATCCTGATTCAGAGAGTGCCTAAAAAATACTAGTATTTACTATGACCTCAGTATACCTTAGTACAAATTGTTGATTATTGATGGTTATTTTAGTTTAACTTGTTTTTGAATAATTAGTTAGTAATTCATGTTATTACTTAGATATTATAGAATAAATAAAGTACTTTAATAGTTTTATTTACTTATATATTTCAAAATATATTAAAAACTACTCATACTATTTGGGGTCATCTGTGACCCCATGCGAGCAGTAGTGTAATATTCTTTGTGCGAGTAATTAAGGGTTAATTAAATGCGTATTACTACTTACATACCATTCAAACCGTTTCTGAGAAATGCCAAACGCACTACAATCAATTTTCGGCCTTACGTTTTATTCTAGAAAGGTCCATTGTTCTGTGCGCTAGTGTTTATTATTAGAAGTTATCTAGAATTTGCACTGCCAAACCCACTGTGATCATCATTCTGTTTTTTTTTATATTGCGTAACACTAAAAACAAACAATTATCCAATTTTTGGATATTCAATTTAATTCTTTGATTTTGAATTAAAATTTGTCAAACTCGGTTTTTTGTACCGACTGCGCTCGCTCCAGTGAATAAATACTATATTTTGTACAGGTCTATTTGGGTCTTTAGTACATGGTAAATAAAAGAAACAATTCAGTTTGATTTACAACAAATACGTCTTGCTCATACGACGGACTCGCAAAGAATCAGTAGTGTTACATACTCTTTGCAGCGATTGTCTAACCGCTTGCCCTACCAGTAGACGTGTTTATATTTATTTATACACTACATACATGTAAATATATATTCACAGCCGGCTTGAGCGGAAACACATTACTGGACAATGTCGATGACGACTTACATGAATTAACTCCCTATCCAAATCTGCCTATGGATTATATATAATTTTAAAAACATTTTCAGAGCATGGATAACAGAACAGATAGAAAATCTACGTAACAGCACCGATGAGGAAGCTAATAGAAAGAAAATTGCGGAGTTAGAGGATGACCTGGCACTTCGTAAAGCACAAATATCAGACCTACAGCAAAAGATATTGACTGCTGATCAAGGTAACCAAACTTAATAATTTTTTTTGGATATCTTAACACACAACGTCATCTAGCCCTAAACTAAGCAGCGATTTTATTATGCGTACCACACAACTGAAATAAATACATAAACATACTTTTTTTTGTAATTACATACAAATTCCGAAACAAATATTTGCGGATCATGCAAACATTTGGTCCAACCCGGGAGTCGAACCCGAGACCTCCAGGCACAGCAGGCGTATACACTGACGCAGTCATTTTATACATTGTTATTTTCGAATTTGTACTAAGGTGACCCTAATAACATATTTTACGAAAGAAATGTATAGCAAAAATATGTTTCTTTGTAAAATTTAAGTATGAGATTTCAATGTATGTAAATTTTAATGTTATTGCAAATATTTATCAGAAAGTAATTTAAAATAACATACATTTTTATATATGTTACAAATATCCTCATCCATCAAGTATGCTTTACAATGTACTGACAAATTTTTTTCCTTGATAGAAAACAAGTCCCGTACACAATGGGATAACATCCAGTCCATGCTTGAAGCTAAAGTGGCACTCAAATGTCTATTTGAGTTACTTGTGGATGCTAAGAGGGAAATGCAGAACCAAAGTGAAAAAGGCTTCCAGGCTAGATATGAGGAGATCAAGGAGGCGCATGACAGGCTAGCCATGGACTTTGAAAATAGTAAGACTGAGTTTGAGAGGCAGTTGGCGACTGTGAAACTGCAGAGTGAACAGAAGGTATATATCAGCCTTTTAATTGTTTAATTATAATTAATTATTGTAGTGTGAAGGTTGCTAAGTTGTTGTCTAGCATGTTGGATGTTGTTGGATGTTGTCTAAAGATGTTGATTGATGGTTTAACAGTAATAGGCATTAACTGGCAACATTTTTTTTATTTTATCTTTTTTACGAAACTACCTCGTTGGTCTATCAGTTAGCGAATGCGAGTGCTGATCAAGAATTCTTCGGTCGAATCCCTGGTCGGGGCTGTTGTTAGGATTTTTCTACAAGAATTTCTTAATAGCAGCCCGGAGAAAGGAAATTGGCGATGTCTCACGCCCGTGCCTCGTAGAGGGTAGGGTAGCCAACTAATTCAACCTTCGAATTCAGTTCGCCTTCAGGGTTGGGCAGGTCCGATTTCTAATCGCTTAATGATTAAAAATGATATTCAGGTAAAACCGGTTGAAATAGTATAGCCAACCCCAAATAATAGTGAATAATAAAGACTAATAAAGATGATGGAGTTATTTAAGGCCGCTGCATACGTGACGGGATTTTACACGGACGGAACGGGAAGTTTTGCAAACATCGTTACATACAAAATTAATAAGGTAATGCATACTTCACGGAGACACGGACGGGGCGGGAACGTGGCACGCACGGGACGAGCTAAATATCTTCGCCGACGATGTTTAGCACGTCAACAGCAATTAAAGCCAATTCTTGAAATGAAAAATACATCTTTCCTTGTTCACAACACTAACACGTTAGATCCGAGTCACAGTCACGGTGCGTATGCATTTATCACGTTCCCGTTTATAACGAGGCAGCCACGTCCACGTCCCGTCCGTGTAAAATCCCGTCACGTATAGTAGGCCAAAACCTCCTTTCAAAGGAGAGGCCTATGTCCAGCAGTGAACTGTTAAAGGCTGTTGATGATGATGATGCCTTTACTTATGACAAAGAGACTACTTCCGATTTCCTTTCTAAGGTAATTCTGTTATCAAGCTTTTGGTACTCGAAACTCGATTTCAGTTGTTTTGACTACGGCAATTACGTGCTATTTGAAAGGATTATCACACAGAAAAAAATGGTACTATTTACCTCAAGTATGTTGTATGTGAAATTTAATTTGGATGGTTGTTTGTCCCACTAATCATATTCTGTTGTATGGACCATCTCCTCATTGTTGCATGCTTTCTTTCAGCTGTCAGCTTTAGTAGCACTGCAGCGTGGCGTCATCGGCAAAGGTGGTGACAAAAGCGAAGCGTGCAAACATCTTCAAAATGTGATACAATACCAACAAGAACGACTGGACCAGGTCGAGGAGGAAAATGTATGGCCAAGTTAATTGTGAACCCTAACTCAATGCATTAAAGATTAGTTATTGTTTATATACGCGTTTTATGTCGTAGTTAGAATATTGGATTTTGTTTTATATAACAAGTCAAGTTTATTTTTCACACTGGAGACTCCTCAATATTAAGGTAATGTTTCCTTATATTCTGGTAACATTACATGTAGGGTAGATAAATTATTACAGACTTCTCAGTACTTTAACATATGTACCATAAATGTAGAAAACAATAATTAACTTTATAGAAATCATTGCTAATACTTTAATTATAAATATTGAAAATTTATAATTTATGAATATTACAGAAAAAATTAGTGGACGAGTTAGAACAATTGCGGACAGGAAGTAAGAAAACGAAAAGACGAGCCAAAAAAGAGGTCAGCGGTTCTCCTGTGAAGAAGGTGGAATATGTGGAACCAACTGATGAGGAAGAAGATGAATTTGAGGATAACGAGAAGGATCCTGATTGGAGAGCGACACCCTTGTTTAAACGTATTCAGGTAATTTAACTACACTGATGGATTCCATCCAGTGGTTGAAGCTGGCTCCGCGCCACTTTCTACTGCATTGAGTGTGGTCCAAACTCCACATGAGACGCTGTGTTGTGTAATCAACAAATTGATGTTTGAATCTCTGTTTTTGTGACTGTTTCTTGTATGTTTGTAAATTATCCCACCACATTTATGGGCATTGTCTTTTTTGAAAATATGATAACGCGGAACAATAAAAATGAAAGATATACTTAGATTGAAATGCTTATTATCATTTAGAAATGCATGTCAGAGAGCATGTAGAGCCATCTCTTCCAGTCATGAGGGAACAGATAGTGCAAGTATGTTTACACAAGTGTGCACTATGATATCTACTACTAACCTGAATCATAATTGATGTATTGTCTGTGAGCAGGCTCAGCGCTCCCGGCTGACGATGAACTTCACGTCAGCGGACTTGTCAGTGTCTGACGTCGGGGCCGGTTCGGGCGGTGGTGGGGGTGCGGCGGGGTCGGGGCGGGCGCTGAAGCGCGGCAGTGACGGCGCAGCTCACTGCGTGTGTCGCGGCTCGTGCTCAACCAAGATGTGCGGCTGCGTGAAGGGCGACAAGGGCTGCTCGCCCACGTGCCGCTGCCAGCCCGAGCTCTGCAAGAACCGTCGCCTCTCCTCCGACAGCGAGGACAAGGAGAACAATGTAAGTCGCACCTGCTACTCGAACACTGCACCGCACCTGCTACTTGAACACTGCACCGCACCTGCTACTTGAACACTGCACCGCACCTGCTACTCGAACACTGCACCGCACCTACTACTCAAACACTGCACCGCACCTGCTACTCGAACACTACACCGCACCTACTACTCGAACACTGCACCGCACCTACTACTCGAACACTGCACCGCACCTACTACTCGAACACTGCACCGCACCTGCTACTCGAACACTGCACCGCACCTACTACTCGAACACTACACCGCACCTACTACTCGAACACTGCGCCGCACCTACTACTCGAACACTGCACCGCACCTACTACTCGAACACTGCATCGCACCTACTACCGAATCTTCCGATACCGCTGCTTTCATTTTTTGACGTGTGGAAATAGCGTGTGTGGTTGTGACGAGGTGGTGTGCTGGAATTATACTGACTAAAGCTATACCGTGTCCTACCTGTTAAAGAGACCTCTTCCATGACCTGCTGGCATTTGCGCGTGCAACGTCTATGGGTTGCGATACATACCTATAATATTTTTTTGTGTCTGTGTGTGTTGTGACGTCAAACTCCATATGGAACACACAAATTGTTGTTCTACTATATCAAGCCACATGTCAAATACACTGAAATGAATTTATATACACATATCTGTGATGTTATTAGAAAATTTATGCCATAACAATGAATCTAATAATTGTCTATATACTAGAAAAACATTAAAAATTGAAATTCATTTAGATTTAAATTCGACCATCAATCACATATTTTACACTACTTAAAATACTTTGATGAAATCAATAATATTTTGTTTTTTTTTCCAAGATTAAAACCATTTCTTTTTTCTAATAAACAATAGCTTTTTATTATTTCACTTACAAAATAATTAAATTTTAATTTATCTTTGTTACAGCCGTCAAGTACAGAACTTTCCATCGAAACGACACCGCCATCTTACTTTGATAAACGGTAAGCAATACACACGCTTACATGCATAAGATTACCCACCTTTCTAACTGAAACAATATAATATGTGTAATAGATTCGAAACGTCCGAAGAATTAACCGACAGCCAAACGAAAATCGATACTCCTACTACACCTTTAAAGACGGAATTGCCGATACAACGTTCTCCATTACGGACTAAAAATGATGGCCCGCAGAAATGGATGTTCGCCCTACTTTTGTACAACACTTGTGTAGCCCCCATGTCGTCTTACTGCGCCAACAATATATTACAATACGGCATGGACCAAGTGAGATACAATGTGTTGTCGCACATCTTGAAGTTCTTGATGCGAGAGGTTATTAAAACATTTAAAAGTAAATGACTTGACGTATTTTGTGCATAATTAGGCAATTAACTATACAGATATACCTAGATTCGTCTGCGCCTCTTTTCTATTTGAAATCGGTTTATTAGTTTGGGCGCTACGGTGGAGCATACAAACTTACATATTCTGGCAAAAATATTCACTCCCAAACGTGTCTGCTTCACCATGGACAATGCTAAAGATTCTTAAATTCAAATACTTTTTTTTTAATTTGGTTTAGTAATCAAAAAGGCTTTATAAGTTATGTTGGATTTTATACATGACCATGAAAAGAAATCCAAAATATAAATATCGATGACCTATTTTGATAAACATTACCTATTTTTATTAATTTTTGTATTTTTTTCTATGTTGCAACCTACGTCAAGTCTCACTTTGTTAACTTACGAATATGCGGACTATGCCCTTACAAGAAAACTAACAAAATATATATTTTAAGTGTTTCTTCTTGTTCCCAAAGGCCCATCAAGAAATATCCATTTTATAAAAACATATCCGGCATTTGGCACATATTTAAGAAAACAGGAGCCAGTTCTTTGTGAGTGCATAGTTCTGCAATATGTAGCAAATAATCTGCATCTACTTATTCAATTTAGATATCGGTATAGAAATCATACGTTGAAACTTAGAACATTCACTAGATAATATTACGTAAAAATTTTATTTTAATATATTAATGTAATAGGTTAGCTATTTCTTTTGCAGAACTATGTACTTTAAGTAGTTTTACATTAATCAATCTGTGAATCATTTTAGTTTATTCGTACCTTGGTCGTATTTTTTAACTTATATTTTCCTCACAGCAACTTTTTTAAATGAAAGTTACGAGAAAAAGCAACTAAGGTTTACCGTGAATCACTTTGTGCTCTTTTCACAAAAAGTACACAATTTTTGTCTGACGGCAGTCTGTGTCCATTGTCAGTGTGGTGACAGATTAAAAATCAAAGTTTCATCATCCGTATTCATCCTGTGGGTGTCGGTAAGAGCTGACTAGGGGGGCGGCAAACTGCAAGACAGCAGCACTGCATAGAGAAGGAAAAACTTGTAACAAAGCCCATACCTAGCCTAGCGTGGTATAGTAGATCTTTCTAAGAGGCTTATGTCCAATAGTGGACAAACAACTGCTAAAGACTGTTAATGATGGCAGTCGTTCCACGTAAAATTCGAAGTTCAGCCGCATCTTAGGAGACGATCTGGCCTTAACATAGTTAAGGAAAAAGGTTCGGTGTAAGAGTCATAAAGAGACTTTGGTGATCGTAACTTACAAGGCAGTAATATATTTGTATAATTTTCAGAAATCATCTTGATGCAACATACGTCAAGAAGAAGAAGAGTTACTTCTTTCCGCATGATCAGGGAAATGGCGACCTAGTAAAATAAAGGTAATAAACTAAGTTAATTGTTTAGTTAGTAAAATAAACTAGACAGAATTATTCCTAAGTAAGGAACTAAGGGATTTGTCTAGTTTATTTTGGTATAAGTCATGGTGAACTTTTTGTGTTATCAAAATAATAAAACCCTCGTATTAAACATTTAAAATAGAAATCTGCGGGATTGCCTTTTTATTAGTGCGTAGTTATAGCGTGCGTATGTTAGCGACCGTAGTAAAAGACTGCGAAAGAGGGTAGACCGATATGTCTGCCAATAACATCCCACCCGCAAGATCTTCAGTTACTCCGTGATCATGGCGATTGCAACAGCGAAATTGGCGATGGCGAACATGGCGATTGCGAAATATCGGATACTCACAAAAAATGGTAGCAATCCCGCAGATTTTTATTTTAATGTTATTGACCATGAAAGCTTAAAACAATTGAAAAATTTAAAAACACAGCTGCATAATATAGATTCTTATCTCTCATATCGCGAATATCACGGTATTTGTTTTAATGGCACTTATATGTTATGTAGCTGTAGAATAATAAAATAATTTTCAAAATCCGTTCATTAGATCCAGAGATTACCTCCTACAAACTCACATACTTAACCTTTTTATAATATTAGTTCAGTCCTCCTAGCTAAGTTGTATTCTATTTTTCTATTCTCTTTTTTTTATTAGCAAATATTTTGTTTTGATCACGTCAATAGAGTAATAGAATGGAAAAGGAAAAACGTTTGCAGTTTGGCTAGTAGGCCAGATAAGAAATAATTTACCTAATACATGTTTCATTTTTTCAGACTGAATACTGCAATGGACCTATGAAACCTAGAGTAAAATTTAAGTATCTATGCATTACGTGAAATAAGTGCCTCATCAATATTATTCTATGTCCTCACCGTTAGTATAATCTAAATTAAGTGTATAATGTATTTCCATATAATTTAATTTTTATTTTATTAAAGACTGGGTTTTGGTGCGTCGCCATTTTTTTAAATTTTACGTATTCTAAATCCAGTCTGAGACGTACTTGAGTTGAACTCCGAATAAATATTTATTGTATAACTTGTTTTATTTTCTACTGTGTTTTTATTTATCAGTCCTTTTAAGAAGGAAATTCACTCTATTGCATTGTTACAAACCAATAGCAGCATATATTATGTTTTTTTTTAATTTTCCAAACGTTGTTGAGATAACCTTTTACTGTAGTTTACCTAACAATGAATAACAAAATCGATAACTATTTGTCAGTAGGTAGTTGATTTCTAAATTTTACTAATATTTTTAAGGCGAAAATATGTATTGATGTTACTGTCGCGTATGCTGCATGGATCTCGATAAAATAATGCATAGAGAAACCTGCAAACATTGTCAACCGTCCCTGCAAACATTGACAACGCATCGTATACAGAAGGCGTGGTGTGATAGGTTCTCTCTCAAATTTCGTCACCTTAGCAGGAAAAGGAAAATTAATTCTAGGAGATAAGCTCCCCTGGCATACCTGGATAGCAACAGGATGCGTACCCAGAATGGAAAATTCAAGGACATCCTGCCAAGGTGGGGATTTGTCGACTCCAGAGAAAGTAAGTGTGACTTATGCGTTTCTACCCAAACAATGAACCATTTTCTGATATGCCCCGTTAGCTCTGAATATTGTAAGATTGGCGATCTATTTACAAGACAAGCATGGCCAAACACCAATCGTATCCCATAGTCAAACATTAGTGTTTCCATCAATACGATAACACTAAGACCTGCCCCCCTAGCCAACTTGCAAACGTTTTTGGTTTTCTATTCTATTCTCTATTCTATTTTTTATCATCTTGTTTCATTGGCCAATAATTTGTTTTCATCACGTAACTAAGTGACATTAGCCAATGAAACAAGAGATTAGAATAGAACACGAAAAATGTATTTAACTTGGCTAGGGGGGCTGATATTCTACACAAGAATACTTCGATAAGACATTTATGGTGATCGCACACCTATCCGCGCCGAACGCGAGGAACGAACCGAAGTCGAGGAGGCCTCGCACACTTATCCGCACCAGAAGAATCGACCGCGCCGAAAGCATCGACCGCGTCGAAGAAATCATTTAAGGAAATAGTACTCGTGCGTTGCTCTGTCATACGCAACTGATAGAATGCGAGCGCATCGATCGAGGCGACCGCATAATCTGCGCCGAAGTTTATGACGTCATCCGAATTCGTCTAGGATTTCTGGCGTTCTTCCAGATGCGGACGATTCGACGAGGGAAATGTGTGCGAGGTTTCATGAGATTATAAATAAATAAATATTTTGGACATCTTACACACAACATCATCTAGTCCCAAAGTAAGCAGAGCTTGTGTTATGGGTACTAAACAATTTTTTAGATTTCATATAGAGAATTCTAAAATTCGTTTCGTTCGACTCTGATAAGTGTGCGATTACCTTAATACCATTGTAATTTTTGACTAGCAATATACAAAGCTAAATCTGATCACTCAATGTCTGTCTACCCTCCTAAAGTAACAACGTTATATTTGTCAACATCGACTTTAATTACCCACGCGTAACACAAAAGCCAAAATGTTATGTCATTCACACTGTTGTGAGTTTTGAGATCGCAATAAAATTCCTCTCGAAAAACAATTGGCGGAAACAATCAAAATCTCATCATTCCTAAAGTTACTAATAAAACTGCTTACAAACTTGTTTGTAAACTGTTTCTGTTGATTGATTGAAGTATGGACAAATTGAGGCGAAAAGTTTGTAAATGAATATCCATAGAAGCACTGATCGTTTAAATGAGTTTATTAGAAGATTTCCAGCAGAAGATAACAGTACACATGGGGTAGTCAGTAGTGTTTTAAGGGGATACTTTGCCGTTTCCTACTGCACTCATGGCAGTTTTCACCAACGTCCCCTAAATTTAAGGGCCTACTTAGAGACAGGTAGCCCTTAGTGTTTTTTTTATCCACCAACCTTCAGGACAAAACGAAATTAGATATGAATATAGGAGCTATTTACGTTAGGGGTCTATATAGGTACCATTTAGGAGATAGATGGTTTAAGTATAGTAGGTGAAAACAGGCATCAGTGTTGCGAGTTCGATCTTTGGACATGGAGAAGTGTCTGTCTTTTGCATTATTTTCCTTCTGGTTAGTTCCCAATATTATGAAACTAAAGGAACACTCATTAAAACTGAGCCAAAATGTGATTTTTTACAAGTGAATCTTTTTTGTTCAGATGCATAAAACGGAAGCTTAAACAAATACATCTCTAGACACAGTTATGCCATTTATATCTCGACTGCCTTGTTGGTCTAGTTGTTAGCGTATGAGACTGCTGATCAAGAGGTCTCGGGTTCGATCCCGGGTCGGGCCAAATATTTGTGTGATCCACAAATATTTGTTTCGGAGTCTGGGTGTTTTTCTATGTATAATATGTTTGTATTTACAAAAAAAAAGTATGTTTATGTATTTATATCAGTTGTTTAGTACCCATAACACAAGCTCTCCTTACTTTGGGACTAGATGATGTTGTGTGTAAGATGTCCAAAATATTTAATTAAATTAATTTAATCTAATATCTATTAAAAATACAAAATACACAACACAAACAGATTATTTGTCGCTAGATTTAATTAACACTGTAAATAATATTATACGTAAATATATCGATCGTTTTCATAAGTCATTGAACTTCACTAGGCTTCACTTCATATTTTAAATCTATCCGAAACTAGGTTTGAAAGTTTAGAAAGTCGCGATCGATAGCGTTTAAAATATCAATAAATGCACATACTGGATTTCAAACATGTACATAGTTGGAGTTAATTTTTTTTTTGTTTTTTTCAACTTAAACAAATATAGGGCAGAAGTGGTAGTTGCACTCTGGTACCCATGACAAAATTTAACTTGTGTTTATGAATACCAGGGCTCTCACACAAGGTAACAATATTGTATGCGTTAAATGTGACTAAAATGTAAGTTACTCCGTGATCATAGCGCTTGCCACAGTGCCGAAATATCGGATACTCATTAACCAAAAGGTAGCAATCCCGCAGATTTTTAATCTAATGCAAGTGACTGATTTGCACGGATTTATCGACGACCGATCAATGGAGTCCTGCAACGTTTATTCATACACACTTCGATAAATCGATCTGCACATATAAACCGCTACGATTTATCGTTATGTAAGTACTCCTGGTAAGTGACAAATACAACGTGAGAGGCACAAGCGTGTTGCCGATTCTTTTGTCCCTCCCCCCAAAATGAGGTGTACCTACACTGTAGTGTATTATGTCTATTAGTGTAAGGTGTACCTTACAGTGCTGGATTTACACATTCGCCGCCCCAAAGCTTTAAAAATTTTGCCGCCCCTACTGACTACTAAAATTAGATACACTTTTCACAATTAAGTTAATTCCTTTCTTTAGGAAATCATTTAGTTACTACATTATTTTTATAACTTTTGTTTTTTTAAGCTAAGCAGAGCTTGTTTTTTACTGCACTACTTAGTACTACTACTACTTTGGTAGGCTAAGGAAGATAGGCAAGCAAGGCCCGATTCTGCTAACCATGCACATTTTTTTTTTCGCGGGGAATGCTTTTCGCACCATACCCTCCGTGGGGAAGACGGAGGGCGTGTATGGGACTCCCGGTGAACTGGTCTACCCACTAAACCCCGCGGCGGCCTACCTCGGCAGTCTGGAGGAGCTCCAGGAATGCATCAGAGACTTCTGGAGTCCCCACTGCCTTACCCCATGACTGGGGTACATCTCAGGGTAATCAATAAATTACCCCTGGGGGCAGGATGATATCGCGCCTCTCACCGTTTAACAGTTTTTACACACAGTAAAAGGCGGAACACCAACCCGCCCCAGACGAAACCCTTCAGCCGCACCGGGGTGTCGCCTGCTCGAGTCGCTTGCAGGGGTCACATTTTCCCAAGTTAGAGCCACAACGACCCTTAGACAACGATTGGGGTCTAGCTGCCTCAACCGCATTCCCTTCGGCGCCTCCTTCGAGTGGGATTGGCCCTTTCCCGATCCCGCTCTGCGGACTTCTTCTGGAGCATTACGTTCTTACAGAACAGAAGGAGACCGCGGCCTCCCACCCTTCATCACTTGCCATCATTGCCGCGATCAATGCTGGCGGTGACAGGGTTCGTCCGATCTGCCTGACCAGGTCTCGACGCTAGGACTCCCACGCAAGGCAGTCCTCTAGCGTATGCTGGGCGGAATCCCCGTCGGACCGGCAGTGATGGCATTGTGCCATAACCTCACGTCCGATTCTATTCAGATACTCACCGAAACAACCATGTCCGGTGAGTATTTGAGTCAATCGGTAGGTGACACAGTCGGTCCTCTCTATCCAAACTTTGAAGCTTGGCAGAACGGCTCCAATAGCGCGTTGGCTTGCACAGCCCTGTGTTTCGAGCCGTGCCCTCCAAGTGCCTGTGTGCGTTCTGCCGTAGTATTTTAGGCTCATGATCGTACGGTAGCCCCGTACGCTCCGAATGGCCATCAGCCGCTGCAGACTCCTAAGTTGAGCCTTACAGCGGGAGGAACCCGCCAGGTCCTTAGACCAGACGTGTGCCCCATATAGAGGACCATGAATCGCACGACGCCTATGTAGAGGCAGCGAACTTCTTCACTTGGTCCCCGAGATTGGGCAGCAGACGATGGTACGCCCCTGCTACCCCTCGAACCCGAGGGACTAATCGCCCGAAATGCTCTTCGAAGGTCCACCGACTGTCCAGGATGAGGCCTAGGTACTTTACATAATGATGGGCCCAATACAGAGCCCTGAGGAACCCTGCAACACACTTCCCTTCGATTCTCCACCACGTTCTGATCCACAAACTTCACCGTCCTGTCGCGCAGATAGGCCTCTATGATCTAACCATGCACCTGTCATCGTCAATATATCCAAGAGTTCCAAGATCGGCAGCGGCGGGGTATCGACAAGACCTGTCTAGATCGTGTTGGTTATCTGGGCCTGATCCTTGACGGTAGGTGGCTCTTCCACGAGCACTTCCGACACCTTGCTCCCAAGCTGGTCGACTCTGCCTCCGAATCCTTCCACTTGAATGACTTTTGCCCAATTAGGGTGGAGCCAATGTCGCGACGAGACAACTGTACACGGGAGTTGTCTGGTCTATGGCACTGTACGATACACCGGTGTGGGCGGCGGCTCTGACCACTCATAATATGGCACGCCTCTGGTGACCCCAGAGGATATTGGTGGTTTGAGCCATATACGGTTACTGCGGTCGCAACCTTCTGCGATCTATGCTACCCTGAGTGTGGCCGCAAATGGACGGAAAATTTTCTCCTCCATCCGCTTCAGTGGCCTTCAGGCTTCAGAGGAGGCGACGTCCACGTATGCCGTACGTCGCCATGGGGAGATAAGCAATTGATGGCACCCGCTTCAGTGAGAGGAAGCACTGGGAGATGTTCAGAGGGCGTAATAACAGGTTCCTTGGACCCCTGCTATTTCAGGTGCAGAGTGGCACACCATTTGGTTTTAGTCGGTTCGATGCCGACATACAGCCCCGTTGCAAACTCCGGTAGCGTGACGGCCCGAGGGGGTTTCCGCACGTCAAAAAAAAGGTGTTTAGTTTTTGGGCCATTTTGCCGCCCCCCTAATTCTGCCGCCCCAAGCTTCAGCTTTTTCAGCTTATATGGTAAATCCGGCCCTGGTACCTTACACTAATAGATATAAACTCTGAATTCAGTGGGATCCTTAATCTTAGTTTTTTTTCTAATACACTTTCCAGTCTACTAATTACCATTTACATTCTTCCTTTTTTCTAACGACAAAAGTTTAAGGAGGTTTTTCGTAAAGCAAACAACCCGGTATAAAGAAAACCAGAAGATATTCTTGCAATGTTAATTCGCCATTCAGCTCGATGACATTGCACCGACTCAAAAGTAAAATTGGGAGGAGGGCAAGAAGATAATGATGACGACATATTTGAAGCTTACTTATTATATTGGACAAAATAAATGTATGCAAAGTTGCTTCCACAGACCTACTCGTATTTAGAATTGTTTAAAAATATATTTAAATGCGAACAACTGCGTCTTGTTATTTGATCATTTGTGGGCTGCTAGGTAAATATTATGTGTCTTAATTTTATGACAAACTAGCTTTCGCCCGCGGCTTCGCCCGCGCGTATGTCGGTTATCGCGGTAAAAAGTAGTATATATAGTTCAGTTCTATCTTCATACCAAATTTCATCAAAATCGGTTCAGTTGTTTATGCGTGAAAGCGTAACAGACAGACAGACAGAGTTACTTTCGCATTTATAATATTAGTAGGGATTTTTGTCATTATTGTGTTAAGATCTATTTGAAAATATTCCGTCTTAATTTTAGTTACTAAATATTTATGTTTCATAAAATTTAGTCTCAAATATTTCAAGGTTAAAGATAATACTTAGATTACTGCGATGTTTTCCTCGTATCAGCTCAATATCACTGTTTGTGGAAACCCCAGCGGGTAGCACCCTAATACGGACAAAAAGATGTTAATGTGATTAATAATAATTATAACCTATTAAAATACATGAGAAGACGTTTGATGACAAGGAATAAATATTTTTCTTCTTATGAAAATAAATATAGCAAGAAACACATTAATATTTACATTTAAACCCATTGTCTACTTGAGCCTCCGGGTCTGTGCAGATCCGACGGTAAAAGGCCAGAGGGGATGACTCTGGTGCACTGGAAGAATGGCAATGGAACGCGGCGGAGGATGCTTGTTATAAGAAGAGGCAGAAATATGCGGCTTTGGAGCACCACTACCACGTCACTGTGGCGGTGGAGACCATGGGGAGTTGGGCTGCTGAAACTTCGAGCTTTGTGGGGGAACTGGGTCCTAGGCTTTCGCAGTTTAACGGGTACTCTCATTCCCGCTCGTTTCTGGTGCAGAGGTTGGCCATTACCATACAACGCAGCAATGCTGCTAGCATAATGGGCACCTTTCTACTGGAGGCGATCAGGCATGGGTTAATTTAAGTATTGTTTTTTTTTTGTTTTTAAGTAATCATTATTTAAATTAATGTATGACATTAAAACTAGAATTTTCCAACGGCTCCGCAAGCATGTATATCGGATACCGTCATTTTATTTCATAGCTTAAGACGCTCACAAATAAAATGTCTTTCTGTTGGTCAAATAATTTTACCTCTTTATAATATTAGTAGATATAGATTTGTGGAAGGAATTCTTTACATCAAGTAATGATCTAAATTTAAGCTAGGCCTAGACGATTAAATTTACAATGACTTAAAATATTTGTTATCTCATTATTATATCATCAATCATCATCAACAGCCTTTAACAGTCCATTGCTGTACATAGGCCTCTCCTTAGAAAGGAGGTTTTGGCCTACTATACCACGCTGGCCAGACGGGTTGGTATAGAGTTTGTTTCAAGTTTTCCTTCTCTTGGCAGTGATGTTAGCTGCTTATTTTGTTCCTTTAGTCGCCTCTTACGACACCCATGGAATGAATTGGGGTGGTGACACTTTGTATTCTTAATCCGTCACCACACGGACACATTATATACATCTATACAAATAAATAAAATTCAAGTGTCTATAAGTCATTTCAAAATAACAGCTTTTTACTAAATGCATAAGATAATGAATAGGGTACTTATGTATATCAGAAATGCAATTAAAATAAAACTGTCTGTCTATTTGTTCCGGGTAATCTCTGGAACGACTGGATAGGTTTTGACGGGACTTTCACTGCTAGAAAGCTGATCATCATAATCATCAACATTTCGTACTCCACTGCTGGACATAGGCACACCACTTTGATCGATTTTGGCTAAAGTTGATCACATAAGGAGTAACTTTTTAAAACTAAATTCCTCCGCGGCGTTACTCGCGATTTACACCAATAACCGCGGGTAACATCGCGGGACTCAGATAGTTAAAAATATTATTATCATACTCGAATATCAATTTACCTATTATTTATTAGATACTGCTAGATATAGTCATCGTGAAAATGATTCCTCGATTAGAAGTCTGATCTCGAAATGCTTACTATAAAGGCGGAATCTGTAGGTGTTAAACTGACGTAAGTTTCTATATATATGGGTATTGACAGTCATCGAATGGAAGGCAATGAAGCACCTTGACCGATTCAGCACACCTCGAGCGCGTCCCGCGTCATCTAAAGTTGTGAGTCAAATGAAAGCACGCCGACCCCTACCATTGGTTTATTTATGGATATATTCCTTTTCAAAATCATGTTGTTCTGCCTAATTATTGATAATTGGTTACATTTTTTTTTAATTTGCTTATAAATGTTGGAAAATCTAAAACTATTAATTTGATATGATATTTTATCAACTATTCGAAGAGAATCATAGCATGTCCTAAGATTAAGAGTTAAAATCATCCAACTGAAAGAACCGATATTTAGAGTCTCAGATAAGTTTTATGTATAATGGCGAATAGTAAAATAATATACTTACACCATTTAAAAGTAAATGTGTGTATAAAGCAGAGAATCTCAATTTTAAATTGGTTTATATAGAATTGGGTTTTAGAGAAATGACTTTGTACCTAAGTGGTAATTAATCCATAACATTGAGACCTCATGAGAGACAAGCCTAAAAGTTTGTATATCTTTCATTTCTTTTTTGAGGTACGAGAAAGTCTTAAGGGCCATATTTATCGTGAGGTCCAAATTCAGAGGTTCTACAAGATCGTAGCCAAGAATCTCACTTAAGCACTTAGACTAGCTAAATCCGATAGTCGATACTATCTAACTAGGTACTAACTTTGCATCGTGCAATGAAAAGTTACAGTCAATGTGCCTACTTAATCCATTCAAAGAAGTTTATTTTGATAAAGAAGAGGCAAAACATGTTACATTAAACAGGTTGTCAAAGATACTTTTGTATAATAACAAAAAAAAATACTACAAAGAAAAACTATTTCGAGTACCCATATCGCATCAGTGTGCCGTTCCTATGCAATGTAAAAAATGCAATTTTTTTTTGTCGGTCTGTTTGTCTGCTCGTCTGTCTGTTTGTGTCGGGTAATCTCTGAAATTTGACGGGAGTTTCACTGGCAGGAAACTGATGACATAAGGAGCAACTTAGGTAATTTTTTTAGACCAACTTCGCATCACGGCGTTACTCGCGATTTACATCAATAACCGCATGTAACACCACGGGACTCAGCTAGTATTATTAAATAAGTGAGTTTTGGGACTTGTCACGTTATAGAAGCAAGGAGCGATTTACTTATGTACTTTATAAATTTCAAATTGAATGTTAAACCGTAGTAGGGGCTCTTCTCACGTTTCGCCACGAGTCGAAGAAAGGCTTGAAGGCTTGCTTTCGTTGTTTACGGGGAGAAATCACGACCGGTCGAGGCGGCCGGCGATCCACTAGCCTCAACACACAGTCCCGCGCAGCACGGCGAACCAACACTACGTTTGCGCACGCTTCGACAATAACAAGCTAATAATTTTCGTGTCATTACAAACATTTATTAAAGATCATTCTTTAAAATTGTACTCAAAACTTTCAAGATTATAAGTGCAGTGTAATAAGTGAAGTGTTAACTGCGGTTAATATTTTTTATTGTTAGAAAGTGATCACCTACCTGCTTGGAGTGTTTTTTAATAGTCTACCGGTATGTAGTTTGAAATTTTGAACGTATAACAGCGGTATTATTTTGTGGCGACGCGGTTTTTTGAGATGTTTTTAAGAAAGGACGCCTCTCGCTAGAATGTTTAGTTATCTATCGTTCACAATGTCTATGCGCTTCAAGATGCTTATATGAGGAACTTTCTATTACACACATTACTTAACTAGACTTGTTATAATTATAAACTTGGGAGTATACGTCTTAAAGTATGACGATGATGTGCTAAGCTAATTCTTCAGTAATAAAAAATGAATTTACTTATTGACATAACGAAAAGGAAAATACCGGTTTTTGAAGGAAAATTCTTTAATAGAACCGGTTTTTTTAAATGTTACTTGGTGTTTAATATGATGTTTTGTCAATAAATTTACATATTTTTTCTGGTTTTACAGTTCTTTTAAACTTATTTTCATACCTACACAATAACACTGTTGACTATATTGATGACTTCTAATTTATCTGAGTTTTTATATTGGTACATAATAAATGTTATTTACTTGTAAACTTTATAATATAATTGATAATAAATTTCACATGTATATTTGTTGAAAAACGTTTAAATATAGAATAACATACCCATCTGTTAATAATGATTAAGGTTTATATTGTCTTTTTATAACTTTTTCAAACATGAATATAAGGTTGTTACCGGCTTTAACAATCAAAAGGTTCTTAATCCCACAGATTTTTATTATGTACTAGCTGATGCCCGCGGTTCCGCTCGCGTCCTAGGGGTATGAAAAATAGATAGTAGTCGATTCTCAGACTTACTGAATATGCATAAAAAAATTCATAAGAATCGGTCTATCCGTTTCGGAGGAGTATGGGAACGAACACGAGAATTATATATATTAGATTTACTTTTGTCCGCGGCTCCACCGGCATGGATGTCGGTTATCGCGACAAAAAATAGTATATATATCCTTCTCCAAGATTCAATCTATTTCTATACTGAAATTCATTGAAATCGTTTCAGTGGTTTATCCGTGAAAGCGTAACAGACAGGCAGACAGAGATACTTTCGGATTTATAATATAACCTTTATTTAAGGTCCAATTTAATCAAATATTTAATGTCTAGGAGCTAGGAGTGAAAAACGGAAGTATACAAATAGCGTTTTAGAAGATTGTTATAATTTAGGCGCATTTATTTCATTAGATATTCGCGTCTTAGAGATCTCAGTGTAAAAGAGTTCAACGACTTCGGTCACGTAACAACGGACGTTATTAAGTAGCGTAATCTGACATCTAAAGATTAAATTTTTCGACTTAAAAATGCGTTGGTACCAAGTATAATAAAAACTTTGAATAATTTATATTAGTGTAGATCAGATAGGTGTGAAGTGTGGATAGATGACGTTGTCGGCGATCGATGTAGAACCCTTCCAGTCAACCTTCTTAGAATTTCTGAAGAACAAAATATTTGTTACCTTTTTTATGTTTCTTGTCTATAAACGGTTATATTCCTAAGAACAAGTTAGTGACAAGTTGGAAGTAGAATTATGAAGACTAGAAAACAAATTGCAATGTTAAATATAACATAAATTTTAAATAAAATTCAGAAAAAACAGGCAACAGAAAATATTGATAACTAGCTTTCGTCCGCGGCTCCGCACGCGTGTATCGCGATTATTGCAGTAAAAGTAGGCTATGTGTTATTCTGATATATATAAGCTATATTACTGTGAAGTTTCATCCAAATCCGTTTAGTTTTTGCGTAGTTTTTCGTTTCGTAGTCTAGTTAGTAAAGAGCAAAAAACATACATACTCACAAACTTTCGCGTTAATAATATTTATTTGTTTAAAAACAAAAGAAGAGCAAATCTAAAAACAATGTTTAAAGTTAAGTGAAGGTACAGAAAAAAACTTTTGTTTCAGTCAACAATATTTGAAAAAAAAAAGAATGACAAATTGGTCAGGCCTGTGTACATTGCTGCATTGTACGTTTCCCAGTATTATAATTTTATTCACAGCTGTTAAAACGTTTCCAATTGTATAAACTGTATCTATTAATGATATTTTGAACAATCACAAGTTAGGGAAAAGTATTATGATTAATATAGGCTGTTTTATATGGGCCTAATATCCTAAAACATGTATAATTATAAATTTGTGTGTGTAACGTATACTCACACACAGGCATGGTGGTCTTCGACATTTTATGAATGTCTGAACATAGTTTTATTAACAAATATGTCAAATACCTATTCTACTATTTTATATGTAACTAGCTTTTGACCCTGACTCCACCCGTGTATATATCAGTTAGCTGAATAAAAAGTAGTCATAAGTCCTACTTCAAGGTTCAATTTACCTAAAAAGAATATAAAGAATTTATTTAAAATGGTTCAGTAGTTTAGTCGTGAAAGCGTTACAGACAAACGGACAGAGTTCTTTTGGAATTTATAATATTAGTATTTACCAGCTCAATATTAACTGTGTAATTTCACAATTTATATTTACTTGATACTATTTGTACAATTTGACATTATAACTAACTTCTTCCTAGCCTTATTCCAAAGATTATTTGGGGACGGCGGCAAAATTATTTATAGATATTTATGACAACCGGGACCGACAGCTTTACGTGCTCTCCGAGGCACGGGTGTGAATCACTGCCAAACTTCCAAACTCCGGGATGCTATTACGAATTTCCTAAGAAAAACCCAAAAACACTTTTTGACCCGACCCGGGATTTGAAACCGAGACCTCTTGATTAGCAGTTGCATACGCTATCCACTAGACCAAAGTAACTAACTGTAAAATAAAAATAAATTAATGTATAATTTATTTTACTACACGCAGGTGAAAAACGACCCTCATTTTGGCTTGTCTATATCGGATTCTACCTACTAAATAGAACTCGAGATTGAAAAGTGCGATAAAAAGCCTACCCATAAAAATTAGTCTAGTCTCTTGGAACATTTCAACCACCCTTGTGACAAGATAATTATACGATAAAGATTATCAATCTATACAACTGAAGTTTCTAAAAAAGGTAGTATAAAATATTAGCCTAAGTTACTGCTTTCTGACAGTGAAAGTTCTGTCAAAATCGGTCCAGCATGGGTTAGTACCATATTTACTTTCGTATGCATTTAGTTAAAAACTGTTATTTTGAAATTACACACAGACATTTCTACTTTATTGATTTGTATAGATGCAAATATAATATTAGAAGGAAGTAGAATAGTAGGAACAGCGACAATTTTAAGATTGTCGCTGTACCTATTTTATTTGACACAACTATTTTTAGAGTTTCATAAGGCTCATCAAACAAATAAAGATTATTCTAATCTAATTTAATAGCATTCTAATGAACGCTCACAGTTTCAAAAAAAAACCATAGACTAAAACAAAAAACTGTCGGCAGAGATACCATTATTATTATCTCGTAATTTTGAAAGCGTTCTAAACAAAAGCCGTTGGGTATAAGGTACATTAAAACAATAACGTTTTTTTTTCAAAATTCGAATACATTGTGTTCCGTAGTCTACTAGCTTTCGTCATAGAATTATTGTTTTATTTTTATGCACTTTTTATTCAAATAGTAGAACAATCAATTTTACTTTAGTCGTTTATTCCTTACTAGCTTTTGCCCACCGCTCTGCTCGTATGTTCTCGTATGTCAGTTGTTGCGATAAAGAGTAGCCTAAAGAATCAAAGTTTTGGTGCAACGGTTTAGACGTGAAAGTGTAATAGACAGACAGATGTAGAGACACATAGTTACTTTAAAATTTTGAATAATTGAATTATAATTATTATAAACTGTGTCTGACTATCCATCTATAATATATATCTTCTGTTATAAACTCTAGCACTGAGATCTTTTCTCATTTTTCAACTCATCTACAATAATAATACAAAACTATAAGGTATCCTTGAGTGTGTAATAAAAAAACGGTTGCTATATCTTGTGTGCAGTAAATTGTTGGTACCAAAGGTGAAGGTTTTATTTGACATGCTTCCAATTGCATAAATAACCACACGATGACAGACTACTTCAGCACTACGAGTAGTCAATTTGCATGGAAATCGGTGCGGGTACTAAATTGTACCTAATGCATACCCACAAGAAGGCTTTCGTTTAAGAAACACATAAGTCTCTTACTTCGCTTTGATATTTAAAACTATAAACTTCTTTGAATAGAGTTTAAATTCCGATAACTACAGTTGGCCGATGTTTAATATACTTTTGATAGTTTTTCATGTAGGTTCAGAAGAGTGTCAATAGAGCGTTTAGTGTTATGAGTATCTGAATATATATTACACACACTTTGTTTTACATGGTCTGTATCAATAATGTGAACAAGTTTATATAATTTTTTCATTCATGATTTTTTTGCTAAAGTGACTCTACTCTTCCTGATGTTTTTCGTTTTCTATTCTATTCTCTATTCTATTTCTCTAACCTCTTGTTTCATTGGCTAATATCACTCAGTCACGTAAGCTATATGCGTCTATCTTTGTCCGCATTACAAAGAATTACGCGGAAAGGTAAAATGAAATTTAGAATACTATTAATGAGTACACCTCTTATATAGTATTCTAAATTTCATTTTATTCTAAATTTAATTTTCTTCAAAATAAAAATGTACAAAATATAGAAATTACGTCACAATACATAGTGCGTTACAGATTAAAAATACAGAGTGTCAATATCTCTAGGTATTTATCTCGTGGGTGTCGTAAAAAGTGACTAGGAAAACAAACTACGCAGGACAACATCACTGCAAAGAGACGGAAAACTTGAAACAAACCCTATTCCAACTCGTGTTAACAGCGTCTGGTCCAAGAAGAAGCCTGTAAAAGCTATCGATGTACGTAAAACCACTGGCGTGAGTCGTATAGTCGCGTGAATAGTATAATTAATAATAATAATAAATAAATAATTTGGACATCTTTCACACAACATCATCTAGTCCCAAAGTAAGCAGAGCTTGTGTTATGGGTACTAAACAACTGATATAAATACATAAACATACTTTTTTTTGTAAATACATACATATTATACATAGAAAAACACCCAGACTCCGAAACAAATGTTTATGGATCACACAAATATTTGGTCTGACCCGGGAATCGAACCCTCTTGATCAGCAGGCGCATACGCTAACCACTAGACCAACAAGGCAGTCGTATTACCACTAACACACTGACATACCATAATAACACACTGACAGTTCTAGTTAAGGTACTACGTGAAACAAACTAACGTTTTTTTTTTCAAGTGCTATGATCGAGTTTCAAGCATCATGCAAAGAGGTGCATGGTGCTCGAAATTCGCATGCATTAATTGTTATAAAAATATTTACATTCGCGTGTATGTACTCACTAGAGGGTGAGTACAATCACGACAAACACGGTGATTTTACGTATAGATGTAAATTTACATACAGAGTCCATTTCTATGTTAATTACGGAATAGGCGCTCACCGACGCAGAATTTTTTGTTGATCACTATCATGTAGTTTGAAGGTTGACTACGATTTTAATGTCTTCTATATTTGAGAAAATAAAAATGTTTAGATATACGCTTAGAAGTTAAATTATTGGGTAAGGAATGTAATTATTGCAAAAGGATTTAAGGGGAAACGCTGCCGTTGTCAAAATCTTAACTATGTGAAGACAGCTAAGATTTTGACATTCTTTGTGAATTTACAATATTCTGAAGTTCAGAATTCATGGTTGTCTTATGCTCATAATAGATTTTTATTAAATATGTACTTATAAACAAACCATTCAAAATAAATGTGGCAACCGTCAGATCTACAAAAATTATCAACAGTCAAATAAGCACAGGTTTAGAGCAGAGGTGTAGACGCCGCACTTTTAATAAACCTGGCAGGTAACTAAAGGGCTCTAGAGTAACAATTGCACATGGGCGCTTCACGAGCTAGATACGCCTCTGCTTTCATCCAAATAATCGTTTAAAAATAGTTTTAAAGTTATTTTAAACTTAATTGTACCATACAAGTACATTTATGCTATACAAATTTGATTTATGTAAAAAAAAGAATACTACCCTATACCTGCATATATTAGAAGCACTTTTATATTATTAACTTATTCTAAATAAATATGTACCACTTTATTTAACAACATGGAGTATGGTTCAATGCGATGATTAGAGGCATTCTCTTTCGAAGGCCACTTAGGCATCTGCCGCCCTATGAAGGTCGTCTCTGTCACGAAGTGGGGTCAAAAGGCCATCTGCTGATTTAAACCGATTGAGATATTAAAAATATCGGCTTCCGGGATGAAGTTGTTGTTACATGGCGTCTGTATTAGATGGTTTACTTAAGGGATATAAGGACTAGAGCATCGAGGCATTTCTGAGCCTCCTATATCTCGGGATCGATTTTCGAACATTTAAAGATTTTAAACTACAAAAATAATGAGTATTATGTTTTCAGATTTTACAAAGGCTCTAATGAAATAAAATATCTACATGTATATTTAAAAAAAATACTTTTTTTTTTCAATAAGGCAATCATTTTATAATTTTTGTACGGCTTTGTAATATACATATTTGCAGAACATAAATAGGGATCGGTTCGTCCAACGCAATCGTAAGAAAATGTAAAATATTATTGTACTGTTTCTTTTCTTACTACACTATTTTTTTTTTTTTTTTTTTTTACGTGTGGAAATCCCCGCGGACCGTCACCCCGTCGGGGGTTACGGCGGGGTGGTGTGTCGGACTCGAACCGACTAAAACCACACGGTGTGACCCTCTCTGCGCCTTTGTATTGGAAGGAGTCCAGGGAGGGGATTTCCTTCTGGACTTTTCTTACTACACTAGTACCAACCTCCCTAAACAAGTTGCAAACGATTTTCGATCTGCAAACGCTGACGTCTCTTATAACTAGTTTGTTTGGTTAATGTTCACGTGATCAAAACAAAATATTAGCCAATGAAACAAGAGAATAGAGAAATAGAATAGAAAACGGGTCAGCCAGCCAGGTCCCTAAATTTTTGAGCACTTAATTTTCTATTACTAACTTTTGCCTGCCTGCCTGTGCCTGTGACCACGGCCAAAGCAACCTGGTCAAAACGTCAGGCAAATCAGAGGTATGTAATACCCTTATTCAGTGTCGCGTTAATTCCTGTAAAAATAATATTAATAATTTTCTATTTTTATGCAAAATTGCTAAGATTTTTTTCAAATAATCTTTTTTCCATCCTAAGGTTGCCTAAAAGAAATTTCTTTTTAGCGATAAGGCCAATTGTACATGGTCAGTATAATTATGTATTCTTGTATGTAAACTGTACTAACTAGTGTACAATACAGTTTATTATATTCTATTCTAAGAGTTAATGATGCTAAATAGCCTAAAAATTATATTAGTATACGTACGAGTGGTATATTCAAAGAAATGTGACAAGTAAAACTAACTTTAAATATGTACACCTGTGACAAGTTCTACAACTCACCATAAAATAAACATTCCTTACAATATCTTCTTGGAAACAGTTGTCAGCTGAGATAATATGAAACAAGTGTGACTGCATTCACTATGGTCTAGTTTCTTTAAGGTGTTTTCTCCGAAACTGTAAATAATGTCGACAATACTGGTAGCACTCGATTCGTTTTCACCCGTTTTTATTTGTCCGCCCCCCAGGTCAAGTTCCAAACGTTTTTCGTTTCGTATTATAATCTCTAGTCTATTTTTCTGTTCTCTTGTTTCATTGGCTAATATTTTGTTTTCATCACGTGACTGAGTTACAGTAAAATAGGGCCACAGCACACTAGCTAGTTTTAGCATCGGCGATCGGCGATTTAGCGACTGCATCGATGCTGCATCGCGTTTTAGCGACTTGCTGCGTTCGATCGCGGTATCGGAAACGCGCCTCAGCGACTGCTCAGATAGATGCTCAATCGATGCTACCGGCATCCGAATGTGTGCGGAGAGTAGCGTTCAGCTGCTGGGTCGCGCTTCTAAAAAGCGACTCAATCTCCGCGTTTGGCGTTTTTAAGTGTGCGGTGTAGAGCGTTCGGTCGCCGTATTTAGCTTCTAAAAAGCGACTAGTTGCCGATCGCCGATGCTAAAAGTAGCTCGTGTGCTGTGGCCCTTAGTCAATGAAATAGGAGAATAGAGAAATAGAATAGAAAACGAAAAACGCTTGCAACTTGGCGTTAAACGGAATCTAAGGATCTAAAAGGAAGAATGTGTTAATAACATATTAATAATTTAGGAAGTGTGTTTTTAATACATCATCATTACATACTTTTTGTACATAAGTACATTATGATCCTAAATGGGAACTAAGTACGCAGACTCTTTTAACAATAAAAATGGTACATGTTTCTTAAGGAAACAAAGAACCAGGCATACCTATATAACGGTAACTGCACGGTTGGCCACTAGGCCTCCGCTTAAACCACTAGGTTTAAGCGGTCGCCACGCCGATTTCTACTGTTGTGGGTTTAAATCCCACGTGAGACATCAGTGCATCACAATTCACAAATTGTTGTTCTAAGTCTGGGTGTGCTTTGTGTCCATTTCATGTATGTTTATATAGTCCCCCGTGACACAAGATTTATTTTCCTAAAGCGAGTGTGGTCTTTTAAAAAAATCTGTTTGAAGAAAAATCTACTTATTGCTTTTGTTATTTAAATTCGATAAATCTTGAATTCTACTTCCATTTTGTTTATAACTTCCTAAATAATATAATTTACCTGCCAAACCACCACAGTTACTACTTATTTTCTTTTACTTTTGGAAACAGAACTCTTCACTTACTTGGTAACAACTAGTTGATAAAACTATGTTAATTAAATATTGTGTATAAATACCAGTCGTTATGCACATTGTTGCTGCTCAAGAATTCACAGAGTACTTTCACTCACACTGTTAATGATACTTCTTGTGACGAAGCGCTGGTTGTGGGCATAGACTCATAGACCATTAATTTCAAAACCGCTGATTAATACCGGTAAAAAAAGGTTTTGAATCATAAATCAACTAACAGAGATAATCTTTTCCTGCCAGCTCAGAATATAAAGTGGAAATCGTTTTTTGTTTTTCGAAAGACAGTCTTCATTTCATCTCCTCTACTTCTTTGTCATTAACTTCATAACGACGATGGATTGAAGGCTTGACATTGGCAGAAATAGCTGATTTCCATCTTATCAAAAAAATAAAAAGAATGTTAAACAAAAACAAAGGATTGTCTTTGCTTAGAATCGAATGAATTGTAATTCTTTTAACGTAGCTATTTAAAAATCGATAACATTCCATTTATAAAATTTGTAATTAGATATACATTTAAATTCGAATTTTAAAAAATGTGCATGGCCTTGGTGGTCACGACTTTAGTTAGCCCCCAACACAAGGTCAATTTGCGTAAGCTTGCGATGGGAAACTTCATATCTATAATGGACCATTCACAACCTTCAATACATAAGAATAGTCTCGGAAATTCATTGTAATAAAAATATTTTATAAATGTGAATAAAATAACACAGCGGGAAGTAACTCGTTTGCTATGTTTGTCGTTTATATAGTTTCTCTAAGCAAATATACTTCCATATCTTTTTTATTAAGTAGGTACGTTTACAGACCAGTCTGCTATCAAATTAACATTTAAATCTTATGTTAACAACTCGTGCCTAGCAACTTTTATAGATATATATGACTTTTATGCACAGAAATAATCTGTGTCGCCAGTGACAATATTTGATTTCAATGTCTTGCACTCCACGCACAGACTTCTTTATCCCCGTAAGGGAAAAACAGAGATGTAATAAATGTTTAGATTTTGATGATATAAATTTTTGTCCCATTTATTTAGAAACTTAATCCACCATAAGAAACCTTCAACCCTAACCGTAAACATTGTATTTAATTTGTAAATATATAGATTACACCCAGGCAGGGGAAACGTTCTTGATACATTTACATTATCAGCCTTTAGTAATCCACATAGGTCTCTCATTAGAAAGGAGGTTTTACGCCTACTACGCTGACGATCTTACTCATTACTCAATATGTTTGACATTTGTAGGAATCGAGCTCACTACCAAAAAGGTCTTAATAACATTATGTACTTAAACCCAAATCTAATGAAAATCTTAATTTAATTTAAAGAATAAAGTGTTAAAACATATCTACTATGTTAGTAACACAAAAATAAAATTTCATTCTATCAAGATAAACTTAAAAATAGTGATATATTGGTTATACTGGCATTTTTCCTTCCTATTAAAATCTGAGTCTGTAAAGAAATCTCTTTTTTTTACAGCTTTGGCTGACGTTATGACGCCTTTGCCTTAGTTTTTATTCTATTAATTTATATTAGAATAAAACATAGGTAGGTACTTGTGTTTTTGGTGCAATTAATTTGAATGTAGATATGTGTTTAGTATTTTTTTGAAGTTTAAGAGTTTACGAAGTTTATTACAAGAAGGTCGAATAAAGTCATGTTGATTACAATCGCACGAGTAAAGTATGTCAGAGTTGGGATGAGAGTTTAAAATAATAGATTTGATTAGAACAAAAAACCAGTTTAAAAAGCTTTGTTTACAATTTGCTGCCTCATATTGTTGCATTTAATTTGATTAAATTTTTTACGTTATCGTTGAGACCTAGATTAGATATATCTCCATGTTAGTAGATAATAAAATAGCCGGGATTATGGTAATTACTGTGTTTTTTTTTATATTTATCCTACCAAAGTGTCTCTACTCTGCCCGATGGAAAGCATGAGTAGAATCTAGGAGCAGGGGTCACCATCATGGTGATGGTGACCCCTGCTCCTAGATTCTACTCATGCTTTCCATCCAATATAAATAAGAAAATAAAATGTTTTGCAGTATTTAATAGCAACTTTATGAACAGATTATGAAGATATAAAAATATAAACATAGAAAAAGTAGTTAAAAGCGTTAAGAAGTTAACTTTCGCCATCTTACTTTAGCCGGAACCAAATTGGCCTTGTCACTGATTACTCAGCAGTACCGACACACCGACACCAATCAATACAGTGCCACATTACTCACGGAGTGTCCCCAAAGAGTGGTCTTTATGTTTCAACATATGAAAGCGCTATCCGGTTTCTTGACGTCACACGTAAATTTGAAGGTGTAAACGAGCCCAGTCATAAATCCTTCAAACTCATACGTGTAAAATATTTCAATGGAAAAGAAAATTTTATGTAAATCTTTTTTCATTACGAATACTGTTGTTTTTTTTTTAAACTCACACATTTTACGCTCTTACGAAAGCTGACTTTATGCGCATTAAAATAGTCATATTTAAAAAAGGAACGCTGAATGCAATATTTATAATCTGTTAGACATGGATTTTTTTTGAATAATTGATTTCATTTTTTAAATGACATAAAGAAGGAGAAGGATTTTGTGTTACACTGAATGGATAAATGCATTGAATGAATTTGATAAAATTGTGTTATTTGGCGTAAATATGTTATTTGCAATAAACCTAGAAAAAACTAGATACAAATGCGGGTTGGAAAGACAGAACAATTTACGTGACAGATATGATTGAAGAAGATAGTGACACAATCTTTTACAATCTAGTAGTAAGTAACTCTTGATGTGTATACAAAGTGGATCGATATAAGATACTTTTAATCTAACGTCCACGTATTAGTCACTACATTAACAGGTAGCGAAGTATAATTTAATAGCCCATAAAACAATACAATCAATTACAGTTTTTGGTTACTGTTTCTCATTATCCAACACATTCAATACTTCATCGAATGCTGATAGCAAAACAATGCAATTTTCTTACACGAATTCTTATGTATGTACCTTTACAATAACTTACGAAACAACGGTGACCGATTAGGCCAGAAGAACCGCGGGTAATACATAGTGGAACTATTGTTCTGTCGTACGTGGGAATACGCGGCATTTCATATGTGGCAACACTGGTAAGGGTGGTGTCACACTGATGGCTATTTTAGGAGTTCATGTGAATTTTATCATACAACCTATGTTTATCAGATGACTGTAAAGACAGTTTCTTTAACAGTCCACTAATAGACCTCTCTTGGTAGGAGGTTTTAGCTTGATTGACCAAACGGTTTAGTATGGGGTTTAATTTATGTTTGCCTTTCTCTTTGCAGTGAGTTGTCTTACATTGTTTACTCCTATAATCGTCTTTTAAACAAACGGTTATCATTATGTTATTTTATTGAAAAAATTGACAATAAAGGAATTCGTTGTTATTGATCTCATATTTTTATTCCTGCTGTTTCCTGATGATAATTGTGACGCTATGTCACGTTGCAAATAGTTTTAGGCTCATTTTACATTTTCAGCAATGTATAGATGAAAAACAAAAAATAAAAAGCTACGCAAAACAACATCGATGCAAAGAGAAGGAAAACTTGAAACCAACCCTATACCAACCCGTCTGGCCAGCGTGGTATAGTAGGCCAAAACCTCCTTTCTAAGGAGAGGCCTATGTCCAGCAGTGGACTGTTAGAGGCTGTTGATGATGATGATGATTATAGATGATAGGTTTTAGTATATAATTTGTCAAGCTTAAAATGATTTTTAAAAACCTATATATATCAGTACAAAGCCGGTCGGGTCGCTAGTAATTTATATACAGATACTATAGTGTGTACTTAACCTAAGACTACTGAATTAACTCGGTCTTGCTCGCGATTACTGTGAGTAAACGAATTCTTCGTTAATTAGATATTGCGTGGCATGGTAATAATTTATGTGTTTAAGTTAAAATATTGCAGAAAGGATAAGCATTAAGTAGCATACATACTGACAAATCATTACCATAAAGGCCCTTTTACATTTAAGGTATGTAGGTACAAATAGATTATGGAGGTTACATAGTGCACATTGCATATAGATAAAGTTGTTGTTTATATTGTAATAACATACTATCTTAATTATTATAAGAGGCCAGGGCATTCTGATAGTCAAGAAATAAATAAAGATGGATTGATAAATCGTTTTATAGAGGAATAACTATACGGTAGAGATTTACTAAATAATTTTGTGTTGTTTTGCTGTGTATCTTCTATCGGTAGATCGTAAGTTGATACAGACCAATTTAAACAGCTGTAATATTACAAATTATAAACTGTTATACCTATTATAAATAATAATAAACTAGCTTTCACCCGCGGCTCAGTCCTCGTCTATGTGGGTTATCGTCCTTTCTCAAACTTTAGACCATGTGGGTTCAAAATTTCAAAAGTTCAAAATTCTTACTAGCGATTTACAACAATAATCACGGCGGTAGCACCGCGGGACTCAACTAGTATTATAATAAAATATAGATCATTCTGTACGTAGAAAAAACATAGTAAGTAAGTGCTACTTCAACATCTGTATCCGTGTTTATATTTATAGAATTAATTAATCTAACTCTATAATTATTAGTACCCACTTAATGTAATATTTTATCTAACACCTTATCGCAGCTATATCAAGGAGTAATTTATGCGAAATATCAATCATAGAAAAAACCTGTTGACCCTCTAATTTAGACAGTAATTTATCGACACCATAAACATCATATAAACAGCGATATATACCTACGTATATTTCATCAGTCAACTTGTATTTGAAACAATGGTATTTGGCACGCGATCGAATCGCATTTCTCTATGATTATGGGAAGATGTGAAGAAATGGGGTCACTTCCATGTGCTCGCAACGATTGTTACATTTCTCTGGATGGTGCGTGTAAACTAGATCTACATGAAGGTATAAATTTACGATAATCGAGGTCAACCAATCTATAGGTTTTTAGCGATGGCAATTAGACCTGACAAAGATAAGGAAAGGGGTGAAACCCTTATCTTAGTCCCTTGGTTGACCTTTTGAGGTTTTGAGTTTGGCCTTCTGTGTGAGGGTAGTAGTGCCCCAGTTAGGTTCATGCTTAAATCAGCGTCGCTCTACTACCTTTCAAAACTGTCACTTAAAAGATTCTTTCTCAAAAACTATATTTGGGTCATCTTTAAGTCTATTAGCCACGGCTGGGCTTCGACTTTTTCTTTGGAACGACTGCTATCAGACATCCATAATCCAAGAAGTTATTTCGAAGTTCTGTACAAAGACTTCTTGAAGTAGTAGTTGTTGAACTATATAGGGCTCCAACTAACTGCAATAATGCTAAAGGTGTTCATAAGACGAGCGGGACCGGGCGTCGGCTTAATGTATCTAAATCGTTAAATGTGTCCTGGCTGGTTAATAACCTGTTCCATACATTATATGCATCGCAACAAGTTTTATGTTTGTGAGAATTTCTTGACTTGTTACAACTATTTCTGTTGTAATTTATCCCTAATTTATTTTTAACACATGTTGCTGATGATGCTAGTGTACAATACTATTAAGTTATTTTCTGCATTATGAAGGTTGATTTTGGTGTTGTTTATTACGTATTTTTTAACAGAATTCACGTTTTTTTTTGTATTTGTTACTTAAAAACTTCATCTATTTGAATGTGATTTTTTTACATTTCATATTTATTTTACATTCTTGTATAGTAGGACTCTTTAGAAATACACAAGGACCGGTTATAAAAATACCCCTCCCACACACACACACACATAAGACAAATACACAAAACAATGAAGAATAAATACAACATCAGAGAATCGAAAATTATTAAACGAATCCTACATTAAAATCATTATGTGGGCGTTTATATCTTTATAGTTAATTAGTACTTCAATATTGAGGTTTGAACCGACGTTTGTAGACACAAAAGACCTACCTTCAAACTTACTTACGTTACAATTGATATTAAGTACGCTTCTTATTTGCCTCGGTGGCGCCGTGGAAGCGTATGCGACTGTTGGTCTTGAGGTCTCGGGTTTGATTCCCGCGTCGGTCCAAATGTTTGTGTGATCCGCAAATATTTATTTCCGAGTTTGAGTTTTTTCTATGTATTCAAAAAAAAAAGTATGTTTATGTAATTATATCAGTTGTCTAGTATCCATAATACAAACTCCGCTTAGTTTAGGACTAGGTGGCGTTGTGTGTAAATTATCCGAAATATTTATTTATTATTTATTTTCACATTCAGAAACGTAATAACGTCAATGTTTCCATAACACCTTAATACTCGTATATGTTGAAATTACAAATTATTCTAATTGGCCATTTCAAGATTATTAAAGTGTTTAACTTAATCAATATCTACATATTGTGGGACAGTAAACACGGAACATAATACAATAATATTAATATCAGAAGACAAAATAGCACATTGTTATATTATTGAGTTAACGTGTGACATTAATTTTGTTGTATAATACTTGGTGTATTGTTCCATTGAGGCTCCCACAGTACCACTCTAATCAACACTGCCTGGAACTAAGGAAACCTCACGGCCTGGAGTATGTATTGTTATATATAATCATTAGTAGTTGTACAATACGCTATAATATACATAGAATTTTATAATCCTAAAAGATTGAGGCATTAATTTCATTTTTACATGAACGAAAAGTCCACTTATAAACAATTTAAAAGTATCACAATTGTATTGATCACTGTTTCTGA
Source organism: Phragmatobia fuliginosa (assembly GCA_932526445.1). NCBI lineage: Eukaryota > Metazoa > Arthropoda > Insecta > Lepidoptera > Erebidae > Phragmatobia > Phragmatobia fuliginosa. The sequence goes on along the minus strand of OW052074.1, from coordinate 6,513,687 downwards.
AGAAAAAAATAACTTGTAAAGGATCCAGCAGGGACTCTCGTATTTATATCGTTTAATAGTCTTATTACTTAATATAAAATATTCGTACTAAATTCAGAGTTAAAGAAGTACTACTATTTCGGGATTTCAGAAAGAATATTACACTCGAGAGCATTGAAAACATTGTGAGCACTTTGACCTCATGTCGCAAGCTTCACTACAAATGGCTCAAAAACATAATTTCATCATCTACAAGATTACTTTATTTGCGCTTTCGAGAGGCTGTTGTAATGGAGTATTACAAATCAACGTAGTATTTATAAGGATGTGATTAATGTGAATCCAATTTACTTAGTAAGTAGATTCAGATACAAAAATCATCATCAACATAATAATAATATTAATATCAGAGGACAAAATAGCACATTGTTTGTTATATTATTTAGTTAATCTGTTATTATTATAATCACCAGCCTATCGCAGTCCACTGCTGGACATAGGCCTCTCCCACTGCACACCACTCTGACCGATTTTGGGCTAGTAAAATAAATAAAATAATTGACGATACAATGGGCTTATCAACCACCATAAATGCTTCACGACTGCAACAAGCGGGACCTACTGCTTAACGTGTCCTCCGAATCACGAAGACGCTCATTTCATCATGACTGTAACGGTCACCCATCAAGGTACTGACCACGCCGTCGTTGCGTACCCTTGGTGATTGTTTCTAATACCCCAGCGGCGTGAGTGAGCTTAAACCACATTAAAACACCTGCCACTCAAGCCAAGTTGTCACTTGCCTAGGGGGGCTGAGTTTCTGCATTAAATATCAACTCTTTCGTTTTCGTTTCGAAATCACGATCAAATACGACATGATTTTCGATTACGAAACAAGTAATCCAAACACCACGTCAGTTTCAAAGCCTATGTTACTACATATATTAAACAACAATTCAGTACGTAAATAAATCACAGGCGTGAGTGCAATCTCTGTGGGATCTTCTTTAACCTTTCGCAACTTTATTCGTTCTACCCACGGTACTGCATCACTCTTGCAATCACTCCAAACACGCACATCCTCCAATAAATATATCTAATATTGCAGTTTATTGGTATACTGACCTTTTCCAATTTTGGTAATTGAAATAAACGTAAAAACATTGTCTCAAATGATGACTGACTTGACTGCCTCGGTAGCGCAGTGATCGCGTATACAACTGCCAATTGCTCTGCTTTGAGGTCTCGGGTTGAATTCCCCATATGATCTTTAATAATACATAATACATGTATACATGTACAGTCTAGATTTGAGTTACTAGTTTAATGGAAATCATCTATCATCAACAGCCTTTAATGTCCTGACAAAGGAGGTTTTGCCCTACTATACCACGCTCGCCAGACGGTTTCGATAGGGTATGTTTCAAGTTTTCCTTCTCTTGCAGTGATGTTGTGCTGCGTAGTTTGTTCTAAAGTCGGCTCTTACGACACCCATAGGATGAATAGGAGAAAACACCTTATTTTTATGCTTCATCATACGAACTATAATATATAAATGGCAACATATAAATGGATGTTGTATAAGAGAAATTAAATTTAAAAGCGGAATTAAAATTATTTATTTCCTGTTATGCAGACATGGTAAATTGTTTAAAAAAAATATGTATTTGCAATCGGAGTTTTTTTTCTGTAGGCATAGATTTTCTACTTTCTGAATAGATTGTAATTTAACTCACTATTGTTATTTTCAACTTTAAAGTTACAATATTGGCGTTATCTTAAAAAAAAAGAAAAAATACAGAAAGTCCTTTCATAGTAAAACAACCTTCATAACAATTTTTTATCCAGAGAAACAGAACTATTAAAAACAAATAGTAAAATAGTTTGAATGGTTATCCCACTGGACAAATTTAAATTAACATGAATATAAAACTAAAATCTACTGCTTTAGATATCACGGCGAGGCTGTATTAAGGCCATTCACACACTGCACCGCGCTCCGACGCTCCAGTGTGTGAATCGCCTAAAATGGTTGTGATATGTGTGTTGACAAACGATATGCTGTGAGAAGTTTAGTAGCTAAACACCAAAAGTAATAATGTAGCTACTTTATTTCGTTCGTATATTATGATATAATGCTTATTACATTAGCGAAATTTGAATTAAACAGTTATACATTATGCTCTAATTATGTATACTTTCATAATCAACAAGAGATTGTGAACACAAAAATTCCTTGGAATTTTATATCATAGTCGACAATCAAGATAATATTTATTAATATACCAATATATATACACTGAACCATGTTTCTAAATAAGAAAAGTAAATTTAAAAAGTTAGCTTACAACTACGTGACATAATTCGACCTAAAAAAATAAAATAAATTAAATTAAATTATTTTTTTATTTACGCCTCTCATGAAATGAGACCACAGCCCAGCAGTGAGTTAATATGAGTTGTTGATGATGAATTTTATGCATATTTTCTATTCATCCATCCTAATAAAAAAAATTGTAACACTTTTCGTTGAAGCACCATTATTATTGGTCGGGCCATATTTGGCTTAAGGAACACACGACACTCGGCTTACTAGATAACGGCATGGGGACCGCTGAAACCACTTATCCGTGCCATCAAATTAAAAAAAAATACTCAAGACATCGTTTAAATTATGTTGTACTCATTAAAGTACAAATGACAGACTACAAATTGATATCTTCTTCCTAGCCTTTATTCCCAATATTATTTGGGGTCCGCTACTAGTTCAACCGGTTTTACTTGCATATCAGTTTTTCCGTGAAGTAACTGGCATCGGCCCTCCGCAACCCTAAGGGAGAACTAAAATTCGATGGTTGAACTAGTTGTCAGTATATTTGAGGGCACTGACTCCCCAATAACGATTGCCATAGATGTTCATGACAACCGGGATCGACAGCTTAACGTGCTCTCCGAGGCACGGGCGTGAGTCACCGCCAAACTTCCATACTCCGGGCTGTTATTAAGAATTTCCTGTAAGAAAAACTCAACAACGCTTTTGGCTCGACCCGGGATTTGAACCCGAAACCGCTTGTTCAGCAATTGCATACGCTAACCACTAGACCAACGAGGCAGTGTGCCTATTTGAATTTCTGCTGTTTTGGTCTAGGTTTCCTCCAGACTGACATTTCAAGTTTTTTTTATTATTTCAAACTTTCTTAAACCATAATAGCAATGAGACATTCTCCACACATTGTATTTACTGCCCATTCAATCCGTGTGTAGTATTTTCTTTTCTAATGCTATATTTTAATAAGACTCATAAAGAAAATAAGTTAGATAAAAATTAGAAAGCTTAGCTATTATACTATATTATACTAGATCCGCCTAGACATAGAATATTTTATTTAAAACTTATTTATATACCTAGAAATGTGTAAAGTTTCTTTACCTATTCTGTTATATTCCACTCACTCACTTAACAGAAAGGTAATGTAAAAACATTGATGTATCAATGTGTAAAAAATACAAAAAGTTTAATTGAAATTTAGCATAATTTAGTGGTTTTGAAATTGAAATAAATTTTCATAATAAACAGTTGGTATATTTATCTATTACATGTAAACATCCTGTATTTTTTAGTGCAATTGTAGTACTAGAATAATTATAACGCTCAATATCCATAAACATTTTTTTGAACAAATAATGAAAATAATAAAAATAGAATTTCAAATTATATTATATATAGACACGTAACAATATTACGCGACTTATTAAAATTTCAAAAGGAAAGATATCTCGGACCAATATTAAAACAATTATGTTCAATATGTCTACTGAAAGTAAACCAACCGTAAGAAAATAAAATTATAATTTAAAGCGGTTAAACTAAGCAACACTTCCACATCATTAGTACCAAGTGCCATGCACATAAAGTACCGTTGTGTTTGTGTGATGTTCTCTGGCGGCTTAGTGCGAGTTTATTTCATACCAACTCACTTTCGTTGGCAAAAATTTTAGCGAGGGCCAAACGCAACGCCGAGTACAATGGCAGTCGTGAGGGAGTTAATGTAGAATAAATTCAAAACAAAACTCCCATGGTTGCAACACAGGCCTGTGCAATGTAGTGCAGTGGCTTTAGCGTTTTTTTCCGATACAAAACACCTTGTCATTTTTTGCGATAGAAGATCTTCACACATACAAATTTTAGACTAAAATACAAAAACAATGGACTATCAATATAAACTCACACATATCAATTAAAATGAAATCAAAATTTCACTTATCCATAAATACATTCTGTTTCTTATAACAGTGTAATGCATGTGTCCATTTTAGGCTTATACGTTGGTCTAGTGTTTATCGTATGCGACTGCTGAACTAGTAGACGACCCCAAATAATATTGGGAATAATAAGGCTAGGAAGAAGACTTTGACGGAGAGGAATGCCTGCGTATGTCCACCGTGTTGTTCTATGGTTTAAACTGACGATCTAAGAAGTAACTGCTTAAAGAAAGCGACCTTAATTTTGCTCACCACAACACGAGTGAGGTAAAACTACGCGGAAAATAAATAATTTGCAACAGCTTGCAACGCCCACTCAATAATTATTATAATTTGAAACATATATGTATATAAATTACATAAGTTATAAATAATTTTTCGCCAGTTAATAGTTCTAGAAATATTATAAATATTAAAAAGATGATACTGATATTGTAAAGTAGATTTGTATGGAGAAATTTTACATCGCTGTTCATTCAACAGAACAACATCATACATTTTGGGCTGCTAATTTTTTTTTTTTTAAATACCGTTTTATATGTTACAAGCACTACTAGAATATTTCTTAGAAATCGTTATTAGAAGTCACACGAAACAAAACAACCATGAAAAATAAACTGTTTGTTTTTAAGAAAAATCAGGTAAAAGAATTTTCTCTAGGGATGTTTTATATTATATCTTATCAATCGCATTGATGATAATGCAAAATTTTCTAAGTGCAAGTCACTGCACTTGTATTTTATTAAATGTTAGATTAAAATTAGACGCCACCGTTAGTGGCTTTCGTTTTGGATGAATACCTGACTTACTCCCAATTTGTTTGCGAATGTAAACGGAACAAATAAAGACGGCAAATTAGGGTAAAGACAACCCAAGATAAGAACAGGTAGCTTGAGGGCGGGTTGGATATTAGTGTACCATACTATCGTTAAAAGATTCTAACTTTAAAACGTAAATAAAATTCAGAATTTGAATTTGAAAAAAGAAAGAAACCAGAGATTGACAATTAAGTTGTGTTCAAAAACCGTTAAAATCTTAAAAACAAACGTTATCTAAAGTTCTGATGCAACAAGATGTTATTTGAACTTAGTATTGTCAAAGTTGTCCTAAATATTTTTTGTAACCATCAAAAGTGAAAACTAATTTAAATACAATTTAGTACGTCAGACGAACAATTGTACTGTGCAGGTGGGTGTTATGAATCGTCAAGTGACGTAATTATTAACAAGGTAACCGTTAGGATATTTAAAGTGTTGTGATAGACAAGGTGATGCAATATAAGCGAATCTAAAGACGCTATGGGCCATGACAACATCTTCATATGCAGCTTAGAAGAATCGGACTTAGATTAATGCATTTTGCAATCTTAGCTATAAATATATTATAACTATTTAAATGTCATATCGTCATCATAAATAGTTGAAGTCAATTGATGCATCGGGGCTTTGAGTATGGGTCCAATAAGATTTAATCTTTTACATTAGGACTCGTTGCAGTGTATCTTGCTTATTTAAAAAGAATCTTATTGGTGTTCGCGTTTTTATTCGGGTTTAAGTTATTTCTCTCAGTGAATTTTCAGTGTATGAGAGCCCCTCATACCTATTTTCTGAAGGAAAAACTAGTTTAGTCCTTTCTTGAAACCCTTGGTAACATGTAAAGTTATATAGCTTCTCAAAGTCGGTCAAAATGTCTTTATTTCATAAAAACACACATACAGTCATTCAAAATCTTCTCCTATGACCCTATCTAAAACCTAATCTAGTCTATCCTGAAACTAAAATAAGTCTATCCTAAAACCATTGCCCAACACACACTAATAAAATAGATTGTTAGTAATGTGTATTGGTCAGTGGTTTTTAGGATATCCGTAAGATAGCTCAAATATTTAGCAAAATGAATGCCGATGCTTGTGTGCGATGGGCATCTACGGAAGCATAGGAGGAATAATATTGCATATGGCTTAGAAATCTTACTACGATCATTTAGTTCCATGTTAAAATTTTATCCTAACTGTAATGTTGTAACACAATTTTAAGCGTATGACCAAATTGCCGGTGTAAATAGTGACAACAAGCGGCATTTTATTAATTTATTCGTACAGACAATTTGACCTCTCTATTGTATTCATCAAAGGTCATCCATCACTGTTGAGTTATGAACGGCCGATGATTTATACTGAGCATTTATACTTGTTGATGATAAATGCCATTTTTGCACAATGTAATATTTGTCTGAGTATACGCATATTCTTGTTTTTGTTGTTGACATGCCCAAGAATAGTGAACTATAAAAGTGTAGTTTTTGGGCTACAAAGAATTACAGCCAACCGACTTTGACATTTATAAGTCGATTGATTAATTTTTTTGTTAATTTATTATGATTATCAGTCAAGTCATGGAAAGTAACTATACAAATTCTTTAATGGATCCAATCATTAATGCAGATTTAAGTAATAAAAAATCTTCAAAACAAATTCGATTCCCGGGTCGGACAAAATGTTTACATCGAACAACGAAACTCCACAACACAGACGTAGTTACATACAAAGTACCTACCCATAAAACAAGGTCGACTTAGTTTGGGACTAGGTAGCGTTGTCTAGAAGATGCCCGAAAAATAAAAAAAATGTGGTCTCGAAAAATTCGCACAGGCAGTTAATTCTAGGTATTGACCTCTCAAGGTGGGACTAGAATTCAAAAAAAGGAGAAACTCAACTAAATTATTTAAAAGAAAGCTTTCACACACTCAACATAATACTTATTAATACTTAAATACGAAAAAAAAATGTAGGATTTAATTTTTTTTTTTCTTTTTTTCGTACTCTCTACTGAATTCTTGATATTTACTATTTCTGACACATTTAAATGTCTATGATTTGACTAAACTTAAAAGTTTATTACCACATTCGAACCGCAGAGATACCTCATTCACGTTCCCAAGATTTAACTATTCGATACAAGTGCTCGCTTCGCATCATGTAACGGTAATGCACCACAAGACTTTAGTATTGAGTTATGCGAAACAATGGTGAGACCTGCTTCGACGCACTTACAATTTTGTTACTGATGTTTAGATGAAGTTGAACAGACCAAAATTTTTTAGTATAGCAACTTTCAGCCTGCACTCGGCCAGTGTGCCTTACCAGACCAGTAGTGAGACATTATGATTTTTTTTTATATATATTTAAGCCTGCCAAAGTGACTCTACTCTGCCTGATGGAAAGCATTAGTAGAAGGGTAGGCAATGTAGCATGGTGACCCTTACCATGGCAGCCTGGTTAGATTATTGATTGATGATTATTGATGAATGATTGGGTTGATGATGATGATGATGGACTCCCACTCTAAAGATTTCTGTGTTGTTTTTCTAAGTTTGACTGCCTCGTTGGTCTAGTGGTTAGCGTATGCGGCTGCTGATCAAGAGGTCTCGGGTTCGATTCCCGGGTCGGACCAAATATTATTTGTGTGATTTACAAATATTTGTTTCGGAGTCTGGGTGTTTTCTATGTATAATATGTATGTATTTACAAAAAAAAAGTATGTTTATGTATTTATATCAGTTGTCTAGTACCCATAACACAAGCTCACAAGCTTAGCTTGGGACTAGATGATGTTGTGTGTCAGATGTCCAAAATATTTATTTATTTATTATTTATTTATTTAAAGAAGCACTCCATTACAATATGATGCTCAACCGTTGGTCGGTCCTTCGAAGAGGGAACCGGCGGTTCGTCTGTGAATTGAACACAAGTTATTTAATTTTGAATAGAAAATTGTCGTCATAGTTACAAAAAGTAAAGTTTCTTTTATTTTGTTAACAGATGGCGTCACGGTGACTGACAATGGGCGCACGAGGCGCAAGCGCTTTGGCGCTGTTGTGCGCGCTGCTGTTTACCAGCGCGCGCGCAGCCGCTTACACCGTTGACTGCAACCACGAATACACCGACTGTGACACCGAACTTAGTTAGTATTTAATTTTTGAATATGATTTTTACTGCACAGATAGCAGTAAAAATGAACCTAACTCTAGCCCTGGGCCTAATACATTAACTCCCAAGTTCCGAAGCATTTCAGCAATTAAGCATTTCTTTAACCAGAAAAATCTATGACACTTTTTTGGCCTAACCCAGAAATCTAACTCGAGATCTCTTGATCGGCAGCCGTATACGGTAATCGTTAGACCAACTAGGACTTCAGCATTATTACTCAGTAAAATATAAATATTTTTTCTGTACGAATACTGTAGATCAAATTGAAATATCTGTTTGTAATATCGAATGAACAGTTTTTCACTAAATGCTCAGGAAAGTATATGTATATGGTGCTCATATTAAAAAAACTATTTTTTTAAATGTTGTCGGTTTGGGCTGAAGCGATTTTGACGGGACTTCCACTGACAGGCTGCTGTTAACGCTCCGCTGCATTACTCGCTATTTACAACATTAACCGCTGGCAACCCCGCGCAACTTGGCTAGTTTTGAATAATGTGTGGACATTTACTTACCTTTCCTTTCTTAAGTGAATATAAACATTCTCACATGCTCAGAAGATATCACACGCAGAGACACACATTACACACATACACACACAGCATTAGAATGTAACATTACCAGTCGGGCGAGAACAACCGTTAGCACCTTCGTTCATGAACAACTCATTCAAATATTTCTACATACTAGCTACATTCATTCAATGTAAAAAATAAAACCTTATTATTAATTAGCTTTTGACTGCGGCTCCACCTGCGTGTAAGTCCTTCATGGCGGTCAATAGTAGCCTATGTGTTATTCCGATGTGTAAGCTATATTATTGTGAAGTTTCATCAAAATCCATTCAGTAGTTTTTGCGTGAAAGAGCAATAAATATACATACATACTCACAAACTTTCACGTTTATAATATTAGTAGGACTATCTGACCACAGAACTTCATCTGCGTCTTTACGATCATAGCTCCTGTTTGCCTAAGAGTGATGCTATCATATTTTAGGCCCTACAGTAAAACATATATCTATACAAATAAATAAAATTGGATTGTAACAATAAAATAACAGCTTTTTACTAAATGCATATGTATACACGGTACATATGCCAAAATTTTTTTTTTACGATTATTGTCTGTCTGTCTGTTCCGGGTAATCTCTGGAACGGCTGTATCGATATCGACGGGGCTTTCATTGGAAGATAGCTCATGATATAAGGAGTAATTTAGGCTACTTTTTTAGACTAGCTTCGACTGCACCGCTGTTACAACAACAAACGCGGGTAACACCGCGGGGCTCAGCTAGTCTTGAATAATATTCATGAAAATCGGTTAGATAATTTTGGAGTTCATTGTGAGTACCAACGTGACATGAGAATTATCTATACATCTATGCAAAAAAATAAAATTGGATTGTCTGTATGTAATATGAAGTAATATCAAATGAATTGTTTTTTTTTTACTAAATGCATATCAAAGTATACGCAGGGGGGTGTCACTCCGCAGTTTAGGTATAGTCGGCCGGCTGCCTGCCGGGTCAGACACGCCGGTCGAACAGACATCGTCAGAACGGTTAAGAGTTACACGATAGAAAGAGACGCAATTGTAGGTAAATATAATCGTAGTGATTCGGCGCTGTGCGATCTGAATTGAACTTAATCTTTTGACACCGAGGGTATCTATAACTTTAATTTACTTTTCGGAGTGAGTCTTCTGTACTGGTACTATTATGTATTCTGTTGTATACGGTACCAACATCAAAAAGTCAATTGTTAAATTTTTGTCTGTCTATCCCTAGTCTATCCGTCTGTTTGTCTCTTTGGTTTTTCACTGGTAGGGGGTCGTCCATTAATCACGTGATCTTATTTTTGCACTTTTTAAACCCTCCCTCCCCCTTGGTAATACATTTTGAGGCTTAAGACAACCAGTGAGGTGTAAACCAACCGCCTGGACATAAATTACCGTGGCCAGTCTGGAGGTCCTTAAATAGACTTCGGACTCAAGTTAGCCTAAACAAGGAGTACATCTTATGGTGGGGATACATGCATTTTTTATTAAGTTTTATCTTAAACACACGCAATTGTTACTTTTAGGTGTGAATCGAAAGTCTCCGGCTTAAGAATGAGTCTGAATGACAAATAAACATAAAAAATGGACCAACAAGATCCGCTGGATTAATCTTTGACCTATTGTTAATTCAAATCAATTTTCGTATTTTGCATACTTACTTACCTCTAGCAGCCGGTCTAATTCTAAAAATGGACATAAAACAAACCTGTATCAAACAAGTTGTCGTTATGATGTCATAAAGTGATACAACAAGGACACCATGCTTTCTGCCTGTATAATAATTTAAAAAAAATGGAATGTACGCGAAAAAAGTAATAATGTATACATACAACTAAATAAAACATAAGTGTCTGTATGCAGTTATATTAAAACAGCTTTTCTCTTAATGCATAATAAAGTACATTGAAAAAATACACGCGATTATATATAATACATTATTGTATTTTTATGCATTAGTCTGCCAAAGTGTCTGTCTGCACGCTTGGCTTAGTGGTTTAAGCGGTCGCCACGCCGCTTCCTACTACACCAAGTGTCGTGGGTTCAAATTCCACGTAGGACAACACTTTGTGTGATTCACAATTTGTTGTTCTGAGTATGGGTGTTCTTTGTATCCATTTCATATATGTTTGTAAAGTCCCCCGCGACACAGGAATTTATATTCCTAATGCGGGAGTTGTCTTTTTATAAAAAATAAGAACAATAAAAAAATAAGAAAGTGTATCCACTTTTCCTGATGGAAAGCATGAGTAGAATCCAAGAGTAGTCGTCACCATTCTTATCCAGAATGCAGAGAATGCAGTATGGTGACCCACATTATAGCGGTCTATTGAGATGCTTCTACGTCATTGGGGCTCTGGTCTCTCACTTACCATCATCATCATCAACAGCCTTTAACAGTCCACTGCTGGACATAGGCCTCTCCTTTGAAAGGAGGTATTGGCCTACTACACTTACCAATGAAACAAAACAAAATCAATTCTGTCATTAAAGGTCTTCTGTGCGAGGGTAGTACTCGTACGAGGCGGCCCATTCATGATGAAATCAGCATGGCTCTACTACCTTATAAATTACTAGCTTTCGACCGATGCTCCGCCCGCGTTTATCTCGATTATTGCAGTAAAAAGTAGCCTGTGTGTAATTCTAATATATAAGCTATATTACTGTAAAGTTTCATCTAAATCTGTTCAGTAGTTTTGGCGTGAAAGAGCATCAAGCATACATACATACTCACTCATACATATTCACAAACTTTCGCGTTTATAACATTAGTAGGATTGTGTAAACGTGTTATTATTATTTGATGTTTCTACAGGTTTCATAATTGCGGTTGGTCCTAAAAATATCTTCAAGTTGACTGCTTAAACGACTCAATAAAGAAGTGATCATAAAAAATAAAATGTATGTAATTACTTAATTATGTAAGAATGTTGATTAGGCTGAACATTTATTCGTAGGGCTGAACATATTAATAGTACTCATAATTATTAATATTTATGTTAAATAGCTGAAGTACTGAAATTAACTAAAAACGGCAAAAGGGTTTTGTTCATTAGAAACAAAATCTTGATCACTAACTATCAATTAGCTTCTGCAAAGCTGCATGTAAACTGTCTGTTATCACTATATATGAGAGTGCAATAGGCATGCGAAGACTTGCAGCCATTCATCAACATCAGGAGTCCTCAACAGTTCAGTGGTGGACATGGACCTGTCCTTAACAAAGAGGTTCAGAACTTCTTTGTTAAGGACTAGGTTAGACTGGGTTTGTTTCACTTTTTTCCCAAGTTTCCTTTTCAATTCAATTCTTAATTGCCCTCTATATATATCTATTAAAAGTTGTTGTACAGTCACCATTTATACGATCAATTATGCACCCTGTCGGCCAAGGCAAAAGAGGCAATTTCTCTTTGTAGTTATGTTCTCCTGCAATGTTTGCTCCTTGAGTCTCTTCTTACGCCATCCATGGGGTAAATAATAGTATTAAAACTTAGAATTTTATTCAGTTAAAACACGAAAATTGAATATTTTGCAATCAATCATCTACATTTAAAAAAAATCTAACTAAACTACGATAATAGAGGGCGCGTGTGTGGCCCTCTTGACTTCACCGGGCCTACAGACTAGAAATTCCATAAAAAGTTATGTATTTCATGTTAATCAAGTATTCTTCGGTAGGTTTATTCATTAATCGGTTGAAACAGCTGGTCGCGAGAAAATAATTATGATCGTCATCTCAAGGTGAACTTAGAATTAGCATATAAAAACAGTTAAGAATCCACCTTCGCTTTATTGAGGTTATTATAAAATAAGCTGACTTGGTGTGACATAATTTTTTAATTACACTTCCCGAAAACTATAAAATATAGGTTAAAACTATTTATTAACCTTCTAGTCTTAATAAGTCCACGATAATTTGGGGTCAGCTGCAAATTCAAAAGCATCTTAATGTCAGTTTTTCCATAGACTTGCATCAAAATACCACAACCTTGAGGGCTAACTGAATTCGAAGATTTGTCTGGTTGTCACTGTATAGGGCCCTGACTTTCCCATAACGATTACTACAGATGCTACATGACCTCACAATCTTTGACCCTGAGAATCAAACCGTTTGGTGCTTTATATTACATTCACAGATTTTTAAATCTATGGCAGTCAAATATCAAGTTTCATAAAGTGTAATATGATCTTTTTACGTATTGTTTACCGTCAAAACTTTTATTCTATTGTTCAGTACATTATTCTAGTGTTCTAGTGTTTTAAGCTACGAAAGCTAAATCATCATCATCACTCAATAATGTCCCACTGCTGAGCTTCTCCTCTTAGGAGAAGGTGAAGGCCATACGAAAGCTAAATATCGATTTCATATTCCTTTTAGAAGACAACAATAAAATAAATTTATATACAAAAAAGTTAAGACGCCATTCAAATAATACAACTTTATACGTATCTTATCTTCGTACCTGTACATATTAATGGCGGAATTAGTCAAGCAACATTAGGGGCAATTTTTTTTGTTTGGCTTTTCTCGGGCGCTGTTTAACATTTTTGTGTGATTATTTCGTGCGTAGCTTTTCAAGGTCAGGGGAAACGTGTTAGACATGTATACTTAATATGGATATGCCCTTTTATGGTAACTAGAAAAAATAATCTGATATATTGTAAACTAGCTTTCTCAGGCTCAGTTTCAAAAGAAAAGACTTTACAGATACAAAAGAAAGAGCGGCAGACATAGCTATTTTTGTTTTTATATTATTCGCAAAAAAGTAAAGATTGCTGTTTTCATGTACAAATGTAATTTTTTTATTTTTGACTTTTGACGGCTTTTAACCGCGGCTCTGCCCGCGTGTTTTTCGTATATCGCGTTTAAGATACACGGGCGAAAGCTAGGTGATTATAAAAATATATATAATCGTAGATGTCAAAATGTATCACTGTTTATCTCCTGTCAAAACTTCACAGGTTGCTATGCATGACACACTTGCATAGCAACCATAATGATACGCGGGTAACAACGCGAGTCGCAGCTAGTATTCAATAAGTCAAACGCCGCATTTGAGTTATGATTACTGAGAATACTGCTAAACAGTCCTACATCATATTTATTAATTATATTTGCACATCAACGAGTTCCTCTGGTGTCAATATTTGACACAATCAACTAGCAAGTGTTGAACTTCATCTAGGACTCCACAAGTATCACAATTAGGCGTATCAACTTTTTTCATGAGATGTCCAAACTTGCCAGATGTGCCAGATATACAGTTATCAACTGCATTACTTTATACTACAATGTAAAGAGTACTTATTGCTATAAGCACCGCATAATCCCGTACTAAGCCGCGCTATAACCATAGAATACATAATAGTACTCATACAGAAGACTCACTCCGAAAAGTAAATTATAGAAATCGGGACCCTAGGCGTCAAAAGATTAAGTTCAATTCAGATCGCACAGCGCCGAATCAACTACAATTATATTTACCTACCGTTGCGTCTCTTTCTATCGTGTAACTCTTACCTGTTCTGACGATGTATATTCGACCGGCATGCTCGTCGGGGCAGGCAGGCGGCCGACTATACCTAAACTGCGGAGTGACACCCTCCTGCTATAACCACAGAATCTGAATTATTTGCCATCTCTTCTAGACTCTTCCGACAGTATTTCTTCTTACTGTTATGCATTCCACTTAACTGCCTTTTGTAAGCGCAATTTTACGGTTTTTAAGCATAGTTGTTCAATTGTTAGTTAACCTATCGTGAAGTAACATAACTTTACGCACATGATGCTGATAGAAAAACCGAATCTAATATTGAGCACTAAAACTAAAATTGTATTACAGAAAAAGGTATTTAATTGGTTAGAAATGGCTTACTTGGTAAAATATACTGTTTGCAACCCTATCAAAAGTATATTTTTATCCAACTTCAAAAAAAAGGAGGAAGTTCTCAATTCGTCGGAATCTTTTTTATTTTTTATGTATGTTCAGCGATAATTTCGTCGTTAATGAACCGATTTCAAAAAAACCATATCGGGATCTGATGATGGGATCCCCAGGAAATCGAACGAACTCCTCAAATATCATAGGCACATTTGTCGCGATTTGGATACTCGGAATAGTTTATCATTGAAGTCGGTTCCTTTTTGTTAAAATTATTACATTTTTCTAATATATCTGAAAAGCCCAAAATCTATCAGAGTGTCATGTAATGGAAGAGGCTTATGTCCAGCAGATTAAAAACTAAAAAACAAAAGATGAAAAAGTAAACAAATATATAGGTGAAGTTAATAAAATTGTGTTAAAAGAATACAAAGAGAATATCACAGGACTGGAAAACAAACGAATTATTAGAAACTAAAAACTAATTGATTTGATATTACAAATTAACAGTTAATTACAGACACTTCAATTTTGTTTATCTTGTAAACACACCAACTCTTTGCTTGTGTTTTAATACAAAACCCGTTTGGAATGACTAAATCCTCATTTTTCTTCTTAATAGACGGTTGATGTATCATTTTGTTATTGTTAAGCTATGCAATATGCAGGTGACTCAGATATACAAATGGTGCGTGTCCTCCCAATTCGAAATGCTCGACTCAACGCGGCGGCCGCAGTTCAGTCGTGACTCTGTCGACGCCTTTTTCGGAACCCCACATTCTTGCGACTTTTGCTCTTTTTTTGATCGGCGTCATTTTGTTGTGGGATGATGACGCGGATTTGATGTGACTGGGCTTATTTATCAGGTGCACGTTTGTTGCTTGAGTAAGCAAAAAGACCCGAGTACGGGGTTTGCTAGACAAATTAATTTGATACGCCGCGCGTCCTGAGAATTCCAGATGGTTGTCTTGTAATTAGCCAGCTTCTTTGTTTTAGAATGAAATTATTTTAACAGATGCAGTGCTCACATTTGTCGGTATATTATTGAACTAATCTTATGCTATTTTGAAGGTAATTCAGAACCCAAAACGAACAAAAGATAGCAATCAAGTAACATTGTAATGGTTTATTCTACATAATATTGCTTATTGTGTCATATTATGACTAAACTTGATTTCACTAAGCATGTTACTTCGTTCGTGTCTTCACTATTCTTATTTATTAGGTACATTAAGTGATATGTAATTGAAATAAATTAAAAAATAATAATAAGAGTTTTTCAAAATAATTTAAACAGAATGGAGATGTCTTAACTTTTTCCCAAAACAAATATGTACCTACATGTATGTAGGTGTAGGTGTATAGGTGTGTGTATTTCCGTTATAATAATGTACATACATACATAAAGATGTTCTTGTTCAACTCTTTAAAGTGGATTATTCTTACTAAAACGTTTTAAATGTTCCTACAAAAACATTTCCTTTCTCATAAAAGTTTCAATTTCCTGTGACAATGGTCTGCTGTCAACTGTGTGAAACGGTTCTACTACGATTTGGCTATTTACTTTTCTAAGACTTTTAGATTAAATTGGGCATGAAAGGTAGCTACTATCAGCTTTTAAATACATTGTTAACATAGCCTTCAGGACTTCGATATACTCTGTTGTATTAATATTTTCGAATACTGTTTTATTGCCCGTCATTCTTCTTCTTCTTCCTAACCTTCAATATTTCCAAGACTATTTGGGGTCAGCTACTTATTCAATCAGTTTTACCCGAATTTCACATAGCGTCTGGCATCGGACCTCCGCAACCCTGAGGGCGAAATGGAATTCTAACTTTAAACTAGTTGTCAGTATATTTAAGGGCACGGTTTGTTATTTCAAATCAGCAGCTTTTCACCAATTGCAAGAACTATATACGGAACTCACATGAAAAATAGATTTTTGTCTGTTTATTTCGTCTAATTGACTAGTGATAGTCCGGCTAATAATAATGTTAGGAGTAACTTGGCTACTTTTATTTTAGACCAGCTTCGCCTATTTATAAGAAATATTTGTTCACAACCGATACCGATACTAAGGTCTATAAACTATGCCAATAACGTTTTTGTTATGGTGATTTACTGAATTCGCTTCAAACATCTTCAGTTTCGGTCTACTTCTATTGGACACCAATTCCATGGTATATTCGTTTCCCTCCGTGAACATTACCCACTGTCAAAGGTGATTGAAACAGAAAGTCTAATAACAACTCTTTATTGTACACCAGAATAATCACATACAACGGTAGCTTATACTAGGAGGTAGGTACAAGTGGCGGCCTTATCGTCCGAAGGCAATCTCTTCCAGGCAACCATGGGATGGAAAGAAAGACATTGTTTTGATAGAGGCCAACTAATAGGTACCTACACGAAGCAAAACATGAAAATATACCTACCTCCTTCCATTTTGAACGAAAATACAGGATAACCGTAATCCATTAATATTTTTGTCCCTGTCATTTTGCCAGATACAATACGTATACATAAATATACGTCATACTATCTAAGTCCCGGGGTGTTAACAGTTATTGTTGGAAATCGCGAGTAATGCCGCGGAACCAAACTAGTCCTGAATTTCTCCTTATGTTATTGTCGATCTGCCAGTAAACGTCCCAACGAAATCGGTCCAATTATACCAGATATTACCTGGACCAAATTAAAACCGACAATTGTTTTAAAAATTGCATTTTTGATGTAAGAACCGTATCATCTTCCGAGCCTTTATTCCCAAGTTTATTTGGGGTCGGCTACTAGTTCAACCAGTTTTACCTGAATTTCAGTTTTTCCACGGAGCGACTGGCATCGGACCTCCGCAACCCTAAGGGAGAACTGAAATTCGAAGATTGAACTAGTTGTCAGTTTATTTGAGGGCACTGACTTCCCAGTAACGATTGCCATAGATGTTCATGACAACCGGGACTGATGGCTTAACGTGCTCTCCGAGGCACGGGCGTGAATCACCGCCAAACTTCCAAACTCCGGGCTGCTATTAGGAATTTCCTAAGAAAAACCCAAAAACACTTTTTTTGGCTCGACCCGGGATTTGAACCCGAGACCTCTTGATTAGCAGTCGCATACGCTAACCACTAGACCAACGAGGCAGTAAGAACCGTAAATGCTTTCATATTATATTGAGTAAAACAACTGTTCAACTGTTATGTGTTTGATATTACTAACAGACACTGTAATAATTTTTGTTTATACATAGTAGAGAGTATCCTCATGTGAATAAGTGGTATTTGAATTTGATACGTAGAGGTAAATGAATACCAAAGTTGTTACCAAAATGTAATAAAACTCATTAGTTTATGCTTCTCGAACCCAAGTTTTTTTAGCTAATGCGCTTGGGTTTGACAGATGCTAATATACATTATATGAATATCTACATAATATAATAAATTACAGGGTTAACTTTCAAAAAATTCTTAACCCGAGATAAGCCACGGAAAAAGCTAGTGATGAATTACGATCTATACTTAAATTAACTACACTAAGACAGTAATGATGGCACAAATTATATAGGTAGCAATTGTGTAGGAAGAATATACGTAATTCATTGACATAACAAGTGGCTGTCATGCGCGACGGGAGCGTGTCTGCGTCTGCATAGCATTGTACGCCTCGGGAAAGTTGATCGTGTTGACGTTTGTCAAACAATTTTCAACCTTATTTCTTTTAATGGCAGTGAGTTTATCCAATAGGTGATTATGGCTCATGATGCAATATTTGTGTCAGGATTAAAAAAAATCTCTTGCGGCTTGGTTTACCCCATTGCGAAATCTTGCGTCTTAATAATGAGCTACTTTGTATTTTTTTTTCATGCTAGACTATTTGAATTTGAAAAAATATTGGTTTTAAATATGTTATATTTGTGGAGGAACGGGAATAGTGTTCCTCCATCACAAAGGGAGGATCCTCCGACCAGGTGAGGTGATCATGCCTGGTGGGTTACTGGCCAACAGTTGATATTGGGATGATGTATTAAGCTAATCGGTGCAGGATTCGTTCGTAGTTACTCCGTATAGTTAATTTCGTGTTTTCTTCGTGGTTCAGCGTTTCTTTGCTAGATGGCGCAGTTGTATATTTTCGTCGCGCTGTATATGTAATGGCGGCTCCGCATTAGTGCCGAGTAACAACCCTTTTACGATATAAGCGATAACTGGTTAGCAAAGAGTCTTTTTTATTCTTTAATTCTTTGGGCGCGAACCCTTTGTCGCGGGACAAAATACCGACTCTGATCGGGATCAGGCGTGAAGGCGCGTGAACCACGCGAAAACCATCCACATTCACGTTCACGCCTATTCACGGAGCTTCGCGGCACTAATGTGGAGCCGCGGTTTAACCAGGGGGGTGTCACTCCGCAGTTTAGGTATAGTCGGCCGGCTGCCTGCCGGGTCAGACACGCCGGTCGAACAGACATCGTCAGAACAGTTCAGAGTTATACGATAGAAAGAGACGCAATTGTAGGTAAATATAATCGTAGTGATTCGGCGCTGTGCGATCTGAATTGAACTTAATCTTTTGACACCGAGGGTATCTATAACTTTAATTTACTTTTCGGAGTGAGTCTTCTGTGCTAGTACTATTATGTATTCTGTGGTTTAACTATATTTTGGAGGTGTTTGCGACAAGCATTATAGCATTATAATAGCATTTAGCGGTTAGCATTATAATAGCATTTAGCGGTTAGCATTAATCGACCTCTGATTACCTTATTTATGATAGTAGAATTGCTAATTCTAATGAAAATACGTCATACGATATCCGTGTAACCAAACTGAGTATCTCTATTACAGGTAGGCCTTCTCGATGGCCATTTAAGTAAGATCATTTCAAGTTATAAAGTTGTCTTACAAACACGTACAAACATGTTTAACAGAAAGTAATTTTCTACACAGAATCTATACACATCTTACATACATTCTAAGAATGAATAAGTAAATAGTTTTAATAATAACTAAACTGGTAGTCAACACGGGTCGCTGATCTAAGTACATGTTATTAGCTTAACGGTGATTACGGTCTTTGGTATAAAACGTCATTATTCTCTAGGTACTGACCATTTTTATAACAATGCACAATTTCTTAAGAAATCATATTTTGTAATAGAAATACAACATATGTATACCATACAAGGTTCAATTTATTTCGTGCACTTGAAACTTGGTGGCTTCCTGCTTTTGTTAAAAAAAAATACGAAAATTGTACTATCCAATAGGGTTAGAATTTGATTCGATGCACGTTTTGCAGTTAAATCCATTTGAGTAATAAAAAGAAACCCAGTTATAATAAAAACACTATAATAACAGTCCCGTTAATGCACTAAAACAAACAAGAATACTATTCAGATAGCTACATATTATATTGCTAATGATCAAAAGTGATTAACAGACGATTGAATAAATGAATAATTTTCTGAATCAAAGATTAATTACTACTAAGTCTACAGATTACCATATATACGTCATTAATACTTTTACTTTCTACAAAAATGTATAAAATATATTTATGAAACTGCCTTTTTTCTTTACAAAAATGTGATAATTAAAATCAATTAGTTTACTTATAAGAGGCTTTTTAGGACTCTTATAACAAATATAAGTCGGATCGAATACTTTAAAGTGATAAATTTATAGAGTTTCTAGACTATTTTTACCATTGGAATGACATTTTTAAACCCTGCAACTAGTAATATAACGTTACGAAAGTACCAGAAAAAACTTGAAGTAGAACCTATTTAATTAAGTTAAAAGCTAGTACGAATACAACAAAGTGTAATATTGAATAAACGTACGTAAATAAAGGAGTGTAGTAAATTAGTAATTAAACTATAACTTTTGTGTACAGGAATGTTATCTTGTTTTCCTAATACATCCGTTTAAGAAATATTTCCATTTTACTTACTACCACACTACGGCAAAACCGAATACACGAAATTAACTATTCGGAGTAATTACTAATCCTGAATCGCGATAGAGATATTCTCGTGCCGATTAGCATATATACAACATCCCAACATCAACTGTTGGGACGTGATGCTAGCTGACGGGCGCTCTTCAGGGTCTTTATCCCTTGGAGCTCGACCTCGCTAAGCGCAGAAGTGGTGACACTAAGCAAGACCCAAGGACGTAACAAGCAAGTTGGCCATCCCGAGGGATGGCCTCGCTAGCTATGCTCCCCTACTGGACTGACACCCCGGAACTACCAGAGGCCCACACGGGCCTAACTCAGTGACCCGTCTGTAGTGACAGGTGGCGCGGAAGACCACTGAGACAGGCTGTAGGCCTGGATAAGTTACCCCGAGACTCGGCTGGGGTCTACGAGACGAACCACGTGGACAACTGTTGGGACGGCCCACCAGGCATGATGACCTCTCCTGGCCGGAGGATCCTCCCTTTGTGTTGGAGGGATACGGCACCCGTTCCTCCACATACATGACTCTTATTTTAACTTATCATTAATTTCCAGATTTCAAAATGAAATGATTATTATGCACCCTTTACACACACACGTATAAGCAAATGATAATTTTAAATTCATAAAACAGAGTTACAAGTCTGAGGTAAGAAACGAGTCTCCAGTCTCAAAGTCAAATGAATCAGATAGTATCATGAAGATGACCTTGTGCCGGATAAACGAAGTCGTTTAGGAGATAAACTGAGTGAAAGTAGACCACGACGGACCACCTAGGCACTTCGACGACACACTATTACCGGTTTAGACAAAGCGAAATGAGGATGTTAAGATGACCAGCTGTTTTGAATTTATTTGTTGTTCAGGAAGTTCTTTAGAAAATTCGTCATTTAGAAGTGCCTGACATTTTTTAAATTTCTTTCTTGACCTGTTTTTAGGAAATGAGCTCCTTGGTTTAACTATGAAAGATTAAGAGGTATCTGTGTGACAAAAATTATAGTACAAGAAAAATATATTAATAATAACTTTTGCCCGCGACCTGTATGTCGGCCTTTCTTCAAGAATCAAAGTATCTGAATACCAAATTACATTTAAATCAGCGCAGTGATTTAGCCCAGAAAGTAAGACTAACAGACAGAGTTACTTTTGAATTTATGATATTAGTTTGGATTATTGAAGTTTTATTTGATTTGACTGCCTCGGTGGCGTAGTGGTAGCGTATACGACTGCTGTGCTTGAGGTCTCGGGTTTGATTCCCGGGTCGGATCAAATTTTTGAGTGATCCGTAAATATTTGTTTTGGAGTTTGGGTGTTTTCTATGTATAATATGTATTTATATCGGTTAGGCAACCGATATAAATACATAAACATACTTTTTTACCCATATATACCCATAATGCAAGCTTTGCTTAGTTTGGGACTAGATGACGTTGTGTGTAAAATGTCATAAACATTTATTTATTTATTATTTATTTATTTCGTCCTGTGGTCACTTACTGTAATGAGATCTACGGAAGTGAAAAATTAGAAGTGACGTGCAGCAATTGCTCGCGTGGCACAATTATACTGAAATGGAAAACTTTTGTTTCATTGCGGACATCTGGAGCAATAAACAACACAGTTGAGGTCAATATATGCCTTTAGGCGCTTTAGTAGCACCTTTCCTATAACAAAATAGTATAGGCGAATAAGTACATTATTTTAAATCATATTGAAACTCAATAAATAATAAATATTTCGGACGAATTACACACAACATCATCTACTCCCTAACTAAGCAGAGCTTGTGCTATGGGTACTAGACAACTGATATAAATTTATAAACTTTTTTTTAAATACATACATATTTTTCATAGAAAACATCCAAACTCCGAAACAAATAATTGCAGATCGTAACATTTGGTCCGACCCGGGAATCGAACCCGCGACCTCTTGATCTGCAGCCGCATACGCTAACCACTAGAGTCTAGACCAACTCGGCAGTTCAAGTTCCGCCAGTATTCAATAAATATTAAAGCAAGCGTAAGCTATAAATTCTGATTTAAAATCACATCACGTTATACCTGACGACGTCTATGTTTAGACACTCAAATAGATTCTTTTTATTACGTGTTTAAATTCACACTTCAATATTCTGGATATTTTTGTACATACTCTTAAAGTATAGATATGCATACAGAAAGAGGAAAAGTATATGTACATGCAGATGGCATTTACTAATTAAAACCTAAGTTTTGGCCTAATTATGTACATAAATCAAAATCTTGAAAAAAAAATGTCGTGTAATTATTGGTTTTATAGACCCTTCTGTAATTTCTTAAGTCATGATATTCTCTGCCCACGAATAAGTATACGACAAACACGTAGTGTGTTTAGTGAATAAAAGCGTTGAGTCTGTGAATAATCGTGGCTAATTTCAGAGACATTGAACCTAAATGCAAATCTTGATCGTTATCCATAAAGATTATCGTTTTTAGGGTTCCGAAGTTTATGAGTTGGAGCCCTTATAGTTTCGTCATGTCCGTCCGTCCGTCCTCGACTTACCGTCCAAACGGTTAGTGCTAGAAAGATGGAACTTTGCTTGGATATGTGATTCTAGCACGTCGACATAGCTAGAATAAAATCATGAAAAATATTTTTATATCGGGTACTTCCCCCACACGTAAAGTGGGGATGTTTTTTTACTTACCACCGTGTGGGGTCTCATTAGATTTTTTTGATTTACGAATGTGTTTGCGAGTTATATCACTTTAAAAGGCATTTTTTTGAAAAAAACAGGGTGTCCCCTTCGCTCTAAAAACTTAACGGCTAGTTCGAAAAATCCGAAAAAAAAACAACGTGGTAGTTCATATTATGAACTTTAAAGTTAAAACATGACGGCTTAGATTACTTTATTAGTTCAGGAGTTTATTAGTAAAATACGCTTACTTGGAAAACTTCATACTAAATTTACGCATTACGATTTTAAATCCACGTTTCATTATGGATGACTTCGGAACCCTATTCTATGCGTGGCCTAACTCGCACTTGGCCATTTTTTTTAACATAATTTTAATTTTACCTTAACGAAGTAACCCTGACGAAGGTCATAATAAATACTGTGGTGCTAAAGTTATTAAGCGTTACATACATAACAGGTTTAATATTTTCCATATGTATGCCAAACTTCAATTAAAAAATAAATTTTCTTCCAAGCCCATCGAGATATTATGTACTACGTAATCTTGATGTCCAAGCCTTTGTTATTCTTAAGGTTATTTGGGATATAATCGATTTCACCGGAATATTAGTTTTTCAACGGACCAACTGTCATCGGACCTCCGCAAATCTAAAAGCGAATTGAATTCGAAGATTAAACTCGTCAGTATACTTAAGTATACTGTGTTCATGTTAGCCGGGCCTAATGCCCTTGTGTGTTCTCTGAGAGTTCAGAGACACAGACGTAAAACACCGCCAAACCTCCATACTCTATTGTAGATTCTGTTATTAAGATTTACTTGTAAAAAAAACCCAACGATACTTTCTAACCACTAACCGCTGACAACTAGACAGACTGTGAAAAATTAGTCAAAAGTCGAAAATTAGTAGGTACTGTGATTATGATTGACCTGTATTTTGTTTTATTTATAGATACATAACTTTCTATTATTTTTATTTTCTAGCGGTTTTTATTCGGTGGATAGGTAATTGATGTTCATTCAGGCCGCTATAGAAGAACATTATTGTATAATGCATTTTATAAAACTCCAGGGAGAAGTTACTGTTAGTAAAAAGTTAGAAATGGTTTCCATATTGGTATTTATTTACTAAGATACATCTCGAAGAAAAGTTGTATTGATGTTTTGTAAATTGTTTATTTTATTATTTAAATAAGTATTATGTGCGTTTGTAAAATAACAGCAATGTTTTTCGTACCAACTTATTGGTTCCTCAAATAGAAATAACTTACGTACGATAATATTGTGACAGGTTTATACAACAAATAGTGATGTAAATCCTGTAGCAGTTTGTCAAGCTCATCAGTGGCTCCATAACAAATTCAATTATATGTAGGTAATAAACAGTGAGCACACGTGAATGCGTTGACGGCCTTACGAGACGGATGTCAAGACCTGCTCACGCAATTTATGCAATATATTATATCGGTTGTAGGCATGGACACACTGCGAGACTGGAATTTCGTGAGGTGCTTCTGTGGAATGTGTCGTTGTCCCACTTTGCGTTAACTGTAAGGAAATTAAGTACAAGTTGTAACGGTTTCTTTTGTATCGCTCGTTCTGACCACACAAGTTGGTAAAACGACATGCATGCTGCAAAATATTTTACTTTACGGATACAAATTGATATAACTGAGGATAAAAAACAGATTTTAAATGGGAATACACAGCAAATTCTTTACGGGGATCGCTGCTTGCTAGGGTTTACTTGCATTTAATTTTCAAGGTAACGTTGCAGTGTCTGCTGCAGATAGATGGTATTCTTTGTAGTGTTTACCCAAGATTCACACATATATTTCTCACAAAAATTCCTCAAATATAATTGTATTTACATTATTAAGATATATATCTGTAGTTGAGAACACACCTTAACAACTTTGTAACTAAATAAATTTTTAACTATGTATCCTAGGCGTGCTTTACTGATAAAATATTTTATATTATTATGGGAATCTCACCTCTGGGAATCAAACCAAGGCCATCACGATTGCAGAAGAGATTAATAAATCTTAATTAAAATACCACTCGTTGTATTGTTCTTCAATGCAAATAATAAATCTGTGAATTGCTTTGCGTCTAGTTGCGTATGCGCCGACCAGTTTACGTGTCCTCTGGCTAACCTATTTGTTCATAGAGGTCAATGTGAGGTCATCGCATACGCAGGATTTGTCTTATTTTGGTGGTGAATTTAATAGCAAATTATCGAAACACAACTTTTTTTTAAACTTAATTGTGATTTTGTTGTGTCCTTATTATTAATCTGTCGACTAAAAGAACAGGATGAGTAATGTATCGTGATCTATTTTAGTTCATAACGTCGTCTGCTGTTGTAGTTTAAGTCCAATCTAAATGTACGTACTTTTTTTTGGAGACACATACATATTATTAAACATAGAAAACACCAAAAATTCGAAACAAGTATTTGAAGTTGCAGAGCATAAAAACATTTGGTCCGACCCGGGTATCAAACCCGAGACCTCAAGCACAGCAGTCGTACACGCTACCGCTACGCCACCGAGGCAGTCACGTTGTATGTTATAATTTAAACTAGAACTATGTAGTGACGCAGATACTGCTCTATATTTCTCGGACAACTAGCCATTCTTTATGCTAATGTTACACACAAAGTATGTGTGTAAATACTATAAGTCATTACGCATTCACTTATATAAGCCCACGCGCCGTTTATTTTATCAGAGCTCTGTCACTAACTTCTGTGATTATGATCGATCAATAGCTAAATGACAGTCAAAGATAATCCGTGACTTGGTGTTGGTAGTTATGACGTCAAAACTCGCCACTGCCCACCATAATCGCCGGTGACTTTAATGCGAAGCATACGGCGTGGAATTCCAACATTATTTGCTCGGAAGGCCGCCGCCTTCTAGATGATGCAGATCGCAACGCGTACCAGGTACTGGGACCAGAGGTTCCGACACACTACCCGTACTGCGTGGCACTTTCGCCGGACGTCATAGATTTGGCCGTCACCCGCGGCATCGACGCGGCTGTGTATCTTGACGTCCTGGACGATCATCTCATCTCGGACCACCAGCCGGTGACTTTGACCCTGGATGACATCCCACAGACGTTCCAAGTAATTCCTCGATCACGCCAGGATTGGCGGGTCTTTGCCAAACATATGGCTGAGTTATCGCCCTCCTTCCCGGTGGAAACTTCTGATGACGTCGAAAAACTTACGTCGGACCTTGGTGTGGCCCTACAGACCGCACTTAGAGAGTCGAAGCTCGACGCCAAAACCGTAAGGAAGCCCTTCCAAATACCCGCTCAAATCCTAGCGATGATCGACAAGAAGAGAAAGCTGCGCCGGCAGTGGCAGAACGCCCGATGTCCGACCATGAAGTCCCAGCTCAATGCTCTGGCTGCAAAGATCTCTGATGCGTTGGCAACAAACGCAGCGGAATCGTGGCAACGCACCATTGAGCGAGCCAGCGAAGATTGGTCGGGCATACACCGCCTGTGCCGCCAACTTTCTGGGAAGCCTGCTCCGACTAGACCCTTACTGGCCGGTGACGGAACCCCACGTTACCGTGTCGAAGACCGAGCGGAGATATTCGCCGACTTCCTAGAAGCGCAGTTCCACCCGAATCCGGCCTACAACGTGCAGCACCTAGCAGAGGTTGAGAGAAAGCTCCAATTATACTTTGAGCAACCGATAGCCTCGACTGAGGATCCCATCACTTTCTCGCCTGGGCAAGTACAGCGGATGATTCGCCGAACACCTCTCCGCAAAGCACCTGGTTACGACCAGGTGACCAATGAAGCCTTGCGTCACCTACCTCAGCGAGCCATCGCGACGCTGACGCGTCTTTTTAACGGCATTCTCCGCACCGGACACTTTCCGTCCGCATGGCGACTTGGCAGAGTAATCATGCTGCCCAAGCCAGGGAAGAATATCCTCGTACCGGGTAGCTATCGCCCTATCACGCTCCTCTCGACAACGTCTAAGTTGTTCGAGAAACTACTATTGCTGCACATGACACCACATCTACAGCCACGTGACGAACAGTTCGGGTTTCGTGCCGAACACTCCACGACACACCAACTCGCGAGGGTACTGCACAACATCGCGGTTGCTCGCAACAAGCGCGAACGAATTGTTGCAGTCTTCCTCGACATGGAGAAGGCTTTCGATCGCGTCTGGCACGCTGGTCTGCTATACAAGCTGTCCACATCTACTACTCCTCGTCGAGTAGTGGAGATTGTGGCCACCTTCCTGCAAGACAGAAGCTTTCAAGTGGCGGTTGAGAGCGCCCTGTCTACAGAGCGACCCATATGTGCCGGCGTGCCGCAGGGAAGCTGCCTGTCTCCAGTGTGCTACTCTTGGTACACAGACGACATCCCCGTCACCGACGGTGTGCAACTCGCGCTTCACGCTGACGACGCGGCCTATATCACGACGTCAAAAAATGGCGCCAATGCTGTTGCCAAGATGCAGCACACTCTAGATGCACTTCCCAACTGGCTGAAGGACTGGAGACTGACAGTCAACGTGGCGAAGACTCAGGCAATATCCATAGGAACCGTGACACTGCCACAGTTGAAACTCATGGGGCAGAATATCGAGTGGTCCGCGACGGTGAAATACCTCGGTGTGACCATCGACCGCACCCTCTCAATGAAGCCTCATGTTAACAACGTCATTGCCCAGGTTCGTACCGCACGTTCCCTATTGCGGCCTGTACTCTCTTCCCGATTGCCGCTCCGTGCGAAGCTCGGTGTGTACAAGGCTTACATTTGCACCCGACTGACCTACGGTTCCCCAGCCTGGTTCGCGCTCGTATCCGAGACGAATCGCCGTCGACTGCGTGCGCAGCAGTCGCTCACACTACGCACCCTCACTAACGCTCCTCGCTTCGTGCGGAACAAGACGATCTCCAGGGATCTGCGCGTGGAGAGTCTGGATGATTTAATTAGACGCCTGAGTACCAACCTGTTCGTGCGTGCTGACGGCTCGCAAGCCCGTCACCTGCGCGAACTTGCGCCCTATCATCGGCGATCGCCGGACAGGTATGGCCTGCCACGAGATCTTGTCTCCGTGACAACCACTCCCGTACCATTCCAAGGACCCGACCCTGTGCTGGCTGACGGGCGCTCCTCAGGGTTCCCACCCTTAGGAGCTCGACCTCGATAAGCACAGGTCACTACACTGGAAACGACACCCATCCCTTCCGGACTAGTATCCTATATAGGTATATATATATATACTAGTATATATATAGGTACTACCAAGCGGCCCATCCGGGCCCAACCCAGTGACCCACCTGTAGTCGCAGGCGGCGTAGCAAACCACTTGAGCAGGTCTTATACCTGGAAAAGTTACCCCGAGACCCTAGCTGGGGTTTACGAGATGAACCACAATAGAATGACGTCAAACTTAGCTGTACTTTGCCAGACTTCACTGTGTCAAATTGTGGTTACTCTAAAACTGGAGCTCAATTGGCGCAGAACTATTTCATGCAACTTAATCCATACTTTTATGAATTCGTAAGTAACCCTGTCTGTCTATTTCGTTGTCAATGCATTTCGGTATAGGTTAGGTAGTACTTTTTGTAGCGATAATCAACATCGGCAACTATCCGACGGATGACCATGCCAGAACCTAAAAAGTTTTTATTTTATTATATAGGTAGATTTTTTATCTTTACCCTATTTATAGATCTAGTAAAAGAATTTGAAAACTAATAAGTACATCAACAACAGCGTTTAATGGTCCACTGCTGGATATACTACTAGGATACTCAATTGCTTATTTGGACAGTCCTATGTTTGTAGTTAGTTGTTGAAAAACTTCTACTTCCCCGTTCTGAGATTCAGTAGAGGCTTATTATAAGAGTCTTGTGTGTATTAAAATTAGATAGTTAGAAACATACATCACAGTATTAAAATTACGTCATCGAATATGCGTGATCAGATCGTCAGTTACTAAAAGTTCACATGAACATAAGCATAGAGAAATCAATTGGATACACCTCTTACCTAACTAATCGATTTACTATCGGTACATCGAGGGGACCAATTTCAAAACAATAATCATCTATAAATTAACAATCATCACGAAATACTTTCTCACGATTAATGATCATTCTTAAAATCAGGCACCGTCCCAAATTTATTGTACATTTAAAAGAAGAACTTACTTGGACAGATTTAACGTTCAAAATACTGTGAATTTCATCTCCAATAAGTAAAACGCTTGATCGTAATCGAAGTTTGATGACAGTTATACTGATTTCAATGGACAGGTCGTTTAGTAAATCTAATTTTCCATTTGATTCATACAATTTCAAGCTTTATTGTTCTGGTAATATAGTTTTCTATTGTTTATAGTAGTTAAATAGGTCATTATACGGCTGTACCTGACCTGCAAAAGCGCCTAGTGACCTTACTCTAGTTGCAAACTAGAAATAATAATTTCTCACTTGCATCTAGACAAATTTATTACAATTTAATGGACTTTTCTCTTATATTGTGTATATTACAGTAAGGTATTAATGTCTTGGATGTCTTAACATAATTTCGCAATCGGATAAAAATAGCTCGGCCTTGTCTATTAATACATATTTAAAGAGAACAACAAAATGTTCTGATTTCTATCAATATATTTATATTTCGTACCAAAGAATATGGTTAGTGATGCAATCCAAAGAT
Organism: Phragmatobia fuliginosa; assembly: GCA_932526445.1. NCBI lineage: Eukaryota > Metazoa > Arthropoda > Insecta > Lepidoptera > Erebidae > Phragmatobia > Phragmatobia fuliginosa. The sequence continues at coordinate 6,483,673 of OW052074.1, read as the reverse complement.
TCGTAACGTAACATACATCTATAACTTTTATGACCTTTCTTACTTTGTACTCATTAATAATTTGAGGCTAGTACTATTAATAAAATTGTTTTATAATTCAGCTTTCTTAAATCATAAATTTCAGGTAAACTGACAGCAGAGGATGAAGAAGTATCAGCGCTTAAAATTATGCCAGCCGGAATCGCCGCAACAGAAACATCACAAAATACTGGACCAACAGGAACCCAAGCAGATATAAGTAATAGTACAACGCAAGAGGTAGAAGTAACAACAATACCCTATTTACGCGATGCTACTATTGATTATAAAGTCTCTATGGACTTCAGAGTGCCTGAACCCCTACCTATGGAAGTAAAACCTAAAGCAAGACTGTTGAATTTAAACGTAGATGAGCTACAAAACTTTGCTAATGCGTTACACAATGAAACAAGTTTGAAAGGTCAAAAGAAAAGTTTACCAGATTTAAGTGATGTGAATTTAGACGGAGATGATGATGACGAACCGAGAATCATGCCAGTTGAACCAAAGGGTAAAGAAATATCAGATAAATTCTACACTAATCTCCAAGCACCATTCCATTCATTGATAGCTTCAGATCATGGCTCTGAAGAAGCTGATACGTGTAAAGAGAATGAGGTCGCTTATAAGGTTGGTGTTTTTTACAAAATCTGTTCTATTTCTATTAATTCTTCTTAATTTTTTAACGCTTGATAGTGATAAACATAGTTGATATTAACATAGAAGAAATATTTACCGTAAATAGAGTTCCCGATAAGCATGTTTTTTAATTCTGCTGATTCTAAATTTTATTTCTTCATATCTAGATTGGTGATAGAATGGATCGAGGTTGTGATGAAACATGTGAATGCATGTCCGGAGGTGTCTTTGAATGTTCTCCTCGCTGCAAACATCCGTACATTCGAAGAGGAAGGCGGCTGAACGATCCGTTGTGTTTCGAGTCACCAGTCGATGAATGCTGTTCCATTGTTGCTTGCGCTACTGGTACTGGTGAGCTTATGGCTATTCTTTCGAATTTGTCTATGAAATTCTCACTATGAAGTTTTCACTACTAGTCGGAATTATTCTCATGTTTACATTACAATATAAATGACATTAACAAATTTATAACCCTCTGTTTTTAAATATCGATGTAACCTTAATCCCACTCCTGTAAAATAGATCTAGAAAGAACGAAATAAAAAAAGTATTTAATGTAACAGACCAGGAACACATTGTGTACTCATTTTTCAAGAACTTACATGGAATTTGTAAATTCTTGAAAAATGAGATGATTTTTCTTTTGTGGAATGTGTAAGTTCTTGATTTTATACAAAAGATACAGAAACTGTTTTCCAAACTGTCCATCACCGCAAATAAACTGGGACATGTAATGTTACCACAGTAGAAAAGATATGTAAAGTAAAACACATTTTACTTTACATATCATATATTTAAGCATTGATTAAAAAGTAAAGTGCCATTTTCTTATAGAGTACTTAAAATTTCAAACGACTTTACATTAGTAGTAGTGTCCTTCTAATTCACAGTCAGAAATGCATTTAAAACCAAAATCATGCTAAGTACGTTCACAGAAATACGAGTATTCAATATCACTTAAGTTATTTTGAAATAAGTTGCCTATCCAAATGCGTATTTAATTTATACAATTCTATTTCACAGATAAGAAAGTCACGAAAGTGGACTTTTGTAAGTACGGAAACGATAGCTACCCTATTGGTGCGACTTGGCATATCGGTTGTGAGCAGACTTGCATTTGTGAACCTAAATCTATCGTCACATGTCAACCCAGGTATGTACCTTACCTTAGTTACCCCTGACAGAAATATATTTTGGTTATTCCTTTGAAAAGCCATTACTGTCTCAAAATTATTAGATTCTTAAACAATAATTAAAGAGGAATACCTACTCACTTCTACTAGTTCTAACTATTCCCCAACCCGCACTCGGCCAGCGTGGGGACGTATGGCTTTAACCCTCTCTCCTGAGAGAAGACTCGATCCCAGCAGTGGAACGTTATGGGTTGTTGATGACCTACTTACTAGGTGTAACCTTGAAGCCAAAATTTATTTTAAACTAGATTTTTACTACCAAGTCCTCTCTAAAATCCGATGCTGTGGGAGAAAAAATAATAACAAAAAATCTCTACCACATTTGCTTACAGATGTAGTCCACTCCCAGTATCAGATAAATGTATAAATGTACAAGACCCCAATGATGCTTGTTGTGAAGTGCAAGTATGTGACGTTAGCCACGATGTACATGAGGAGCCCGAAAACGCTACTTCTTCCACCACAACTACTACTACCCCAAGTACACCCATCAAGACAACACCTGATACCATCACTAGTACTACTGAGGTGAGCTCCATTCAATTTTAAAAGCATAACACCTATATTTTTCGAAAATAAGCTACTGTGTTTACACAGTGATGATGATTTTACTAATCAGTTAAAAACCTTTTTATCTTAGATCATCAAAGGCTTTGAAGACTACGAAGAACCAAACTCAGCCAATATCAGACCTTTAGTGCTGACTGAACCCATTGGCTCCGTTAAGGTTTTACAGAACAACTCTGTGCAAGTAAATCTGATGCATATGAATAATAGTGAAGATCCTATTCATCTTCTACTAAGCAATAATGGAGGAAAGTCTTTCAATGATGTTGAACTGAAGTATTCAAACCTCATCTTGAACTTGGAAGGTGGAAGAGATTACATACTAAAGACCAAAGAAACTGGAACTAAATTCAATTTTACAATAACGGCATCAGATGCAGGAGCTAATGAAGTTTCGTATGACGTATATGGTAATAACACAAAGATTGGTTGCTATCAAGACGGTCAATTTTATGCTGTAGGTAAGTGTTTGAGTCAGAATAACTAAAAATATTAACATGCACATAAACAGCTTAAGCTCTGTGAGAACAGAGTTATGTTATTTCGTTATAAAGTAAAATATTTAGCGTTACTGACGAATAGATTATCTTCAGTAGTTTGTAAGGTTCCGTAATAATTCGGAATCCTTGTAGTTTTGTCATGTTCGTCCATCCGTTCTCAACGTACCGTTCAAAAGAATAGTGCTAGAAAGATGAAACTTTACATGACTATGTGTTTCTATCACGTCAACAAAGTGGTGGAATAAATTCATCACAAATATTTATATTTGATATAACTAACTCACCAACACGTAAAGTTGGGATGATTTTTATTTCGCTTGTCTACCCCAGGATTTCGTTAGATAGGTCATTGAGAGGTCAAAAACATTGAGAGGTTGCTATGAAGATTTTTTAATTTTGATGTCCATTTGCGAGTTAATCAACTTTAAAGATAAAACATAACAATTATCTATTAGGCACGATTTTAAATCTTCATGCTTTTATGAGTCACTACGAAACTCTATTCTATACGTAGCCTGACGCGCACTTGGCTGATTTTTCTTCTACTAATGCGTTTTGAAAACTGAATTAGCGCAGATAAACTTTTGATTCTCAAAGAAACTGGTTCTCAGTTATATACTTGTACAATGAACATGACTACATCTTTCTTTTACAGGAGATGAATTCCATATTGGATGTGAACAGCTCTGTGAGTGTACAGGCATGAATACTCGAGAGTGTGCAGCTTTAGTCTGTCCATCGCATGTCGGCCTCGAGTTGGTCTCCAAGGGCTGTGTCAGATGGGCCCCAAGTCCCCCTGCATCACCACCCAACTGCTGCCCAAGGTCGGCGAGGTGCTTAAGCGATGGAACTTGTCATTATAAAGGAATAGCGTAAGTTATTATGTTACTTGATTTTATACAAATGTTAATTTATATATTATATCTTTAAAGTTTATTTATTTCATCTTATGTATTACATTGACAAATTTTTTAAAGTTACATATTTCTAACCTAACTAGAAGTATATCTAACCTAAATAAATTAATTATTTACAGGGTTCCGAATTGGAGCGAAGTACCTATCTCTCTCACTGGTTGTGAGCAACGTTGCTTCTGTGAGAACGGTGAATTGGACTGCCAAGAGGTCTGCTCTCCTCTTCCCTCTGTACCTCCTCAAAGTCTTAGGTGCCCACCCAACCATCGACCAGCAGCTGTTAATATATCTGACGAAGATTGTTGTAAGCAGTGGGGTTGTGCTCCAAACGGTAAGGATGTCTAAATGAAAATAATAAAAATACCATTTAAAAAAAAACTGTACAAAAAGTGTGACGTCAACAGCTTTCCCGTCCAAGTAACCAACTTCATTATCATCAACATAATTAATTTTGTTTTGAATTTTAAGAAATCATTAGATATTTAAGAGCAATCACCGTCATCATATGCATTATCATATCACTATTCATGTTATCATATATCATTTGCATGTCACTCACTCACACATTATTACTTTCAGCAGAAAACGAACAAAGTCAAGCTTTTCAGACTTACGCCATGCCGACAATGGGTGAAGTAATGACTTATGTGACACCTTTAGCACCTCTACTGCCCACATTATCTCCAGTTATGCCTAGCCCTACTGGTACAACTGACTCCATTGACTTTTACAGACATTTGAGCCCCGTAAAATCCTTATCAAAATATACGAAAACAGTATTTCCAGCCTCTAAACCTCCCAAGTATGATTACGGTGAAGTACCCTCTCCTCCTCCTGATTCAAGCCAAATTCAAGGAGATAACATTACTGTCTTTACTTTAGATGATGTTGAATCTCCATTTAAAACAATTCATGCAGAACCTACATTAGTTGGTGTTACAAATAATAACAATCACTGGGATGTCCCAAATCGTAGGCCAGACCTGCCCAAATCACAGCAGCCTTATAGAAAACCTCAAACTATTTATAATACTTATTCATACCCTGAAAAACCTAACATGATTTCGAATGAAAATGATGACTATGGATACCACAATCCATCAAATGTTCAAACTAAGATTCCAAAACCTGACAATAATTTCAAATTATCTTATGACCCAGTTCAAAAAGTTCCTCCTTCAACGGTTGAAAATATGAACTTCTTTTTACCATCTTTTGAAAGACACAGACTCATCCCTGATAATTCCTATTCTAAATATCAAATTGATACAACACCATTGAAATTCAATACATTAGCAGAACCTGTTAAATTGACACAAAAGTTCTTTGAACCTGCAATTGCTAATGCATCTGTTAACTATGGCCATCCTTCGGTTTCTTATCCCAAGGCCCAAATCAGTCAAAGCCAAACATTATCTCGAGATAAGCCTGTTCTTAGGAAACAAGTGACAATACTTAAGACGAAAGACTTGAAGAACTCGAAATCGACTGAGATGTACAACAATGGTGGAATATTCGGCGAACAATCGAAGAAGCATGTTTTGACTAAACAACCCAATCCATATGAAACTGTGTTACTTAGGGCCGTGCCCAATCCTAAAATACATATTGCACCGTCAAGGTTCAATCCAAATTCAAAGATACCACAATTGCCTGTGAAAACATACACAGCGATGGATCTTGAGCATCTGCTGAATCAAATGGAAGTGGAGTCTGTAGTGAATAAGAATCTGGGACGTTCAGCAGGCAAAGACGATGATATCGAAGGTTTGTCACCTCGTCTAAGACTTCGGACTTTCCTTGATGTATTACTGACTGACTTTCACACAGTAAAAACTTTAATTATTTTCTTATAGAGGAGCTTATTCTGACTAACTGACTTCCCACCACCTATTAATAAGCTATGTCCACTGCATAGAAATTTACAAAAAACTGCAAAGTTCTTAAATAGAGTATTGTTTTTATAGCTTACCTACTCTTTTTTCTTGTCGATTCGGTCGATTGACTATCTTGAAACTTTGCTCACTCACAGTTTATTAAATATTTTATTTTATTTGTTTTTATTTTATTTATAGAAACAAAAAACAGATGCCCATATAATACCTATGTTATGTGTATGTATATGTGTATGAACCAAAATTAAGATAACATCCATGTCTAGGAGTAGAAGGAGATAAATATATTTCAGAACTAGTTGTAAATAATCCTGGTCAACCCATTGAAAATCATGAAAATATAAATGCAATGATATTTCTAACCCTTTACTTATTTGTAAGAATATGGTGCTTGTATAACATTGTCATAGTTAATCTTTGTTTATTCTAGTTCATGTGAACTTGTATATACAATTAGTTTACTTTTGTATCTTTTGTTCTTCGTGAAACTTGAACGGGTAAATGTAAAACATGTATAAAAATTCAAATTTTGAAGATAATTATCTTAATTTATAAATTAATAAAAGTACAATTTGGTTTCGAAATTATTATCATGAACTTCTTCAAATTCCAGGTCAGCCAGCCTCAGAGCCATCAAATCCATCTTTCCTACCCACTGTTGGTCCAGAAATCCACTTCCCTCAAGAAGACATTCCCGACTATGATCAAAACAATATACATCGTCCAGCAAACCCTATAGAACCCGCATTAGCAGGTCTACCTCCAGGACTAACATTACCTCCACCATATGGAGATAATAATAAGAAGCTGAGTGTGATTTCCTTGCAAGCGGATTCACCAACCAGTGTGAAGATGCTGTTTGGATTGCCATCTGTCTTAGTTGGATTAAGAGGCAGCGTCGACTTAAGATATACAGATAAGGCGTAAGTATTGTTTTAGATTTTGTTTGAAATTGACATTTAAATAATCCCAAAGTTTTCTGTTATACCGCAAGTAGGTACTCAATGTTTAAAAAACGCCTCAGTCGTACACAGTTAAGTACTTTCCTCGGTCGTACCTTTTTGCCTCGATGATTTTTGTTTCGCATAACAAATTTTTGAAGGATATTAATTCTTATTCGTATATATCAATCGACATGACCTTCAAATCGTCCAAAAAATTGTGTACTCCCGACCCAAATCAATGCGAACCCGCTTGTAACTATAGGTACTATTGTCGATAGACGGCGATAGTTATTTACCATTTAATGATTCTGTGCATGCTCTAGTAAGGTTCATTCTTCAGTACGACAATATATTTTAATGAGTTTCGTTTCGCCGAACTGCTCTTCGCTTTTTCTCGAATATCCTTGTGTTTGAATCTACAAGTGTTGCTTATGACACACTATGCAATATAGGAACACAAGATACTAAAAGTCGTTTTTTTTTTTAATTTTCTAGTGATCCAGACATAACCCACTGGTATTCTCAAGTGTTCGCTCCTGCCGATGAGGTGTTAACCACACCACGCTTAGAATTCCGACTCACAGGATTGAAACCATCAACAATTTATAAGATTAGAGGCAAACTTTATCTACATAACCTCCCAGTGGAGCCGGAGAGCGAGATTTATACTGTACGAACACAGGATCTGCCAACGGTAAGCTTTTGACAGAAATATAATAAAAATATTTAGGAAACATTTTTTTTAACTAAACAGAAACAGGGTTAAGAATATAGAGTGTAAAAACAAACAAGTAAAAGAACAAAACAAAAACAATATTAACTAAGGGAAAAACTACAAAAAACAACAACACTACAAAAAAAATTTGAAACAAGTCCTATACAAGCCCGTCTGGCCAGCATAGTATAGTAGGCCAAAACCTTTATTCTAAAAAAAGATCTATGTGCAGCAAAGGACTATTAAGGGCCACCGCACACTACCTAATTTTAGCATCGGCGATCGGCAATTTAACGACTGCATCGATGCTGCATCGCGTTTTAGCGACTTCCTGCGTTCGATCGCGGTATCGGAAACGCGCGTTTTAGCGACTGCTCAGATGCCAAATCGATGCTACCGGCATCCGAATGTGTACGGAGAGTAGCGTTCAGATGCTGTGTCGCGCTTCTAAAAAGCGACTCAATCTCCGCGTTTGGCGTTTTTAAGTGTGCGGTGTAGAGCGTTCGGTCACCGTATTTAGCTTCTAAAAAGTTGTCGTTGCCGATCACCGATGCTAAAAGTAGCTAGTGTGCTGTGGCCCTAAAGGCTGATAACGACGATGTTCCTGACTGCTGAGTACGAAATGTCGTGGGTAGATTCCCACTTAGAATACTTAAAAAAGCTGCCTGGCTGAATTTAAATTTAAACACATTAACCCTATGATAGTTATTAAGGCTTTCCGGCAAATAAAAATCAAACTGACCGAAGATCTATGGGGAATGTCTATCAAAGTTTGTACATCCATACTTGAGACTATAGCCCCATACTTAGCTTTAATTTTTAATTTATGTGTTGACCAAGGAGTTTTCCCTGATTTAATGAAATACAGTAAAGTAATACCTCTTTTCAAATCCGGGGACAGTAAAGATACTAATAATTATAGACCTGTATCCGTGTTACCAGTTTTTAGCAAAGTTTTTGAAAAGGTAATGCTTAATCAAATGCTCGATCATTTTAACACCAACAGAATCATACATGATCAACAGTATGGTTTCACCAAGGGACGTTGTACAACTGACGCCGGTGTAACCTTATTAAAGCATATATTTACTGCGTGGGAAGAGTCCCAAGACGCCATAGGAATTTTTTGTGACCTCTCCAAAGCATTTGATTGCGTAAATCACGACACATTACTTTTGAAACTTGAGCATTACGGACTAGGAAAACTTGCACTGAATTTGGTTAAATCTTATTTGAGTGATAGACAACAATATGTGCAAATAAATGGTGTTAATTCACAGGGTTTAAAAGTAAAAATGGGGGTTCCTCAAGGCTCAATATTGGGTCCTTTCCTCTTTCTAGTATATATAAATGATCTACCATATTTATTAAAAAATCAACCTCAAAATATGGTGTTATTTGCTGATGACACTTCCTTAATTTTTAAGATAAATAGACGGGCCCAAAATCTAGATGACGTGAATAATGCCCTAGTTCAAGTCCAGAATTGGTTCACAGCAAACAATTTGGTATTAAATGAAAAAAAAACCAAATGCATAAGATTTGCTTTACCGAATGTTAAGAGTAGTGATTGTGATATAATATTGAATAAAGAGAAACTTGAATTCGTAGATAAAACTGTTTTCTTGGGGATTACGCTTGATGCAGGGCTACAATGGGGTTCTCATTTAACATCTCTTGCGGGGCGGCTAAGTTCAGCAGCATATGCTATTAGAAAAATCCGTCAATTTACTGATGCAGATACCGCTAGACTGGTCTATTTCAGTTACTTTCATAGTATAATGTCTTACGGCATCTTGTTATGGGGACGGGCTGCAGATATTGAGTCTATATTTATTCTGCAAAAAAGAGCCATCAGAGCCATATATAATCTTCGTAGGCGCGATTCTCTAAGGGAACTGTTTAAGAATATTGGCATCATGACGGTACATAGTCAATACATCTACGAAAACATAATGTACGTTAGGAAAAATCTTCATCTTTTTGGCAAAAGAGGTGACAAACATAATTACAGTACTAGAAATAGGAACCAACTAGTTCAGCCAGGCTTTAGACTCGCTAAAGTAGACTCTTCTTTTATGGGGTACTGTTTGAGATGCTATAATAAAATTCCACAAAGTATTCTTGAACTGAATGAGACAAAATTTAAAACATGCATTAAACGCACACTATGTAAGCAAGCATATTACAAGTTGAGCGATTATATCACTGATAAAAATGCTTGGCTCAATGCTGGTCCTGCTTCATAAGGACAGGGGCGCATAAATTGATAGCATTAAATGGTATTGTTGGAGCTGCTGAAGATTGTACAACTTTCTTTGCATTGTATAGATTCAATCTCTTTAGTATTATATAATCGCATGGCCCATATTGTGTGAGTACTATGTACTAGGAAGCTATTCAAGCTATCATTCACTGAAAACCTACGTCTTTTCTTGACTTGAATCTGCCCTGGCGGTTGAGAGTATGTCATGCTCACTCAAATGTCACGCTGATGGTGGCGCGTGTGTCGGATCATTTAATTCCCTTCAAAATGGTTGAGTTGAATGGTGCGGATCCATGCGTCATGTTCGTGAACGGGCGCTGTCAGTTGTGACTGGTCATCTCTTAGTTGCCACGGCTTATTTGAATTAATTATTTTAATTTTCAATTGTATTTTTGTTGTACTATGGACACTTTTAACGTGCACGTCTTGCTACATCGTTCTCACATAATGTACCATCTCAACATGAATGATGTAACCAAGATTTTGTAAAAAACATTTTGATTTAAAAGAGTGTCCATGGAGTTTCTTGCCCGTTCTTCTCCATAGAGATCTACGCTAGGGAATGGGCAACTACAGTACTTTCACAGTTTTTATGTCTTGTGACTGGGACTGTAGCTACATTTAATTTTCATTTTTGTTTCGACAATTCAAAAGTGCCTGTAACTGGCCTACTTGAAATAAATGCTTTGATTTTGATTTTGATTTTGATTTTGATTTTGTCTGATACAGATGCCCTGTTTTTTTCTGTAATGTAAAATATGTTAGATTTTGAAAATTAAGGTAAAACGCTTTATGTTCTCAGCCGGTACCGATGGAGGAGAAGCGTCGAGAAATTGACGGCCGTCTAACAGTGATGGAAGTGAATGACACTACCGCCCACGTTAGCTGGAGACACTTCAATGAACAAGAGCAGATGTATATTGACGGAATACAAATTAGGTACGGTAATAACAATTACTCGCCCCGTGTAGTTTTCTTACTATTTTCAACAGTTTATACTAATTCTATATGAAATTCGCTAAGGTGGAACTTGACTTAGAACTAATCTGTGGTGATCCACGTTAAAGGATGGTGAGACTTACTTGGTAGAATACATCTTCCAGTAACTCGCTCTTACGTGTACTGCTCATTTTATTATACCTATTATTTTTTATTCTTTGGATGTTTCCAATGCTTTAAGTCTTATAGACTCACTGTTGCGCATTTTTGTGACTCAATGTTTCTGTTCAATGACCCACAAAAATGCAGATCACGCCTTTAAAATTTGTTTTGTTCCTCAATAAAGTAAGATTTTTCTAAATATTATTCAGTAATCGATTTTTAATATAAATATGTCACCAGGTATCGCCCAGTAGGCACACCAATCTACAGTATGACAGAGTTGCTACACCACAGCCGTTTGTCAGCTGAGCTACATGATCTTCGACCTGATACGAAGTATGAAGCATCATTGATCCTAATTCCTCCTCCAAAGAGCGTCACTGAATTGGTAGATCCTTCTCAAGTGGAGTTCAAGACGGCACCTTATGTCGGTAAGTAATTTAAAGACTGTGAAGGGCAAAGTACTACAATTTTTAATTTATAACCATGACCAAATCACTCTAGATTTGAATTCTAAAAAAACATGCTTATTATAATCTGATTAGTAGTTTAAGAGTAAACAATTGTAATTAATTAAAAACTTACTTCTTACTTTTTAAATTATATTTTCTGACATAAAATGATGGTGGTAACAGGATTTTATGATAAATATCACTTAGTAGTAGTAGTTGCTTCCTATAGTTAAATGAACAGTAAAGATCTTATGGAGTTTTATGCTGTTATCTGAAAAATTTACTGGAAGATTATTATAAAATTCTGGTTAATATTGCCATACAATTAAACACCTTATTCTTTTTGTCCTTTAATTACTGATTGTGTTCTGACATTTACTTACAAAGTATCTTTAAGGTTTAACTTTAAAATCATAATTTAACCACAATTATCCTGGATTGGGCCTAAAGTGTTAAGCCGTCGACACCAGTTGTCATGAATGTCTATGGCAATCATTATAGGGAAGTGAGTGTACTCAAATATACTGACAACTAGTTCAACCTTCGAATTTCAGTTCGCCCTCATTGTTGCGGAAGTCCGATGCCAGTTGCTCCGTGAAAAAGTAAATGTTCAGTTAAAACTGGTTGAACTAGTAGTCGACCCAAAATAATCTTGAGAATAAAGGCTAGGAAGATGATGAATTTCCAAGTATCAATTTTGTAACAATTGTAACACAATGAATGAATTATCAAGGCTGCACAAATATTGCAACAGTGCTTAGGGTTGTAAAGCACAGCGTTAGCTCAGCATTATAGTTTAATCTATGTTTATTTAGATCCTTACAACTGGACGGTGACCATTGAAGCTAGAGCTGTGGGTGCGGGAGCAACAGAAGTGTGGTGGAAGGGTGTTCCAGCACCAGCCGAACGCTGGGTGCGAGTATTCCGAGCTGCTCATGCTTGTATTCCTCCCGGAGGTAGCGATAAACGTGATCTACATGACATTCATGACTTCGATATACAAGGACATGATCACGACAGGCATGAGAGGGACGCCTTTAGATTAGCTGCAAGGGACCTACCACCGGCGATTACAATTACTGGATTGTTACCGAATACCAAGTAAGTTAAAGTATTCTATTACATTTGTATCCCGTTTTAATCCTACTTTGTGAATCTATCTCAAATTTATGTCATATTATTTTAAACTACCCCTAGAAACTACTACTAGAACCACTAGAAACACTAAAGAATAGAAAAAAGAAAAATTACTCTAAATAAAGAATAGTAAAGCTTAGCTATTTATACATCTCATATATATCGTTGCATTGAATGGAATTAAACCTCATTATTATTATTCAATAGTTATATTTTATTTTACAAATAGGTGTCGCGTATGGCTCGAGTTGTTCCTCTCAAACGGAAAAGTGAAGACAAGTAATGTGTTGGAAATTAACACTAAATCTTTGGACCATCCAGAACCGGTTGATAGTGAGTTTAACAATTTCTTTATATATTTTAACTTTATCTATTGTTTTTTTTAAAGAACTTAGAAAACAAACTAGCCCAGAATATGTTACGGCCTAATTCTAGTGTTTCGAATGAGCCCTACTTGTGAGTAGGAACAAAGGTTTCAAAATACCCTGTTGTAACTTTTGCCACTTTTTTTGAAATAATATATAAGTTAAAGTAGCAATTTGACTTTATGTTATGAGCGTTTGTGTGATTCGGAGGTAAGCAGTCGGTCCCGGTTTTCAAGCTTAGTTGGAGGCTTTCGGGCAGCTTATAACAACCAATAGCAAGATTACATGGCCACAACGTATCTTGCAGTCCCCGACCCGCACTCGGCCAGCCTCAACCCTCTCCTGAGAGGAGACCGGAGCCCAGCAGTGGGGCGTTATGGGATGTTGATGACGATGAATGTTTGACAGGTAGTGCTCTTTTGTGGATTCGATTCGGGGAGGACCTGAAATAACATGGTCGGGGTCCTTCCGGAGCAGGGTGCCAGAGGCCGATCGTCGGGGTGTTTTTTAGTGAAAACAGTGGAAGCTCCTGTTTCAGCGAAATCTTTTCGGATCGGATCTTTTCGGATCTCCGGCTCCTGTTTCCCCGAGGAGCCGGAGATCTGAAAGGATTTCATAAACCCCGTGAACAAAAAAAAGGTAGTGGTCTTTTACATGCCTTACTAATATGGAGTTTGAACTGTGTAGATGAGATAGAATCATCGTCGTCGGTGTCGGCTCGTCACGGCGACTACTACGGCGCGCTGGTGGGCGTGGGTGCGGTGGCTGCGCTGGGCGCGCTCAGCTCGCTGCTGCTGCTGCTCATCGTACTGCGCAGGCACCGCCCCAGATCTGTGCCCATCACTAGTAGTAAGTCTATCTACACACCATGCACTTACTAATCCTTATCTATACTAATAAATTAAATAACCGCTTTTTACTAAATACATATGTAACACACACAGTACATATGACAAAATATTTTTTATTACAATTTTTGTCTGTCTGTCTGTCTGTTTGTTTCGGGTAACCTCTGGAACGGCTGGACCGATTTCGACATGACTTTCACTGGCACATAGCTGATGATATCAGGAGTAACTTAAGTTACTTTTTTCTTACTTACTAGCTTTGCTCCGCGGCGTTGCCCATGGTTTCAACAACAAACGCGGATAACACCGCGGGGCTCAGCTGGTCCTTACTAATATTATAAATGCGAAACTAACTCTGTTTGTCTAACGTGCTATGACGCCAAAACTATTGAAAATATTTAAATGAAATTTGGTACACAGTCTGAAGACTGAGAAAGGGCATAGGTCGTTTTTATCGTAATAGTTGATACCACGCGGGCGGAGCCGAGGGCGAAAACTAGTGTTACATAATTTCTTTATACACTGATCGTTTCTTATTAGTCATTACAGTTAAAATAATCTATTTTGGTTCAGTGTATTCTAAAGTATAAAAAAATACTACTAGATGTAAAACAAGATAGTAGAGCCACGATAATATCAGCACGAATGGGCCGGCTCATCCGGAGCAGTACTACCCTCACACAGAAGACCATCCTAATAATGAAAGCATTCTTGCTGTTGTCTTAGAGGCCCAATAATGAAGAAGCATCGCAATAAGCTGCTATATTGTGGGTCATCATACTACATTGTCTGCTCCCGGATTATACTCATGCTTTCCATCAGGCAGAGTAATCACTTTGGCAGGCTCATAATATAAGAAAATCGGAATCAGGTTTTTATTATGAACTAGTTAACCCGGCAGACTTTGTACTGCCTCAATCTATAAATAGAAGACCTAAACTTTAGTATAAAATAAACTTAAAACAAACAAAAGGAATTCATAATTAATAAAAAAAATGCAATTCATTTTTATAAATTCACCTTTTAAACCTTCTCTGGACTTCCACAAATAATTCAAGACCAAAATTAGCCAAGTCGGTCGGGCCGTTCTCGAGTTTTAGCGAGACTAACGAACAGGAATTCATTTTTATATATATAAGATTATAAACACACTATCCTAGAAACTAAAATGGACAAGGGAATCGTTTTGCATGTCCAAATGTTTATTTCACCACTTTTCTTAGTTGAACATTTTATTTAAAGCCGTGCCATCTGCTCCCCGCGAGTCATCTCTCCCACCGTACGATAACCCTGCGTACAAACTAGAGTTACAGCAGGAAACTATGGGTACGTAATAACTCCATTTTTCCAAAAAATATTCGTAAACTAAAACATCCGTGATATCATATTTATAGAAAAAACTAAAGTAAAACTATAACGAAACAAGTTAAGAGATGAAGTTCTATATAGATTTGGAGACGTTTTTATTTAATATCCTACTAATATTATAAACGCAAAAGTTTGTGAGTATGTATGTGTGTATGTATGTTTGTTGCTCTTTCACGCAAAAAGTACTGAACGGATTTGGATGAAACTTTATAGCTTATTATCAGAATAATACATAGGCTAATTTTTACTGCAATAATCGAGATAAACGGGCTAAATATAATAATATGAATATAAAAATACAATAAATAGTAGATATCAAAATGTATCACTGTTTATCTCCTGTTAAAACTTCACAGGTTGCTATGCATAACACACTTGCATAGCAACCATAACGACACGCGGGTAACACCGCGGGGCGCAGCTAGTGTATTCATAGTTGTTTTAAATATGTTACTACTCTAACAAATTGTACGTTATATTCTACAGATCTCTGACAGTTAAGTTCCCGTGGGCACACAAACGGCCTCAACGGGATCTCGGAGCGGGGCGTCGATGTCGACGTGCAGAACGGCAAGCCATACAACGAGATGGGGGTTTAAGCCTGTTTGAATCAACATACGACGCCCATAACGCTGAAAGTGTGTAAAACTAACATAAATTCAGCTCAAAATACTAAAAACATCGAATACGTTCAAAACCGTTTGAGGATATGAACAGAAGAAATGAAAAATAGATAATTCTGGACTAGACATCTTTGCCCTAAATGACGTTACACAACAACGCTATTTGGCTTGGCATATATTTATTGCTTTCACGGTTATTAACGTTTTATTCGATAAAGAACTTATGAACTGGTTACTTGTGAAAACAAAGGAAATATGTAGTGTTTATCAATGCAAGTGTGTATGTGTAGTGTGACTGTACCAAATTAACTGTAAATGATAAGTGTAGTGAAGATGAAGATGACAAATTTTATAGTGTTAATATGTATCTTATATTTTAACTTAAGTGGTCTGTGCTTAGATATTTAAAAAGCCATTGTCATGGTGTCGCTTTTTTAACCAATTGTTACGGCCAGCTACGGCACTTGGTTAAAAAAGCTCAAAATTGTAACGTAAGTAATATTGAATAACTTTGCACCCAAATATACGATTGGTGAAAGATGATACAAACTTATTGTTAATTACTTTTAATAATATTCAGGCACAGAGGGAAAATGTTTTTACTCAATTATTGCTTAAGAAGTGTACGATTTTTTCAAGTTTAATTCTCTGTCTCCGTAAACGTAATTTCCTTCGTCAAACATCTCAAATTTAAAGCTATTTTGGTTGCCATGTAAAAATAATAAATTTACAGCATAACTATTTAATTTGAATTTTCCGTTAAAACATAAATTAGTAAACATTGTGATATTGTGACATTACTCGTAATCCTTGGTATTTATAATTATAAGTCGTCACAAAATAAAAAGCCCGTTTTGTCATTTGTCATTTGACATGCCGCATGTAAGAAATTGAAAAATCAAATTCATAATCCTATTTAATTACCATGTTACCCATACACTATCACAACGCGTATCATAAATAAGCATCAAGTTTAACTTGATATTGAAAAATTGCACTCAAAAACACGAATCAATCGTATTAGTTACGCCACGATGACAAATGGCAAACCGGGCTTCTTATTTTGTGACGACTATAATACTCATTTGGAGATTAAAATGTATTGCCGTTAAGATTACTTATTATTAATTTGTGTTTGACCATCAAATTTTAAGAGAATGTGTTCCATATTTGTACATAGACTTGTAATAGATTTGTATACGTAATTCCAATACAGTTATTTGTGTATAGTTGATTTAACTTTATGATATAAACTGCCGAGACATTTGTTAATAAAAGTAAAATGTTAATACGTAAAAGATTTTTCATTACACTAGTTTAGGGAAAGGAAATTTGAAACAAACCCTTTATCAATCCTACTGGCCTGCGGATAGGCCATAAACTCTTTTCTTCCTTCGTCTAGCAGTGAATGTTTAGATGCTTTTGATGTGATGATGACCTCATCAAGCGCTAAAGTGGCCTTATTTGGTTAGAAACAATAACCGAGAATAAGCAACGACGGCGCGGTCAGTACTTAGATGGGTGACCGTTTGTGGCATGATATGTTATGAGCATTTCCGTGATTCAGAGGTCACGTTAAGCAGTCGGTCCCGGTTGTTATCATAAGATAACAGTCGTGAAGCTTAGTTGGAGGCCTTCAGTCGGATAAAATATCCAACGACAAGATTACGTAGCCACAAAGTGTCTTGCCAGTCCCCAACCCGCACTTGGACAGCTTGGGGACGTGGAATTAACCCTCTCTTGAGAGGAGACCCCAGCCCAGCAGTGGGACGTTATGGGTAGTTGATGATGATGACCTAGTTTACTATTGATTGAAATATAAAAGGATTACCTTAAAAATTGAGTGATTTTGAAAAAATCCGATTGACTTCTCTCCTTCCGAATGTAAGTGACTGTTATATTACTGAAAATCTTAAATATTGCTTAAAACTCTTGTACTCATCGTATACTCCTATTAATTAAAATATTATTCTAAATACAAAAAAAATAGTTTTATCACGTCTTTACGGAATCAATAATTATTAAAATAAAACTAAAATATATTTTTTATTTTGGAAGATATAAGACTGCCAAGTACAATCAGACACAAAATCGTAAAAGGGTAAGGATGATCGATTACAAAAACGTCATTTAATTCAAATACAACACCAAATCACATTATATTTTCTATAATAATAATACATTATATATTTTTCTTTATATGATTTTTGTTTATGTAGTAACCATTATCCTAAGAACTTTGTAGTATACCTATTGTTATGCCCATTAAACTATGAATATAAAATACACAATATATATTGGATTTAATATTATGGAAGTGAAAACGACTGAGATATTTATTTTAATAATAATTTTATTATATAAGAAAATAGATGCAAAGAGGATAATAAATAACTATCTTCTGTTTTTATGGGCCCCAAAAGGAAGTTTATTAATTATGTCGTTAATATAAATAGCTTTATTATATCTTACTCATATAAGGATAATTCTCTAATATACTCTTTGTAAATATACTAACGCATGTACCTTTCGATACAATGTATTAATTAACACAAAATTATTCAAATGAGCTTCATTTAGCTGGGTTAAATTAAGGCCATTTGAATTTCAATTCAAAACTAGCTAACACAAATATTTGTTTCATTTTTGTTACAATTATATCCTGTTGCTCTTAAAAACATACATAAAAAAATAACGGTTGAAAGCAAAATGATACAAATGTCTACCAATATTTAAAAAAATACATAAACAAAAAGCTTTTAATCATGCTCGGTTTCGTTACTACAAAATTAAACATTTTTATACTTCACATTTAGTACATTATGAGGTTACTTGATATGTCCATCTGTCTAAGTAATTTTTAGATATATTTTAAAGATGAACAAAATTATTTTATAATAAACCATTCTACAGCACAATTTGATATAAAAATAATGTAATTTTATAGTTTAGGAAGTAAATGTATTAATTCTATTCTTAACACTTTTGATCTTTACTGTACTTGACTAAATAGTTTTTATTTATTTATAGTTTATATTTATGGATTTTTTAAGTAATAATACAAGACCTATAAAAAATTATTGAAAAATAATTATTGAAGCTAAATGATAATATGTATGTTATTATTAAACAAGAGATTTTTTTTCATAAGTCATACAATACATAGTATAGTCAATGACAAAATAGATACCTGGATCTTACAAATTTTTGTTCATCTGACACTTTTCGAAAATTCTTTAGACTATTTTATAAAAACATGGCAATGACGATTAGGCATACATTAAAAGCAATAAATACTAAAACTAAGAACAGGAATTAATCCAACCCATTAATTCCTAGAAGACATGTTTCATAAACAAAAGTGTTCATTGTTTTCGGCACTTTTATTTAAAAAGATTTGATTTAAAGATAACAAACGGTACTTATTGAGTTCTTCATTTTATAAGAAAAAATAGGCATTTGATAAAATCATATCATATCTGAGTAGTTACTGTTTACAAAAATCATACACGTCTAACAATCATTAGAAGAGAATTGAGCATTTGTCCAAACGGTATTCAAAAGTATACCAGTCTTGACAAAGGCATTATTTGTAGCAGACATAACATTTGCAACTGGCAACATTACGTTAGGAAGAGAAGAGGAAGTAAAAAGAAATGTAGTATATGTATATTTTGTTTATTTTTAGGTGTTCATGTTATGCCTGCATCGGTAGTTAGTAGGTCATGTTTGCTGGCTAAGGTCTCGGCACTACTAATTCAAGTTTCAAAATGCATTTTGAACATAAAAAATAGAATATCCGCAAAGGGGTATTATGCCATTGCAGAATATGTTGTTGATAAAACCGCCTGGGATTGAGCTGCCCATTCTGCACATGCTGTTTATTGAATGTTTAAATTTATGATACGATGATTTATGGTTTAAATTTACATTATACATTTAACAATTTTATCTTAAATTATTGCCATTGTTGACAACTTTGAAATTATTATCTTTAATTATTATAATTGTGACAATTGTAATTATCGGATTTAAGAATATTGTCTGGACTTTAAAAGAGACTGTGATCCATGAGTTTCTTTCGTCCTTTCTTCTCAGGGCTAGTCCAGTTAGGAAAGGCCGAACTCATCTGCTCATAAAAAAAAGTCTAACTTGCAAAAGTGTTCACGTTACCTAATTGCAGAATAAATGATTTCATTTCATTTCATTTCAAGCTAGTAGCGTTATATTGCCATATTTTAAACCAACGTGAATGTAAAAATGGGTTTAGAAAGGAAGCTGTTTTTAATACTGTGAGAATTCTATTTTTAAATTTGAATTAATTATCCAACCTGAACATTAAAAATGTCGTTTAAAAAGGAATCTGATTTCAAATTAAGAGTGTAAGAATTCTATTTTCAAATTGAAATTGTTAAATTAATCTGAAAATAAAAATGACATGTTTGTTTTTTTATTAGGAATGTGAGAGCTTAGCCAGCAAATTAGTGTGGGTCCATTAGTCGCTTAAGCCATCCTCATGAGCTTTCTTGACGATGGCGAGCTTGGAGTGCGGGTCCTGCGGCTGCAGCCCGGCGTAAGGCGGCGAGCGTGTGCCGTGCAGCACCAGCGACCAACCGCGAAAGAATCCCGACCAGTCCGACGGGTTGTTGCCACCGTTGTAGCGGGCCTGGAAGTTGGTGTTTGTAAATATATTCGAGATCGTTCTGCCGGTGTCTAACTATTGAGTCAAAACAAACGCAAATTTTTGTATGATAAATACTGGAATCGGTAGCCAGCCCATTCATGATTAAATTACTTAAATCATCGAGAGTCTGCATCGAGACCTATAACTTTTATTATTTTTAGTTCTTCCTATTTACTTTAGGGTGTTTTTTTATTTTTAAAAATAAACTTACATTAAAACAAAAAGTAGAATCTACTTATACCTAAAATGTGTTCTTACCTCTAAAGTCCAAGTGCCCTGTGGAGACTCCCCCCAAGTGTGCGTGGTCATGAATGGCCACTTGGTAAATCCGTCCCTGGAGTCGTCATCGTTTGCCCTCCGGCTGAGTATCATTGATCTGGAACATCAAGAGATAATTAGTTATAACTCTCAATTCAAAACAAAGCCTCGAAACTATGTATTAAAAATGCCGCAATATACAATAAAATATCAAGTTTTGAAAAGTCAACCTAGAACATGTGTTTATTAAACACCGAAACAACTATAATTGATTCAATGTTGCAGGAGTACCTCACTAGGCCGCCATATTGTGGGCTACGATGTTGCATTGATTGCATCCGTAATAAGTATGGTGACTCTTGGATAGTATTCAAAGTCATGCTTTCCATCAGTCAGAGTAGAGTCTCTTTGGACGGCTTAAATATAAAACACCTATGAATCAATAATAAAAAAAAAATTGGCCATAATAAAGGCCTTTTTCTAGAACTGACTTGCTCTTGTTGCACCGAATTTTTACCAAGTAAACGAAATACTATTCATTATTTATTTTTCGGTGTAGCCACACTGATTGAAGACAATTTTATTAAAAATCAAACCGAAAAACCACCTCAATTTGATCTAATTTTTTTATTAACAGATGATTTTAGATAAATTTGAGAAGCAGAAACTATTTCATACTTGGTTCCCATAGGGCTGGTGAGGAACAGCTCCAGATCTCCGCGTCTCGTAGCGTTGGCGCTGACCACTGCTTGCACGTGTTCGAGGTACCGAACTTCGCTAGGCGTGCCGGCGCACGCTGTTGTCTCGATTTGTAGCGTTAGAGTACCTTCTGAGGGCACTTCGCTGAAAATTAAAACGAAATATGTGGGTATATAACGTTAATTAAAGTATTCTCCATGTCTCTATAAATATCATCATCATCATCAGGCCATCGCATTCCACTGCTTGGCATAGGCCTCACTCAATGCACAACACTAATCGATTCTGGAATGAATGAGTGTATTATCGTGGTATTTTTTTAGGACCAGTAGGAATTGCTATTACAGAAAAACTTATTAATACATGAACTTTTGTTGGATATGTAAATTCAAATGAAAAGTTTAAAAATTAAATCATAGTTTTGCGCCCCATAATACAGAAAATATGTCTTAAGTCATAATTTTGGCGGATGTTTGTGGTCCTAATCAGTGCCTAATATTTGGTACTTACGTATGAGTAGTAACCGAGCCAGCTTCACAGTGGTACCGTGGTGGCACTGAGTGCCATTTAGCCGCTAAAGCCGTCATCGCACCTGCGTCTAATACACCAAACCCGAACAGATGGTTGAACTCCAAACCCACGCCATTCATTGTCCAATGGAACCGACCCTGGAATATGATATATCATTGATACTCATAATGTATTTGGTTGTATCTTTTATATCTGATAGGCCCTTTCAGGCAGTTTCGAAACTATATAATACTAACTCAAGTTCCGCGGTTCCAAAAACCTATGGTTCCAAGAACCAGCAAGAATCACCGTGATACTCTTTTAAAAAATCAATTTACTTTTTTGTGTAGTAATTTTATTAATTGTGTTTGCAACAACAACTCTAAATAGAATAGTAAAATTCGTAATAAAAAATGTAAACTATCCGAAAAAGGAATCAATAATAGCACTGATATATGATAAATATTGATTTAAGCTGTTGATACATCAGCATACAAGCATACACCAGTAAAAGGTAAAAATAGGCATCAGAATAAAAACATGTATTGTTTATTAAAACTAAAACTTTTAAATACAAAAAATATGTGGTCCTAATCAATAGACGATAACCATTATTGTTACTTCTTGAACAATAATGTAAAATCAGCTCGTAAGTAAATTTAGATTTTATGTCTTTTATTTGACTTTCGTTTCAAAACTTTATTCGACGAAAAAAATTAAACTATTTTACTTTGAACCGAATTAAAATAAAATAATGGTTTTGATTTGAAGAATTCTATACCCACGCGCAATTCGTTCGGTATCAAGAGACAAACTTCATATTAATTAATTAAAAAAATAATATAATATTAAAAATAAAAGTTCGTATTAAACCCTCAAAAGTGGCTAGCATAGCATAATACCTTTCTCATTGTTTTTAAAAAAATGATACGGTAACGGGGACATGTCTGGTTTGGAAATTTTTTGAGAGTAAATCATAGTCAGCAAAGACTGTTAGCATAATGAACTAAAGAATTACCTTAATTCACGTTATGCCTGCTACACACGTCATGGTAAGTCGTTGAGATTAATCTGTGTGTGCCGGCTTGCGCAAATTTATAATTGATAAGTCCTAAATCGTAAAGATTACTATGTGCAAATCGATTTGCACATAGTAATCGTTACGATTTAAGATTTACATATATAGGGCTACATAGGGCATTAGTTTTGAATCCTTGTAAAACAAAATGCTACAATGATTCAGTTTCCAGCTATATTTAACAAAGCAATAATGTCAAAGGAAGATTTATTTGTTTATGTTACTATCATTGCTAAGTCAAATGCAAAGTTTAATAACCTAATAACTTATAACTAAGTAACTTATTCAGACAATAATAATTAATACTTTTTTCTCTTACCTTAGCATCGTACAAGGAATTTCGCTTTGATGTTAACACCGTCAAGTGCTGAATATCTCTCCATGTCAAACTAGGGCTGGAAAAGAAATAATATTATATAAAATTAACATCTTTAAATTATTAAAATACTTTAGATAGCCTACTTGTATAAACAAAGTAATCATTTCACAGGTTTTACTAACACTACAGCCACTAAATTATCAACCTAACGGCATTTTTATAATATCGCGAGATACACGTGAATTGTAGTTCTAGTATCTAGTGAAACTACGTGTTGCTGATAAAATACAAGAACCGGTGAACAAAGAATGGGAATTGTTGGGGGATTGAAATAGCTCTGCAGTCACCAACTTTCCACCTATCTGAACAACCAAGTAAGTGAACAGCACTATTATTATAGACCAGGAGCACGCTTCAGCGCTATCCGCGGTCGTTCCTGTACATTGATCAACCCACGAAAACAACATATTTTATCCGTATAAAAATTAGCGTCCTATTACGAACTAAAATATACCTCTGTACCAAATTTCATTCAGACTCGTTTAGTCGTTTTTCTGTAAAATAATGAAAAAAACGTCCATATAAACTTATGTTTTTATATTAGTAATAAAAATGTCATTTATATAGGTACATAAGTTGACACATTTAATAAGTATTATCGCCCGACGAGAGTTCAACAAAGCCCCTGGTAATAGTCTATCCACTTCGAAAGATAAACAGCTCAATATATCTATTTTCCTGTCCAACTTAACGGCACTAGCGAAGGCAAAACGCTGTAAATTGTGTTCATAAGACGTGAAAATGTTAAGTGATACCTAGTTTAGTTTATAAAATTGGAACTTCAAGTAGAAAATTGCTTTTTTATTCCATTTTAATAAAAAAATAATAGTACATTATGCGAAGACACTAAAATGACAGCATTCGTAGCATCGTGTTTCGTTGGTAAGTACGAGATCGGAGGCTCAGTGACGCAAAGACCTCATTATGCTACCATAGTGCAAGTCACAATACTGCATTAATTGCATATGCAATAAGTGTCTGGACCACTACTCTTCGACTCAATTCAAGCTTCCTATCAGCAGAGTAGAATTACTTGGCAATCTCATTATAAAAAAAGCAGCCAAGTGCGAGTCGGACTCGCCCATGAAGGGTTCCGTATCAGCAAGTAACATCATATAAAAGTTCTTGTAGTTCGTTATAACTTTAATCGATGTTTTTATACTAGTGTATTGACTGTATGAAAGGTAAATTGCGTGTAACGATTTATGTCGTTTTAAAAAAAACTACTCACTAGATCTTGTTCAAACCAATTTTCGTTGGTAGTTTACATGATAATGTATAACATATATTTTTTCTAGTTTTATCACTCTCTTATTTTAGAAGTTAGAGGGGGGGGGACACTCATTTTTCCACTTTGGAAGTGTCTCTCACGCAAACTATTCAGTTTAGAAAAAAATGATATTAGAAACCTCAACATCATTTTTGAACACCTATCCATAGATATCCCACACGTATAGGTTTGATGAAAAAAAAATTTTTGAGTTTCAGTTCCAAGTATGGGGACCCCCAAAATGTATTGCTTTTTTTCTAAATTTTTGTAAAAATCTTAATGCGGTTCACAGAATACATCGACTGAGCAAATTTCAACAGTATAGCTCGTATAGTTTCGGAAATAATTGGCTGTGACATACGGACGGACAGACAGACAGACAGACAGACAGACAGACAGACAGACTTGACGAATCTATAAGGGTTCCGTTTTTTGCCATTTGGCTACGGAACCCTAAAAAGAAGCACAATTTCATCATCATCATCAGTCTATCGCAGTCCACTGCTGGAAATAGGCCTCTCTTATTACAATTTATGAATCACAAAATGTGTTGTTATAAGTAGTGGTCGAACCAACAACACTCAGCGTAGGAAATCGTGCAGTCAGAAAATTAGATTTGCAATGACATCAACTAAATGTTTTATTTTAGGCGTGACAATTTGTTCATGCTAGTGTGGCATACATAACACACGAGTAGTAGGTAGCTTATGGGTGTCGCGATCCCCTTAAGCCCGGATTATCCACTACTGATAAATTACTTCACAAATTGTAATTTGTTATTGATTTTTGCATGTAATTTGTTATTGATTGTTAGTGTTTATCATTTTATTAAGTTTGTGTACGTGGAATGTTCGCGAAATTCTAGATTAGTACATTTCCAAAATGAATGGGTATTTTGGATTGTCATGTTCGTAATAATATCTAGTTTTAACTGTGTAGTTACCCTGACATATGTAAGATGAGCATTGCTTAACATTGACTTTTGAAAGTACTTTCTCAATATTGCATTATACCAATTTCATCAAATTCCTTCGTTGCGTATGTTACTGGCATGCATAAATGAATCGCTAGATCTAAGTTAAAAAAAAATTCATAATAATCTTACAAATGCGAAAGTTTGTTGTATTAATATTTGTTACTATTTTACGCTAAAACTAAATAACGTATTTAAGGGCACTTTACAGTGATATAGAACACATAGCTTACTATTTACCGCGATATGGCCGGTCGATTGACATATGAGCCAGCGGTCTCGAGGGTACAAGCTAGTTTTGAATACAGAAAACTCCTTACTTGGCGTGTAATGCCAAGGCAAAAACGCCAGCTGCCTCAGGTGCGGCAGCCGAAGTTCCAGAATGTGTTGCCGTGCATTTTCCATACAAATCCGTTGTTGCCACACCTGTGCTGGGTTCCCTTGCTCCATTACTAAAGGTACTGGCTAGTGTTGAGGAGCAGGACTCATCGTAGTGCGCGTTCTGGCCGTCATTGATAGCACTGTAAAGAAATAAAAGCTTATTTATTTATTTTAGCCTGTGCAAATACTAGGACTTAACCTATATATGTATATACATTACATGCCTTAAGTATTTACAGTCACGTTTTTGTCCTCGAAGCGGTAGACAGATTCGTATTTAAAACCTATTTTGTGTAATATAATACCAGCCCTTCTCACATAATAGGTGGCAGGTCTATTGGTTATTTATCAACTTCACAAACTTTAACCATCAAATGCTGGACGTGGATCTCTTCTTAGAACTAGGTTAGATTCCTTAGATTACTGCACCAGGCTGACCTGGCGGCTTGTTTCAAGTTATTGGCTCTAACGACACCTACAGGAGGAATATGAATAGTGACATTTCGTATTCTTAATGCGTCAATATACGTAATTCTAAATGATTTTTATAAAACAAAGTCTTCTACCGTGTCTGTCTGTCTGTCCGTTCGCGACAAACTTAAAAACTACTACATCGATTTTCATACTGTTATCAGTAATGGATAGATTGATTCTCGAGGAAGGTTTTAGTATATCATTTATCAAGTTTAAAATGTTTACTAAATACCTAAATGTACCTGTGCAAAGCCGAGGCGGACCCCTGTTTTTAAAAAAAAAGACATCTAAATTAATAAAACAGAATATTTTTTTAATGTCTTTCTTTTTCGCATAAATTTTAAGTATCGTTAGTAGGTAAAATTAAAAAATGTTCTGTGAAGATTTAATTAAGGTATCACCCTCGGTTGTAATGTATGTACCTATAGTGTATAATAATTTACAAATTTTATATTCACTATACAATTTACTGAACAATGTTGATGAGAAATGCCTTAAAAGTACCGTCTGATCTTTGATGTTGAATGTTTTACAGGTTTACTTGTAATTGTACATATTTCACTCTTGTTGTACGAGTATTTGACAATGTCTTAAGTAGGTTTGTTCGAACCTTTACCTTTGTAATTTGTAGGGCAATATCGTAACCGCAAACTAATTCTGATTAAACATATAATGTCAATTTAGGTAGATTTAACCAATAATTGTCGGTAACATGTAGTTAAATAAACTTTCAAAATGTATAATAAAATATTTGGATGCTATATGCTAGCGAATACAGGTAAAACTGTGGATTCACTTAGCGTTGCTTACTAATAAAAAAATTACCTATAGACACACAACGCCATCTAAACCCAAACCAAGCATAACTTGTATTATGGTTACTAGACAACTGATATAAATACATAAACATTTTTTTTTGTAAAAACACACATATATTATATACATACGAAACAACCAAACTCCGAAAGAAATATTTGGTCCGTCATAAACAAAAGGATACAAATAAGTAAAGATACGAATTCTTTAGGGAAATGAAGTCGTACTTCGACATAGAGGTGTTTACTCGACTGGAATATCCCACAACAATGGTTTCAAAGCATTTCTTTCACTGAGTGTGAGTAAGTTTTCGGCAACCCAACCCGTCTATCTCTTTCCTCTAACTCTGAGCACTAAAACATGTGATTGAAATGTCCTCATACAAACACGTTGTTAAATTTAACCACTGCTCTGTGTTCATAGAGGATTAATTCAAACTCACTGATTCTGCATCGCGCTTCAGAATTTCTCTCGGTGAGCTATATATGTATGGTATATGTTATTCAACATTTCAACATCAAAGATTCCTTTGTGATTATGAGACCCCGTTTCTCTGCTATAATATAACAAGAATGTTTAGTAACTACTTTGCGATAGAAAGCGTCAGGGATTATTTAAAAGACATGTACTTTTTTACCCGACCACGATTAAGCCTAATAGAAGAATTATAGTTTTTGCAGTTTATTTATGTATGCGTGTATGTTCCACTATAGTGTCTAAGATTCGTAATAATGTCTTGGCTAATATCATCATCATCAGCTTATCGCAGTCCACTGCTGGACATGGCCTCTCCAATTGCAGACACTTAGATCGATCCTCGGCTTGATATTAAACATATTATAACTATATTCTTCGGTAACAGAGGCTATTTAAATTTTGATAAATGTTTGACGTAGTCGCGTTATAGCTTTTAAACTTATTTGTAAGTTCAGATAGAGCAATGAATACGATTTTAATCGTCTTTATTTTTAAATTGAAAGTAAATAGAAATTACATTTGTTTGCAAAGTATAAGATTTTTTTTACTAAAGTTCGACGAGGTAAAGTAATTGGATAAGTTAGTAATCACCAAAATACATTGTATTTTTTCAGGTGGCAGTCATTTCAATTAAGTTAATAAACGAATTAATCCATTAATACAAGGTCCTCTTCAATTAACTTCACTAAGCCTTAGTTAAGAAACAGTAAAAACTTACCTAACTTTTTTCAGTTGACGTTTCGAAGAGACAAATTTACATTCTTAGTGGTTTCTTTTGAAATAACGAAACCCTTACGAGTACTTCGAAACGAAATATTTCGGTATACTGGTAATATATATTTCTAAATTCCTTTTCTCAACGAAACTATTACATTACTAAACTTGTTACTAAGTTAGGGTCCCTCCTCAAGTTCGAAGGTAAGTCGTTTTTTGTACCAAATACCTAGGTAGTTTATAGGTAAGACACGTCAGCTGACCATCGATACTTTACAAGTTTAAATTAAATTCTTTGGATTTTTTTGTAAGTTTAGATCATGTGAGTTTCGAACTAAATTTACGATGGGTTAAATTTTTATAGGTGTAAATACTCTCGTCAGTGTGAATGATAGTCCCGTGGCTCAGTAAGGTTTGGATTTGTGACTGGGCTTGGTTTTATTTCAAGTAGGCCTTTTGAGGCACTTTGTCCGAAACGTTACATTACTGACTCTATATACATGTGTATATAGTAACGATTTTTATACTTCTATATTCCTTTATTTGCAAAACATTAACACCAGATAACACTACCCTTGTGTACAGCTTATTAATACAATTAGGTAGATGTGACAATTAATTATTTGTCAGAAGAAGACCCTTTGTAATATATCTCCGTCAACATGGACCGAGAGAGTAATTATCTGAACTTAGTTTAGATATTCTTTGTTGGTTTATTTTAAAAATAAACAAACAATTTAGGGTGAGAAAATAGGTCAACCTAAGCTGGCTTAATTTATGTACCCTTGTATCCGTCAAAATGTAATTGTAATTCGTCGCGTTTTAAACAGATTATGACTGTTTAATGGTATTGTGTGTGTTGTTATCGGTAGGTAAATTACGTTTGTTTTACGTCGGTATATTTTAAATTATAAAGAGTTGGTAATTCAAGTACGTATAGGGAGTAGTAATACCAACCATATTTACTAACATCGTGACTTGAAGTGAGAGAAGGGATTTGGTAATCATTGTATAACATTTGAAGGAAAAGGGCTTAGTATGATTCATCATCATCATCATCAGCCACTGCTGGACATAGGCCTCTCCCATTGCACACCACTCTGATCGATTTTGGGCTTCTCGCATCCATCTCCTGCTAGCCATCCTGCATCATCTTGGTATGATTGGGCGGCATTAATTTTGAACTATCATGTTATAAGCTGTATTCGATATTGAATATATTTCGTTGTTTTTTGCTGTAAGTAGGAATTATTCACTATAAAATTAAAAAAAGTTAGGATACCTTCTACTTTCGTACATATTGTATATTTCGTAACATTTTTAATTTCATCGCGAATAGGTCCCGTTTACAACAAAAAACATGAGTATGTTTATCTCTCATAAATCTCACCGTCATCTCATGTCAATCAATCTCGTATTTTGTATTTTTATTGTTTTCATGTCGTTTTCCGTTGATGACTTATTTGTTTTCAAAGAGCTTTTAAATTTATTCATATTGGAAAATGAGTTGAGGAACTGCTCACTAGCCAAATTGACACTCGACAAAGGTTATTAGGAAATTAATAAATGTATGGATATGACGTCATCTGAATGTCACGTGGCGATTTTAGAAAGAGAATCCACGTAAAAGACATGAATCTCGGCTAAGGAGGCTAAGAAGACAGAATGCCCAATGATGCAGAATCACCCTAAATAAGCCACCATAGTGTGGGTCACTGTAGGCATCATACTGCAGTTTGCATTCACAATGAATATGGTAGCCACTAGTCTTAGATTCAACACATGATTTCCATCAGGCAGAGTATAGTAATTTCGAGTCTCAAACGTAATAAAATAAATTTAAGACTACAGTATCGCACTACATTCTTTGAAAGCGACTAAAATATCGATGTTTAAAAGGAACCTTAAAATATAAGTCCATTTTCTTTCAGCATTTTTTCAAATAGTAAAGAAAAAAACAATTTATTACCGACATATAAGCAAAAATCATCTTCCGAGCCTTTTTTCCCAAGTTTATTTGGGGTCGGCTACTAGTTCAACCAGTTTTACCTGAATTTCAGTTTTTCCACGGAGCGACTGGCATCGGACCTCCGCAAACCTAAGGGAGAACTGAAATTCGAAGATTGAACTAGTTGTCAGTATATTTATGCAAAAATGAGTCTTACCTATTGATGGAGACGGTCCACATTGAGGCGGCGTACCCATCACAGTTACAGTCATCGTCTTCACCACCGTCACCGCTCGCCCATACGTAGATATTTCCGAGACCGTTGCGTCCCTATGAAAAAGAAAGCTGCTATTACTATTTTCTGCCGAAAGAAACATGTGAATTTATTATTTTTATTTATTTATACTTCCTGAATTACAATTGCACGAGGTGAACTTAATGCCACATGAAATTATCTACCAGTCAACTTTGAGTTGGTTCAGTAAGGGACGAGGCAGGTGCATATGGATATTTAAAATCAGAAAAAAAAACTGCTTTAGAAGATTTTTTTTCAGATAATTGTCCCATTCCTTTGATACATCCTATTTATAATGTTGAAGCAATGAGAGAAACATTCAAAGGAAAATCTAATATAATTTTATTCAGTTACTTTTGCCACCAAATTGAAGATGAAAAATTCTATTAGGTTTAGGTGTAATTAATTCGTTTATTTGCTAAAATGTTTACATCAACATTTCAGAGAAAAATAATACCGCTAGAGGGGTCGAATTGATACTCCAGTGTCAATTAACTTGAAAAAATATATACTTGTAGAGCTTATTTTCTGCTTTTCAAATCAAACCTGTTTATTTAAAGATGTTTTCAATTAACTTACTTTACTTAGTTTTATATTTATTTGCCTTTTTGCTCATAAATATCTCAATGTTTATTGAATACTTTTTAGAATAATTATCATCATTTAGATGCCTGGCTCAATTTGTATTCAAATGTTTTTTTTTTGGACAAGGTTGTTTTCACGAGTTCGAATACTAGAATTTATTATACGATATTTCAAAAATAGGAGGTGCAAAGTGGTGCCGTAATTGTTCGAAGGCAATATCTTACATTCATGGAATGGAAAGAAAAACATGAAATGGTAAGTATAAGGAAGTACCTGCTGTATTCTAATGATATAAAATAAAATATGAATTTAATATTTTTGGGATATTTAAATTAGTCGCGATAAAAACAAGCACACTTGTAAGATTAACGTTGCCATTTTAAAACACTTTTAAAAGCTTCATCTCTATATTTATTTGTTTAAAAATTTGTAAGCATGGTTATTATTTCAAAAACTATATTTATAAAACTTGTGACGTCGAGTGCTCGTCGTAACACGTTTAAACACGCAGCTTAGAATTAATTGTTTTGACACTACCCTAAGATAGCTAGTACGAGAGTAGATTAGTCAAAGTAGAATTGAGTTTGTCATACATTACGACTTTTAACGAATACTAAAAGCCGATTTTCATATTCTGTCATTTCAATATAAACTTGTATTGCAAATTGGTACTTCATATTCATGTAAATTAGCTTTCCTCAGAAAGCTAACTTACATGAATATGTTAGTAAAAATATCAAGTGTTTCAAGACTGACGTTCAATATAAAGAGAAGAGCATTTCCCTTGGGCTATCACTACATAAATATTCAATATATTAACTGTAATAGAAGTAGATAAATGATTCAAGGCACACTGACATTATCAGGTCACGGCCGGCTTCTGACAGTAACTTTTATAACAATATTTATTTACGGACAAGGTAAATTAAAAATTGAGAAATTTTGTCAAAATAAACCATAAGTTTAATAAATTTAACCATACTGATTGATGTTCAACGAATAAAACAAATATTCTTAAATAATTTCTCATTCTAAGTTGCGATAGTTTCTCTCAACACTACTCCGGCTGTGTCGCAGGGGAAACGGACACAAAGAACACTTAGACTCAGACCAACAATTTGTGAATCACAACAATGTGTTTTCCCACTTAGAATACATAGCATTTTGATAATATATAAATTTATATCTATTCAAATCAGTAAAAATATTTGATACTCAAGAGAACTTCGAGCATATCACACATCTAGATCAGACTGTAGCATTGTACTATCTATTATATAGATACTAGCTTTTACCCGCGGCTCCGGACGCGCTTATGACGGTTTTCGCAATAAATGGTAGCCAACGTGTTAATCTGATATGAAAGCTATATTATTGTGAAGTTTTATCGTATCCATTCAGTAGTTTTTGCGTGAAAGAGCAACAAACATATATAAATAAAGAAAATCATTTATAATATTATTAGGATCTTTAGGCAGTGTATATCTTAGTTACAATGTCTAAATAAAGAACGCGAAAAAGATACGTATTGCAATGAATGAAGAACTTGAATGTATGCGTAACATACAATATTATTCTTATTGTTGTATTGAGTCTCTGCTATGGGGATAACCAGTCTCTAGGTAATCTACTACTAAAGGTAGTTACTAAAATAATAGTTCTGTCAAATGTACCGTGAAAACTTTTTTTAAATCTTTAAAAACAAAACCTAGATACAATAATGACTATGTCGCTCAAAATGAACTCTCTAGTCCTAGCGCTATAAAGCTTTTCAAGGACATAGCAAAAAGATTAGTTGACCTCACAGGAGACCGAAGAGCTGGCAGCTACCTCGGATAAAGAATTAGTCTAGCTATTCAAAGGGGGAACGCTGCCAGTTTCTTCGGAACCATGCCTAAAGGGACTCCTTTTAATGATATATTTTAGTTATAATATTATATTTTATTAAGGTTTTTAGTTTTAGGTTCATTGTTTTAATATTATAGTGTTGGCACATATCCTTTTAAATAATATAACAACAGTGATCCATTTCTCAATCGTGAAGCGTGACGTCATTGGATAGTCTTCAGGCTGTTAAATGGTAGTTTAACTATATGGTTGTATTATAGTGCACGACTTAATAGGAAACAATCGACACTATACCAGACACGGGCTGGCGGTCACGTCGCTTTAATGAGCTTATAGATGTTTATCCTCTATCAATCCATACGACGCTCCAACTGTTTGAGAGTTTATGCTGAACAGACAGACAAACGAAAAATAACAAATGCCTGTAGTGTAAAATTCCTAATTTGAAATCACAAACATACAATTTAGTTCTATTTATTTGTGTAGATTATCGGTAATTATTCTAGTAATTAATGTAGTTCACTATTATATCAGATTCTTAGATTTATTATGTAAATAATGTTATACAATACTAAATAACATAATAACGGTACTTAGAGCCCCTAATTGCCTTTATCGTACCGAGGCCTTCTGTTTAGTATCACATCATTACTCTTAATTGAACTAAAAGCACACAATGTTTCATGACGGGAATAAGGAAATAGAAGACAATTGTTCCTCTATCTCTTGTCGCCTTTTGGTTGTTTCTATCACATCACAAAACTAGGCGATAAAATTATAAGCCTTGTTAATATGTACCATAAGGTAGTTTTAAGTGAAAAGCTGCTAATATAATTATGTTGGCAATTTTAAATAGAATCTATGTGTCCGTCGGCGAGCATCAGAGTGCAAAATTAAGTTAGTGCTACGAGCACTCTACTAAAAGCTTCATTGTATTTAATACTCAAAATTATAATTATAGGTACTAAGGTTGAAAGTAATTTGTTTATGTATTAATTCAACTGCACATATCATGTGAGTGGATGCAAAACAATGATATTCATGATTTCATTCATGAGTTAAATAAAGTTCTTAATTTTAACACACCTCTATTGAATTGTCAGTTTGTAGATAATATCAAATGCACTGTTTTTTACTTAATGCATATGAAAGTTTATACGGTACGTTGTCTGTCCGTCTGTCGGTTTGTCTGTCTGTCTGTTTGTTCCGGCTAATCTCTGGAACTCTGGAATGGCTGGACAGAACTTAAGCTATTTTTAGACTAACTTTGCTCCGCAGCGTTCCTCGGGTTTCACATCAATAACTACGGATAACACCGTGGGACTTGGTTACTAATTGATAAAATAATCGCTGAAATTCCTTCATAGCTAGACAAAACCGATGTGCGAACAAAGGCAATACATCCATTTTATTTTTTCTCAAGAAATATACGTAAGCAGACGCATATAAGTAACGTACTAATTTTACAATCAACGTCACCCATTTCAGAATTAATTCCCTAAGGACCATAGCATTACGGCGCACACAATTTAGAAACATGCAAGAACTTTTTGAGGCTCCAGGTATCATCATGTCAGAGGCCAATTTCCCTTTGAGGTTTTATATGTACCTACAAATAGTTACCGAGTTACAAAGGGTACAAAGACACACAGGTATTCGCAGCGAAATTAATGTCGGTATATGTTAATAAGTTAGGGGTTCCCTCATTTTAGCCGCCACTGCTGAAATTTTCGACATTTTGATGACAGAAATTTAGATTTGAATTTGCTTTGCTTTGATATTTTTTTCATTACCGTTTGGAGCTAATGCTGAAAATTATAGCCATGTTTTATGTATGGATTACTGCTTATTTAGATATGTGTAACAATGTTAAATGACTATCTCTAATTTGTGATGATACCCTTTTTTTAGATTACTTTTCTTATTATTATTATTTCGTTTTTTTTTAATATTTGTAGGTCACTTGTGGCAGAATATTCTGTGAATCCTTATCTATATTTGATTTAAGAACTTTATACCTACCATATTCATGCAAATAAATATATTATTAATATTGAAAAAAAAATCTTAAAAAGGGTTATACTGGTTACAGTTCTAACTCATTTTTTTTACTGCTTATTTATATTATTTACACAGATTTTTGGGGACTGAAATGTTGGATTTATATTTAACGTTAGTGTTTTTTAACAAGTTTTTATTTCCGAACCACCAAAGCATCTTATGAATGAAATACGTAGTTGCATTCTTTACTATCTATAAACAAGGAAATCCTTCGATATTGTAGTAAAAGTAATACTTTTCAAACCCTTTATTTCAGCGCAGATAAGCGATACAAAACAAAACGACGTTTAGTTTGCGACAAGTAAGTCTCAAGTCTCGTTATAGACAGGAAGTGCCATCGAAGCCATGTTCCGATTCAAGCGCTCAAACCACTTTCAGTTGCAGGAAATGACGTCCAACACTATCGGAAATAAAGTTGCTTTTAACAGATAGATCGACTTCTAGCAGTTTTCAATGTTTGGTGTTTACATTTCTAACTTTTGTTTGCACTATATTTTTATGTGACATTGAAGATATAATACAGAGTGTCACCACCCCTATTCATCCCGCGGGTGTCGTAAAAGGCGACTAAGGGATAAACTACGCAAGACAACATCAATGCAAAGAGAAGGAAAACTTGAAACCAAACCTATACCAACCCGTCTGGCCAGCGTGGTATAGTAGGCCAAAACCTCCTTTCTAAGGAGAGGCCTATGTCCAGCAGTGGACTGTTCAAGGCTGTTGATGATGATTGATGATGAAGATATATTTCTACTTCATATATTGTTTGAAGTAATTAATAGAATTTATACATAGCTAAGCTTGGCCAGCATATTTCAGATATGAGTCTATTATCGAGCAAGTTGAATTCGGACACTCGTTGAGATCAAGACGTGATTTTAATTGCATTGTAGCAATTCGTTCCAGAATATATAATGTAGTGATATGTCGATATAAATATGCATACTATACTAAGCAATCTAAGAGGAGTAAACCAGTGCCTGAATAATAAAGATGGCTCCCAAAGAGTATACTGTAATTGTGATTCGCTACGCTACGTCCGTGTGGTAACGGATTAAGAATACAGAGTGTCACCACCCCTATTCATCCCACGTGGGTGTCGTAAAAGGCGACTAAGGGATAAATTACGCAAGACAACATCAATGCAAAGAGAAGGAAAACTTGAAATCAACCCTATACCAACCCGTCTGGCCAGCGTGGTATAGTAGGCCAATACATCCTTTTCAAGGAGAGGCCTATGTCCAGCAGTGGACTGTTAAAGGCTGTTGATGATGATGATTCGCTACGACCCATAAGTTCGCAAGAATTAGTGACTCCGACGACTGAACAAGCATGAAGATATATGTTCGCTATAAGATGCATCTCGAGATGAATTGTATTTTTAATATTATCGTCAGCATATCACTGAATCTACTGCTGAACAAAGACCTCTCTGATAGCACACCACTTGGTTCAATACTCAACATCAATTAAACAAAATCATCAGTTATATTCTTCAATTCCATAATAAGCAACTTCACCTTATTGCACATGAAGAGGGGGCTTAAATTTATCAAAACTGTGATTGCTTTTGTTAGGTATTTACATAAATAATAGAGAAATCTAGTTTCTTATCATTACATACACTCTTTGACAAACCTATCCTGCCTATCCTATGAAGGATGTTATACTCATTTACACATACACGAATCATTAGCCAAATTGCACGTGCATATGTATATATACTACCTATCTCTTGGAGATAAAACCGTTAGTCACTTAGAGCGCAAGCGTTGTTTCTTAAATTTCAATTTTGAATTGACCATGAAAAAGTAGTTATTGAGACATAACTGTAATAGACATATGGTATCCTAGACTTTATATTGATATTGATGTCCTCAACAAAAATGTAGTACATCACTTTGCTCTATTGTCAATAGTTTTCGCAGTGTACGAAAAATAGTGGTTCTTTTGGGTATATTTTTTCCACCTTTAGTTACATTATCGAAGTTTTCATACGGATCCCTAACTTTTTTGAAAATATTCTATGGCCTATATCCATTAGGGATAATGTACGATTCAAATAGTGAAAGAATTTTTAAAATCGGTCTGGTAGTTTCGGAACCTATTCATTTAAAACAAACAATCAAATCTTTCTTCTTTATAATATTAGTATAGATATAATGAATATAAAAAATGGCAGTGTAAGAACACGTAGGTCTACTTCATAACGCCTATATAATAAATTGTAAACCACATATTTTTAAATAATTACGCTTTTGTAAGGGTTAGAAGCCCAACAGACTAGAGCGGTTTGCAATAGGAGAGGCCTATGTCCAGCAGAGGACTGCAATAAACTGAAGAAGATGAAGGATTAAAAATAAACCTGCGCCTAACGTCAACTGTAATGTACTCATACAATAACGTAGTGAAAAAAATGTATATACCAGTGCCTTAATTACCTTTCAAAAGAAAGATATATAAACTATGTATAGCGATAATAGTAAGAAAAGGGTTTTCCATTTAAGTCAGGTAGAAGTCAGAGATAAGGGAAAACTTCCAATAAACCCAGTGACAGAATATTAAAGCGGACGTCGACTACCGATTTAGCCAGGTGATTTCTCAACCTCCTTCAAAACTGACTGGGGTGTCGATCAACCCCTTTTGACCACCCGTTGTGAAAGTAATCCCACCCACGAGGGATTTAATGTCGTCTTTTAATGGAAGTACATAAAGATAGTTCTTAATGATTCGTTTGCTTCTTAAGTGGTTTTTATCCTGTCCTGCGTTTAAACGTTTTACTCTATTTCAGTAGCTATAAAATAAAATGGCTCCACAGATAACATTAAACTGTCTGAAAGAAAATCTCATTTTCAGTCAAGTGAAGTCGAACATAAGTAAATTTATAATTTGAATAATGTACTGCTAACTACAAATACGATATCTAAAATAACATATATGATGATGTACTATTAGAGATCGGTCACTGCGGGTATTCTCACCAGTCATTTACGCAGGAGATTTCATGGTGCACAGGTGTATCTGCAAACACAAGTACTATAATGCATTTGTGTTTGAGGACTCACCAATGCACACTCTGTTCCTTCACTTTCATAATCCGGTGCGACGGACAATACCGGAGAGACATTATATGCAGGACCAACAGCTTAATGAGCTCTCTAAGGCATGAGGTCTAGACTTTTGCTTCTATACTCCGAATTGTTATTAAGCATATCTATAGTAAAAAAAAATCAATAAGACTATTTGCCCGACCCGGGAATGGAATTCGAGACCTCTTGATCGACAGTCGCATATGCTAACAATGAGGCAGTCTGAAATAACAAATATGCAAACTATATAACAAATAATATGGTAATATATCAGGTTCTCGTCAGCGGTATGCCCAGCTCTTCTTACAGGTTCGAGTGGGATTTTCCTAAAATACACATGTGATTAAAACTTAATATAATTACAAGACCATAGTGACAGGTCTATGTAGAACAGTGGGTTATCAAAGGCCGTAGATGTTATGTATGTACGTATATTTTAAAAAACTATTTCTCATGCTGAAATTTGCGGAGTCAAAGGTAAAGGTTATAATTGTACAGAAAAAATTACTTATTTTAGGCAATAGCAGAAGTCATGAATATTTCGACATATTATACGAAGAACCCATTTAGCTAACTATTTACAGACACTGTCACAAATGCTCTCGAATGAATGCTAAACAAAACAGACGATTTGGATTTAATTCTGTTGAATCCGAGCCATTTTGGTATACTGTGAGTGACTGAATATGGACACGAAGGACAAATTTTTGTAGAAATGTTTGTGCACTGTTCGTAACGAATTTTCATATTTTTGAAATATAACATTTTATTTCCTTCTTATTGATGGAGGGATCTTAAGTTTAAGTGTACCAAAATCATATTCCTTGGCATTTTATCAGTATTAATGTAATACCTAGAAGGCCACCACATGTGAAAAGGCTTTACTGGCACCAGCCATTTTGAACCTAACATTACAATATACTCGTAACATTAAAATATGATAGTTAAAAATGACAGGGACTATACATCATCACAGGCTACGTGAAGTGATAATCTGTGCAAGATGTCTAGTAGGCACTGGAACCGTAGATCAAACTAAGTGGCTTCTAATAGGAGAATTCGAAAGCATGGCAATTAGAGTGCTGATAGCACAACGGTTAATATCATAATTTCGGATTTCGTACATTGCTTAGCTTGTAAAACCAATTTAACCAATCATATTTATCATATTTTAGAACGTGTAGCTCATCATATAAAGCTTAGAAAAAGAATATAATCCCGAGTTAAATTTTGTTTTGCTTGAATTCTATAAATTTTACTTTCCTAGGATATACGAGTTTTACATTTTTCTATTTTTGTTATCAATTTTTAACCAAATTAACTTCTTTTTTGGTCCGAACCTTTATATTTGAGGAACATAACCATGATGGTTTGCCTATAATAATTAATAGAAATTGGTATTCAAAGGGTGTTTAATAAGAAATCTAATACACACACACAGTAGCGCTGTGTAGCCTATGCGATGACGATGAGAATTCGATAACCAGGTCATTTATAGATCACACATATAATTATATTTGTGTGATCTGTAAATTTTTGATTCAGAGTTTAGATATTTTCAATTTATAATATATGATCATCATCATCAGCCTACCGCAGTCAACTGTTGGACATAGGCCTCTCCCGTTGCACACGACTCTGATAGATTTTGGGTTTCTCGCATGCAGCTCCTGCCAGCCATCCTGAGCAAGTCGTTATTCCACCGAAAGTTTCTTAATATATGTAATAATAATATGTATATAAGTATTATAAACAATAAGTAGATACGAATAAGTATTATAACACCTAATCTAGCTGTCATAGTACAAGCTCTGCTTAGTTTGGAAGTTCGAAAATATTTTTACTTACTAGTTTAAGGTAATTATTTATTAGACTTGAAGAAGTGTCTAGAAAAAAGTCAAAGGCAGTTTTTGACTTACCTCATTAACTCCCCTGACGATCGCTCGCATGGTAGCATTTCTTGGTCCATCAACCGTCCTGCCATCATCGGTAGGGCCCCAGGACGCACTGTATATATGGATCTTGTGAGGTTCGTGTCCCATGGAGTTTGCTTCGATCAAATCCGTCATGTACGGCTGGTCCAACATCCTGATACCTGTAATAAATTACATTTGAAGCAAACAGTTAATCGGTGGTCGGGAGACCACTGGTTCGATTTTTTACTTCGTAATCGTTATAATTATAGTGAATCTTACTCATAGCTAAAAATAAGTTACTGAACCCGTGTAAATTACTTTTTGGGCAATAAATCTTGTTCAAAAAGAATATTGATCTTGCATTTCAATGAAAATATTAAATTAATCATATTAAAAAGATGTGAATAAAATATGTAGGCTATCCAGTTTTAACTAAGATAGGCTCTTGAGAACGGCCATTTGTTTATATTATATTCTTGTACGAATCCTAGGAATCGTCTTCACGATTTCGCGGTAAGTACTACCGTTGAGCGATTTAAAAATATAGATATTTTACTAACGAGCGGTTCAACGTAAGCGAGTACGTATGTAAAAGTAGCAAGGTTAAGGTTTTGACTTAACCTTTTGCCAATGTGTGTGGCCCTGTACAAAACTGGAGGCTTAGATTTTTCAGAGGAGATTAAACTTATCTTATTTATATATTAGGATGTTTTACTTTTAGCACATCTAGTTCTTACGTTAAACGCTTAATAATAGTTGTCGTAAAGAGTACTGTCGTACGTAATACTTATTTTCATTTTATGATGAATTAATTCTCTCCCTAAAAAGAAATGGTTTTAGCAAGAGTTGACCGTTGGTAAATAAAAATAATTTGGTAAAACACACTTACTTATGCTCTATTTTCGTCTGGAACATACTTAATTCTATTTGGCAATTTTAGGAATATATATTTTAATTTATAAGGCTACCCAAGAGAAACTGAATGACTAATATTTATATTTCAAAATTTTTACAATAGAAAGAAGTAATGAAAAAGGAGAAAAATAATAATTTAAATCGAAATTCCAAATGTAGACTAACTTAAATGTCAAGATGAATTAAATATTCAATACGAAACGAGCGAAATGAAATTAAATTAACCTTGAGTGACGCGCTGATCTAAAAATACCTGGTAATGAAAATATGATTGAATAATATAAGCTCCTCTCTACTCTACAAAGGACGATAAAGCCGACAATAGGCTGGGTTTGCAAAGCCACAATTCGTCAAATGAGCCGTAAAGTTGGGGATTGATGAATTGTTTCAATAGCTATAATGTAAGTGTTCTAATTAGAGTGTTGATCTAATTAGAGTGTTTAGAGAGCGGCAATTTGTGAAGTAATTAATTTTATATCAGGCTCGTTACTTGTATATAGACGGTATATATCCAGTTCTTATAAAATTTACGTATTTTCATATTCTCTTCTGGCTTTTCTTTCTCATTTTACAACGAGACACAAGTTTAAACTTTTAAATTTCTGTTCATAAAAATAAAGAATACCACGATTTTAGTCCATTTAAGTGAATTCAATAAAAACCACGACAGGGGTATTTTATATAGTGATTAAAATAATTTACTTTTCTTACTGTTCATCCATACTAATATAAATCCGAAAGTAACTCTGTTTATCTGTCTGTCTGTGTGTCATGCTTTCACGGTAAAAGCGCTGCAGCGATTTCAAGTGAAATGAAAATATTTTGATACACTACTGCAAAATGACAAACTGTGCCAATATCGACAATTCTGTCAATGTCATGTACGATTTAAATACGTAAGTTGTTCGTATTTAAAAATAAGAAAAACATGTTGAACATAAAAATAATTAGTTATGATCAATCTTTAGTACAAAAAAAGAACTAGGTTAAATACAAGAGATAAATCGAGATCAAAATAAAACTGTTATTTTTATTACTCGCCACGTCCACAATCACGCCTCAACGTAAACATAATAAGCCTCTGTCGTAATCTCGAGATCTTTGTAGCGTCATAGAGGGAAGCTTCCTCCACCCTCTTGAGACCTCGCACCCAATCTTGGGCGAAATTATCATAAGTAAAGATGCTAGAAAAGATTGAGGTTGGTACTTCACTACATTAGAGGTGGATACAACAGTACAATACATGTTCTTTTTCACAACTCAAATTTGTCAAAAAAGAAAAAAATAATTGATCTTAAATATCAATGATAGTATTTGAAATAAAATATAAATATTGAAAAAAAAAAAAAAGACTAACAAACTTTTAACTAGAGATAGGCAATTAAAAACAGCCGTTTGAGGTTTTATTGATGAGAAAAATTATTAGTATGCCACTCTTTCTAACATTAAGTAGGTATTTGCCAGTACTTATTGTTCTATCTATTCAATAATTTATCCGGCAATAACAGCGATAAACAAACGAAAATACAATAATATATTTTAAAGTATCGTAAACATTATTGGTAATATTTCATAAAAAAACTGTCCTCATGTCGTCACTACATTTTAAATTTATTATAAAAATAACAAATGTATTTTATTTATTAAAAAATTAAGTACCGATTTAAATGATTTTTTGTAGCCAGATAGTCTAAAGCCTGAGAAAGGACATAGGCATACTTTTTACTGCGATAACCGACATAGACACGGGCGGGCAAAAGCTAGTTTCAAATAAATACTTTATTTTTATTTGTGGAAATAAATTATAAAAGTAAAAATATCTCATTCTGTCTTATGTTAAAGTGGCCCATTTTATAGTCCATCGGTTTTCAGTGAATAATACCCAAAAGTCGACGTGTTTACATATATTGTCTTGCTGTCGGAAGGTTAACTTTGGATAGGTGAATTCCATGAATATGTAATACCTACTGGCTGTGTTGACTGTTTCGTGAACAAAAAATAACCTTTATGGTATTTGGAGTACTTTAACAGAGAAAGCTTTGTTCTCGCTTTTTATGGTTTTTACTTTTTTGTGTTTGGTTTCTAATTGAATTTATAACAATTGTTGTTGTACACACCTCTAGAGTTCTTATATACCTAAGTTTCTATAAAAATAAATTAAATTGGAGTGTCTGTATGTAATATCAAATAAACAGTTTTTTACTAAATGCATATCAAAGTATATACGGTACTGTTATGTGATGTTAATAAAAAGGCATTTTTTTTGTTTTCTGTCTGTCCGTCTCTCTGTCTGTTTGTTCCTTCTCTGGCAGGCAGCTGATGACCTAGGGAGTAACTTTGGCTAATTTTTTATATACTAGCTTCGCTCCGTGGCATTACTTGCTTACAACAGTATCACTCTCGCTCCCCGACCGCCAAAGCGACTAGTCGTGCGCACTACCCTACGCTTAAATATATTATTTTTTTTTTTTATTAGTTTATTTATGTTTACAATAATAATTACATGAGATATACAGTAATAGCAACTTAAAACCACCAAGGTTTATACTTATGCTATCTTTTTTGAGTCTGTCCAGTTACACAGTGAAAAGTATCAAAACACAAAAATAAAATAAACTACGTTCAACAATAACTATTTACCTACACAAAAAAATAACTTTACAATCCCACACTTACTACTAGACCTTACTTAGACAATACTAATCGATAAGCGTACAACTAGAATGCATCATTTCTAAACACAACTTAAAAAATATTGTTTTAATTTGAACTTTATGTTTCTTTGCGTTAATTTATTACCTAAATCTGAGGGTAAGTCATTAATAAGTCGAGGTACAATGTATGCGGTAGTCCTCTCGCCGTACGTATTATTGGCTCGCTGGGTTTGGAGCCGCTTCTCAGAGACCGCCCGGGTACGTACAGGATGCTCGATAATTTCTTTTAATGATTTGTTAAAAAATTGTTCTTTTAGCAATGAGTAGTGTACTAGGTTGTGGATCGGCAAAACTTCACAGTATTTAAATAGGTCATTGTCGTTGTCGTGCAATTGGTTTTTTATTTTTGATGACACTACGTTCTTTAAAATTTTGACCTGAAGTTTATAAATGTTATCAATGTATGTTTTATATGTTCGTCCATAGCTACTAAGGCCATACTGTATGTGAGACTCAGCCAGTGCGTAATAAAGCATAAGTTTAACTTTGAACGGAATGCGATTTTTAAGGATTGTGATATTCGCAAGAAATTGTCTGAGTTTATCGCATACTCGTTCAATATGATAGCTCCAGTTAAACTTTTCATCTATAACCAATCCAAGATATGTGTGGTTTTTGACAATATCTATCGATGAACAATTACAAATACCTGCACTGGGATCATGCAAACAGTCGTGACCATGAGCTATTAAATTCTGTACCATAATTTGTTTTATGTATGGAGATTTAATGACTACTAATTTAGTCTTTTTTGCGTTTAGTACAAGGCCAGCATCGTGACACCACCTTGTCAAAGCATCCAGATCATGCTGCAGATGCTTAAGCGCTGTTTGAGGATTTTTTTCAGCAATTACCAAACAAGTATCATCCGCAAACTGATAGCATGTGCTGTATGTGATACAGTTACTCATGTCATTAACGTAGGTCAGGAAGTGTAAAGGACCTATTACTGAGCCTTGAGCTGTTCCCTCGGTGACAGGCG
The DNA here is from genome assembly GCA_932526445.1 of Phragmatobia fuliginosa. Classification (NCBI taxonomy): domain Eukaryota; kingdom Metazoa; phylum Arthropoda; class Insecta; order Lepidoptera; family Erebidae; genus Phragmatobia; species Phragmatobia fuliginosa. The sequence goes on along the minus strand of OW052074.1, from coordinate 6,439,062 downwards.
TTGGTTGACTACAAGTATTGTCAATCCTGACAGTGAAGGCGCGGTTTCTTAAATAATCTGCACACCAAGTCTGTATTGGGCCTCTCACCCCGCAGTTATCTAATTTGTTGATTAGCTGTTTATGTATTAAGGTATCAAATGCACGTGAAAAGTCGATAAAGAGAGTGAGTACGTGTTTTCTTTCGTTTAGATATTTGTTAACTTCATCAGTGAACCTTGAAAGTAGGGAAACGGTGCTTTTACCCGACTGGAAGCCGAATTGCTGCTGATTTATTACGTTGTGCCGCCTATAGAACGCATGGATTTGCGCACATACATACTTTTCAACAATTTTATCTATCGAAGAAAGCAACGTTATTGGACGATAATTTGTACAGTCGTTTCTTTTGCCATTTTTATAGATTGGTCTAACGTAACCTATTTTGAGTGCGTCAGGATATTTACCAGTCTCGATACTACGATTAATTAGGTCAGCGATAGTCTTAGAAATGCCATCTCCTATTATTTTGATATCGGATACCTTGATATTATCTGGGCCTGGAGCTTTTCTTGAACTTAGTTGTTTGATGACCTTATGAACACTGCTAGCGGAGGCCTTTTTAAATAAAATACTTGCATTTAGCGGTTTATTATTGGCTTTAGGGTCAGTTAGTTTCACGTTACAGTTAGGAATAATATTTTTTACCGAACTTTCAAAACTAATTGCAAATTTGTCGGCAATATTTTTGGTAGAAATTCCTTGTGCATTGAATGCCCTAAGTATAACTTCGTCGATTGTAAGTGTCAATCTTCCTAACATTTGATTAACAATTTTATATACATTTTTTATATTTTTGAAGTTAAGTTTTATTTCTTGTAAGTAGAATTTATTTCTTTTTTTTTCTAGAAGTTTATGAATTTTGTTTCTTATATGATTGTATTCCAATTTGAGTTTTGGGTCATTTAGACTATTTTTCCAGGCCGAAAATAATTTGTCTCTTTTATGACAAAGCCGGGTAACATTATCATCGATCCATGGTAAACTGATTTTTTGTTTGGGCTGTTTGCTATGGAATTTGTACGTTTTATTACCAATTGCACACTTATTTGCGTTGTCAAATGAGTCATAAATAAAACTTAAAATATCGTTGGGAGACGTCATACCCTTTGTCTTTATCCATTCTACATTTTTGAGTTCTTTATAAAAAGTTTTGTAGTCAAAAATTGTTTTCGTAACATCCTGTACATCCCTAGAAATCTCGTCCGAGCACGACTCGTCAACACAGGTAAGTATAATGCCCCGGTGGTCTGCCAGTACGACATCGAGCACCGCCGTGAACAGATGTGATGTGGGGAAGCGTGCGAATATGTGATCTATACAAGACCTAGTAATCAAATCTTTTTTAGTTTCAATTCTAGTATAGTCGGTTATTCCACACATCAGTCCGTGTTCGCTAAGTGCTCCTAAGTATGCATCTTTGTATGACGAAAGAACTTTTAAGTCAATGTTTGTATCCCCAATAAGAAGGAAGTTTTGTTTTAACTCATACTTAGTGATGTGTTTACTTAGTTCTGTGATAAATAGATGTTTACTTGTAGAGGGAGGCCTATAGATTGCACACACAACTACATCGCATTGTGGACCTAATTTCAAAATACCTGTAATGTTCTCAAATGTTGTTTTTCTTTTATCTTCGATTACTGAGAATTTAATATGATTTCGCACGTACACAATAATGCCGCCGCCTTTTTGGTTCGTTCGTAGTTGTGAGTACAATCTATAACCGGGTAAATTATACAATTCAATTATACTATCTGATATACCCACCTCGGTCAATATGATTAAGTCTATTGGAAAGTTACAGCTGTGAATGGTTTGTTGTAGTGAAGTAAAATTTTTAATTAGTGATCTGATATTGAAATGCAAGCATGATAGACTTATATTAGTTTTCGGTGGTAATTGTTTTGAGAACTGCTTCATAGACTTACAACCTACAACTTCTCTTATATTTATATCCATAATTACTTCTAAATTTAGTACAATTTTATAAGTAATAGTTAAAAATAATAACAATGATTTCAATAGACGAAAGTCAGACTAAGACAACCTTAAAATAGTTTGGATCCTCCTGGTTGCGGCTCAGGTTGGACTGAAAGTAGCTTTCCAATTTGTTCGATGTCATGCAACGTACGGATATAGTAAATTTTACTAGTACTGGATTTCCTAGCACATACTTTACCATTCTTACACCACACGTACTGACAATACTTGTTTAGTAACTGCGTTTTAGCATTATATAGTAATGTTTTTTGATGCTTGGTTAGAGCCTCTCGTATGTAAACACGTCCCTCAGCTTGTTCCTTCGGAGCGTTAGGAACTAGTTGACCCACGGTGAGACAATGTTGCTTGCTAGCTTCTACCCATTGTTGCTGGAGTGTCTTAGACTTAAGTTCTACAAGGATGGAGCCTGGTTTATCTTTACTTCCTGGTTGCCGGCGTGACGATTGTATTTCCTTGTCCTCAACATTCAGTTTTAAGGCTACAGTATCTACAAAACTTTTTACATTACTGGACGGTATTTCCGGTAACCCAGCTATCTCTAAACTTGTTGCAAGAGATTGTTGCTCAAACTCTTTGAACCCTTGTTCCAAGACCTTAACACGTAGTTCTAGGTTTTTGTTTTTATTCTGTAGGTCGTAATTTTTATTCTCTAGGTCCTTTATTTTACTGTCCTGTTTTTTAATTGACTGTTCCATTCCTGTTATCTGCTCACTGAGAAATTCGAGCGAGTGCTCGAGACTTCTGATTTCCTCGCGGAAGGTCTTCTTTAGCTCTCGACTAATGTCTTGCACCAGTTTTTTAGCGTCGACTATAGGAGTTATCTCAGTGGATCTATCAGTCTCATAGGTATCCTCATCATCGTCTTCCTCAGGAATCACGAAGGAAGATCTGCGTGTGATATTTTTCAAGCAATCGTCACAACTCCAATCTATCCCGGTCGAGTTCTTAATGGTGTTTAGCTGTTTGTTGGACAATTTTGAGCAAGGAGGATCGGCATGTACGATTTTAGCACACCTGCTGCACTCCAGACCAGGCATCTTCTTGGTAACATTTTTTTTACACGTATCACACTTTTTATTCACCATTTTTTAAAGGGGGGTGGACTTATATTTTCTATCGTTATTCCGCTACCGTTCACTTTGACGTTTACCGACCGACTCCTCAATTATATTCTCAATTATTAATTTTTAAACGTTATATTACAACAAATCAATAAGTAAACATCTTGTTCGGTTTTGTTCGTACTAGTGATTGTGTACTGGAATCATTTTGACCAAAGAAACTGTGAACCTAAATCAATTTGAAATTAACTGTAACATGGCTCCACCTGTGAAAACTCCTCCAAATAAAAATGTACTTCAAGTTACTTCGGAAACGGATATAGCCACGCTTATTCCTGACAGCCCAATTAGATGCGTTGGTCGACGACCAAAAAGACCACGAAAAGAAGACGAAAAAAAGTCCGAAGAACTTTCCCTTAAGGAGGAGCTATTGGCAATGCTGTCGGACTGGAAGGCAGATCAAGATGCAACTTTGAACAAGCTAAGCTCCGACATGGCCGAACTTAAGGAACAAAATGCCAGTATTAAAGCTACCAGCTACGAACTGGAAAAATCTATTAAATTTATGTCGTCACAATATGAAGATATCAAGCATAGACTTCTTGAAATAGAACAAGAACGTCAGAAGAACCTAAACTACATATCCACATTGGAAAATAAGATAGATGACATACAAAAAAAGCTTAAGTCAACGGTCATTGAGTTCCGTAACTTACCCCAACAATCAAAGCAAGAGACACAACAAGATTTGTGTGAATTAATAAAAAAAACTTGCAAATCATTTGACACCGACGTGCAGTCCTCTGAAATAAAAGACATTTATAGAATAACTACAAAATCAGGAACGGCAGTTGTAACTGACCTAACCTCCGTTTTATCAAAAAATAAAATACTGAATGGCGTAAAGGAATTTAATCAAACTAATCCTAACAATAAACTTTCTTCGTTGACAATTGGTTTTCCAGGTCCCATAAATCATATATACATAGCTGAAAGTCTCACAAATAAAGATAAAAAATTATTTGCTCTGGCCCGTGAAGCAGCAAAGACGCAAAAATATAAATACTGTTGGATAAGAAGAGGAAATATCTACATGAGGAAGGAGGACGGCGGTACACGAATAACGATTAGGAATGAAAATGATTTACCACTCTTAAAATCAAAATGACTAGGTAAAAAATTATCACTGTTTTTTAAATTACTTACTTCAATTTTAATGTGCCCGGCCGTATATTTAAATAGATTTTGGACTCAGTGTATCACCGGCCGAATACGATTCCAAGAAATACAACAATCAATGTTTGTTTTGTCAGACATGCATGTGTTTGCCAAAGTACCCACTTTTTATTTTTATAATTTTATACGTAGTTTTTATTGCAATTATAATGATAATACACAAAACCTTTACACTTCATACACCAACAATCCTCTTTCGATCACACAAATTATTACACTCTTATACAACTTTGAAATCCTGGCGATTCATTTAGATATTGAGATTGATATGATAACATTTTTACTTTTTTCACTTTATATATTCAATGGCACAATGGTACTGTGTTTATGTAGCATATTAGGTAGCGGACGGTTATTACATTATATCTTAACACTTAGATCCGCCCATTTTAACATTAAATACAATCCGATACTCTCGTTTTGCTCAATGGTCGTATATTGTTTACAAATTCCCTGCGGTTAATGACTTATTGGATAACATAGGTAACATTGCCTTTTGCGACTCACTGCTATGTTGCCCGGAGGAATGTAATAAGTTGTTACGAGAGTCGCGTCCGCGTATTACCGTATTATCTCAGAATATACGTAGTATCGGTGCAAATTTCGCGGAATTTCGAACACTATTGGCGAGAATAAATACGGGCATTGACCTCATTGTCCTGACCGAGTGCTGGCTATTATGCAACCAAATAATACCTTACATAGACGGATATATTTCTTATAAAACATTTAAGGTCCACAACAAAAATGACGGAGTGGTGGTTTACGTGAAGACAACATTATCAAACGTTAAAGTCATTGAGCCGGAGGTATCTGATTCAAGCTGCTTATTAATTACAGTGGGCTCAGAGCTGGCTGTTGTTGCAAGTTATAGACCAAACGCATTTCATGACCCGTCAAACTTCATCAATTCTTTGGATAGATTCTTTAACGAATTGAAGTCTTATAGGAACGTTGTTCTTGTTGGGGATATTAACATTGATGTTGCTCATAACCACACAACCAGCTATACTTTGGACTATCTCGATCTTCTAGCACAGCATGGGCTCTTTCTTGGTCATACTTTCCCAACCCATGGTCACACCTGCCTTGATCACATGAACCTGAAAACTTCGTTACCTTCTAAAATACTTGTGTTGGAGACTACTGTCACAGACCATTTCACAGTACTGCTCGCAATGTCTTTAAAAAGTGCTACTCATAAAACCCACTGCACCGTTACCAGAACCGACGAGGATAAGCTTTCTACTGAGCTTCATAATATTAGTTTTGACCCTGTCTATATCGAAAATGATCCTAATCTCGCCACTAAAACATTCCTAGATCCTATTCTCTCAGCGCTCGCAAAAAACACTGTTACTGTTAAGCTGCCCTGTAGGCGGCGTCCGAAAAAAGACTGGATCACTCCAGGACTACTAAAATGCATGCGCAATAGGGACAACCTTTACAAGAAACATAAAAAGAACCCCACGAATGAAATACTATCAGTATCCTATAAAAGATACCGTAATTTCTGTGCGGCCCTTATACGTAAGACTAAAAAAGAATATGAAAGAGCAGAATTTAAGAAAGCCGGTAGGAACTCTAAGCACGTGTGGCAGGTAATTCAATCGGTTACAAATAGAGTTAAACATAAATCTTGCTCAGGTGACCTTTTGGAGTTTGGTGAAGACAAGATACAACAAATTAACAATGTTAATGCCTACTTTGCAGGTATTGGTAATCACCTCGCGAGGGCTATCTGTGGATCCTCGGTCCCTTCTCCTATTGAAATCCAATCCAGGACTAGGGACTCTTTTGTGATGATGGAAACAGATGAGTCAGAGGTTAAAGAAATTATTATGTCTTTAAAAGCTAACAGTGCAGTGGGGTGGGACGGTATATCAAATAACTTTTTGAAAAAACATGTCACCATTCTGGTAGCCCCACTTACCTACATCTGTAATCTCTGTATTGGCATTGGAATTTTTCCTGATCATTTTAAAAGAGCTCTTCTGCACCCGATTCACAAGGCGGGGGATCGGAATTGTGTTGAAAATTATAGACCAATCTCGGTTCTCCCAGCAATGTCTAAAGTCCTTGAGAAAATCATCAATCGGAGGCTTGTTAAGTATTTGGAATCGTGTAAGTTATTATCCACTAGACAGTTTGGCTTTAGGAAGGGAATGTCTACAGATGATGCAGTTCATGCTTTGGTGGAAGATATAGTTGGGAAATTAGATGTAGGTCAGAAATGTGTAGCGGTGTTCCTTGATATCAAAAAGGCTTTCGATTCGGTTTCGGTCCCCATCCTTCTGAGAAGGCTGGAGTCCCTAGGAATAAGAGGAACTCAGCTGTCCTTTTTCCAAAGCTACTTAACAAACATAACGCAGGTAGTAAAGATCGGCCGCTACGCTAGCACTGAAATGCCTGTAACATATGGCGTGCCCCAAGGAAGTATTCTCGGACCAAGCTTGTTTCTAACTTACATTAACGAATTGTGTGATATTGAACTTGACCAAGGTACAGTTTATTCGTACGCCGATGATACCGCATTGGTATTCTCATCGAATACTTGGCCTGATACATATAGGCTCGCGCAGGGGGGTTTTGACTTGGTGTGTGGATGGCTTAATGATAATTTACTTACGTTGAATATAGGCAAAACTAAACTTGTAGACTTTTCTATTCGCAAGCCGATTCAATTGGATCGCTCGCTTCTAATAACTGCAACTAAATTTAACGGTGCAGCGGGTGAATGTATTGAAAGGGTATCCTCAGTGAAGTATCTCGGTGTTATTATCGATAGTCATCTGAATTTTAAGGACCACATAGAGTTTTTATCAAGTAGAACACGTAAACTTATTTATATATTTAAAGAACTGCGACAATCAGCAGATTCCCAAGTCATGAAAATGGTATATCAATCACTGTGTCAATCCATTTTAAATTACTGCATTACCACATGGGGAGGTACGGCTAAAACACACTTATTACGCCTGGAACGTGCCCAGAGAGCGGTACTCAAGGTGTGCTGTTCTAAGCCGCGTCTGTTCCCTACCAAAAAACTATATGAATACTGTCAGGTGCCTACAGTAAGGCAACTGTTTGTTCAGGCTACAATACTCAGACAACATGCACTTACTCATTACACTCAAGTAAATATTCGTCGCAATAAACCAATTGTAGCAACATCTCAAACAAATACATCGTTTTCCAGCAGTTTCTTTATTTTCCTGGGACCATATTTGTATAATAAATTAAATAAAATTTTGTCCTTATATCCCCTAAACTCATACCAATGTAACATAACGGTGACGGGATGGCTCTTAAAACAAGCATATGAAGAGACCGAGGATTTACTGGTGGTCCTGGAGTGACTTACTTAGGCTGACGAACACGTACTTAATCGTCACACACAAGTTCACGTAAAAACACAGACACATATACATACGCACACATGCGCGCGCACACACACACACACACACACACACACACACACACACACACACACACACACACACACACACACACACACACACACACACACACACACACACACAAATTCATAATACATTAAATCAAACTTATAATACCTACTATTGTTTTTTAATAATGTTAATTTAAAGTCTCATTTTATATTTTGTTTTATTTTATTTTATCATAGCGTTTGATGTTATAATCTGGTTCGGAGCGGGGACCCTGGTGACCTGTAACACAGGCAATTTTGTGCCTACTATGGGCACCAGCGATCCTCAACCGATGTACTACCTGCCTAAGTTATTTTTGTATTAGTTTTCTTTCTTATCTGTACTTCGGTTTTGGTGACAAATAAACGTTTTTATTATTATTATTATTAACAACCGCGGGTAACACCGTGGGACTCAGCTAGTCTTGAAAGTAATATGTTACAGCAGAAAACAATTTTAAACTCAACATTTGACAAAGCATGCTCATGATAAAACTATGTCTCTATTGGATCGTTCAGAAAATTGCGTTTCAAACGTTATGGAAAAAAAACACATTAAAATTTTACACTATTACAGAAATCATCATCATCATCATCAACAGCCTTCAACAGTCCACAGCTGGACATAGGCCTCTCCTTAGAACGGAGGTTTTGGCCTACTATACCACGCTGGCCAGACGGGTTGGTATATGGTTGGTTTCAAGTTTTCCTTCTCTCATTGATGTCATCTTGCGTAGTTTATCCCTTAGTCACCTTTTACGACACCCGCGGGATGAAATACAGAAATAGCGATATAGTAATTTTAGAATTTTTATGGTAATCTAGTAATACTTCTTTTATGAGAGTAAATTAAGAGAATTAATTAAATTAATTTATGCATATTTAAAAAGGAGAACGACAAAGGCTCTATCATATACTTAGATAGAAAATGAAGATAAGGATAAATTATATTTTCTTCTGAACCTAACCTTGTGACGGCGGGAATAAAATAATATGTTTTTTCGTTTTGTTAGAATTACACAATTGCGCAACTTTTTTCAATTACAAATACATATTTATTGTAATAATGACCGATACGAGTAATTTTACGATTTGCTTTCACTAATAAACAATTCTTAACATAATAAACAATTTCTGATCTAAAGAACTGAACGTCGTTGCAATGTTGCGTCAGTTAACACTTTTTCTTTTTAAACAGTAAGAATGTTACTCTAGAAATCGAAAACTGATAAGTAAAATCGAATGCAATGATTACTTGTGAAGAGATATCACCATAAATTAATAACCACGTTGTGATTATAATAAAATATAATTATGTTTATTCTGGTTTTTAAAATTCACATATGTTTCAAGTCCGTATCTTCACTTTATGTTTTTAAGAGGCCGGCGTACGACACTCGAAACTGCAAGTTGAAATTTGTTTATAAAATATTGCTGTCTCTGTTTGACTAAATACAACATAGATACGAGTGCATCGCTATATGTGTGTAAGTGGATTGACATTCATTCGTAGTAATTCGGACTCTCTCGTAGAAGGTTCGGCTATCATTATTTGACTGATACGAATCACACACACATTGAAATATTTTTTGATGCGATAGCACTACTAATTGCTTGAAATTTGTGAAAATATGGATGTGTTTCGTAATATCGAAAATCATGAATGAAAACTCAATATTTTTTCAATTTATTTTGTGTAAGTAGTAGCATAATAATATGAGATATGTTATTGATGAAACAATATTAGAAATATTTTTGTTTTTAAGACAGAAAAAAACAAAATGAAAACATGACATTTACAATGTAAAATATGTAAAATTTAATTTGATTATATTTTATTCTAGATTAGTTTATTTCTAAAAATAAAGACGTTATAACCTAAATAAACACAGTCTAAGTCCGAATATCAACATATCATCGTGGAAATATGTTTATACTGCAAATGATCTTGGTATACCGTTTGTATGGACAATTCAGCCTCCGGGGGCCCCTTAAGCAGATCACCTCGCTATGAAGATAACGCTGACAGACGTCAAATGTTACCTATTAAATTTACCTCACTATAGTTGTGTATTTTATAAGAATAAAACATACAATGTATAAATACATATGTATAGCTACATATATAACATATCTATATCATCCCTAACCTTAATTTCCCAAGATTATTTGGGGTCGGTTACTAGTTCTACTAGTTTTACCTGAATATGACCTGGTTTTACCAGTTATGACACAGAGCGACGGGCATCGGACCTCTGCAACCCTAAGCGCGAACTGAAGTAAAATTTGAAGATTGAATTAGTTGACAATACATTTGAGGGTACTGAGTTCCAAATAACATACCTATGTAAAATAGAAGAAATGATTACGATACGAAAAATCGACGATCGAAATAAATTTCGAAATATTACAAACATCAACACAATCTCGTAAAACATAAAACAATTCGGTATTAGCCGGATCAGCGTCTTCCATCACTCATCTAATGTTGAACTTTAACCTTTCATAAAGTGGCTTTCGAGTTTATGGCTTTAAGTTTTATTTGGCAACGGTCAATGCATGAGTTGAATCGTGAAAGGTCGTGGCTACTCCCTGTCTACAAAAATGTGGCAATCATGCGGTCCGCTGGAGCGCAAGTAATGTGATACCGACTCTGGGGATGTCGGGCACGTGCGGAGATGTGCGAGTACTATTTACCAGTTATGTGTAATTATCTGGGGATGGCTGCTGTAATAGATAGATTATGTAATAACTAGATATGGCGGCTTCGGTCAGGTTATTATTTTATATTTCGTGTTTCTATCTTTGAAAATGATGGACTTAAATCCATGGACCAGGTATTGGTTTTAGTGTTCATCTCGGCGCTTTCTACTGCGCTGACTGTTGTGTGTTTAAATCCCATTCATTTCCGAGAAAACTAAGAGAGAAGAATCTATAGTATATTTTTCACAACAACACAACAATTTTAAAAGTGATTCTTGTTTACATATTGTATATATAAATATTGGTTAAAATATAAGCACTTAACAAGGTCAAAAATATACGATATCACAATAATATATCCGTGAAATTTGTAACTCAAAGTAAAAATCAAATTTATTTATCAGGAATAGGAATATTGATTGCAAGGTCGGTCGGTCGAATCATCTATCACCAATCCAATTTAGAGTTATAACTAAATTTTCAAAACTCAATTACATTTTTCCTGTGAATCGAACGTAATTATAAGAAGTTTTGATTCGTATCGGGCCAACCAAAAAGGTAACGAAATTTATTATTATTACATTACTTTTATCTTCAGATAGGTAATTTATATCCTCAACGTTTTGTCTTGTAGCTAGATTGTTTTATTGTTCTTAGGTATTTTTTTTCAACGTAAAACATAGCAGGGTCATCAAACTCATTAATATACTAACGTCTGTAAACAATGCAATTATTGTATTGCGTACCTCCCCTAAACGTAAAGCGAAGATGATTTTTGGTTCTCGCGTCTACCTCAACTATAGGATGTCATTAAATAGGTCTTATAAAAAAGGAAAGAACTACAATTGAAGAAGAAAAATGCTTAGAGACAAAGTAGAAAATTGTAGCGAACCAACACTGGAATACCTACCAATACAAAAATTTAATCATGAAAAGAGATTACGCTATATAGTTCTTTTACTATCTCCATTACACTTTGCGTGTTTATTGAATAGCTTCGGGCGACGTGAAGCAAATTCCGATCGAGGTCGCTATAGTACTATTCCATTTCAGTGACATGTGCCAGTATGACAATGTTGTCAATGCGACGTCTTTGTATAGTTAGACATATAATATCGACTGTCAATGTGTCTATGGTCTTTTGTGTACGAAGACTGAATGACTGGATTTACTAATAAATACCTATGTCCGTGAGGTGATGAATTAAGAATACAAAGTGTCACCACCCCTATTCATTCCATGGGTGTCGTAAGAGGCGACTAAAGGAACAAAATAAGCAGCTAACATCACTGCCAAGAGAAGAAAAACTTGAAACAAACCCTTTACCAACCCGTCTGGCCAGCGTGGTATAGTAGGCCAAAACCTCCTTTCAAAGTAGAGGCCTATGTCCAGCAGTGGACTGTTAAAGGCTGTTGATGATGATGACCTATGTATTATTTATACTGAAGTATCTCACTCCAAATTTAACATTACCAAGAAATTTTAAGCTGGTGAATTTGTTATTTGCGTGCATAACTATAAAATAAAATATGTAGTATAAAATTTTAGACGGATTCACTGTGGAGGACAAAACCGACATCGTTTGAAGTACAATTTAGTTTGCCTTTGATTTAAACCCGGTCATTAAAATATCATAGACTCTCATAGCCCACATTATTTATTTAGATTTCAGAGAATAAACACAATAATACTCCTAAAGTAATGTATGATATCGATTTGTTTACTAAGCAATTCTAGAGATCTCTACAATTGATTAATTAAATATTCGACTCGGTACACACCTCTACAAAACATCTGTAATTATATTTTCAATCGTTCTATACCAATTAATGATTTCTAAATCTTTCTCTCTCTTTATTTTCTATTATCCATTTTAAATATTATTAAATTTATAAGTTGAACTTATTCAAAGTGCGGTCTAATGCACTCTGTCCAATCACTTACCGGCAACTTTAGAGTGGTATGCGACTCCCACGCCGCAGACTCCGTTGTCTCTCGCTGCAGCCACTTCACCTGCACATCTTGTCCCATGGCTGCAAAATAGATATTATTTTTAGAGCTCACATTCCGAACAAAATACGAGTACTGCAAAGCATTTCCTTAAGACTTCTTTGGTGATTTATCTATAGGAGTTATCTATTTAACTGACTATGGCTAAGTGAAAACGAAGGGTAATTTTGGTAGTCTATGTATATATGTAGGCCTCGTTGGTCTAGTGGTTAGCGTATGCGACTGGTAATCAAGAGGTCTCGGGTTCAAATCCCGGGTCGGGCCAAAAAGTGTTTTTGGGTTTTTCTTAGGAAATTCCTAATAGCAGCCCGGAGTTTGTAAGTTTGGCCGTGATTCACGCCCGTACCTCGGAGAGCACGTAAAACCGTCGGTCCCGGTTGACTAAACATCTATGGCAATCGTTATTGGGAAGTCAGTGCCCTCAAATATACTGAAAACTAGTTCAATCTTCGAATTTCAGTTCTCCCTTAGGGATGCGGAGGTCCGATGCCAGTCGCTCCGTGGAAAAACTGAAATTCAGGTAAAACCGGTTGAACTAGTAGCCGACCCCAAATAAACTTGAGAAAATATAGGCTCGAAAGATGATGTATGTATGTAGGTGTGCCGTGTGTGTTTGATGAAAAACAGTTCAGCGGAAAAATGAGAGCTTATAAATATCATCAAATGAAAAGGCCTAATTTGTACACGACTAAAGTGCAAGTTTAATTAAAATTGTTCAACAAACTGACGAGCTGTTTTAGGCTTTTATGATTTCTGTCAGGTTATCTTAAATTTTTAACTAGGAAAAAAGAGTTAGGACTTTACACTTTACGCAATACAAGATTATTTCAAATTAGTTACAATTTTAAAATTGTAGATAATGCTTGCGGCTCCGTTTCCGCGTCTTAGAAGTATGAAAAACGATGTTGGTTTCTCAGGCTCACCCGATATGAACACAAAATTTCATACAAATCGGTCCAGAGGGGTTTGGTAACAAACACCGCGACACGAGAATTTTGTATATTAGATTTAACGGTATTTGATTTTTCTTTAATTTTTTAAGTTAATGTAGATTAATACGTAAGTAGTTAGTAATGGATAACTAACGGTTCACGGTATAAATATCCTGAGCAAAACATATTATTCTATGACGTACAATTCGTATAATACCATATGAATTGTACGTCATAGAATAAAATGTTTAGATACTAACATAATTTTATAGATGATGATGAAACTTTAAAGAATATGAATGCTTTTATTGTTAATTCATGCAAGTGCCAACTCTTGATCAGCAGCCACCACTAGACCAACGAGGCAGTCAAATTATGGGTTGTTGATGATGACTATTTACCTAGTTATCCGTGTGGTGACGGAATAAGAATACAGAGTGTCACCACCCCTATTCATCCAGCGGGTGTCGTAAAAGGCGACTAAGGGATAAACTACGCAAGACAATATTAGTGCAAAGAGAAGGAAAACTTGAAACCAACACTATACCAACCCGTCTGGCCAGCGTGGTATAGTAGGCCAAAACCTCCTTCCTAAGGAGAGGCATATGTGCAGCAGTGGACTGTTAAAGGCTATTGATTATGATTGATGATTTACCTAGTAGTAATACCTACTTTTGGGTGTAAATGTAACATTTTCATAAACAACTTCAGTTTCCGTAATATTCGATTTGAGTAAAAAACGGATATCATTAAGAAAAACCACGAAAACACAAGTAATCTTTACTTAGTCATCGACATTATTTAAAATAAGAAAATTAATCTGCGATAGAATAATTACAAAAGTGCTAAGCTTAATATCGGCTGTGAGACAAGTTTAATCTACATAGAACTTGTATTTAGCGGAAAACTCTTATCGCATAAATTTAAACATCTCACAATTCGAAAAGTTTATTCAAAAAATACTTTATTATACTTGTAATGACTTCGATGAAGTTTAAGGACGACCGACATCAAAACTTGTTTGTATAGAATTTACAATTGAATATTTATTTGTTCGACAGTTTGTCGACAGTTTTTCTCAGGAACTACTTATTATATACTTTCCTTAAATTATCCAGTTATCAAGGAAAGCTATATATATCGTCACAACACGACAAACAGGAGTGGATTATCAATGAAAAAGTTTTAAGAACGGGGAGAAATTATTTCTTTTAAGAGCTTCCATGGCATGCGCTACTTCAAAGGTTAAAGATGCGTGAAATAATTGTTCCTCTTATGAAGTTCTAAAATTAGTCTGCAATATCCTATGTCTATTTTTTAAGGTTGGCTCACTATGTCCTTTTCTATGGGAAACAAATTTGTTTTCGCGGTAATACATCACGCAATGGGTCTTGGGCAATAGAAGACCCAAACGGGGCTTCTTGGGTGGGTAGTAATTTAAAACTAGCTAGGGATTTAACTTTATAAATTTTTTTAAAGAGCATATTAAATACGATTTTATTAAATTTATTAACATGTGACTAAAATCTAAACTTTGCAAAATCGAAACTGAGTATGAGTATGAATCCGTCACCCTTTAATCCGTCTTATATTTCAATGACTTAAAACTTGTATGGTGTATAAGCCTCGTCTTGACCGTTTTACAATGATAGCTCAAACAATGTTCGTTATCATGTCTTATACATCCAAATACAATATAATATCCTGAAAGTACTCCGAAAATTGTTGATTTAATATCAGTGTTTGGTGAGTGACTCTAAAAATTCTTCAATACTCATTTGCTACTTGATATTTAATCTAAAACTAAAACTACTATTTGAAAACGTACAAGTTAAGAAAACTCGATAACTTATTTAATAACATTACAAAGTCATCGTCTACAAAGTCTTATCGTTGTTGCACTTTGTGTCTGAAACTTAGTCGATAAACTTACCATAAAGTTCAAAGAAATGAGCTGTGAAAGGGTACTTTCAAAAGTTGGTATCTCAGTAGTATGGTAGGTATTTGTCAGCATATGAAATAACTAGTAAATGTTTTTTAAACCAACGAATCACTCGTTCATAGTTTTGTCTTTTTGAAGAGACAACTCCCGCATTAGGGATGTACATCTTTTATACATTAGGGACTTTAAAAACACACATTAAATGGACACAAAGAACACCCAATTCAGAACAACAATTTGTGGATCACACAGTATTGTCCCGTGTGGATTCGAACCGACATACTGTGCGCAGTAGAAAACGGCGCGGCGACCGCTTATACCACCATCCGTGCAATCAAAATTGATTCAATGTTTTTTCGAAGCACTGATTTTATAATAATTATATTAAATCTCAGAACGCTCTAGGATGTCTCTGTTCTGCCCCCAAGCCAAGTTGAAAACGTTTTTTGTTTTCTATTCTCTTGTTTCATTGGCTAATGTCACTCAGTCACGTGATCACAACAAAATATTAGCCAATGAAACAAGATAATAGAGAAATTGAATAGAGAATGGAATATAAAGCGAAAAAAGTTTGCAACTTGGCTTAGGTTGGCTGTACTATTGGAATAAGCTTAATTGGATCACCCAGTCACTAAATAAGTAAATTTGAAAACTGGAGCCCCTGCCAATACCAAACAAATCTTGTAATTACTAACAATTCTGTGTATTAATGTGATTCTTAACGCTTGAGTATTAAAATAAAGTTTGTATACAAAATTACTTATCTTGTCTGTTATGTTCAATTTACTGTTTCACTTTTGTTCAATCACACACCCATGCCGATTTCGACTAACCGTTTAAGTATGAGCATCTTAGTTTCGGACATGTGCAATGTGGAGGGACAGGGTGTCGTGTCCCTCCATCACAAAGGGCGGATCCTCCGACCAGGCAAGGTGATCATGCCTGGTGGGCCGCTGCCCAACGGTTGATGTTGGGATGTTGTATATATACTAATCGGCGCGAGAAATTCTCTATCGCGATTCAGGATTAGTAGTTACTCCGTATAGGTATTCCATTCCGTGTTTTATTCGTGGTTCAGTGTTCCATCGGTAGATGGCGCTGTTGTATGTTTTTCTCTTACGCTGTATTTGGAAGTCTCCAATTTAAATAAATAAAACTGGATATTACATACCTATTGAACCAGTCGTCAGTGTATCTTGGATATGGAAATGGGTCATTACTACTGAAGTCATACGAAGCCTCTGCGTTCTGCAACAAAGGATATAATATTAATATCGTAATTATATTGAATATATACACAAAACGATTTTAATATTTAAATAAATGGTACGACCATTATTTAAATAATTTAGTTAGATTGTAATAATAAAATAAAAACTATATGTGTGTTTGTATAGATATACTAATAGATATAGACTTTAGTTAAAATACAGTATTTATTTGTCCGTCCTCAAACCAAAACAGATGTTACCTATTAACACCACTATAAGCTATTTGCAATTCCCCCCACTATAAGCTATTTTCTTAGCGCTCTACTCCGAAAACTGGTAGGTTCAAAATGCGTAGGTAAAGAAACAAAATGTAAAGTTGATATTTATTAACATTTTAGTATTGTATATTTGTTTTCGTGCAGTGTGGGTGGTGGTGGTGTGGTTCCATTTTGTGTTTATTATTATAGACATGTTTATGTTAACCTGTTTTCATTTACGCACAAATTTTGTGAATTACAATTTATTAACCTTTTGAAATTAAAGAAAACACTGAGTTTAGTGTAAATATTAAAACTTTTGAAGGAAATCAACATTGTTTGGATAAATTACCATAAATGTATTCCATTTATAATATTTATTGAAATTGTTATTGTTATTGTGTTGTTGTTTAATGATGCTTATGGCAATTAATGAGCTTACACTTGGTAGGTATTGAGTGAGGGGGCGGCGTCGGTGTGTGCCGGACGCCGCCTAAGAGAGGATCGTCATCCGAGACGGTGCCCGCATCAGGAGCGGGCAGGCGCTGGAGAAGTTCAGAAGGAGATCCCACCCTGGACTTCTCCTACTCCTAAACGGAGAAGCGCGGAGAGGGCACACTGTGTGTTTTTTAGTCGGTTCAAGTCCGACACACCACCCCGCCGTAACCCCCGGTGGGGTGACGGTCCATGATGATTTTTCACACACTAAAAAAAAAAAAAAAAAAAAAAAAAAATGGTAGGTATTGAGTGCATTTAGTACATAACTGTACACTGCCTAAATAGACAGCACCCCAATCTTGAAGAACAAGTTCTTGTAGTTTGTATTTTAATTTGCAATTCCCGTTTACTTCATGATTTATTACAAAACGCGAAATTTTAAAATCTATAGAGCATAGACTTTTTTTGTAAATTTGTGTTTTTTTGTGCATTTTTATCGCTATAAAGCACGCCAAAGCTGCCCATTAACGGCCTTTTGTATTGTACATATATTATATAAACAAGTACAGAGAACCGTAAGTTAAGCTTCAAGTAAGCACACGGGATCTGTGAAGGCTGTAGTAATTGGCCAATTAAGCGTCGTCGGTAAGTTAAATGTAAGTCACTTGAGAAGTCTAATTTAACCTCAGAATAAAGTTAATTACGGTCCTTATGATAATTATACAAAATCCAAGCTTAATCTTAATGAATTTCTCCGCGACCCTCAAGCTTATAATGATTAAATTACTGAGTAATGAAAGTACTTTACGCTAATTGCTATTTTTAACCCAGGACAACGTCAAAAAATTGAGGTGTAACAGCAATAACGTAATGTAAATAAGTGTTTTGAAGTCTGGCTTGTGTGTAAAATATTTTTAAAACGAAATACTTTCTTCGGTGTACATTAAGATACTGCTTTACCATACCAAACCTTTCATCATATAATTATTTCAGTAATAGTGCGCTACATTATGCATTCATATTAATAAAAGAATTGTTTTGTTTGTTCATGTTTGTTCATGTCAACTACCGAGTGACTTTAGAAGACAAAAGGCTTTGTTCTACAGAGAGCCTACTTTATTTTTTAGACGTTAATGGTCGCAGGGCTAAATAGCTTTCAAAGGTCCCCAAACTAAGTAGGTTTACAGAAAAAATATGTTTGATAGCACTGGTTTACCATAAAATGATACAAAAAATACCTTTTTATAAGTAATGTTATAATTTCAATGCGTCACTTGTGAAATTGATCTAATTCTTACAGTAGGTATCGTGTTAATCAGAAAATGTAATTTAAAGTAAATCTGATTAGCTCCAAAAGATAGTTCTCAGATCACAATACTAATCTAGTTTTGAATAATTCGATACCAATTTCTATGTTTCTGACATTTATATAATAGTTTTTACTTTAAATGAATGTAGGATATCAAATTACCTCAGAACAAACTGTGTTTTATATTATAAGAGCTGATAGTATTATTTTCTGATATAATTTGAATGAGATCTAATTTCACTACAACCACAGGCTGAAAGGCTCCAAAACAAACATTAACCACACATATAAAATGGCGCCAAAATGAAAAAATGAACCGATTCTTGAAAAAGATACCATTTTCCCGCAATAAAATGTTTTCTTTTTTTGCTTTGGCAAAGTACGTTAGCGCATGTGCCACCAATATAATACTTTGAATATAGAATGCTTAAACAACAAAAAAAAACACGTCGATATTCACACTGGTCAGATTCAAAAAAAGTCAATTTTATATTTAATACTTTAACTTTTCAGATAAGGATAACTTTTTTCAATATAGAATTCCTAAAAAAACACGTCGATAATCACACTGGCCGGTTTCAAGAATTGACAGTTTAAAAGGTTGAACGCATAATTTTTCAAATAAGGATAATTTCAACCCCTTTGGTTAAGTTGATAAGCTATAATCAAATATGTTATAATTTAATAATATTACCCAAGTATCACCTAATAAGATTTTAAGGGTATCGTTAATACAACAAGTAGTAACTTATTAGCCGACATCTGATACTAATTGGATATCAATTTCCCATTATAGTTTCTGTGGATTGGTTGCGAGGGCTTTCATAATGTTATGTTTTAGTATAATTACACCTAATGGAACACGATAATCTGATATTCCCTAAGCGATAGATAGGATTTTATTGTGCTTTTTCTCGGACAACATGTTGCTTTTAAACTATCAAAATGTACGTACTTATCTTTTTATTATATAGTCAGGTGTATCAACGTCTCCGTATTCGTTCTTAATTAATGTTTTACGAAATAATCAATCAAAGTATGTACTTTGATTAAGATTTAAGATAGTTCAGGATATGATAATGACTTTGATAATTCAAATCTTTTCGTACTTCCTCTGTTCAAAGTCATAACTTATTTTCTAATGCTTGGAAAAGTTTTAAAAGAACCAAGTATGAATAAATTTAAATTCTTACTAAAACAGAAGCTCTGCGAAAAGGCTTATTACAGTTTCAGATTATTTAAATGACTTTGCTTGGGATTCATGTAGCTCACTCCCATATTTACATCTGTTGTGTTTGTAAGTGATAGGTATTTGGTGTCATGTTCTATTTTAAAATATTTCTTTTTACTTCAATTTATTACTAAATAATTTTTAATTGAATATTACGTTTCAGTTAAAATGCAGTATTTGTTTTTGTGTATGTAAATGTGAGTATGGTAGAATTGTTGTATTAGTTCATATTTAGTATTTTCCTGGTAAATTTCAGTGTTTCCACGGCCTACCCAAATGTCCTGCTGGCGGTAGTGTCGCGCCTCGGGCCGTTAATCTTGACCCTTCTCACAGTTTTTTTTGTTTAATCAATGAACTTAAAAATCCACCTCTGTGGATTGTTTCGACATTTCTTCCCAGAGTGAGTCTTAGGAAATGCCAGCGCCTTTCAGTTGTAAAGTCCGACGTGTAAAATATTTGTAAAAGTTTGACTTACAGAAAAAATATAATTTAATTTGAGTTTTTATTTTTTATTTTTTAACGAATTCTAAACAGACCATGTATTTAAAGTAGCAATAAGGATTTAAGCTATACTATGCACGAGTAGTATGTAATTAGCATGTTTATCTGCATTAGATAAAGATGAGTGG
Source organism: Phragmatobia fuliginosa (assembly GCA_932526445.1). NCBI lineage: Eukaryota > Metazoa > Arthropoda > Insecta > Lepidoptera > Erebidae > Phragmatobia > Phragmatobia fuliginosa. Next base: position 6,418,614 of record OW052074.1, on the reverse strand, counting down.
TGATATCGATCTGACTGAAAAAAAAAATGTTCTTTAAAGAATGAGAACCAATTATACCCAGAAACGGAAACATCAATAAATTTCAACACAATTAAGATACTTCTTGGTCACATACTAGATAAAAAATACTTACATAATTATACTTCAGATCTGGATGCATGTAGTCGACACCTGTAACAAATTATGAACGTTTTCAAAATTAATACAAGGGATCGCGTTGCATTGCAAGTAATGTAGTAAAGTAAAAAATTTGTTATAAACAAAGAATAAATATTTTCTTAATTTTTATGGCGCGATCTCCTTAAGTATGTATGTAAGAAAGGCTCAATGAAGCGAAAATTTTTTACGACCATTATTTGAAAAAAAATTTTTTCACTTCCAATTAAGACAGTAGTTCGAGAAAATTTTGTGAGTTAACAATTGTTTAACTTGTTGAAAAATTAACTTTAAGAAAAATTTCAAACGGAAATAAATTATTTATAGTGTTCAAAATCCACCATCATATTTTCAAATTTAAAAAAATATATTCAATACTAATAAAAAATATATTTATGTGCCGCACTCGCTTTTGACGCCACGCGTGCAACCTAAAAATGTCGCGCGCAGACCTATTTTCAGCGTTAAATTAAAATTATAAATAATGGAGATAGTTCCGGGAGTTAGGAGTTTTTTATTGGAAATTTCTTCTTCTTTCAGAATCTTTTTTTATTTTTTTTTAATATCAATAGTTTATGAAATATTGGCAAAAACTGGCACTTTTTTTTCATCTTTAATTGTTTATAATTTTTGCAATTTTTTATGAGCTAATACATGCTTTTGGCACATTTTTCTAGGCGTCATTCCAGATCCAATGAGCTATCGCACATAATTTTAAGAGCAGTGTCTCTATCTTGTACCATTTTCAACTTGTCGACTAGACTAGTCAGTTTAGAACCAGAAAAGGTCTATATGTATCGGACCTCCATAGATTTATGTAAACGTATATATAATATATATTTACAGCATACCTTTTTTTATTTCAAATTTCCGTTAGTTTACTTTGACATATAAACTTTACATTGACTTAAAATGCATCCAAAAATTTATAATTTCTTGCAAATATTTTCCCTAAGTTACAAATTGTAACATGTTTTAAAAATAACTCAAACATTTCCTAGTAAATTCATTTTGGTCGATTCATTTTATTTGTACCCACGGTGCATGAGCTTCATTATTCTTATGAAAAACTAATATTATAAGCCAAACTCTTTTGAATTTTGATTACGGTGAGCCTTTCAATTCAACAAAAGAGGTGGTCTTTTTTTTCTTTCCTTTTATTATCATTGAAATATAGGTACAAAAAATATATTCTTAAGACATAACACGAGAAACCTCTGAGGTTTGTGTTGTGTTACACAGGTAGTCGGTATCGCATACTTACAACAATGTTTACATAATATTATACGTCTGACTATTTAGCCTGTTGACGTATTATATATAAATGAGAGCTAGATATATGCCTTTCTATGTGGTCAATGCCATCTGCAATTGTTAAGAAATATTATTTGAGAAAAAATCCTTTAGTTTAATTTTAATGTTACTTGGGGTAATTTTGCGAATCAAATCCGGGGGTAGTTTGTTTATCAAACGGGGAATTATGTAGGCGGTAGTTCTTTCGCCGTACGTGTTGTTTGCGCGCACAGTACACAACCGGTTTTGCGCTGCCGCTCTGGTATATACAGTATGCTCTTTGACTATTTTTAATTTGTTATTGAAATAGTTTTCTTTTAAAATGGTAAAGTTAAATTTAGTCTGCACTGGTAATATATCACAGTGCTTAAAGAATTGACTTTCGTCGTTATAAAATAATAATTTAATATTTGGAGATACAATATTCTTAAGTATTCTTAATTGTAATTGGTATATTTTATTAATGTAAGTTTTATAGGTTCGACCATAACTACTAAGACCATACTGGATATAGGATTCTGCCAATGAGTGATACAACATCATTTTGACTTTAAATGGGATTCTGTGTTTAAGAATAATAATGTTTGCTAGAAACTGCCTCAGCTTATTGCAAACGTATTCAACATGCATTCCCCAGTTGAATTTACTATCTATTACTACACCAAGGTAGGTCTGTGACGTGACTATTTCTATGGGTGGACAGTTACATGCATCTTTCCTGTACTTATGCAAGCAGCTGTGAGTGTGAGCAATTAACGCAGAGGTGATGGTTTGTCGCTGATATGGTGATTTAATAACCAATAATTTAGTTTTGTTCGAGTTTATTATCAGTCCGGCGTCATGGCACCACTCCAGCAATGGTCGGTTCCATGTTTTCTAATATGATACACTGCATCTCTAATAGTGGACAATTGTTTTTATTAGGTAAATCTTCATAATTTAACAGAACCTAGCGGCCGTACTATAATGCATAATAATGGTGACCAGAAAAGTTAATTAAAACTCTTAAGTCATTTCTGTAGTTCCGTAATTTAATTATTGTCATTAATACATTATTTATTTATTTATAAACTTTATGCACTAAATTTGTACATCGGCGGACTTAATCCCCAAGGCATTCTCTTTCAGTCACCTTCAGGTGGTGCAGAAATCTTATGAGGTTACTTAAACAATATTTTAAATTTCGTCAGTCAATGTAACCCTCTACTGCTTACAGATATTATAATCATTATTACTAACGAAGCTATAAAGGAAGTTAATTAGAGGCGAAGGTAGAGGTGGAAATTTAATATTTTCCTTGACACCTGTTGGAAGAATATATTTTTATAATTAGTAAAATATTATACGAAGCTAAGAATTTCCCCGAAAAGAAGAAACAAGATATTTTATGATCACTTTATATTTTCTTAGATTGCTTCATGCCAGTTCTCAAGAGAACTTTCAGAACATTGAGATAACTCGACATTGATTAGAGGATTACTTGAACTGGAAAAGTTATTAAAGAATTATAATCTTCTCTTTTTTTCCACTGTAATTTTCTCAAATTTTTATCTTTAGTCTGTTTTCTGAAATGAAATTTATAAGGCTGTGATTGGTGTAGGAAAAATGTTTCCATTTTTCAACCAATCAATAAAAAAATGGATTTGTAAAAGTAGGTACACTTAAAGTGTTCCTATACTACCATTTTGTTTCTAGAATACATCATATTACTAAGATTTTGAAAATATTCACCTCAAGTATTTTTTTACGTAATGAAATATTACTTCTTTGTTCCAAAGTCAATATAAACATATATGTACCTCTCGTACAGACGATAACACAAAGGAGAAGCCTTACTAAATATTTGGATTATCCCTCAAATATGTCTAGTACTTACTTTTTACAGTATAAAAGACGGAACTACCAATCATTAAGATCTAGGTAAAAGAAAACATTATTGTATGTTTTAATTTATTTTTAATAGAAAGTAGATTACTATTATATTTATATTTGGTTGCATTTTAAGTTTATATCTTCCAATTGCAATGCTAAATTAGGATCAAGTGAAAACATCACAACATTAGTATCCCACAAGAAGTCGTAATTCATTTGTATTTTTTTTTGATATTTCTTATTAGTTATCTCAAAAGTTTTAAAATCTAATATTTAAATCAGTTCTCATTGCAATTCAATCGTTTGAATTATTTATACTATCACTGTATCTTTCAACAGAAAACCTAGCTGTCAGAAAACCTATCTTTCAACAGAAAGATAGGTTTTCTGACAGCGGGACATTAATTAACTTCAGTTGATGATATATGAATCGTTTTAGTTCGTTTCTATCAAATATATTCTAGTCTCGTTAATAAATCTAAAATGAGTTTACTTAAAATCGGTCTCTCACCAGTAATCATCATAAAAATATTAGAACAAATTATGTGTCGCCGACTGGAAGATTAATTTTTCATACAAATATATTTCTCGAAGAAATTCTACGGTCCAATTACTATTCAAAACCTTCTTTTACTAATCTTGCGCTCCATTTTATTTTATACCATTTTTAGGTTTTAGCTTTTTTGTCTAAATCTTGTGATTTTACAAATCTTTATTAGGTCGTGTTGACTCCAAATTTTCTTTGTTGTTCGCTATTACAAAACTACGGCAATTGAGTGCGTATTTGTTTCTTTGACCGCACATCGCACCGTGGGTTTCTTACCCTCTGCCTTACCTCTGTATTAATTTACCATTTCACGTCTTTTAAAACTTTAATAAAAAAATATAAAATAAATAAAGATATTTCTTAGCTTACCATCATCCATAATCGCCGTCGTGACGTTAACTCCAGTATAACCTTGAGCCCAGGCAGCCTCCACATTCAAGTCCAGCTTGGGTTTGCCACCATTTTGTCCTGTATTTTTCAAGTACCATTGTAAAGGGAAGTAGGGATCGCGAGGTTCGGCCAATGGAGGCAGCGTGGGGGCCGGCGCAGGCGTGGTATAAAATACTGGTCGGAAACCCCTCTTCACTCTTTTAAAGCCGGTTTGCTGGATGGCTGAGTGTACCTTAAGAAAAAGAAATGCTTGGTTACTTATGTAAATAGAAAAAGTTTCTGATACTGCAGTAGCCTTTTTACCCGACTACGGCATAGCCAAAGGAGCGTTTATATTTATTTTTTATGAATCTATACAAATAACTACATGTAGTATGAAATTAAACATTTTCTACTGAATGTATATTAAAGTATACATCAAAAAAGCAATCTTTTTAATTTTTGACTGTCTATCTGTCTATCCGTCTGTTCGTTCCAGGTAATCTCTGGAAAGGCTGGATCGATTTTAACTGGACTTTTACTGACGTACTCGTAAAGAAAGCTGATGACATAAGAAGTAACTTAAGCTATTTTGTAGACTAGCTTCGCTCCGCGGCGTTACTCGCGATTTAACAACAATAAACGCGGGTAAAACCACGGGACTCAGCTAATATTATATAACATTATTGTATTGTGATTTTATAGATAATGTTTGAAGTGCTATCATTTGAGTTGTGTGTAAGATGTCTGAAATATTAACTTCTTTGTTTATTTTTCTTGTTTTTAAGTACATAAAAACAATTCTATATTCCATGATATTTTCCTACACTTTTTAGAAGGCGTACAAATATTAAATAGAAAATTCGGAAACATTAATCATGCATACAGAATTTTTAATACACATTTTTTATAGTATTAATCTACACTAACACTATTGAAAATAAATGTTATCAGGTCGTTTATATTTAGCTCACATGCAAGTTATAATAGAGTTAGGTAAAGGCCAGCCAGTCCGTTCAAATGTACTTGATGCATTTATGCATCAAATATTTCATAGAATACGGCGTGTAGTGTATTACGATGCATTCACACACAGTTAGTATTTAGTCATACTAAATCAACGTACTGGAAGAGTATGTGTGTAATACAAAACACTTGTAACCGAATGATTTCTAATAGTTATTACACGTCCAATTTTCGCATCATGTGTATAAATCACATTATAGACTTGTATTTCTCATTAATTCACCTATACAAACTCTTCGCACGCGTTAATCTGCCGAGTCAATGACCGGTAAAAATGTGTTTTTATATTACAGTAATTTATCATAACCATGTCTGAGACCGTTTTAAGATAGTTCCAGAAACAAGATAATAAAATTATTTTGACGATGATACAGTCCCATTGCATTCGTGTCGTTAAAAACCTATCTGATAGAACCGAACCATAAAAGCCGAATCGAATCATTTGGTGAGACCTATGTCCAAAAAGTAGAATGCGATAGGAAGATGAATACCCAAAACAATGAAGGACCCATTTAATTTCTAGAACACTACTTTTTACCTGTGGCTGCACCCGCATGTATGTCTTTATACAGGATAAATTATCCAAAATATCTTAATCCTTTCGGAAAAGGCGACTAAAGGATAAACTACGCAAGACAACATCAATGCAAATAGAAGGAAAACTTGAAAACAACCGTCTGGCCAGCGTTGTATAGTAGGCCAAAACCTCCTCTCTAAGGAGAGGCCTATGTCCAGCAGTGGACTGTTAAAGGCTGTTGATGATAAAATATCTCTATTTCAAAATACATTCAAATCGATTCAGCGGTTTAGTCGTGAAAGCCTATTTATAACATTTGTATGGATTCATATAAAATATCAACAAAATGAATATTGATTGTTTTTATAAACTTATAATAGCATCCCACTACTGATAGATCTGTCATCTATCAGCAGTGGGATGCTATTATAAGTTTTAGTGTTGTTTTTTTTTCACAATATTATTTTTGGACGTCACGACGACGAGAAACTGCCCACAGTGATATAACGTTACAAATAAACTTAAACAACAGTCTTTAGGTATCAGTTACATTTCAAGAGACATTGTTCCACCTACAATAATATATTTAATACTGAGAAACAAAAGTTATGTCCTACACTCTACCTACGCTTAGGGCGACAGAAAATGACGACCATTTTCTCTAAAAAGGTTTACTATGAATCATGGTTCACTGAATGCAGTACTTTCTTAGTACCAAATAATGTTACTGAATAAAATTACACCTACTTTGTAAAAGAAATCGTTTGGTATAAATTTCATATATTGTTCTATGTACAACAAATATACCGTATTACTAAGGGGAAATTTGACTCCATTTTTCTCAATGTAGGATTTCTATGTAACTTGTATGTACTTCTCTTTACTACTCACTCTACACTCACAAAGTCTACATTCTTTTTCTGTTTCTACATATATAAATATATACAGGTATATAAATAATAACAGGCAAAGGTTATAAAGTTTTTTGTTATTAATCAATAAACCTTGTTTTTACAATAAAGTGTTACAGATTAGCGGCCCATAGCCGAGTGGCCTTAGGTGATTGGAAACAATCAACGAGGGTAAGCAACGGCGGCGCGGTCAGTACCTAGATGGGTGACCGCTTGTGATATGTTATGATATATTAAAAAAATCCAACAGCAAGATTTACGTAGCCACAACGTGTCTCACCAGTCCCCAACCCGCACTTGGACAGCTATGGGACGTAGGGCTTGACCGCTTTCCTGAGGGGAGATCCGAGCCCAGCAGTGGGACGTTATGGGTTGTTGATGATTGATGAGGATGGAACAGCCACATTCTACCTCTAGGTGTACAGATATTATATATGCCATACGTTATGGTCATACTAATTATAATTTAATAGGTACGCATTTATATATATATAAATAAATGTGATTTTCAAAGAAATTATTCAAAACTAAATATTCCAAATAACCAAAAATATTGAAAATCAATAACAAATTAAAAAAGTTAGCAAACACAATCTACGTGTATATCGTACAACGCGATGATAAAACATTTAAAAAGTAATAATAATTCTCATCTATAACACCATAAACCTCTTTATAACTTATATACTGCTACTATGAGCATATAGTGATCTATATCTTTACGTCTGCTATGAGATCTAGTTTGATTGGAAATCGTAAAAACTATATTCCATCCTAAAACTACACATCATTTCACTTTCATGATTCGGATCCACTTAATTTTTTTTGTTGTTTCTTTTTTTTTGATGTTCGAAATATGACATGATGTTTTTTTTTGTCAAATAACATTTCTAATAGTCTATCACGTTAAGCTTGTATTTAAATTAAGAGATTATTTGTCTGCAAAAAATTATAATAGGTGTCAATGTAGCGCTAAACATGTTTTTGTGTTAATGTAATTGTAAGTTGACAGGTGTATTTTTGTGTCTGTATGTGTGTGTGTGTGTGTGTGTGTGTGTGTGTGTTCGTGTGTGTGTGTGACCTCACGAGTCATGAAGATGTCACTAAACTCACACCCTTTGTGCTCACACCACTTAACACATTACCACGAAAAGTATAACCTGTTGTAAACGTCAGAAAATAAAAGGTATTTGGCACAGAAGACCATTCTAATAATGACAGTATTCTTGCTGTCGTATTTCGTTGGTGAGTGTGAGACCGGAGGCCCAATAATTCTGCATCATTCAACCGGCTTTAGGAAGCCGGGAGAATGATGCAGAATTTTCTGACCAGGCCGCCAGTATTGGTCATCATGCTCCTGGATTCTAATCATGCTTTCCATCAGGCAGAGTAGAGTCACTTTGGTAGGCTTACATAAAAAAAGGTATCGCAATCTTATGAATATCACGAAAAGCCGCTATATAAAAAAACTATATATAAAAGTCGCGAAAGTTCAAACAACAGTTATCCTTAAGTTTTTCGAACTTGAGTATATGAGTTTTTCATCACTATTGTTTTACATCACACGTTTATGAACTATTTCGTGTGTCTTGACATAACACAGATATTTTCCCAAGAGGAATGTGTTGAGAGAAGTCTTTAGCAATTAATGGAAGTTGGTCATTAAAATTTCCACACACAACACATACTCATTTATGTCTAATTCCCTAAAGCTTAGATGTATTAACTACAATAACTACCCACATCTTGATGACTAAAATTTTAGCCCCAATTACGCAACAGGGTGACAAAACAAAAGTAATCGGTTACATAAAAGAATGTGAGGTACCACTATACATATCTGTACCTCAGAGGTAGACAATAGTAATTCCACATTTTGTTGAAATTACGTTTATCATACCATTAAAATCGCAAGAACCAGTTCTACATAATGGTATAAAGCATTAAGTCCTACGTCGCCTATGAAAAGATATATACAATGATGTATCACATTAATTGCACAAATATTAACAGGGTTTATTATTTAGATAATAGATAGATTTATTATAACTATGTACACATAATTCATGAAACTTCCCTCAATTTATTATAAAAAATTCTTCTTCTTCTTGTTCCTCTCCAATTAATGGAGGTTAGACATCAACCCTGAAAACCTCGATTTGTCCCTGGCGAGGGGAAAGAGTTTCGCGGCGCTCTTGACTCCGGTCCACTCGCGGATGTTTCGAAGCCACGATTTTTTTCTACGGCCTACTCGATGTTTCCCTGCAATTTTGCCCATCATAATGAGTTGCAGTAAATTGTATCTCTCGTGTCTGAAGACATGACCGAGGTAGGCAAAATTACTCTGCCTTTATTATAACTTTCTCAAAATTACATTCAAAATTTTACTACTCGCATTTTTGCCGTATATAAATAGGCATACATATATAGAGCTTTTTTATGGGAATAGGAAGATAAACACCCAAATTCCAAACTCTCCAAACTCTAAAACATTAAGTCCGATCCAAGAATCGAATCTAATACCTGTAGCACAGAAGTCACTTATGCTACCAATGCGCCACCGAGGCAGTCAAATATGTATTTCTCTATCCAATTACCTGTACACATAGATCACTTGCTACTCGTACCCGTAAAACGGTTACTGGTTCCGAAAGGGTCTCCTGGTTAGTATTCGACCGGAAGCCGCGAAGGGATAAATTTGTTTCTGAATTACTGATTAAGACGACCTTCGACTAGGACGGAATATAAAGCAGGGTAAAGTCCCAAATACGAGTTGTATAGAAAACATGGGCAACTCAAACAAACTTATGTAGTTCAAAGTCAACTAGAAATTCATATTTTTAAACCATTTCATTTCCTAAATATTTTTCTTCATATCATTAATTATTGTCAGTTTCACAAATTCCTGGGAAAAAAAACAGATAATTATCTGCCTTATAACACTATTTAACTAATAAAATATGCTGATAAATATACCTGTATCTGACATTTATGTCGCACCCAACTTTGGTCCCCAAAGTTGCGCATTGAAATGGAATTGAAAACGACACCATTTACTAAATACCATTATACTTCTGAAAGTAATTAAGAGACTTTCGAAATCGTGCAATCATTTCTCACGTTTTCCTAACTATATTAGTTTGAAACTATTTCCATTAGGAATGTTTTTGACATTTTGAGATAGAATAAAATTTATATAATGTCGTAGGTGATACACAAACGAAATTACTAGTAGCATAAAATTAATACCTTGTGTTACTCATTCCACTATTAAATCTGCATAATTATTATTTATCATTATCATCATCAGCCTCTTGCAGTCCACTACTAAACATAACATTCCATTGCATCGGTTAGCATAATTATGCGGCTGCCGATCAAGAGCTCTCTCTCGGGTTCAATTCGGGTTCGGACCAAATGTTTGTATTATCTGGAAATATTTTTTTCGGAGCTCGCTTGTTTTCTATTTGTAAATAAATGTATTTACAAAAAAAAAATATTTGTAATATATCAATTGTCTACTACCCATAGTACAAGCGCTGCTTAGTTTGATTCTAGATGGCGTTGTGTGTGAGATGTCTGAAATATGTATTTTAGGATTTAAGTAAATTAATGTAATGTAAAGTGTAATGACTAGAAGTGGTTCATTCTAGCATGTATCGTAATAAGTTCCACTTCCAAGTTTTTTTTTATCCTGCCTAAGTGACTCCACTCTGAAAACAAGAGCCGACAATGCAACAAAGCATAAGTTGGTCACCATGTGACCCTGGTGGCCGGCCCGTTTGTTCTGAAATCAGCATGGCTCTATTACGTACATAATTAAAGATTAGATAGGTAATAAAACTTCTTTATTCTTAAACTAATACTTGTACATTGTTGTAACAAAAGCACTGAGCTCTATATGTTTTGTAATAAAAACATCACACATATATTTTTATTCTTTATCGTTCAATAAATTCGCTTCCACGATTCTTTGACGTTCTCAGTCAAAGGAAACAACGTTTGTTGTTTACTTTATGATTTCGTACACAGGTAGAAATGGAAATATATTTTACTATAAGCTTTTAGAAATATGGATCAATGTTCTAGATGTATAAAATATATACAAATAAAAATTTGTGTTCATCCGTTTTCCTGTTTGTACTGGCTCGACAAATTTTGATAGGACTTTCACTGACAGATAGCTGATGATATAAGGAATAACTTAGGTTACTTTGATTTTAAATTATCTTTACCCTGGCACCGTACGTTATTACATTAAAGCTACTACAATACTACAATTTGCGTATAGCACTGCGCGGCCCAGCAAGTCTAGAATGTAAATAATAAGGGCTGATATTACTTAAATATGTACAAAGATCACGTATAAAATAAACAGCATATTAAAGTTAACCTACATGTACCTTTATCTGACCTTTAAAACCACAGTGCTGCGGTTCTGAGAGTACAAATTCAAAATGTAATATTTTCAGATACAGAAAGAATATGAACTTCGGTCCTGGTTATCATGAACATCTATGGCAATCTTTAATGAGCAGTCTATTCCCTCAAATATCCTAATTACTAATTTAACCTTCGAAATCAGTTCGCTCTTAGGGTCGTGGAGGTCCGATGCCAGTCGCTCCGTGTAAAAACTGATATTCAGGAAAAGCCAGTTGAAGATTATTTGAGGTCAGCTTCTAGAAGCTGACGTCAAATAATCTTGAAAGTATTGAAGGCTAGGACGATGATACCATCGGTAAGTCATGAGCAGTTTTTAGCTGACATGCCTACATACAATTTCATATCATTTCAAATTCTCTTATGAACGTATTTAAAGTTATAGAAAAGTAAACAGGGTAGTAGTCTCAAAGATTGTAGAACCACACTCATTTCATCAAGTACGGGCCGGCTCCATTGGTTCAGCACTACCTTGGCCTTCAGAAAGACCAACCTATATTAGAGTATTCGTGCTCTCGTGTTTAGTTGGTGAGTGCGTGATCGGAGCTCTAAATAATGAAGAAGCATCATAACAAGTCGCCATTATTGCATTGTTTGCATTCGCGATGTAAATGGTGACGACTAGTTTTGGATTCTACTCTTACTTTCCATCAAACTGAGCAAAGTCACGTTGACATGCTCATATGAAAAAAAGACAACTCAAATATAGCATCTTAAAAAATACATGGTGGTCGTCAAATGTGTTTAAGCATCTTTGTATTCGTACGTGCGAATGTTCGAAGCACTGCTGTTAAGTACTATCACAGAATTCAAGTAAGTACTTACCATTAAATACAAAGCAGTATTCTGTATTAAGTGAAAAGAGCTTAATGACTCTAGTAAATCAACGAAGTATAAGTAAAAATTGTATTCTTAAAAGATTTGTCAGTAGTGTGTTTGTGAGTAAAATCCTTGACTCACGAAGCACTTCTGGCCATTTTCGCCCCCAATAACATTGTTGTGATTAATTTTCTCACTGACTCACTGACCTGTCATCAAAATGCCAGGCACTGCTAGCAGACATTTAAATTTGCAATTTATAAAAAAATTGTGGAGTGTTAAAATCAAGGAAGAACTAAACTGTTTTGCAATATCGGTTCCAGTTTCTAGATACACCAACTGCATAAATAATTTTGTAATCTTTTATAAATATAAAGCGTTACAAAGTTATATTTGATATCAATGAATCAGTGTGTCTAGATGCAATGTAATAGAATAATAGGTGTAGATACCTAGAAAAAATTATATTCAAAGGTAACTTGTAAAATGGTAAAATGGTCAACGTGACGGAAAAGCAAGAATGGGACATGCTTACGAAGTTGTGAAAAATTCCCCCAAAGTATTAAGTAGACTTAATTACCCGAAATTCGAATGAATGAAATAACTAATAAGTGACACTGATAATCACAATCGCGGCAGGCGAAGATGGTGTGCCTGCGCCGCGGCTTGCGCTTCAAAGAACTTTTGGGTATTGCTGCGATATAGAAGGTACACACAAACCAAGTCTTAATTATCTTACGTGAAGGTTAAGAAATGGTACCAGAAAAGAAAAAGAAGGAAGAATACTAAAGAAAGATGGCATGGGATGGATTGAGATGGAATGAATTGTAAGAGAAGAGTGCCAAGCCTCCTCTCCTTCAGACGTTGAAACCGTTGCCCTTACATTATACGAAGAACCCTTAAGTTCTGCATCTATTTTTCTCTGTGTTGGTATTTTTTTAAGAAGCACCCTGATGGTCGTAATATGATGACTGATATAGCAACTGATTAGCAGCATTTAAGGTTGTCCGGGATTCTATCCAAACAACAAAACTCCTACAACATTTTAATCAGAGCAATGTAAACGACAGTGATCTACGATTAAAGGAGAAAAGTACGTGGGTTGACAATCTGAAGGTTTCAAAAGAAATCTTTCATCTTCTAACAAAACAAAATACGTAAAAAAAATTCAAAGCGAATAAAATATGTTTAACAGTCCTGAAAATTATATGACAACGTAAAGCTGAAAGGCTCAAGGTATTCTTTTTTGTGACTTATTTTATGTGCAGTAAAATACAAATTAGCTCGTTTTTATACGTCGCCATCTGTAAAAAATGGTGTGGTGGTAATCCTAATATGATTGATATGCGTAAAACAATCTCTCAGTTTATTAAAATAATGGCGAAATAGGCACTGAAATAGATTTCAAAAACTTTTTGCCATTAAAATGCATTCACATATCATCTGTATTTCATATAATATATATATAATAAACACACACATACAATAAATATAATTATATAATAACATAAAATATAAAAAGAACGTGCCCGTTTCTTAGAATTTTAAAATTAATGAAGTCTATACAACATGAATCCTTATTCTTATTCCCCTTGACTTGACCTACCTTAAAACTTATACCTAATAAATGCATCATTTATTTCTTAAATAGAATTTCCACATAAGCTATGAACATATACAAGAACAAAATTTAATCTGTTCTTCTGAAATTTTCAACTTACGGTAATTTAACATTTCCAACTGCTATTTTATTTACATTTTCTAAATCTTTTTGGAGTGTAATTTATTATGTTATTTATTAATAATCAATTTAATCTTTCTAAGACTCAAGTTCACAGCAGAGACACTATTATAACTAACTGCTTTTATTTTCTATTTTAAGAAGATCTAAGAGAACAGAAATGAAAGGTAAACAGACTTTACCTTCAATAAGTAACTGAACCCAGTTGAATGTAATTTTATTTTCACAATGATGACCTTATTTACTTTTCACGGCATTTTCCACTTGCGTAATACACAAGCTTCCATTGCTTTTATTAATAAATAAGGAAACTCAAACAAAGTGGTTGTTATCTTTATTCCAGAATATTAGATATACTTTTGTGAACATTTGCAGTGTTCTAGATGAAGATTTACTTAATATTAATAGGATACTTGTATAATAATAATAATAAACATTTCAAACATTTTGCACACAACGCCATCCAGTCCCAAACTAAGCGGAGCTTGTATATGGGTACTAGACAAGTGATATAAATACATAAACATACTTTATTTTTTGTAAATACATATATAACATACATAGAAAACAATCAAACAGAGTTAGGGTGGGATAGCGTTATTATAAATTATAAACAAATATTTACGCGGATCACACAAATATTTGGTCCGACTCGATAATCTAACTCTCAAGCATAGCAGTCGCATAAGCAACCATTGCTCCACCGAGGCAGTCAAGCGTTGTATATATATATGTACCAATAAAGAGTTATTTTCTACTATCCCAGAATGTCGGAGTAGCGATATATCTACCGCAGTCACCGGACAGATGGCGTGCCGTGACAACAGCTGCACGAAGCTAATCCTTACGTGATGGATGAGTTTGTAAAGCCGTTACGAAGCTAGACTAGTTCGTAATCCTGGATTAAACCGACTCAGTACAGTACGCATCAATCAATCCTCTTTAGAAAATGAAGCTCTTTCGAACAATTTTTGGTTATTTCTATTCTCTATTTTAAAAAACTATAAAGGGAGAACGTTCGTAAATGGTTTTGAATATTTGGTATGCATTGTTAATAAGAATATTTCACCCACAATAAATAGCGGAGCTTTTGGTACATGTATTAAATTATAAATGAGTATTAATGCAAGACAAACCCCTTGATAACATTAATACAAATCTAAATCACTAAATCTGAACGACTGCACGGCCTTGGCCTAGTCGTTTAAGCGGTCACCACGCCGCTTTATACTTCGCCAAGTGTCGTGGGTTCAAATCTCACGTGGTAAAATACTTTGTATAATTCACAAAATGATGTTCTGAGTCTGGGTGTTCTTTGTTTCCATTTCATGTATGTTTGTGAATTCCCCGCGATACAAGACATGATTTATATTCATAATCAGTAAGTTGCCATATTTTTTAATTTAAAAAAAACAGTTGTTTGTAAAGACATCGACGGAAAAAGATCATAAAATCAAATATTTAAAACTTCACTGATATTATCCCTACGAGTTTTTCTACACTCTTTATGTTACGATACACCCCCGTATACAGTAAAGCACTGTTTCATAAAATTGCGTTTAAAAACACTAAAGAACCAACACAGTTCAAACATGAATTATTCAATACTGTTAAAACTCGATAAACGGTTTGTTTATTGGCGTAATATAAAAGGTACAAAAGGAGTTCATTTCTCAGTAATACTCTATTCTGCAATTGAAGACTTAACTAACAATTGAATGTCAAAGAGAATTCAAGAAGGAAAATGAATAAGTGGGAGAAATTCATCTCACCCAAGTTTTTTTTTCATTAAATTCATTACGAAGACGACTTGAAGACTAGAATACTTTACAATTGGAGACGTTAATTACTTGACATTGGTAGAGAAAGCTGATATTCGGCTGCTTACCATTTCATCAAAAGAAGTAGAAGAATGAATAAGTGGTTGAAAGGAGTCATGAATAAAATTACTAACAGTTACCAACAGTTTATTGACGAAGAAAGCCATTTAGAAGTTGTTTATTTAATTCAGACGGTAATTGCATGAAGTAGTATTTAAGGTTAGTTTTAACAATAGAAAGAAAAATAATTTGATTAATTGTATTAAAGTTTCCTATCAAGCGATAAGTTTCTAGGCCATGAAAGGTATCATTTAAATTTGATATGTAAATTTTATTTAAAACTATCTTTCGCCTGCGGCTGCACTCGCGTAAATGTCGATTATCTCTCTCTCTCTCTCTCTCTTTATCTCAACTTTAGACTATCTGGGTACAAAATTTAATTTAAATCGGTGCAGTGGTTTTTGAGTTGTTCGTGATAACGAACATACAGACAGACAGACGCGGCGAAGGACTTTACTTTATAACATACTAGCTTTCAGCTGCGGCTCCGCCTGCGCTTATGTCGGTGTTCACAGTAAATAGTAGCTTATGTGTTTATCTGATATGTAAGCTATATTATTGTGAAGTTTCATTAAAATCCATGTAGTAGTTTTTGCGTGAAAGAGCAACAAACAAATGTACATACATAATCGCAAACTTCCGCGTTTATAATATTAATAGGATAGTGATAAGGTAGAATAAGTTAGAATTAAAGCAAAATTGGTCCTCTTTAGGGTTCCGTAGCCAAATGGTAAAAAACGGAACCCTTATAGATTCGTCAAGTCTGTCTATCTGTCTGTCCGTCCGTATGTCACAGCCACTTTTTTCCGAAAATATAAGAGCTATACTGTTGAAATTTGGTAAGTACATGTATTCTGTGAACCGCATTAATATTTTTACTTAAAAATATAAAAAACAATAAATTTTGGGGTTCCCCATACTTAGAACTGAAACTCAATTATTTTTTTAATCCGAATCATACGTGTGGGGTATCTAATATATTTTTTTTCTAAACTGGATAGTTTGCGCGAGAGAGTGATAAAATGTGTGCCCCCCCCCCCCCCGCTGTAACTTCTAAAATAAGAGAATGATAAAACTAACAAAAAATATATGATGTACATTACCATGCAAACTTCCACCGAAAATTGGTTTGAACGAGATCTAGTGAGTAGTTTTTTTAATACGTCATAAATCGTAAACCGCAATTTCCCTTTCATTCAATCAATACACTATTATTAAAACATCGATCAAAGTTACAACGAACTACAAGAACTTTTATATGACGTTACTTGCTGCTACGGAACCCTTCATGGGCGAGTCCGACTCGCACTTGGCCGCTTTTTGGTTTCTATCGTATGTAAAAGAAAATATTGTACATAGCATTTCTTCACGTAGTTGACGCTACACCTTGCTGTGAAGATGATTTGATTGCTTATTCTTTCAGGACTATCTTTTATGCAAACTTCAACACAAATAGGCTTATCACCTTCACCTAAGAGTTGATTCAAAGCTGTATACATTTTTTCAATTTTATTTTTTTATTTTATTGACTTACACTATGATATAATGTATCTTTAAAAAAAACATTGATTGTAAAAATAATCAAGAAGCAATTAATTGAGAAAATTGAAAATAATACGAGTACAATCGATAGTATTCGTATTCCATAACAGGTATAAAAACCTTCTCTAGTTAGAATATATTATAAGGGACTCATTATTATACTTCTACATTATTGATGAAGCAATAACACTAACTCGTCCATCATCATTAATCCCTTAGATTGCAATTATTCACGAAGATAAAACTAATCGTTCATTATTAATTGTTCATTCAGTTTCATTACCATTCAAAATAATGTTGTTTCTTTTTTTTTCAATGGCAACATTGGTACCTAGTATCAATAATAGGTATGTCTTTTTAAGACGACTCGTTTATTTAATAACTTGTACAATATTAAAAAAGAAAGTGTATTGATATGCACTTGAGAGTTTTTGTTTTCATAATTTACTTATTTGCTGATCAAAGGTATTGTATACAATGGTGTTACATATATTTATACATGTCCTCTTTGGTATTTCTTGCGAAAACTTGGGTTTTCGGGATTTAAATTATGAAAAATATACTTTTGTAGCCACATGTATTTAGAAAAAGGAAAGTATTTTTATTTATATACATTAAATAAGTTAATGAAATATGCTAACCATTGTTTATGCCTACCAATGTGACTCCACTCTGCCTGATGGTAAGCATGAATGGAATCCAAGAATCCATATTTCTATATCGTTTTAATTTTATGCCAAAGAGCATTTTTCGTGTTATGCGTCCCAAAAGTATTAGGATTTACGTTTATTTCAGAAATAACCTAGTTATAAGCTCTGGAATTGATAGGGGATGCCATGTTTTAATTTTTACGAAATGAAAGGATTTTAAGTTATGTAATAAGTTACATTATAATAAAATACTTCCATTTAAATATTTCACAACATTATTAACATTCTAATGTTTAAGTTAGTTATCTAAATATTTAAATAATTTTCACTTATTTTTCTAAACAAAAACAAAAATAAATAGTTATCTAACTGATCCGTTTTAACTTTATTATTCTAGCTTTTCAAAAACACTCAAGTGATTATAACGTCACAGGAATAGTAAAATTTCAGATCATCATCTAGTAGAAACAACAGGTTAGTTATTTCTTAGGCAAATATATAGTCTAACTACAGCTTTTTAAGTAGACATATCAGTATTCGACACACCTACATAAAAGTATAAATAAATACTTTTACGTGGCAACCCTGTTACTCCATAATACACGAGTAAGCACGTAAACATCCATTTTGAATCAAACCTTCAGGATAGGATTTAAACCCAATCGAGCGTGCCACGTATGTTCCCACGAAATGCTCACTTCTATTCAACTTTGTACAGTATTTTTTAAGGGTAAATAAAAATACTTAAACATTTACCTTGCTTAATGTAACGTATACTTAGAATAAATAACAAAAAGTATTCCATGAAAAAAGTCTGTGGAGCATTGTTGTTTTGACACGAGCAGTATTTTCTTCGACATATTATGCCGAAAACGGAATGCATCTTACTAAACGCAAAACAAGAATTCAAATTAGAATTGGCCTACCTTTGATATACTTGACTTGATCCACAATCGAATCGTACAGTTTCGATTCACAATCGAATCGTACAAATTCGATTCGGATCGGCGCATAGCTAAGGACCATGTTTAGGTACAGCTAATCTGATTTTAGCAAGAACGGGACGGTTCGACAGACAAAGTACTTCTTTCGCATAGCTGTCGTATTTCGTTAGTGAATGCGAGACAGAAGACCCAATGGGTCACCATGCTGTACTGTTTATATTCACAATGAGGACGGTGACTACTACACTAACTCATGATTCCATAAATTTAAAAGAAATACAAAGTTTAAAAGCTTGAGCTGGCCCATTCGTCCTGAAATCGGCGTGGCTCTCTATATCTTCGTAGCTAAGGAAAAAACAGTTAATTACTGTCATTAGATATCTTCCTAGCCTTATTCCCAATATTATTTGGGGTCGGATACTAGTTCAACCGGTTTCACCTGAATATCAGTTTTTCCACGGAGCGACTGGCATCGGACCTCCGCATCCCTAAGGGAAAACTGAAATTCGAAGATTTAACTAGTTTTCAGTATATTTGAGGGCACTGACTTCCTAATATGTTCATGACAACCAGGACCGACGGCTTTACGTGCTCTCTGTGGCACGGGCGTGAATCACCGCCAAACTTCCAAACTCCGGTCTGTTATTAGGAGTTTCCTAAGAAAAACCCAAAAACTATTTTTGGCCCGACCCGGGATTTGAACTCGAGACCTCTTGATTAGCAGTCGCATACGCTATCCACTAGACCAACAACTAACTGTCATTAGACAACCAGAGTAAATTCAATCTTTTTCTATATTTACCACATAGCGTATTATTACAGCGGCCGTTATGCCGTAGCTTATAACTATAAAACTTCTTTAAGTTCAACCCTGCTGAATGATTCGGAAAAATTCCATTGAACATACTCGTAGAATTGCCATTTGTCAGTCCTCTTGCTTACGTCACCATTAAATGGTATTTGAGTGCATCCTACTTTCGTTATCATTCCGCTCTGTAAATAATCATGAGATAAATCTAATTCATAAAATCAATAGTGATAGTGATATCAGAAAAACGTAGGTATTCCAATCACAAATAGCAAAAATACAGTGAATAAATGTGTACCTTTGAAAGGTTTGTTATTGTGATCAAATACTCGATTCCTTTTTCTTGATAAGTAATTGACTAAAAGGTAATTAAGTTAATTAAGAAACTGAAAACGTCTAAATATCTTGTTTACATTTACTAAGAAGTTAACCATGTACTGAGTTTATTATACAGTTTTCTGTCTATATTTAGTTGTTCACGGTATTAGTCCTTAGATAATAACTTATATATTAGGTAAAATTGTTTACCTAATATATAAGTTATAAACAATTGTTATCTCAAGAAATAAAGTAAAGATAGTTAAAGTTAACTAGAAAATAAGCTAACAAAAATGGTTACAAGCAAACAAACGGACCAGTGAAACTGATTTAAGAGTGTTATAGAACTGTATTATGAAATTGGTAAATAATAAATTTAAATTTGAGATTAATCAATCTAAGATCAAATTAAATTGGTGTTGGTTTCTATAATAAATGATGATTTATGGGTTCAAAAAATTGTAAAGCGAAAAATCCAAGAAGAATTTGGGGCTGTAATTTTTCGTTAGCCTTTTGAAGTATCAAGGGCGCACGTAATTTTGGTTAGAAGCTCGATGAATGACAGTTTCATGTAATTGGGTCTTTACTCATTTCAAGGAATAAAAGATTAAATGTATAAATAATGTTTTATTTTTAAGGCCTTTACAGATTTTTTGGTATCTATGTATGTTTAAGCATTTTCGTGCTGAAATTGATTGCAAATTAGTCCATTGTATTTATATTTTTTTAAACATGTTAAAATACCTTAAAATTTTCGATTTGAAATTAGACTTCGAAGTTAAAATTGTGTGTGTTTTATTTAAATAACTAAAGTAACTCATTATCTTATAAAGTTTACCTCTTAACTCCTCCTCCTCCTAATATTTATCTTTAAAAATATGCTTATGTATATTAGTTTATCAAAGCCTGGCCCTAATAGATTTGAAAACTGAGACATGAAATAAGTTCTGTAAATGTATTCATCTTATCCTAATTTCTGTAGAACACTATAATATAATTTGTACTTCAAAAGTTAAAACGTGTTTTTTGGTCCTGACTTGATTGATAGACCCTTTTCTTAATTCTATATCTGTAGCCATGCCTGTACAAAATTTATATTTTAGAGGTGTTGTGAAAACTTTTTAACACAAAATACATAGATACACAATTATTCACATCACACATTATATATACTTACACCTACACAAATACTTCTATACATACATATATACAAACTAATATATTTATATATATATATAAACTTTATAAAATTAAACAAAAAGTATTCACAATGACAAGTGATCTTTCACCAGCTTTTTGAACATAGTAAAGGTTTTTGCACAGGTTTTATCTTGTCGGATAGTCTCAGACAAGTTGTTCGAAAAGCCGCACTGATTGCACACCAAAGGATTTGTCTTCAAACTGAGTGAAATATTTTGGCATTTTGAGTTTTAAATTCTCCGATGAACGTCAGGTCCTTGCAATGTGTATTTTTTGAGAACTGAAAACGTTCTTTGGAGGTGTGTGAGGATGAAATAGAACACTGTATAAAAGAGCGTATAGGTAGCCACTTGAGTTTAGAACGAAACTCAGAGATGTGATCATATTTACGCAACCCAAATATGAATCTGATGCAGAGGTTTTGCAGTCACTCAAGTTAATTCAGTTGGTCTTCGGTGATATCCAGATAGCTGAAATCGCCATAGTTAGGAATCGAAAGCAGTAGAGATTGCGCAAGCGCAATTTTAATGTTAATTGGAAGAACGTTCTGCAGCCTTCGCAGAGATTTTGATGCAAATAATTTGCTACTCACTTCCCCAAACTGAGGACTCCAGGACACAGGTTAAAAACTTGGGCATATACAACTATAAATACCTACTTATCCTTGTAGATGCCCAAGTTTTTAACTTTTTCACTATACGGCACAATCATAATATATGGCCAAATCATACATAAAAAAATGATATGCGTCGAATCGTGAACCTCCTTCGTTTCCTTTTGTCGGTTAATAAATTAAAATTAATAACAAGTTTAAGTCATTTCGGTTGGACAACCAGCTCGAACTATCAGTTACAATCACAAATTTATCGCTATAAACAATATTTGGATATCTTGCTACATCACTTTCCTTTGCTTTCAATATATCATCAATAGCCTTTAACTGTTTACATCTAAGATATATAATGTATATTAGATATAAGGCTTAACTCGTCATAGACCAGAATGACAAAGTCATACAACGAACTTTCTCGTTTGTAGGATATGGACATTTTTGGAGATAATTTATTTTACCCAATTTCCAAAGAAAAAAAGTCGTAAAAATTAAGTCTGGACTTCGGTAAGCCTAAGCTCGCTGGAGCTTAACCTAATTGAATTGCTGTTTTTAATTATTTATAGCTCTTTTACCTAGTGGTTTTCCTTTTTATTATTATTATGTTCTTTAATTTTTGTTTGTGACGATACTACTTATTTGCCCTTTTGTTAGCTGTGATTACCTGCAATGAATGAGCACTGGGCATGTACTGTGTTTTTTTATATTCATATATGATGTATGTATCATTTGTTGGCGTAATAAATAAATAAAATAATAAACAAAATTGATCACAGCTAGAAAGAAGGAACGGTACTGCGCTGGCCTAATGAATGGCTTGTGCCAAGTTTGCCTTCTCTTGCCATACTGTTGTCGTGCGTAGGCTTAGGACACACCTAGTATAAGATAGTGTTGTCACACTTCGTATTCTGAATGCATTATCACAGTCAATTATTAATTGACTATCTGCTCAGGACCGAGATAATTGATTTGACGTTAATTTGATTTGAAAAACTTATCAGTTGAATACTAAATTATTAATAAGAAGTGGTTGTACTTACAAGAGGGTGTTGTTTGAGAATACGCGTGTGAGCGATGGAGCGGCGTGGGCGTGCGTGCGGCAGCCCGCGATGGGCGAAGTGCCAGTCTGTGTCAGAGCCCAGTACCTGTACATAAAGAAAACATTATTTAATCTATACCAATAATATAAAGCTTAAGAATTTGTTTCTTTGTTTGAACGCGCTAATTTCAGGAAGAAATAAATCATAACTACCAATTTATTAAATTATTTCTCTGTTAAACAGTCCGTTTGTCGAGGAAGGCTGTATATCATCACGCGACGACCAATAGACGCGGAATATTAATGAAAAATGTTTCAAAAACATTACTTTTGAGAGTTCCCATCACGTGCGGTGGTTAAAGATTCGTGAAAATAATGTATGAATTGCTCCTCTAGAAATGTTATTAAAAAATCCACGTCAGTATATGTCTATCTTTTATGTTTGGCTCACTATAACCTTTTTATAGATAACTAATTTGTTTCAGTGTTATAACATCACGCTACGGGCAATGAAATACGCAGACGTGGCTGTGTAAGTCAGCTAGTCATTTTATAATAATTGGTTTGATTTCAAATCGTCACTGGTTCCTTTTTTCTATAGGGAGTAAAAGAGCGAACATCTCGTGCCGTGTAATAAATTCACACTAGCCCTCCCATTGCGTTTCAAATAAAAACAATCATTATTCATATCGTATTTACACAAATATTTCGATTTTACCTTCTGAAACTGTGTCTTTAAGCATAAAAATATTTGTTAAATCATTTTTAATGTGAAATAATTTAAATATTAAATAACTATGACATGCCATGAATATCTCGTTACAACTTTTACATAGTCTAGATTTTATGAAAAGAAATCTTTGCATTTATTATTAAAACTTCTAAATAATCAACTTAGCGCTTCATCTATACGTCTTTTTTAAAAGACTAACTTCATTTACAAACAACAAACAATCATCATCATCAACTTACCGTAGTCCACTATTGGAGAAAGACCTCTCCAATTGCACGCCACTAGTTTCGATTTCGATCCTTGACTTCTCATATCCAGCAATAGATAAATAATAAATATTTCACGCTTCGACGGGGAACTGTTTCTAAAACTTGCATATGAGCTGGCAGATTTCTAAATGTAGACATATTATAGCAACAGTTTTGAATATCCAACTTTAAATAGAAATAGTATGTTTTAAAAACCGTTTTTGTTTTCGAAACTGAAGAGGTCACTTGCTAAACAAATATTTAATTAAAGTTGTACTAACTTCTAGCTGGAAACAAAGACCTCAGTAACGTAAACAGTTTACGTAGAAACTTTCAAATACAACTTTATTTCCAATTTTAAGAGTGCTTTACTTAAGATACAAGGAACTATAAAAACATTTGTTTAAGTTTATTAATTTATTTAATATAACGAAATTTAATCATATTTTAGAACCTTGTTATAGGTACTACCTATACCCTACTTACTTTTGTCCAAGAGGAGCTCTTGTGTGTTTGGATCGTGGTTATCAATAGCCTATATAATTCCCTTTGAATCAAGGTATCTCCTTACCAAATGTTATTGAAATCGTTGCTGCGGTTTGGCCATGAAACCGTAACACAACACACAGACAGACAAACTGACAGAGTAATTTACGATTTTACTAAAAACGATATGGATTAATAAAGTTTACTTAAAAGTTATTATCTTATAAGTTAGAGAACAAAGAGCAACCATATCATTACTAAAATCTTAACCAGACAACCTTGGAAAGGAAATTATAACGAAATAATTCAATGAAAAACAATAATGGAATGTTATTCGAGATATTTAGAAAGCAAAACTTAGATCTTGGTAAAATAATTAAACAAAAAAGTATTTAAAACTGTAGTGGTTTTTCCCACTTGTATTGTTCTTTAGTGATATACAATGATACAATATCGACAATTCATTAACGCATTTCTATAAACCAAATGATGGAGTGACTTTACGCAAGAAAGTAAATCTTTATCTCTTTTTCGTCCTTGTACGGAAAAGATGATAAATAATATATTTTTTTAGGAAAAAAGTATGTTTTGGATTTGTTTGAAAGAAACCAATCTTGACAGGAGTATTCTTTCATATATACCTTCATAGATGAATATACCGCCGATTCTTGCGTGTTTATAATTTGAAACTCTTATTTGTTCTTTTAAATGTTTGTACAATGAAGAAATAAATAATATAAAACTTTTTTCAATGTTGTTATACAGTATCAAAGTACATAACCAAAAAGTTTACTCAAAGCTTTCATTTGTCGAAACTCAGTTCTGCGCTGGTCTTTGTATTAAACAAGTGAGAAATTTAATATTTAAAATAACAAAGGAGAATTAATCTTCAGAATTTATTGTTACGAGATCTTGTAATGTATATTGAAGTAATTCACAGGGTTTACTAGCAGAGCATAACATTTTAATGCCAGTACGACCGGGCGAAAATGAAAACAAGCTTTATTACATGGAGAGGAAGGTCCAAGAGCCTATTATGTTTTACAGTCCGTAGGTCGACAATTGTTCGTTGTTTCCTGTAAGCGAAATAATATGGCGGAAAGGTTAATTGGTATAACAGTGTTATTCGTACAACACTTAAGAATATTGCTAACGATTCCTGTAGAGAAAGGTCGAAGGTGTATCGAAATGCGTGTATTGTTTTTATTGATAAACGGGGGATACTAGTAGTTAGGGTAATTATACCAAGTCCAGTCTGATTCTTCTCCATATTTTGGAACCGGGCAATTGTATAATTAATGTAAAATTGCCTGAAATAGGCTACTGTATACAAAAGCTATTTGATTTTACTTGCCTTTTAGAACAATCGACATTCAGAGTTATGTAATACTTAATTTTGGTATTATTTGCCGTGCTGCTATTGCAAAATCTAGACAAATGTGCAATATTTACTACAATGGCATAAATTTTGCCTAACAGTCCTTATTTACTTCAATGACTTTACAATTGACCTTTTTTCATCGTTCTTGGTGAAGTTTTAATGATTTTTGTATCTGTTAAACCACAGTTTTCTCTGTATTTTCCATTTCTCCAGAAGAAGACTTAAACGACCATTTAGAAATCGACCTAGTAACTCGCTAGTAAGTCTATAATACAACCTCTTTGACCTTGTCGAAACTAAATATATCAAGCATGATAAACCTAAATATCACGTCAGATAGATACAGACAGACTTATAATATATTTTACCTATAAATTATATAGACTATCCTTTCATTCAACAATAAAGTGAAGAAGCCTACACCATAATTCAAGACGCGACATGTGTGACGTCATTCGTCATGTTTGGACACCTCTTTGGATAGCAATAGTGTCATCTGTCTGTCTGGGATATTTATGATCATTGAAACTGCTTATGACGTCAGAGTTCACGGGGTTTCTATTTTAGTAGGCTTTGTTGGTTAATGTTGAGAGGCAAGTCAATGATGGAAATTTTATAGAGCTTGTTAATAACTTGTATTGTTAAGAATCACTTCAGCTTGTTTATTTCATGTTTTATCATTGTCATCATCAGCCCGTGCCAATCCACTGCTTTATATAGGCTTTTTCCAAGTTCCCAAGGCACACAACAGAAACTACTAATGCTTTTGCATCCAGTTTACGCCAAACGAATGATCTCATAGCCGAGTGGCTAAGTAAAGACGGCGCGGTCACACCTAGACGGGTGACCCACATTATATTTCATGTTTTTTTTTTCTTTTCCGTGATTCGGAGGTCACGTTAAGAATCATAAGTTATCATAATATAGCAGTCGTGAAACTTATTTGAAGGCCTTTGGGCGGTTTGAAAACATCCAACGGCAAGATTACTTAGCCACAACGAGTCTTGCCAGTCTCCAACCCGCACTTCCTCCTCTTATGGGAGGATTGAGATCCTCTCATGAGAGGAGACCCCAGCTCAGCAGTGGAACATTATAGGATGTTGATTTATTTATTTTAAGGTCCTCTTACGTATGTCGTCCCGCCACGTAGCCAGAGGGCGCCCTACACTACGTTTGCTAAGACGCTGTCTCTATTCTTTATCTCGCTTACTCCAAGGGTTATCGGTTCTGCGAGAAATATGACTAAACAGATATTGACACTTCAACCTACTAACTTTCGTGTTTCGAAACTGAAGAATTTACGCATGATCGATCATCCCTTATTTTATCCCTTCAAGTAAAAAAATATCAAGCTGTCAATATTTTAACTTTGTAGCCTTAGCGGTTTAGGTTGTTTGATCAATTAGCTCGTCAAGGCAAGTAATTTTAAATATACCTATTTTCTGAACCCCGCGGTTGTTGAAGTACCTGCGGCACGAACAACAACTACAGGTCACGCCACAGGGTGAAGCTAGTCTAAAAAATTGTCTTGAATCGTCATGGAAAGTAAAGTAAAATGGGTCCAGCCCTTCCAGAGATTAACCAGGACGGAAGAAAAACAGACAAACATACAAAAAAAATAGAATTATTGTTTGATGTAATGATATTTATATACTTTTATAAACATCTAGTGAATAGCTATTAATTTGAAATTAAAAATAGACACTGCAATTTTATTTGTTATATATGTAGATAGGTTGAATAGAAGTCCTTTCTATCAAAACTTGTCAAATCGACATTTATATTTGAATACATGAAAAGGTATTATCGCATAAGCAATGTTCTCTTCTGTAGATCTCTTTGTAGCTATCATTGGAAAAACCGCAAACCCGGTTCGAGATAAGCTGGGAGTTATAAAAGCACTTCGATGGTTACGATAACATTGCCTGTAACGTAAAAGTATTTGATTTTATGTATCTATCTATATATTTAAAAACGAACTGCTATTCGTTTGTGTCACTAAAACTCGAGAATGCCTAGAAAGATTAAACTCATTTCTAAAGTAAAGTTTCATCCATAGGTTTCATCCTTTTTGCGCTAACTGTATAAATAAATAATAAATAAATATTTCGGACATTTACACACAATGTCATCAGAGCTTGTATTATGGGTACTAAACAACTGATGATATAGATACATAAACATACTTTTTTTTTGTAAATACATACATATTATACATAGAAAACACCCAGACGCCGAAACAAGTATTTGTGGATCACACAAATATTTAGTCCGACCCGGGAATCGAACCCAAGACCTCTTGATCAGCAGCCGCATACGCTAACCACTAGACCAACAAGGCAGTCAATGATGTATGGACGGTAAGTCGAGGATCGACGGACGGAAGCACTTGACGAAACTATAAGGGTTCCGAGTCATGAACTAGGGAACCCTAAAAGTAGGTATTATCTTTAGTATAAAAGGTATCTAATATTATATTTTTTTTTGCTATTTACGAATTTAGTAGCAGGTAATTTAATTAATTAAACTTTAATAAATTTTGATATGGTGTTTTTGTGTTTTCATGCCTCTAATTCTCAAAGTCAAATTTTATACCATTTTCAAAACGAGTGTTTTAAATATTTATTTAGCAAAACCTTGCTGAAAAGAAAAAAATTGTACCCAAATTATTTTTACTACTTTGGCTCATTGCTAAAAGCGATAATAAATATTAATAACTGTAGCTAAAGCAAAATCGAATAGCATCGAGAAATTTCTGAAAATAACTTTTCGTTGGAAAAAACGTCTTTTGGCACCTCGCCCTTTGCCAATCAAAACGACTACAAAAACACACGAACCAGCAATAATAGCTAAGATATCACACATATTAAAATGCAACAGATTGTAAGCAAACTATTCATTCAGAAAAAAGTAAGAAAATTTGTTGATAAATTCTTCATTAAGACAGTAATCTTCCGACCCGTGAGCAAAATTGTTGGCAAAAGTTAATAGGAATATAAAAAGGATGATGTTATGTGTGCGTTTAACAATGTCTGGTGTGATGAAATAAAACTGCAACAAGTGGTCCGGCGTCGGCGTTATGTTCTTAATAAAATATCAGCAAAGTAAACAGTAATAATTGGTTATAATCTTTATTATAATAACAATCTTTACTAATTTGTAATGTAACTGTATTTGTAACTATAACATTGTGGACGATGTTCAACATTTGTTGATGGAATGTGTTAAGAATCAATCTAAAAGACATGAAATAATAAAACAGATTAACTTGAATTTTTTGAATGTCGATGTAAATCAAAGTGTTCTGGCTGCGCCGACATCTGAAAATGCTATTGAATTGTACAGTCTAGCGTATCATAGATAAATGATATTTGCTAAGTTAGGGCCTTATAGAATTGACATACCCTATTAGGGTAAGTCCCTTAAAAAAATAAAGAGAAAAAAAAACACTGTATTTGTACATCTGTCTGTATATCTGGCTTTCACAGCAAAGCTTCTAAACCGATTTAAATTAAATTCGGAAAGCCTGAGAAAGGTCACAAGCTACTTTTTACTGCGATAACCGATATACACGCAAGCCGAGACGCTAGCGACAGCTATTCAACTATAACGTAGAAGCCTAGAGTTAGAGTTAGTAAGAAGGCAAGTTTATATAGCCACAACATTGTCTTCCAGTCCCTTACTTGCGCTCAGCCAGCAAGGGGATGTATGGCCTTAACTCTCTCTTGAGAGGAGACGCGAGGCCTGCAGTGGGACATTATGGGTCATTGATCATATCTACATGTACATCTAACATATACTTCTCTATCCAATACTTGTGTAACCGAAATCTGTAGTTATCTGTCAGATAAGTACACATTAATCTATCAGAGACTTTAACAGCAAGTGATGATACTGCCTATAAGATTTAAACTTCGTCATATACCAGAAATTGAATGTTTACCATATATATGTAACTATAAATATATGAGGTGGTTAGAAACCCTTCCCTCTAAATGTATGTTATCTAAGATACCCTAGCAGTATTAGATAAGAAATATTAGTTGGAGTGTACCATTTTGGTTCGTCCTGATTACGTCTGTGTTTTAAGACACATACAATACCGTTATCCCCCTATATAAGCTACAATGTATTTACATAACATTGATATCTCTTGGTGAATGCGAGACAGTAACTCTCCTTAATTAATTAAAATATGTGTACAAGATACACTTCTGGAGATCGTTTTATTTTCGTTACCTAACAATTCATATGAAGGTAACAATGATTCCTAAAAAAGTTCCTAATAAAACTTTTTACTTAAGCTTCATTGAAAATACAGATTAAAGTAATATAGACAATGTACTAAAAGTTAAAATTTATTTGGTAGGTCTTAGTTACTAGGTAGGCATTACACTACTCTCTTCATCAATCATAGAAATTATTCACATAAAAAAAATCCGGCGTTATATGCCTATATATTTAAATAGCATTTATTATGATTGACTTCTTAAAATTATGAAACACTCACTGATTTTATTTTGTCTGTCTTTTCTAAAGGAAAAAATATCATATTCACAGTCTCCGGTTAAGAGTTTCTGATTTAAATACACATTACTGCCTTTTTGGCAGTACGTAAGTCGAGCAGAATTTTATATAAAGCGAGAATACTTTGGTAAAATAATTGGTGTCCCTTCAAATTTATGTAGTCACAAAACAAACTGCCTCTGAATTACGGAATGTCACTTTAAATGTAGGTTTTTCTTAGTTTGCCCTCAAAAATAGATAGAAACAATTTGAATGTTAAAGTAGACTTCAAAATAAAATATGAATGCATCACAAGATAACATTATGTATTACGAATGAGAAGCGCTCATCGCCAAGTGGCCTCAGGTGATTAGAAACAATCACCGAGGGTAAGCAACCAAAGCGCGGTCAGACCTAGATGGGTGACCGTTTGTGGCATGATATGTTATGAGCGTTTCCGTTCCGATTCGGAGGTCCCGTTAAGCAGTTGGTCCCGTTTGTTATCAGTAGATAACAGACATGAAGCTTATTTGGAGGCCTTCGGGCGGCTTAAAAACTCCTGAAAGCTGATCCGTGCAATACAGTGGGACGTTAAGGATTGTTGTTGTTGGTACAAAAATGAGAAATATATAAAAACATGAATAAAAAGACTTTATGAAAGAATAAGAGGTAAATAGGATCCCGTCGAGCGTGGGGGCGTATGGCCTTAACCTTCTCCTGAGAGGAGACACGTGCCCTGCAGTGGGACGTTAAGGATTGTTGTAGGTACGAAAATGGGAAATGTATAAAACATGAATAAAAAGACTTTATGAAAGAATAAGAGGTAAATAGGATCCCGTCGAGCGTGGGGGCGTATGGCCTTAACCTTCTCCTGAGAGGAGACACGTGCCCTGCAGTGGGACGTTAAGGATTGTTGTAGGTACGAAAATGGGAAATGTATAAAACATGAATAAAAAGACTTTATGAAAGAAAAAGAGGGAAATATGATCCCGTCAAGCGTGGGGACGTATGGCCTTAACCTTCTCCTGAGAGGAGACCCGTGTCCTGCAGTGGGACGTTTGGGATTGTTGTTGTTGGTACGAAAATGGGAAATGTATAAAAACATTAATGAAAAGATTTAATGAAAGGAAAATAGGAAAATGTAATCCCGTCAAGTTATTACATTACATAATTTTGAAGACATAAAAGCTTGTCGAAAGGTTGACTTATGTAAATATATTTATTATATGAAATACACTCACTTTTTTTCTCAGATTTGTTAATGTCAAGATCAAGTTATACAGTAATGGCATTATTGTTTATCTCCGTAAGTAAAATTCACGAGAAGCTTTCATATTATAACATTACCTAACGTATTTTACTGACATGATTAAATTTAGGAAAGATTGTGTTGTTGACAGAAATGACACACTAATATTATCTTAACATAATATTAACTTTAATTTCCTATACAATTATTAAACCTTAGAATAGTTACAAGTATACTTAGTTTTTAAGCTATTGCATAGCTTTTATAGAAGGCTTTGAGCGCGGCAACCGAATCAAAAAATTCCGTAATGAAAAAATCTAACACCACGTCTTAAAAAGGATAGAGATTAGGATTGTAACTGCAGTGCGACAAGGGCAAGTATTTAGGCAAGTAAATAGGCAAGTATGTAGGCAAGTAAATAGGCAAGTATTTAGGCAAGTAAATAGGCAAGTATGTAGGCAAGTAAATAGGCAAGTATTTAGGCAAGTAAATAGGCACGTAAATAGGCAAGTAAATATGCAAGTAAATAGGGACTCGGAGACTGCCCCCGAGTGCCACACGTATTTTTTATCTTGTAAATACATTTCAATATATGTATATTATATATATAATTCTCGTGACACAATTTTAGTTACAATATTCCTTCGAAACGGTTTCATCGATTCTTATCAAATGTTGAGTGTTTATTCAATCTGATAATAGGACACAAACATTTTTTATACCCCTAGGTAATAAAGAATGAAACGGATGCAAGTGCAGTGCCGGGCAACAGCTAGTATCACTACATATTAATCAATATGCCGCGTCTCCCTGTGTGTATGTTCGCAGTAAACTTAAAAACTACTGCACAGATAAAACCAGTAGTAGCTGACCCCAAGTAGTCTTGGGAATAATAAAGGCTAGGAAGAAGAAGGGCGATGGGGCGAAAACCACTCCCCGCAAAAAAAAAAGGAAAGGAAGAAGACGATCTGTACGTAACGTTAAATACTAATACAAGCCTTAACAAGAATTCATGAAATGCCTATAATTCAGCTTCATTCAATGAAGGCATTCGTTGGAGCTTTATAATAATCCAGTTCACTTGATAATAGCGAGGTAATGAATGGACTCCGAAAATATTGGAGTATGTAATTACTGCCTTAGATGAACCTTATTGTTCGGGGAATACTTCAGTAATGAATCGTCTGAAATTTTGATTGAACTTTGATCTCCTCGCTTATATAAATATTTATGAGATTCGATATTTCTCAAAGTATTCCAATTAGACTGAATAATTTGGTGTACAACAAAAGCATTGTTAAATTACAATGGAAGTAAAATAATTAGAAGTTATTGGGTTCCCAGCAGAGTAAATTTAATAAAAGGATTTTACTCTTGTTTTATCAACAACTCATACTCTCCTACTGCTGGGTTCATGTCTCCACTCATGAGAGGGTTGAGGTCATTCGTCCCTACGCTGGCAAATAAATAGTTGTTAAATTCTAGGGTTCAAAAATTCATAGCGATTTTAAGAAACTTGACTTAAGCTTCCGTGCCTGGCAGTGGAAAATAGAACTATAGTTCTATTTTCACTGCCAGGTACGGAAGCTTAGATTCAATGAGGAGGAAGAACAAACTATGTTTGCTCTTCCTCTTCATTGATTCTTACCTAAATCACTGCACCGATTTAATAGACTGAAATTTCAGCATACTTTGTTTAAATTTGACATAGGGTATGCTTGAAAGCCGACGCGGGTGGTTTGCAAGTATTATTGCACAACATTTAATTTGTTTCGTGATCTGGATCGTGAAGTGGTTAACGTATGTGATTGCTGATCAAGAGGTCTCGGGTTCAAATCCCGGGTTGGGCCAAAAGTGTTGTTGAGTTTTTCTTATAAGAAATTCTTAATAAGCCTGGAGTATGGAAGTTTGACGGTCATTCACACCCGTACCTCGGAGAGCACGTTAAACCGTCGATCCTGGTTGTCATATACATTTATGACTAAGGGAAGTCAGTGCGCTCAAAAATAGTGACAACTAGTCACCTTCGAATTTCAGGTCTCCCTCAGGATTTCGGAGGTCTGATGCCAGTCCGTCCGTGGAAAAACTGATATTCAGGGAAAACTGGTTGAACACTTACGAAATACGACAGCTAAAATGCTGTTTTTGAGGTTGGTCTTCTATGCGAAGGAAGTACTTAGGCTAGGAAAATGATATCATTATACAAGACAGGCAAGAAGTAACTGGTCAAACTGAAACCAACTCTATGGACCATATTAGATTGTTTTATGTTTTAGGATTTGATTTTTTCGGAAAGACTCTGCTTTGCAACTAGTGTTCATATGAGAGAAGCATTGTAGTGAGCGCACTATTAACAATATTGGTTTTGCAAATATATACATGTGTTTCAGCGACTTGATTAAACTTAAAACTTAGCTTTCAAGTCCTTCGTTTTGTTTTTTGAGTAAAAAAATAACTTGGCTAATTAAATGGCTCTAATTGTTAACCTAACGATACAACATACTTGAAAAAAACTGTTGTATCGCTACCATAATCAAGTAAAAGGTAATTTTGTATTAGTTATTGTGTATTAGTGTAAATTATTATAAGGTGATATAAATCAATACTGAGAAACAATTCGACAGATATTATTAATGATCACTTCGATATTCTCTTGAATTTATTATTCGGTGTCCATCGAACATTCAGTAGCCGACATTTCACTCGTGTATTATATAAAGGAGAATAATTAGGAAATCAAGGAATGTTGGAACACCACGTGTTGATAAAAAAGAAGAAAGCTTTGCCTTATTTTGTAAGTCTGTACTAATATTATATAAAGAAAAGAATTCGTTTGTTAATTTGATTAAACGTAATAATCGCGAAATATTCACTCAAATGCTTTTTCGATTAAGAATGATATTATCTAACGGAAATCACATCAAAACGATATTTTTAAATTTTTAAACAATATCAAATCGTATATACTGTATTTTAAGTTCATATTAGTAACTTCAAGTAACATTGAGAGCATAGGAAGCAGGTGCCGTTCGGTTAAATTCAACCTTTCAGTTATATTATTTGGAAACAAAATTTTAGGCTAGTTACTTCTCAACACTACGTCATAGCTATGGTTACGATATTTTATACAGAACTCAAAATAGAACACCGAAATTCCAGTCATTTACTAAAATATCTCGAACCTTTGTCAATGTCCATTATGAATTCTGTATTTGAAGTGTACAATGAAGCCAGTCAAAATAAATTTTAATTCAGTGACTAATTTTTACTGACAAATATATTCAAAGATTGGAAACTCTTTGATAGCAAAGGGTTCTCACTAGTTTTGATTGCGTTATGATTGTTTTGTTAATTTTAAAGTAAAGAAAAATTAGTCCTTAATCTATTCCGATGAGTCTTTGATTCTGTAAAACTATGTTTCTTCTCTATATAGTTTAAATAAATCCTTCATAATTCATTGCACCATTCATTACAGTCTCTGAAACAATTTCATCTATCCTAAGTTTACCTGGAAGCGATTGCTTTTGGCAATAAGGCCGCCCTTTG
Source organism: Phragmatobia fuliginosa (assembly GCA_932526445.1). Lineage (NCBI taxonomy): Eukaryota > Metazoa > Arthropoda > Insecta > Lepidoptera > Erebidae > Phragmatobia > Phragmatobia fuliginosa. The sequence continues at coordinate 6,383,783 of OW052074.1, read as the reverse complement.
TACATTAGATATATATTTGTCATTTCATGTGCTTTCTTGTACGGTGTATAAGTAAAGAGTTTTCAATCTATCTATTAAACTTTACATTCTATAAAACTGCCATATTTCACAGATAAAAAAATCATAACTAATATTCAATTTACTGTATATACCGACCAAGGTTACAGATAATAATGTTGTCTATCTAATACCTCACGGGGCACGAGGTATAATGTTTCATATTGTTTACTCAATATTTCTGATTGAAAATAATTGAGAGTACACTGACTGACGTCTCATATGAAGAATATTTTTGTTCCCCTATTTTAATTCAACATTTTTTACACTTATCTTATCACACGGTTGTGGAGTAATAAAATAAATAAATAACTGGGTGTCCTTTGTGTCCGTTTCATGTATGTTTGTAAAGTTCCCCGCGACACAGGAATTTATATTCCTAATGCGGGAGTTGTCTTTTAAAAAAAAAAAAAAAAAAAAAATACTAAATATTTGGACATCTGACACACAACATCGTCTAGTCCCAAACTAAACAGATCTTGTATTATGGGTACTAGACAACTGATATAAATTCATAGATACTGTATTGTTGTAAATACATACAAATAATTATAGAAAACACCCAAACTTCTAAACAAATATTTGCAGATCACTCAAACATTTGATCGGACCCGGGAATCGAACACTAGACCTCTTGATCAGTACCCGTATACGCTAACCACTAGACCAACAAGGCAGTCACTAATTGTGACTAATTTATTTTATCCGTTTTGAAAGACTCAGTCAATATAATGTATAATATATGTTAGCGCTAGTCTCGCTATGAAGAGATTTCTCATGAATCCTTAACCAATTTGTAATTAACTTTAAGCTTAAATTAAGACATGTGGGATTTCAAATCCTTTGTAAACTTGGACGTATAAAATCTATTAAGATTTAGTCCTATTTGAATTGAAATTCAATTGTTTCAAGATTATTATGTAACTAATGTTAATTAACTGATATTGTTCAAGATTCAGTTCTATATAGAAGCCATACCAAGATTCGATACTTTGAATGCCATTGACATCTATTGTCTGAGAAGTTTGGAACTTTGTCTTCATGTGTATCGCATCGTAGCAGACTCACAAAGAGAGAGAGTCTAGTAAGTTGTCATTTGTCATTAAATAAAATTTCGTTTGAGTTTCTTGAAAATATTCAACTCTTACTGCTAAAATTTACTTCTAATACGGTTCATTACTTATTTACAAGCTTGATTAATATCGATACATATTCCCGATCTACAAGTAAAAAATACTGGTCTGTAAAAAATGTGCCTATCGCCTTTCATATCCAAGAGTCAATGAATGTGATTAGTTATTACGGCGGCCGGAACCGGTAGAAAATATGGATTCAGATCTACGGCTCCTAGGAGATTAAGAAATCAGTGGTTTCTACTTAAAGCCATTTTGACGGCCACCCTCGGGTGCCTTACTCTGGGTATCGTGGGGAGGACCCGAATCATGTAATGTCCGATCAACCCACATCGACACCTCACGCAACTAGGCCCTTTAGATAGATTTGAATCGAGCTACCTCGAGTCACTCCTCGAATAGTTATATCTAAAAACCTTGGGCATCAGAATAATCATATCTAAAAGCCGTGATAGTAATGTTTAAGAGGCAAAACATGTGACCACTATCACATGGCCAGTGTTTTTTTAATATAAATGGTGACCACTACTCCTGGATTCTGCTCATGCTTTCCATCAGGTAGAGTAGAATCACTTCGACAGGCGCATATATAAATAAAGTTGAGATTATTTTCGACAAAATTATAATTTCAGGACAATTGTGAAACTACGCTGCAGTAAAACTATGTAAAATAGCGGTCGTGGACAATGAATAAAATATTTCATAGTTTCGAAGTTTGTGACCGTGAATTGTGAAGTGGCTTTATCTTGTATTAATATTTGATTTATGTAGTAACTGTAGCTATCTATTCCCTATATTTCAAACTTACTTTAATGTCAGCAATTTTTTAAATTTTAGTAATTTTATTCAATGTCAGTTCAATATCCGTATTTTCAGTAACGCAATGGTGAGATCATTACCACGTTATTTTGCTCAATTTTAGCTATCAGCATCAGCCTATCGCAGTCCACTGCTGGACATAGGCCTCTCCCATTGCACACCACTCTGATCGATTTTGGGCTTCTCGCATCCAGCTCCTGCCAGCCATCTTACGCAATAATTAAGGCTATGGTTCTTATATAATTATATTGTCTATATAAATATATAAGTTGTCATACTTTGACATCACAGTCCATACTTTTGAATGAAGAACTTCAACCAATGTTGAGATAGAACGCTTCTTAATTTAAAGCTAAAAAAGTACAATAATCGAAAATTGCTCTGTCAAAATAACATTTCTTCTCTTTAGCACATACATTAATAAAGTAACACACATTTACACGCCCTATTACACGGGTAAACTGTTATATCTCAAGCCATTAACATCAGCACATTAAACCCTATTACGAATACGAGTAAATACAACAACACGCCTGCTGATACGCTCCTCTTAGCCCCATAAAAGCCGGTTTATCAAAACGATAAACGTTTACGAATGCTTTGGAAAGATCACACAACATTTTGTGCACACTCTCATTCACACGTACCTGTAATTTAACAATATACACGTTTAACAACCTAACTATTTAATTTATAATAAAAAAGGTGAGCCTATGTCTCCCAAGCCATTATTACGAATCGATAAAAATCGACACTGTTTTGTTCACTGTTTTACACACAACGCTATCTTGTGCCAAACTAAGCAGAGCTTGTATTATGTGTACTATTTATACTATATACTTAAACGGTGTGAGAGAAAATAATATTAAGAAAAACAGCAGCACCTACGACAACAGGTGCTGTACGAGTATTCTGAATATTATTTCTAAGATTCGAAGGTTGAACTAGTTGTCTTTATATTTGAGGGCACTGACTTCCCAATAATGTTCATTTCAACTGGGACCGATGGCTTAACGTGCTCTCTGAGGCACGGCCGTGAATCGCCGCCAAACTTCCATACTCCGAGCTGTTATCAAGAATTTGATGAAAGAAAAACCCAACATCACTTTTAAGGACCCGGGATTTGAACCAAAGACCTCTTGATCAGGAGTGTTATTTATTATAAAAAGTAAATATTCTCAGAGATATGTGTACAGAGTTTACGAGCCCAAAAAGGTACAAATTAACTCTGTTTTAAAAAAAACAACTTTAAAAAATAACGGTAAAGCAAAATCAATTTACTTTAGTTCACATGTTTGCAAGACACTAAGAATGTAATATATATCTTAGCGAAGAGAATAGGCAAAACTTATACAATTTGTAGATTAGTTTAAGACATGTTTATAAAGGTAACCATTAACTTGGTCTGTAGAATGAGTCTCAATTTACCAAGTTGAAGCCTGAAAATTTGGGGCGTAACTCAAAGTTTTGATGTAAAGAAACTGAATTATTACGTAAGTTTGTGAATACAAGGAGTTCTTAGCTTTAGGTTTACGACAGTTTGGGCAAGTAATAGCCTTCACTTTATATCATGAGGTTTGCTCTATTTATATTAAATTCACTAGTAAATAAGTAACACAGGTATACTCCTAGCACGAGAGTGTGGCCTTGCGGTAGAATGGTGGGGACTGAAATCGTTATATATATCTTTGTATTTTGGTTATAGCGTGTTAATAAAATAAGGATGATTATTTTATTGTTTCAATTTGGGACTGTTTTCAAAGTGGATTTTGGAAGCAAATCGAATAGTTTCAGTCTAGTCTATAGGTAACTAAAGCAAATGTCTATAAAATGTCCAACTAAACTGTCTGTTTGACTAAAAAAAAGATTTGGTCTTAAATTTCATACTTTACAAAAAATTATGCGATCTGTGACTCTTGACTATCAAGATCCTTCTATCTAATATAAGTATAAACAGTATAATATAAATATAAGTAGGTAGTTAAAGTATACTTGCTATTGCTATTAAAGTTGTGAAAAGATGTGATTTTGACTATGAAAAACTTTACTTGTTTTTGTACTGTGTAAACAATTGTTGGTAAATCAGTGAAAAAAAAAACTCTTTTAAAATTTATCTACATTGATTTATTCTAATTGTCTAGTCTCATTAAAGGCGTGTTATATAAATACTTTTCTAACGATAGATCTACTGTCCTAGTATTAACCTCAATAGTTTCGTGGAGAATTTTGTTTGTTTTAACTAATATAACAAATACGATATGGCATAAAGTTGAATATCGACTCAAATAATGAATTCACGTCGGAGAATATTAAACCGAGCGTGTTTCCAATGGATTGTTTGTGGTTTCAAATCTATCTATCGTAGCTGTAACCAATACGAATGGGTTGAACTTTCTCTTGTTAAACAAGCAAATAAATCAATTTACACAAACAAAAAACAGTTTAATTGCCACTCATAACAGCTTCAATGCGTATTTTATGAACAGAAATTGTCAGAGTTCGGTAATAAATTTGGAAATGGTAGTTAATTACACCAATCTATTCTACATTGTGATCCTCAGGGACCATACCTATCACATTTGAACGCATGTTTACATCTATCAATAAAGTTATAAACTAATTTCGGGATATTCGCGGAATTTTTTTACATAACACGGTGAAACAAGAGTTCAACATTTACAACATTCACAAATACATTTAAAAGTAGTTGAGCCACGGTAATTTCAGCACAAACATGGAATCTTTTCTGACCATCATTACACCATTTTTTTTATACGGATACCACCAGTTGGTGGCTATGTGGTGGCCCGAACCGACTAAAACTGCACGCCATCTCGGGTACTATGAGCCGGGAACCAGATATACCCTCGAAATGTAGTCCCTGAAACCCCGACGTACTTCGAGCCACCTCGATATTCCCTAACACCACGTACACCTAAACCACCACAAGGTGTACCACCTTGAGGTCTTAAGTAGTAAAATATTAGGTACTAAGACTAACTGAATGCTGATTCATTTTTCAAATAACAGACTACATTAGAGTTTTAATATTTCGTGAGGTGTTTATCTTTTATAGCATTCAAGACCTTCTGAAATTAACTAGGCAGAAGACATTTGTAATGTATATAATTGAGATGGGCAAAAGAAGTTAACGTATGTTTATCTAGATTTAGATAATGTACTGTGGTAGATACTGTAGAATAATCCTCTTACAGGTTTGACTAAATTCATACATACAAATATTATAAACTAGCTTTCTCCCGCGGCTCTGCCCGTATCTATGTCAGTTATTGGGGTAAAAAGTCGCCTATGTTCTTTCTCAGGCTTTAAACTATCTAGATACAAAATTTCATTTAAATCGGTAAAGAGTTTTTTTCTCAAAATCTCGTTTAAAAAGAAAAGCATACATAAATAAGCGTATTAAGGTTATATGAAGTCTCAGTAACTAAGTTTTTGAAATTGAACAGGAAATGACATTGTGTGATGGTGAGAAAACATCAAACGTAAATAACTTGTTGTTGGAATTAACCTAATCACTGACATTTTCTAAATCAGATACAGGTAGAAAGCATTAGACGTTAATGGATTTAGAGCCGCCCTTATTTTATATTCTCGTATGTAGGCACGATTCAAGGCTAATCTAATTAATTTCACTTTATGCTTTATATTACTTGAACTATATTTATCGATTTATCATATTTACGCGGACATTATAAAAAATTAAAGTCAAGTTGAAAGCATCCTCCATTTTTACAACGGTTAAGAAGAAAATATACAACTCATGCCAACCGCATTTACACCACACCACAACTTTTTCAAACAATGGTACCCAATTATATGAAATAACTTTTTAACTCCTACTTATTACGCTCAACACGCGTTACCCGAAATAAAAAGCGCCGAATAATGAAAAATGTTAAATGTTACAAAAAATAAGCGGAGAATAATAAACGGGCAAAGTTGAGCGCAACGAGTGAATAATTTAAACAGAGGTCCCGAGGTTGGACCATTATTGTATTGCGAACATTTGTTACACGAGGAACGTGCAGTAACATGTTGAATATTAGATTAAGCTGTTGTAAAGAAACTACATATTCGTAAAAGTGTATCGCCCTCTGCGCAACACATAAATCCGTCGTTATCCTCTAGTCTACGTTAGTTAGATGTACAAGGTATCATCTATGTTCTAAAGTTTGGTATTTACATAAAGTTGTGGTCCACTTTCACGTGGCATAACAATGATATGATATCAGAGTCTTTGAAACAAAGGATGAGATGATATAGTCGAGATTTGAACGCCTATTTATCAAACAAACTTAATTGACTGCCTCGTTGGCACATGTTTGTGTGATTCACAAATATTTGTTTCGGAGTTTGGGTATTTTTTATGTATAATATGTATGTATTATGAAAAAAATGTATGTTTATATATTTATATCATGTGTCTTAGTACCCATTATGTAATCTCTGCTTAGTTTGGGACTAGATGGCGGAGTGAATAAGGTGTCCAAAATATTTAATATTATATTAAATTCAGAACACTCAGTTTTATATTATGTATCTACAGATGATGCTTAAAGATTTATATAGAAACGTTATAAGCCCAGCCCATGGAATAGCAAATAGAATAGAAAATGCAACTTGGCTAGGGGTCAGATGCAGTGGCGGCTGGTGGGTTATCGAACTGGTGGTGCACTTTACTAAAATATTAAAATTAGAAAATGCAACAAAACAAAAATTGCTTCTATACACAGAATCTACCTGATTACGAATGTCGACCGTGCCTAACACAGACAAACTCATTACATTTTGTAAGTGTACTTTTATTTTTTCACTCAAATGCGTCAAATCCTTGATAGTTGATACCTGTTTCTGTCCAAATCTATTCTCCGCAAAAAAACAAAAGCAAGGAAAACAAAATAATGCAGACGCTCACATCCACACAACCATTTCTTTCTAATACATCTCACTTTTCAAACTTCGCTTAAATGCTTTATTTTTCGATTTGAACTCTTGTTATAAATTTAAAAAGGGCCGTGGCGGTCCGGCCACTTTTATGTTCACTTTATTTTGAAAACTTCTGTTATTTTCTTTAATTTATTCAATGTTTATGCTCATTTTCACTAACACCATACACAGTATAGAATAAAAGTTCTCGAAAAATATCGAAATAAAAATTAAAAACAATTACGGTAATATAAATAAACATTAATTAACGCGTCACACATACAGTGATCGCCACCCTCGCGCCCATGCCGGCCGGCCAATTCGTCAAACATCGGGTGCTCTCGGCAATCCTCGGTACGCACGTGCGGCGCTCGAAAACCCACTCATTACTCGGTACATTTCTATGAACTATCTTTTGTTTCACGCGTCAGGCGTATTTACTCCTATCTCCTACAAGTTATATTAGCAGTCCTCGTGCACTCGCCGAAGCGCACGAGAATTTGTCTTTACAGGAAATTAATCATAATAGTTTAGTAAAGCGCTCAAACTGTTCCACCATAATTGGAGATTTAATTTTTCATATGTTTTTGTATGTTTAAAAATAACTATTAAAATGGTAATTTAAAAATAAAGATGAAGTACTTAATATTTTGTAATTTTTAAATCTTTTGAATTGGTGGTTCAGCGCACGAGCGCACTTAAGGTACAGCCGCCACTGGTCAGATGTCCTAAATGATTATAAACATTCACTGTGAGTAAGCAACGACGACGCACTCGATACTTGGAGGGGTGATAGTTGGTTACATGATACCGTGATTTCGGAGGTCATATTAAGCAGTCAGACCAGATTGTTATCATAGGACAACAGTCGTGAAGCTTAGTTGGAGTGCTTCTGTCGGCTTAAAAGCATTTAATCGCAAGATAATCTAACCCGCACTCGGCCAGTGTGGAGACGTATGGTCTTAAATATCTCCTGAGAGGTGTCCCGAGCCCTACAGTGGGACATTATGGGATAAAAACAACTCACTAGTCCTAGTCCTATTAAGAAGTATATCAATATTTTATTTGTAGGAAAAACTACTTCACAAATGAGTAAACAAGTACCCTATTTGATTATCACGTCTCTGTTTGTTCGTTGTATTTTTTAAACACCTAAAATAGGCGCTCATAGCTTAGTTACTCTAGTTGAATAGAAACAATAACCGAGGTCAAACAACGATAGCGCGATTAGTACCTGAATGATGACCGTTAATATCATGATACTATGAGCATCTCCATGATTAGGAGGTCACGTTCAACAGTCGGGCGGCCTAAAATCCTCCAACGCTATATTACGTAGCCACAATGTTGTCTTGGTAGGACTGAATTCGCACTCGGACAGCCTGAGGGAGGTATGGCTTTAACTCTCTCCTGTGAGGCAAGCCAAGCCCAGCGGTGGTAAGTGTTGTTGATGATTGATGATAAAAAATATACACAATGTAACATAATTCTTTCTTTTTCCTTGCAATTTAATTCCAAATATTAAAATATTGATCTTTGTCTCTAATTTTTTGCAAGCAGAGGCAGTATTTTTTTTTTTTTTTTGTTTTTTTTTTTTTTACACGTCTAAAATTATAACTAGCCTGTTCTGTTAAACTACTTACAATTTAGAGGGTTTTAAAATTACTTTCATATTCCACATTAAGTACTTAAAACGTGATCATGAAATGTTGCAAATGCTTTGTCGAGGGTACAAAAATGTAAAGGTATATGAAATAAATTAGTATAAATCTGACACACCGTGCCATTTAGCCTATTTGCCTTCAAACTAAGCATAGCTATAATAGAACTAGTAAATAGTGATATAATAGATTGTTCTATTACAATTAGATAACTTCTTTTAATTTTTTTTTTTGTAAATTCGGGTACATTTACAAAGAATATACCCAAACTCAGAAAGAAATATTTGCAGATTTAACAAACATTTTGTCCGACTCAAGAATCGAATGAAAAACGCGAATAAGTAGTAAATGACGTATAAAAACTAATACCTACTAAAATATTAAGGTAAATAAGTGGAACTAAGTTAAATTCAATTAGAATCTTGAAACAAACTACATTCGCCATTATCTTTCCATTACACAACTAGAGAATATTATCTCGTTACCTGAACAAGGTGTAATCTAGAAAATCTCATAACATAAAGTAATAATCTCTCCACACACGCGGACCTCTTTGTTTGTAACAAAAGATTGAAGTGGTTCGTGTGGCTGGGAAAGCATTGTTACTTTGTTTAACATTTCAGAACACATAAGTATGTAAGTCCAAAGTATAGAAATGTCTTTACATTTTTGTTGGAGAGGCTTATGTCCAGCATTGGACTGCGATAGGCTGATAATCATGATAATTGACTACACTGTTAGCCTAGTGGTTTAAGTACTCGTCACGCTGCTTTGTACTGCGCTGAGTGTTATGGGTTGAAACATGGAACAACACTTTGTGTAATCCACAAATTGTTATTCCGAGTCTGTGTGTTCTTTGTGTCTGTTCATGCATGTGTGTTAAGGATTTGTTTAAAAAATAAGATGTCATGATGTAAAGACTATTTGGACAGCAATTCTTCGTCACAAGAGGGCCAGGTCAACCGCAGTAGCAACGTAAGCCCCACTCCCCACTCCTTCCATACAAATCTGAAGGGGGCTTTAGGCTATAAGCAGCAATATACTTGTGAATTTTCAGTTACACAAGTTCAAGAACGACGGTAGTCACCTACCTACTACATACTAACCCACTCCATACAATCACATCAACAGCCTTTAACAGTCCAATGCTCTACATATAGATATTCTATATAATAGACTTCTCTTTAAAGTCTGAGCTCTCATAACGTCCTTCTACACCACGTTGGCCAGACGGATTGATACAGTTTTCTTCAAGTTTTTTTTTACGCTCTTAAGTAAGTATATTCTTAATCTAAAGTATATTCTTAATCTCTCTTAAGTATATTCTTAATCTATCACAACCCATATTATATACCAGTCTGTCTACTTACTTCCTATTTCATAAAGAAAATATGCCACTTGAAAGGAAAATAGGTTTTAACCAACAAGAGAGGATGGATAACTCTCTTATCAATATTCATTTAAGCAGTCCTTTTATTTTTATGAGCCAATCCAAGTCCATAAAAAAGATTCTAGTTATTTGTACGTAGGTGTGCATGTATAGATAAAAGCTTTCAGAATAACAACCCGTGTATCTCATGCGTAACACAACAATGTCGTCATATTTTAATCAGAGGTGACGTCACTGAACCCGTCATTGCCCCCACGTCCCCTAAAGCTGTACTGCCTACTTATTAAAACTACTCCCTGTTATAGCAAATGGGAATGCTGATCGGTCTATTGATTGGTTTAGTACTCGATCATAGTTGGATTTTTTATTTATACTAGCTGTACTGATAGACTATGTATGATCTTTTTTTAGTTGTATAAACTGTTATACTGTGAAGTTATTCGTTATTTAACGTTGCAGAGTATAATCATCCACATACATCCTATGGGTGGGATAAGAGCTGGCTCTGACACTGCAAAGAGAAGGACAACTTGACACAAACCCTAAACCATAGAGCAACAAATCCAACCAGTATGGCCAGGCTGTTACAGTAGGTCAAAACCTCCTTTTTTAGGACAGACTACCTAAAGCAATAAATAAATAAAGGCTGTTGCTGTTGAAGATACAAGTGTATTTATTAAATCAGTCAAGTACGTGTCAGGCCACGCATAGAATAGGGCTTTAAATTGTGTCCAATAGATAGCTAACTACTTATAGAAATATATAGATAGTCCACTTATTATTTTGTTATTAGTTGACTTTTTATTTTGTTTGAAATTTTCCAAGTAAGCGTATTTTACAAGTTGAGTTTCCATAACTTCTTAACTAACAAAGTTGTCTAAGCCATTATAAATTTTCTTGAAAAAAAAATTGATTTTTTTATAGATTTTTCGATACAACCGTTTAAGTTTTAGAAGGGGGCGATGCTTTTTTTAACAAAAAAATTCGTTTCAGCACTTTGTCGACGTGGTAAAAACACATATCCATGCAAAGTTTCATCTTTCTAACGCACTAGCCGTTTGGATAGTAAGTCGAGGACGGAGGGCCATGAAGAAACTATAAAGGTTCCGAGTCATGAACTACGGAACTCTAAAAACAGTACATCATACGTGCAAGCCTTCTCTAGTTGTGATGATTTCCCGAGATCCAAAGAGTATTAGTTATTTACATAATAACAAAGTACAGTACATAAAACGTTTCAATCATAAAACCTCTTTGAAGACATTGAGCATAAATGTAATTATATATGAGACGCCATCTTTCTGTCAGTATTGCTTTCTATTTTTCATTTTCATATGAATCAAATGGGTACTAGTCAACAGTAATGGTATTGAAGTTAATTGCTTGTTAATTCGTTAGATAGATTTATTAGTAAATAACACAAAAAACAGTGTATTTACGTAGGTACTTCTTGTCATTTTTACATATAATCCAACTACTTGTGTTAAGCATAGACAAAAAAGATGCATATTTATATAATACCCGCTCTACACTCGCGGCGCGAACGGCCGCGAAAGCCCGCGACAACTGCGAATCACGAGTGTGGATGTTGTTCACACTTCTCGTTCGCGCTTCGCACCGTTCCCCGATCGGTGTCGGTTTTTTGGCCCGCGACAAAGGGTTCGCGGCACGTGAACGTGAACGCATCCACACTCGCAGTTTTTTGCAGTAGCGTACGAGACATCGTAGGGAGTGGTTGTGCGTGCGTTGGTAATTGACCTAAATATGAGCAACGTACTTCAGCATCATTTTCACCATATTCTCTTGCATCTCCAACTCCTTCGCCCACATACCAGAGCGCACATACTTCACACAGCAGTTACTCCGAACCATCAATTCACCACTACTTATCACCTCCAGAAATACATATTCCCGAACAAAACCCAACTCGTGCTGCTTCACAGATCATCATAACATAAAATGAATGTATTCGAACGGCTACTCAAGAATACAAAAATGATGATGAAAATAAGATTGATGCCGCGTTCAATAAGGCTTGATTTTTTTTAATTAATAGTTTTAAAAGACTGATTAATAAATAGTACAAATACTTACTTCTGATTTTTAACGTTTAATTAATGAATACTATAATTAATAAATAATTTTAATAATAAATTTTTTTTAACTTCCTTGATTTCATCCTTTAGGGCTTCATTTAAAGCATGACATAGTTCTGGAATAATCTTTGATATCAGTTGATGTGAGATTTTAAATAAATAGTGGAGTCTTTCGAAACTATCTCCAGTAGCATCGCTATCAACTCGCATCAACTATCGCAATGTAATGGCAAGGCGTATTTTAGCTGGGATCGATGGTCTTAATTGAGTGTCTTGTTTGAATATCATTGGTAAAACTTTGCCTAATAAGTTATCAAAATCCGACTAAGACATTCTCGTAAATTTATGAAATTCTCCTGATGGTTCAGCAACTAATTCACTCAACTGTTCATCCATTGTTGCACTGAAAAAATAAAGTAGGTAGGTAAAGTATTTATAGCATTAAGAATATACAGAAAAAAAAAATGTCCCAAAATGAAAAATTTACCTGTTTCTATTGCGATGGATTCGTGTTATCCACCAACGTCTTCTTCTCCATCTCTTTTTTGTGTGCTTCTTAACTACACAAAGGTAATTATAATACGCAATTGCAAGCAGTGACACATTAGCAGCAAAAATCACGTCGTCGTCCATCATAGTCGCGAACAAGACTGTGAAGCTTTGCGAGTGTGGAGGGACACAGTTCTTGCGCGGATCACGGCGTGAATTCACGGCGTGAATTCATGGCGCGACGTCACGCGCGAGTGTAGAGCCGGTATAATATGTGACTGATACATGCAATGAAAATAGACATAATAAGAAATTACACCGAAAGGCAGTAAAACCTGGGACCTCTAAAGTTGAAATCGAATACACGTCCACATCGACATTACAATAACAGAAAACTTAAAAGATCGCAAATAAAGTAAAGAAAGGAATTGCTATAATCAAACAAGGAATAATTAAACGATTAACAAACTTTCTTACTTAAATTTAAATAATAAAAGATTTGCTTTCAAGATTACGTAACATTATTCAAATTGTTACAGAATTTACATTAAAAAGGAAGCATTTAATTGTTTGCTTCGTTATTTCTTATAAAAGTTACATAAAGAAATTGAAATTCGTTCTCACTTGATACCTCTAAAGTTTGCTTCGATATCGATGTTAATTAATAATTAAGGTAGCAATTATTTTACGAGTATATTTTGGTATCGGGTGTCGAAAAAATAATTAAATTCTAAAGTCTTATTTACTCGTTTCAATTTTATTATTCTTTAATTATTAGTTATTTCAGAGATTCGTAGGGTTGGAAAACGTCTTTTGGTGAAGTGATGATGATCTAGTATTCTAAGCCGATATCGACCACGTCAGCCAGTCTCAACTCCTGTTACCTCAATCACACAATGGGAAGACTATCGGACACAGCAGCGAAAAGATCAGACGCAGAGGTGACAGCTTAAATGTTTACGAGCTCATTAGTTTAAGTTGATGAAGTAAACTAATTTAAGTTGTCGCTTGAACAACCTGGGAGGGTGGATATGTCAGCTACTCATAAGCGCTGACTGCCAAGGCCAACACGTGTTGGTGTGTTGAAAAGGATTTGGGATTAGTTGGGACATAATACTCTCCATTATCAACACGATAGATGTTGATAATCAGTGACTGCCATTTGTGAGATAAATTGACATACTCGTAAGTCTGTCTAAGACTTCAGTAATCAGCAAGTCATGAAATGGCCCTAAAGACTGCCTTTTAATTGTTAACTACATTTATACAAACAAATAATTTTGAATTGTGTGTTTGCAATATTATTTTTTTTACTGAATGCCTTTGAAATCTATATGTCTGTCTGTTTGCTCCGGCTAATCTCTGGAATCACTTGCCTGATTTGGTGATTATTTTCAATGGTAGGTAGCTGATGACAAAAGTAATCTAAGCTAACTTTTTTATACTAGCTCGGCTTCGCGATGTTGCTCGCGATTGACAAAAATAACTGCGAATAACACCGCGGGACTCAGTCACAATATATAATCACACTGAACTTCACAATGGAAACAGTTTTACCACAATCCAATATTGACCGATTAATGTTGAACTTTCAATGGTAAATTGGCACGAATATTTGTGGTTTTAATTCATGGATATGACACGCATTTCAGCGGTTATTTAACAGTAGGTTCACAGACAGATTGAAATTAATATTGTTCAATGAGATTGGAGTCATCGTGCTATTTATGATTTAGTTATCGTTGTGTATTTATTTGTGAAAACTATGCTATCAATATGTAAGAAATATTTTTCTTTATTGTATATGCGAACTATTGTGCTCGAAGATTCTATCAAATCCCATGTTAGTAAGAAGTTACCATGACTTGACAAGACTGTGGAGTCCTCAGTTACGAGTCTACGAAACAGACGGTATGAAGTAACTTTCAACATGTGATTTTATTTTTAAATCCCCTTTTTTTCATTCTTTACATACCAATTTTATCTCATGTGACGTGCAGCAAACTTACACCTAAATGTATCTCCAAGTTCTAAAATGACACTAGTAATAGTTGTCACAGGAATTGAGTTATATTTTAAGGAAGAAAATAAAACTTCTTTTTATCAAGATTATAAAAGGTAGGATAAAGGAAAACAGGTAACGTAGGCGATAACGCACCAGTTAGCGTCACCTAACTACTTAAAAATATACCTACACAAAAATGCATAACAATATTATTTTGGTTCGATCAAATAACAATAGTAGTCAATAACCAAAAAGATATCCTCCAAAAAGAATAAGTGAAAAGAGTCCTGGAATTTTTCCAGAGAAATCCCAAATGATTTTCAGATGAGGACGGCGAAATGTTATATCCCCGCTAATCCCTGAAGAGTGACATCTTTCACAAATTATTTTTAGAAGTTATTACAGAGTCTGGTAAAAAAATAACACAATTTTCTTGTAAACCGCTTGACTTATTTCGTTTTAACGAGAAAATTGAGATACTGGTAATCATATTCGTAAAGTACTTTTCTCGGGATACATTACGAGTACAAATGGATGTATGCATTTATTCAAGTTTCTGAAAGTGGATAGCTAACAATTTTGAATGAAATAAAAGATGAAAGAGACAGTATAATTTGTGTTGTGTGCTTATTTTTATATATGAACCTGCCAAAGTGTAAATACTCTGCTTGATAGAAAGCAGGAACAGAATCCAACAGTAGTGGTCACCACATTCCTTCGGTAATAGTGTGCCGCCATAGTCTTTTGAATTATTATTTTTTTAAAGACAACTCCCGCAGTAGGAATTGTTTCTTTATAATATAAACTAAACTACAACTATTTATAAACTACTACAAATATTTTAATATCAGAATACCTTTAACTTTCAACAATTTGATAAATGTATCATGAAAAAAGTTCTTGTAAATTTTCACAGACTCGTTATGCGTGGCTTGAAAAATGAATAGATCAGGTTCTAATTACTTTGAACTTGAACATAACCTACCAACTTAGTTACGTTCGTTTGGAGTTCGTATTAACTTGATTTAGGATATGCCAGAAAATATATAGAATACAATCAATCACTTGCATCATTTAACCTCTAGACATATGCCATTCCGTGATTCATGACAGTATATGAGCAATAAAGATATAACCTACATTGTATGCATACACATAATCACTTTTTTAACTTCATTAAAAAAAGTAATTAAGTAAATGAATGAGGACGAACGCAAACAAGTATATTTTTATTCTGTTTTCATCTATTCCTAGATAATGGATTAGAGTTTTTAATTAAAATCTCACTGTTTTTTATTATTTGTATACCAAGCAATAATGGAGTAACGAAAAAAGTGTAGATGAATAAATAGTGTAGTAGAGATAAACCAGAATCAAATATTAAATCTGGATTACCAAGTAAGCCAAATAAAGCCTATTGCCATTATTCCTTTCGGTTTCTCTACATGGGGGCCATAACGAGCTAAAAGGTTATGGTTATGGAAAAAGCAGAAAAATATATAATGGAGTACCAAGTATCTTACAAACACAACAGATTAATACGTAAATTAATACATTAAGCCCAGACAATAGACGGCAAAGTACAATAGACTCCAAAAACTAATTACCATTATTTTCATCTTTGTTTATTAAGCTCGTGATTTAACATGGAATACATTGATACTGAAACACTTGATGTTTAACTGTTGGCTTGATTTTGCTTGATCATAATTAAAAGCTAGTGTCTCGACAATGACTTTGTTGATAATCTGACTGTCCCAACGAGCACACTTGCTTCATTGCTAATGAAGATTGTTTCGTACAAATAATCAACCACCGATTGCAAATCTGGCACTAAATTATTATTACAAAAAGTAATTTATACACTTCTCAGCTATAACAAATATAAAACAAACGTAAGCTGTTTTAGAACTAAGCAATAATGAGCCAGATTAAGGTTTCTTGATCCTTGAGACAGGTGTAGAACACGTTAACGCTATTGCGTTGCAAATCGTGCTTTGACCCGCGGGAATAAGATTGTTATTCAAGTGATATTGTTTAAAATATTTCAGTAGCAATGAAAACGACACACGCCGCAAGATTACAAACTCACGTAAACTTATCAAATCTTACTTAATGCAAGAAACGAAATGTTTCATTAAAGGAAGCACAAGGCAATCTTCTGATAAACTTATGAAAACAAGGCTTGATGTTGGAGCTTAGCCCCAATCTCTCTTCCCAGAGTTAAATCACAAAATAAACAGTATGAGTAGATCAGTTTGAGATTTACACGCCATAAGTTATTGAACTTAACTACTTAGTATACTGTGCTTGACGTAGTAAACTTTGTTAATTTAAACTTTAACAGAAATCGATAATCCTGACTGATAGGACAAGAAAAAGAAGATTACTCAATAATCGATGTTTGATTAACTTGGAATTTCTTTATAGTTTATATCTATACAAATAAATAAAGCGTTGGAGTGTCTGTATGTAATATGAATGAACAGTAGTTATATACTTTGATATGCATTTGGTAAAGAAAACTGTAATGTTTTTGCCTGTATGTTTGTAGTTTATATGTATGTGTATATATGTTTATAAGTGCCCAAATGATATACTTTCAGTGTTTTGTATTTCTATGTATTTACGACATTTAAGGGCCGGTTGTTATGCGTGAGTCACTTTAGGGCCTAGTTGAAAACCAGCGTCAGGCTTCGTCTGGCATTTGCTGAACTTGGTCTTATTCTGACACGTTCACGAGGTAATCATCGATCGGTTGTTTTTTTTCAAAAGTGTATTAGATCTATATATGATGTTGTGTCTTATCGTGTATGTGTCAAAATAAATATTATTTTCTTTCTTTCTTTCTTCTTTCTTTCTTCTTCTTTCTGACATCGAAAGTGCATCTTTTTATTTTATTGTTTGTCTGTCTTTCTGTTTATTCTGGATAATTTCTGGAATGGCTGGACTGATTTTGACTAGACTTTCACTGGCTATTCTATTCTATTCTATTTACAATAACAACCGCAGGCAACACCGCAGGAACTCAGCTACTAATAAATAAATTCAAAAACAGTGGCAGTAAATGAAGACCGTATAGCACTTCCGTCAGGTTAGCCTAGAGGAGTGAAGTAAAGTTATTTTTACTTATCAATTAAGCCCTCCAGAGCTGTCTATGACTATTTGTACTCCTTAAGTATGAAACAGTTTAAGCGTTTACTTTTTATTTGCAAATGCTATTCAAATTACCAGTATATAAATGCTAGAATCTCTTCATCACTATCAACAATCCACTAGATGGCATAGTTTAGAATCTCTTACTTATAATACACCACAAGTATAGCCTACGCTGACTAAAGTATATTTTGTTGGTTAAACAAGCTTATTTTAAAATGGCCTGCGTAAATTTCATTAAGCAACCATTCTATAACAAGCATAGTTGGTTAAGCTAACAAAAGCAAAAGTAGCCCCAACACGGGCGAAATTGTCTTCAATGAAGAATTTCCGTTTTGGTTACCGTTTCGTTAAAAGAGTAAGACGGTGAGAAAATTACAACTAATATTATGTATTTTATCACAACTAAACAACCTAATCGATTTCAAAGCAATTTGGTATGGTAGTACTTTAATACGCGAGTGTTCAAATGTAAAGCCACATGCGCAAACGTGCACACGCACATGCTAACGCACGCATACGCACATTTAGATGCTGTTTTTAAACAGTTTGGATAGAAGAAAGTTTATAGAAGATTTCGTGAATATTAAACTTTTTGTAGATATACATTTATATCATCATCATCTCCAGGCGAGCGGGCGACTCCATAGAGCGGCTGGTAGTGCAGGCGAAGGTGGAAGGAGCTAGATCGCGCGGCATGCTATGCGCTGGACTGACCAAGTGAAGTACGCAGTGGGTAACTGTGTGTCTGACTGCACAAAACAAGCTGCCAATAGACAGCGATGGCGTGAAATCGTCCGGAGAGCTGTGTCCGCCTCTGCCACCGACGTAGATGCCTAGACGTGACCACGACCGCTCTGCCAAGAGCGAAACGATTTAGAAGAAGAAGATATTCATTTACGTATAATATTGTTTTATACTTCGGTAAACAAAAATATTAAATACCTAAGTAGAAAGTGTTTTATTTTTGTATTTATTTATTTTTTTTTAACCATAATGAGCAAACATTAAAAATCTTTTTTTTTTACAAAAGTCAGAGTAAGTAGTCGTGGTGCGGTCTAGCGGCGGGCCTGCTCCTACATATCGCGTTCTATTGAAAAAAAACTCCCGAATCTTAAGTCATAACAGTAACCCGAGAAAAGTACTCAACAAATTAGATTATCTACAAAATATATACACACTTGAAAACCTTTTATCATTGACGTATAAATCTTAAGGTTATTTGTGGAAAACAATAGCAATCACACTTAGTGTTCACGTTTAAGCTTTACTCATAGCCACCCGAGCCGTAAAGTGCTGGAAACAGGCAATAATAAAAATTTAAGTAAGAGTAACGTAAGCTTATTGTAGGCTTACCTGTTTATCTGAATATTTTATAACTGTTTTCGTGTACAACTTAAAGATGTAAAGATATTCTGATAATAAAACTAGATTTAAATTGTTTTGCTGAGTAAAATATATGTAAAGGGTTCGAGTTTTTACTTTAAGAACATCTGTGTATACTTTATATATCACGTCATAAAAAGGCAAACAAAGCCACAAATTTTAAAAGTAATAATTTTGCAATGGAGCGTGCGATGCTGGGTGTCTCTCTGGCCGATAAAATAAGTAACGAGATTATTCGATAGAGAACTAGAGTTACCGCCATCGCATGGAAAATCAGTACGCTGAAGTGGATGTGGGCCGGACATGTCTCCACACGGACTGATGGACGCTGGAGCCGAAAGGTGCTAGAGTGCAGACCGCGATTTGGCAAACGTATTATAGGACGCTCTGCGGCACGATGGACTGACGATTTGAGGAAGGTGGCTGTCGGCGGATGGAAGCGGACTGCCCAGGACCGGGATGGTTGGCGTTCCTTGGGGAAGTTCCTTCGTCCAGCAGTGGACGGCGATTGATTGACACTTGAATTTTAATTATATTTATGTATTAAGAGGTGATCGTGTTTACAAGGCACCTTGGTTCTCAAAGATATTAAAATCTAAGTCGACCTAGGGTCTGTCGGGGACTCAGGGTATCAGTGAATGTTATTATGAACTGCAACTGGTTCCCCTACGTCTACGCTAAGTAGTTCGCTATTAATGCTGTCTTTGTAAGCGATTTGTAGTCAGTTCGCTTCCAAAGGAAATGTAGATATGAAGGTGTACGCGTGACTTTGCGAATGATGATAACACGAAAGTACGTAGTTTTAATGACTTTGACTTTTGACTTTGACTGCCTTGTTGGTCTAGTAGCTAGCGTATGCGGCTGCTAATCAAGAGGTCTCGGGTTCGATTCCCGGGTCGGGCCAAATATTTGTATGATCCATAAATATTTGTTTAGGAGTCTGGGTGTTTTCTATTATAAAATACTTGTTTTTACAGACAGTACAGACACAATTTTAAATGCAAAATAAATTTTATCATTTTAATAATAACTTCAATAATTATACAATTAATCTATTCATACTGAACTCTACAATGTAACTATGTAACAAATTTCCTCCATACAATTTAACTTTATTCAATTCATTATACACTGTTTTGCATTAAGTCTGCTAACAAGGCCTTAGCCCTTTCAGTTTTGTAGCAGGCAGTTGATTGCACTAACGCTAATTAACAACCCCGCCTTAATTTGATCTGTAACACTAAACTTGTTGAAGGTTGTAACTTCGTGGAATTTTATTGTAAGGCATTTGTTCAAATGACTTCGGGAACACCTTGTATAGTTAACAGTTCTCTTGACTCGTGTAACGGGGAAGTCCCGAATTGCAATAATTATTTTCATGTCTAGTCTCTACAAGTAATAGTAATCTAGACAATAGCGTAAATCTTTAGATTTTAGATTATATTATTATCAGTAAATCAAAATCTATGTTAGACAAGAAAAAATATTCTATAAAATAATACATGCTTATCAATAGAAAGATCTTTTATTACATATTATTTATAACTTATTGCGACTTATAACTTATGTACAAAACAATTCATATTCGCCACATATTCTCAATCTTTTACGCAGAACCCCAATCCAATATTGCAAGTCTACGTCTACATTACAAGTCTACGATAAAATATATTCTTAATAACATATTGTTCAGAGTTTGTGGGATCGCGTTTATACGTATTATTCGCGTTTATACGTACGTATATTGTGGGAGATCTCATCTCCATTGTAATTAAATTGTGAGATCGTGTTAACAGCGAATATTGGTCGTAACAAATATTAAATAATATGAGGGTATATAATAACGTTTTGTGTTTGAGTTTACGCAGCTGTAATTACAGTTACTTTAAAGATCGCTTTCAAGTGCCTTCACTAGTTTTTGCCCGCGACTCTACATGAGTGTGTGACGGTTATCGTGGTAAAAAGTACAATATTTCCTTCTTCAGGAATAAAAGTATAAACGGATAGACTAAGTTACTTTCGAATTATTATTATAATATTAACTAGGTTTCACCCGCGGCGCTGCCCACGTGTACTTCGGTTGTCACTATAAAAAATGTCCTATGTACTTTCCTCAGGCTCTGGGTTCTAGGCACCAAATTTAATTGAAATCGATTACGTAGTTTTGGCGTGAAACGGCGACAGACAAACAGACCGAGGTACTTTCCCATTTATAATATGAGTAAGGATATAAATTCACTCAGTTTTAATTTCAATTAGTTTTCTTTAATAGATAGAATATACTTTATTAACAGCGTTATAAACATTTCATGTCAACATATTTACTGGACTCCTTGATGCTGATGAAAACTTTGAATTAGTTTGTAAGTTTTTTATTTTAAATAATTTCATTTTAAATTTTTAACTTTTCTTCTCCATTTTGTATTCCTTGTTTCTGTTTCAAAATACTTACAAAGGATTTGTTTTCATCATCAAATCATACGTAAGACACATGTTACGCTTATAATTTCTTTCTTAAAAATTTCTCATCGCACAACACTAAAGCCTTGTGATGGTCAAAATTTTAAGGAAAGGCCTATGTCCAGATGTGGACTGATAAAAGCTGTTGAAGACGATGATGATAGGTCTAGAGAGAGTTCATAGAATGACATTTTATATAATTTTAGAATCTGCATGGTATGTATTTTAACTACCAAATACCTTAATTAGCTATAGATTAAAAACATGTTAGATTCACATCTAGCTGATGTATGTAACTCAGAAGCAATACTGTAATGTTTATCATAATCTATATATGTAAGTAGATTTGTACAGCAATTTTGTGAATTATAATGAAATAAAAATAAGTAGTAGGTACGTACATATGTAAGTGATCAATCATACTATTCGTGCTGTCTTTGAAGCGGTAACTTTAAACAAGACAAGGGTTAAAAAGAACCCTTTACATTGGTTTCACAAAGCTGATAAAATCGCTTTACCACGAATAACAAACAACCAAAGCCCTTTTCAATATATCTCTTGTCTATAAGGTAATACTTTTCTTCAATTCACTGTATATTTTATTCAATTACAGTAACTAATCTAAATTCAACAAGTAATAAATTTGAACATGCTACGCCGTAGAAAGAGCTACGCAGTCACTGTAGAACCAATAGCTACGAGTAAAAAAAGTTTCTGTCTTGTAAACGGGCGCAGGTGTCTAAAACGTGACAGCATTTACCTGAGAAAGAAATGAAAGAAACATTTTTTATGCAACCTTTTTACCTACGTCCTATCTTTAAGTTAATTTCAGCAGCTCTGACTTGTTACCCAGTGATGTTTCAAGTTCTGTTTAAGCTTGAAATGAAATGATTAATTTCACATTAAATAGAGTATATCATTTGTAATATAATTTGTTATGAGGAAATTTAAAATAATTATACTTCACATAAATTAGGATGACAATATTGGCTGGCCGTATTGGGACTACAACATAAAGAGTACATTATTATTGTCTTATAATATAAAGTATTCCTTCATTTATTTAGAAATCCATGTATTTTTTAAAACAAAATTAATTGACTTTACAAGTAGAAAAAGGGACATGTTTTGTAATTGATAACACTATAGTTATCTACTTTCAAATCACCTCGATTTAAGAGTAGCGGGTGAAGTATTAAAAAGTTAATTTATTTTCCTGTTCATAAATATAGATACATGTTGTCATAGATATGTATGCGTTTCCCGACGTAAGCAACTATATATAAGTTGACCTAGTTAAGTACATCACTATGCATCTGTTACGATATACAGGCTGTTACAGAAAGTTATAACTTTAAAAATTGTAAAATAAGCCCTTGCAAGTCACGACTTATACCTCTTAAAAGTCTTTTTTGAAAGCTAGTAGTCGCTTTGAACCAGATAGACCCTCTGCCATGTCACCATCCTCATTGTGAGGGTAGGCAATGCAGCATGGTGACCCATACCGTACCTGATCAGATTAGTAATATATAATAATTGGACTGATCTCACACTCACCAACGAAATACGACGGCAAGAATGCTGTCATTATCATAGTGGTCTTCTGTGTGAGGGTCGTATTCCCGCGGTCGAGGAGGCGCATTCGTACTGAAATCAGCGTGCGTCTACTACCTGCATTCGAAATCTATTCTTTCCAGCTGCATCAAATATTTGTTATCTTCACATATTATTTTTTTAAACTTTAACGCACGTGTCGATATGAAACATGCTGTATATACATACTAAACTAGTTTTATATTCATCGAATGAAGTGGTATCCATTCAGGTCAAAGCATAAGTGTGCTCGGGCGTTTGAAGAAAGATGCCTTACTTCATTTAATATAGAACTGTAGTATCAACAGTGTGTGTGGTAACTGTATCAGTAGATAATACATTTAAGAACAATAAAGCTGATATTATACATTCATATTTTGAAGAAGTATTTAATACAAAATATGTTTTTGACAGCTTCAGAGACGCAGTGGTAGCATATGCGACGGGTCGAACCAAAAGTTTGTGTGATCAGCAAATATTTGTTTGCTCGGAGTTTGGGTGTTTTCTATGTATAATATGTATGTAGTTACAAAAAAAAGGTATTTTATGTATTCATATCAGTTGTCTAGTACCAATAATACAAGCTCTCAATGTTTTTAAAAGCCCTATAAATGATATTTATTTCTTTAAGTAAATCTTTTCAGACATTTTTACAAGTCGGACTTATAGCTAGAAGGCGCCGCCATTTCCTACGACTCACTCTGGGAATAAACGCCGAAACAAACCACAGAGGTGTATTTTTTTTTAAGTCCGTGTACAATATTAAAGAGAACTATGTGAGTGCAGTATAGGGTCTGGGTTGGCCTTTTGAAGAAAAGACCACAACCCGGAACACGACACTGCCGCCAGCAGGACACTTGAGTAGAAGGTAGAAACACTCAAAACCACCAGAAAATTACTAAAATATAAACTAACATTACAAGCCTACACTATACTCACATTTACAGACTTACACAAAAAAACAAAATAAAAATACTATAGAATTCAATTTCAACAAAAAAATAAACAAATTAGAACAAATGAAATACAAATTAAAACAAAAATTAAATGTTCATGACTTTCAAATGTGGGAGCGAGCAGCATCAATCCCAAGCAAATTTGTCATTTAAATAATCAGTAACTGTGTAGTAAGCTTTATCACACAGTTTTTGTTTAACTAAGGACTTAAATTTGTTAATACTTAATTCATGAAATTTGCTTGGAATCTTATTGTAGAATCTCACACCCTGACATCGAAAAGACTTGCTTACTTTTTGTAGTCTAGTCGTTGGCAACACGAGTTTATCTTTATTTCTAGTGTTTATATTATGAATGTCGCTAAACTTTGTGAAAAAATTTATATTTTTCTTAGTATACACTAGATTTTCATATACATATTGAGATGCGACTGTCATAATACCAATTTCTTTAAATTTATCCCTCAGTGACTGCCTATAACTGAGATTATAATTGATTTGATATAATTGAGATTACATTTGCAACACAAAGATACTTTGAATGTCAGCAGCATTTCCCCACAACAAAATACCGTAAGACATTACACTATGAAAATAGCTAAAATACACCAGTCTTGCGGTGTCTACATCAGTTAATTGGCGAATTTTATAAACCGCGTATGCTGCAGAACTGAGTCTATTCGACAAGTCATCAATGAGTGGGCCCCACTGCAATTTAGAATCTAGAGTTATACCCAAAAACTTAGTGGTGTCCACAAGATCCAACTCCTTTCTATTTATCAAAACATTAGTTTTTACCTGCTTAACATTAGGTGTAAAAAATCTAATACATTTAGTTTTTTTCTCGTTTAAAAGCAAGTTATTTACGTTGAACCAGTTCACGACCTTGAAGAGAGTGTTATTTACATCGTCAGTAACTAATTGCTGTCGTTTTAGTGTAAATAAAAGTGAGGTGTCATCCACAAATAGCACTATCTCCTCATTATCTTTTATCAGATTAAGTAGGTCATTTATATAAACGAGAAACAAAAATGGGCCGAGAATTGAGCCCTGCGGAACCCCCATAGTGACCGGAGACCCGAGGGACCTCTGTCCATTAACTTCCACTCTTTGGGTTCTATTACCCAAATATGAGATAAGAAGATCCAAAACAGTATTCCTTATTCCATAGTGATGCAATTTCCTGATCAATGTTTCATGAAAAACGCAATAGAATGCCTTGCATAAGTCACAAAAAACACCCAGCGCATCCTGTTTATCCTCCCAGGCACTAAATATATTTTCCAATAGTTCAAGACCAGCGTCACTTGTCGAGCGTCCTCTTCTGAAGCCAAACTGTTTCTTGTGTAGAATTTTGTTTGCGCTAAAGTGAGTTTGTAGCTGATCCAGTACAATTTTTTCAAAAAATTTACTGAAAGTAGGTAACACCGAAATGGGTCTATAATTGGTAGGATCGGACGTGCTACCCGCTTTGAACAAAGGAATGATCTTACTGTGTTTCATTAAGTCAGGAAATACACCACACTCAATGCACTTATTGAAAATTAAGGCCAACTCTGATGCAACTACGCTAATAATTGATTTGGTTCTCTTAACACTAAGAGCACTGAACGTTTTAACAATATCTCTATCGGTGATACAACTAAATCTAAACTCAGTATTACAAATGTTAATATACTCTTTCAATAAAGATTCTGCAATAGTGGGGGATATCTAAAGATATCCATACGATGGGGTAGAAAAAAAAGACATGCCCACTTTACGTGTAGGGGAGGTATCCCAAACGTGGGATGAACAGGGGTAGTAACACTTGGTATCCTTCATACTGACTTACGTCTTTGTATAAACAGGTAGTTTACTTAGGTCCGAACTTAAAGTAAATGAACATTACTTATAATAGCCTGAAAATATCAACATTTTTGGCCTTCAATATAATTGTTTACCCAGAAAACTCAAACAGCAGACGCCTATAAATATGCGCATCTTATTTTGAACCTGTTCGCAACTGAATGACAATATCATATTTGCATAATCTGTACTTAATCAGACTATTAATATACTCTGTGGGTAGAATTAGAATTTCATGTGACCTTTTTAGTGACGTCGATATGATGATGATGTTCATGTATTGAATGACAGGTTTCCTAATCAAAGGGGTGTCTTCTACATACTTAAGTACAAATTAATAGTGCGTAGGTTTAACCTATATTGAGAAGGGTGCGAATGGAAGAACCGTCTATTTCAGCCATTGTTTCTTTTTAAAAATGTAGATAAGAAATAATAAGAATGGCATAAGATCAAGTACCACCCCATTTAAGTATCAGAACCTATTTAGTCACACTTGAATAAAAGAAACCAACATCTATCCTAATATTCATCAGAATCAGAGTGGTATGCAATGGGAGATGCCTATGTCCAGCAGTGGACTGAGATAGGCTGATGATGATGATGAAGTGTTTGATATTTGGTTAAACGCACTAACCTCAGGAAGTACTACTTGAAGTAGCAGAACAGGAAGTGTACAGTAGTACTACTACTGTACTGTTGGCTACAGACTATATATCGTCATACAACGGCTAAAAAAAGTGAAATCATTGCCAAAATAGGGGAAAATTATTCCTTTTGTAAGCTTCTGCTGCGTAAACGGTTAAATTTCACTAGAATAATGCATGGAAGCATTGTTCAACTTTAAAAGTTTTTAAGGTTATTGTTGTTGTTCACTATAACTTTTTTTGTGGTAAACAAATTTTGTTCAGGCTTATAACATCACCCCACGGACAATATGAGACTTAGAAGAAGTTGGGTGTGTCAACTAGTATTAAATAAACTAGGCCACGAAAACAGTAGGCACACGACAAATTGTTAAATCCCTTAAATACAGAGCAGCCTCATAATTCTCAGTGTTTTTTCAACTATTGAAACTGATTTTGTCGTGGATTGTGTCGTAACTACAAACTATACAACTATACTACAAAAGGTACGATTACATAACAATGTATTCAACTAAATACACAATTCTCAAATAATTTAACTAATACTGTTTAGCTTATCTTCCTTACCCTCCGTTATCCGCATTCGCTTACCATTTTAGTCATTGATTTAATGTTACAGAGACTTTAACGCTGTTTATACAGGCTTTATAATAGTATATTACATGTATTTTAGAATGAAATGAATAATAGTGGCGATGAACTGATAGCTTTTAATAGTAGGTACACTCCTAGACATAGGCCTCTCTGTATATTATAAATGCGATGTAACTCTGTTTGTCTGTCCGTCTGTCCGGCTTTCACGGTAAAACTACTGAACCAATTTAAATGAAATTTGGAACATAGATAGTCTAGAGCCTATTGAGACACACTTTATTTTAAAGAAAAATGGAACTAATCCTAGTCTGATATTCACCAAAACACTATAATATAGGTTGTGTTTTATTTACATATTTATTTAACTCAGTTTGGAATACAAACAGCTACAAGAAAAAAAAAATTTTTTTTTTTATATTCCACATCAGAAGGTGACCTGTGGCGGCCTGGTCGGATATTTCTGCATCATTCTCCCGGCCTCTGGAAGTCGGTAGAATGATACAGAATGATTGGGCCTCCGGTCTCACACTCCCCAACGAAATGCGACAGCAAGAGTATTGTCATTATTAGGCTGGTCTTCTGTGTGAGGTTAGTACTGCCCTGGTCAAGCCGGCAGATTCGTACTCTATTACCTAATTGCAATTTTCAACCTAACTATCTCGGCAATATGATGGATACATTGCCAGGTTAATCAAAAAAATATTGTAGCTGTAATCAATCTCGTTCCGGCACACAAGTACAGTTAAATTTAACTTAAAACTTGCTAAGCTTTATTTTATTTTTTTCACAAAGATAAATTAAATGTCCTGTACGTACAAAATTATCCAGGCATTAAAAAGTTTTGATGGAATAAAGAAACTCTCATACGTGAACCTTTTTATAATTTCTAACAAGTGTTTTAATGACAACCTAAAATGTCAAACTTATCGTGTTGGTTAACCTCAGAAACCCTCACAAACCCAAAAACTTTTCAGCGAAATGTTAGGTATTTCAAGCATTTTAAAATAAATAAGGTTGAGTAATTTCAAACACGCATATTCATGTAATTTATAATCTACGGAGGGACGGTCAACGGAGTTACAAAGGTCAAACATTCATAGTAACACTAGCTGAATTCCGCGGTATTTGTTATAAATCGCAAGTAACTCCGCAGAGCAAACTAGTCTTAATAATTTTGATAAGTTACACAATTAAAGATAAAAACGTATTTAGTGATTTTTTGCAGTAATTATTATATCATTGGCTTATTGCAAGAAGTCATTAACTGCAAAAAATCACTAAATACGTTTTAATCTATAATTGTGAGACCATTATAGATAAAAAAGTATTTATTGATAATATACTTACATCATCATCAGCCTATCGCAGTCCACTGCTGGACATAGGCCTCTCCCATTGCACACCACTCTGTCATTCAGAGTGGTGTGCAATGCAATGCAAATCTTACTTAAATAGTGAGCCTAAAATAGCCATTTCAAAGATTTGTAGAAACAAACAAACATACAGACAAATTGACAAACAATAAAAATTAAATTTGTTTTTTTGATGCTCCAATTTTTATTTATTTGTATGAATGTATAAGGTTTCTTTTCAAATATCTCCCAGATATCACTTAAACTCAATTATATTTATATTTTTTGCAAGCATATTTATTTTTAAACATTTGTTTTACACATAACTTTCAGACTACGAAATGTAATTTACCAAAACGCGCTTCTTTTTAAATGTGAAGGAGATACGAACAATTAACTATTTATACATGGCAACATAAAAATAATAAAAAAAATAACTTTTACACTTTTATTTACGTATTTTTGTGTTGAACTAGTTAAGTATGTTAAGAACATAATATTCTACACGATACCTAGTTAAATTAAATACAAAAGGTTAAATTAAAACCGAAATTATCAACCGGAAAACCATGTCTTAAATACGCTGTTTCGACCGTAGTTACTTTATTTTCTTATATTCATTAATATGTCCACCAATGTAACAAGTTGTCGTTTTAAGCAACAGCTATAGCACAATTTGAATACTTTTTGTTCAGTTTTAAATCACTCCTTATCTACAAGATTTAATGCCTTTGAGTAGTTAGGTAGAGCACTATAAAATGAACCTTTATTTAGCTACTGACGTACATACGTGTTCTTCAAAATACTTATTTTTTGTAAAGAACACTCAGCCTTCTTTGATACTTAAATATCAGTCACGGTGTACTGAATTTTATAGAGAAAATTACGGGTATAATCGTAAAATGTGGTAAAAGTAAGCGACGAAACATGAAGATGAAGACCCAAGAAAATGTACTGATTATCTAATTCAGGATTTTCGGTATCAATTTACTGGTAGACGGGTTACCACGGAATGTCAAATGGCAAAGGCTTCTGGCGACATGCGTGTTCCCGGAACATCAGGCAAAGAAGTTTTCTATGTAATTTTTCTGATACATTTTTATGTACTTAATTTGTTTTTATGTAACGCGTTAGTATTAGACTTAGATTGCTGAATGTGTGTTACCCGCGGTTGTTGTTGTAAATCGCAAGCAACGTCGCGGAACAAAGTTATTCAAAAAATTATCCTAAGTTACTTCCTGTGTCATCAGCTTTATACCAGTGAAAATCTCGTCAAAATCAGTCCAGCCGTTCAATATATTACCCGGAACGAACAAACAGATGACAATATGAACACTTTCAAATACATTTAGCAAAATACAGACACTTCAATTTTATTTATTTATATAGATATACAGATTTTATGTAGTGTAGGACGTCCACAGGCCAGGTGGAGTGATGATTTGCGCAAGACGGCTGGCAGGAGCTGGATGCGAGTCGCCGAGGATCGAACTGAGTGGCGTGCAATTGGAGAGGCCTATGTCCAGCAGTGGACTGCGATAGGCTGATGATGATGATGATGATGATAGATTTTATGGTATATGTAATAAATGAGGACCTTCCAGAGATTTGAATTTTGAGACCTCAACATTATATAGACATTTGAAAGTGAAACTACGGTAGGAAGTAAAATTAACTTTGTTCTTCTCGACTTGAAATTTCACTTTATTAGTTTTTTTCCGTGTATTTACTTAGATAATCTTACTATAATATATTTAAAATCAATGTTAGATATGAAATGTAGTATAATGTTCTTGTATATTGTCGGCTCACAGACGCACGCGCCCACTCGCTATCGTCGTTAGCGACGATAGCGAGTATAATTCGACGATATAAATCGACTCAACTGTTAGCAGTTGAGTCGATTAAGCTGTCTTACGACCGCACGTAAGCTGGAGATGACATAATGCTTCCTTCTCATTCATTCACAGTGATCGAGTGAATTATTGATATAGTGACACATACACTACAGAAATGAACTATTGATTCTCCTAATTCAAATCGCCTTCTGGGTTACCTAGGTCTGGTAGCAGTAGCTCCGTGGAAAAACTGATCTTCAACAACCCATTACGTCCCACTGCTGGGCTCGAATTTCCTCTCAGTAGTGAGTGCTGAGTGCCGAGTTTGGGACTTGGGAGTTTGGGACTAAACAGACAGGCTGTGGCTACGTAATCTTGCTGTTCAATGTTTTTAAGCCACCTAAAGGCCTGCAACATATCAAACCACAAACGGTCACCCAACTAGTTACTGACCGCGCCGTCGGTGCTTACTCTCAATAATTGTTTCCAATTATCTAAGGCCACCGGACTATGAGCAACTGATGTTTAGATGAATCCGGTTGAACCCAAGTTGCCAAACCCAAATAATCTTGGGTTTACCCATAATTGATATACAAAGGATAGGCAGTTGTAACATGTACCATGGAAATTAACTAGAATACTTCTTCAATTAATAACACATCAAATAAGATCTCGCGTGCATGTTCTACTCACAACTATAGAGATACCTATACTGCAGATACTACGATAGTGCTTTTCAATTACCCTTGACAGTAGTACATAAATATCTAACTGAATTCATCGAGCACGCATATGGCTTTATATAGCTAAATTTACTTTTTATAAACAAATCAAGAAAGGAGGAAAATGCGGCTGTCGCTTATGGTTATGTAGGGAAAATACGCAATGCCAGTAGATGGAACTGAAAGGACACGAAACGTAACCTTGTCCGTAACCTTTACACACGTGATTTATTTGCAACATGTAGGATGATATTTAATGTGTTATACATATATGTACAATGAACGTAACAAAATGATACGTAAGGTAGTATAATACGGGATCTTATGTCAACTGGCATTCTGCCAGCGCACTTAGGACCAATAATATTGACTGCCTCAGTGGCGCAGTGGAAGTGCGACTGCTGAGCTTGAGGTCTCCGGTTTGATTCCCGGGTCGAACCAAATGTTTGTGTGATCCGCAAATATTTGTTTCGGAGTTTGGGTGTTTTCCATATGTCTGTATGTATTTGCAAAAAAAAGTATGGTTTTCTATATATACTATACAACTAGTACCCATAGTACAAGCTCTGCTTAATTTGGGACTAGATGGCGTTGTGTGCAAAATATTTTATATTTTTTTATATAAACCTTATTATTCTTGAGTTAACCACCATCATAACCTCAGACAAAATCGCTACTATAAATAGTTACTGAAGCACAAACCTCGTCTCTTCATTATTTCTAAAGGGAAGGCTTCAAAGGGCGGCCACACACTTATGCAGTGAACTACTGATGATGGTACGTCCGTCCTATTAAAAGACCTGTTTTTATTGTTCCATCCTATGTCTTAATAAATAAATAAATATTTTGGACATAGGTTTTTGTACATAATAAAAACACCATCCTTAGTAAGGGTTTGAAGAAATATATTTCGACACGAAATACGTGTATCCCACTTCTGATTGTTGTATAAGTCATGTGATGGCATAATACTCGTATTAATAAAAAACAAAAGCGAGCCATCACAACAAACAACGTCAGAATATAATTCCAGACCCACTGAACAAAACATTCGGAATGACACCTATCTACGATCGCACACATACATACCAGTTCAGAATTTCTACCAAGACTTGAACTTGTGAAGCTCCCACAATGATCCTAACTTTAATTAGATGTTCTAGAAAACTAATTTAGATAAGTTACAAATTACAAAAGTTTTGCTTTTAGAGTTAAAAGAAAAAGAGCTGCTATTATAAAATACCAGTATTTAGCCGTGACTTTGTTCAGATGTCAATTCCATGTACACTAAGTTGCTAAACCGTCTTAATTTGTAAATAAGTTAACTTTCTGTACGTAGAGTTTTGTATAAACTACTGATCTTTAAAAGTTTATATTTTGAACACCCCAATTTTTTTCTGACAGTTTTGTTGCAGGTTTTAAGACAGTTTATTTGGACTTCCAGAATATAATAACTTAGAATATTCGTGAGTCACTGCTGTTCATTGTCATCGTGTGCCCACAGAAGTTATATATATAGGAGGGATTAAATCGGTACTTTTAAATATATACCACCCATGAAACCCTGTAAACCTTCATTATATCTAAATAAATTCTATACATATTATGTCCTTACATAACATGGCCAAAATTCCAAGAGAAAATAAGCATAGCACCATGTTAAAAGATTACTTACCCAACTTATACCACTATATATTCTCTAGCAACATCATTTAGGACAGTTAAGTATTCAAACCGAAGCAAACTTGAAATTCAGAATAGAGTGTTCCAAATTGCATACAAGCCATGTAATTTTCAGAGCGTTGAACTACCCGCATAGAATTTTGTTACTACCGACATTCTTTTGACCGTTCGAATGGCAACCAGAAATACGCCATTTTGTAGGCTAGTTAATGAGAACTACAACCTGCTATCTAGTGCTTAAACCTCCGCAGTCATGTAGAAAAGTTGTATTTTAGTGAAGTGTATACACAGCTTCTTTGATGCTTTAAACTTTTCCTCGGCTGTTTACTGATCCGTAAAAAGTAAGTGGTTAGGAATAGCTCTACTGCTCAGATGCTAAAAATGCTCAGATGATTTAAAGTTGCACTGATAACTAAAACCATTATTCTAAATACCGCATAAAAATAACGCTTCTTTTGGGAAATCCATACGTATAATATGAATTCGAAAGTAACTCTACTTCTCTGTCACCCCCTACAGTACCCCTGTTGAGTGTTAACCCCTACACCGATATTAATGAAATTTTACATAGATATTCTTAAATTCTTGAGAAAGGGCATATGTTACTTCTTACATAGCCGCTGGCAAAAGCTTGATTTCCTAGTTAGCCCTAACTGGGGTGGAATATTGCATGCAATAAAAATAACCTCTGAAAAACCTTGCTGAGATTTTTCAGAGGTTATTTTTAAATTTATAAAGTTTTATGTCTCTTAGCAGAATATTTTAAAGTAACTGACGTAATTTGTTCACGTATAACATTATTTTTACTAAACGAGTTCAAACTCAATTACTTTAGTAATAAATTGAGACAAACCTACTCAGCGGCACTTAATCTTTAACCATTACAAGCCATTTTATAAAGTGGAGTGCAAAATGAGAGAAGCTTGATGTGACTTCTTTATTGCTGACGTCTTTATTGCTGAAATGTAGAAAGTCTAATGTCAACCCTAAAATACACACACTGTTTCAACTTATGATCCTGATGCCGGTACACCAGGTGTAACTTTAGGATCAAAATTCTTAGTAATTACAGCATACTGGAAGTCTGTTGACAAAAACTGGCCTTAATATAGCAGATTTTTATAATTTTGCATTGTTCTATACAAACTTGGACCTCCTTAGGGTCACATGGAGTTGTTGTTTACGGGATGATCACTTTCTGTGACTCTACTTTAGAATAGAATCCAAGAGCGGTGATCAACATACTCATTTAATCACATTATGGCAATTGGCGATCTAGTGAGATGCTTTTGCAGGCACCGCTTTTTCGGGATCAAAGTTATAATTATCATTACGCTCTCCAATATTTGAAGCATCTTTTACAGAGCGGAGAACTCTAGTTTCGTGGTATTCCGTCACGTCATGTTGTCTGATAAAAACGTATATTAAGGAATATCTTCAGGCAATTCTTAGCAGGTTCTCGATTAGATTGTATTTTTCAGCTTTTGCGTTCGATGATACATCTTCTGTTTCGAATGTTAGCATAAGAAGTGTGTAATATTTTACGGAATATCATCAAAATAAAATTACCAAAATTCGTAGCAGGAGGTAAGAGAATAAAGAACCTTCTACCAAGAATTCGGTGATGGAAATTTTGCACCACCAAGCCATCAAATATTGCAACTCAGTCGAAATGTCTGACAATGCAAAATACCTAATTAATATCATTAATTGACATATAACCAATTTATATTAAATTTGATCATTATATTTTATATTTATCTCGAATATTTGGTATTTCGATTTAATTGTAGGCCAAAATAGAAGTGTAGGGTGAGCCTGAGATCGCCCGTCGGTATGTGTTTGAGCTCTATCTCTTATCTATATCTTATGTCTCTTACGTACCCAGGGAACTGAAGATTCGAATGAATTCCATTCCCTCGCAGAAAAAGATATGAAATAATAATTAACTTCGAGTACCTTTTCATTTTTCTTTTTTAACGTTATAATTTTTTAATATTGTTCACCCGTTTAGGCTCATAAAAAATAAACAAATTAAGATTAAAAGTGTCCTGTCCTGCTTTTGTCCTTATTAAGAGTAGGCATACCTGTAACTCTTATAATGTACGCGAAACTACATCTTCAGTATTCATAATCCCTCCAAAAAGTATAAATTAAACACAAACTCTAAAACTACGGAACCCAAAATGTACCCTATAACATTAAACACGGTAGATAATTCTATTTATCCCCGAAACAAGCCGATACATAGTTTACTTTTTTTTACGAAATGGAATAATATCACAGCCTCCACTCCCTAATATCTCATTCAAATATAAGTTCATTTATTAAAGTTGTAAAGCTGAACTATGAAGCAATTAATTTTTTACGTAAAAGTGCCAATTTATAAAGAAAATCGTGAATAGGATAAACCATTATAGTTAGCCTTCAGTAATATAACAAAAACATGAGGTAATTCCATTAAAGCTGTTTTTGAAAAACTAGGCAGACAGTTTTAATTCAATGGCACTATGTTTACGTTGGATGGATATGGCGCGCGCTACGACAAACAACTTTAAAGTAATAGGAAAATGAACGAGCGTAGCAACGATACTACACTTCAGAATTCAGACATAAGAAATAATATAATTAGATACTCATTAAACTATTAAACTTTTGCCAGAATAATTTTGCAAATTTACCTTATACAAAGTTTTACATATTTTAGAAGCCGTACTACTTAATCATATAACTTTAATATTACAGTTTTTCTCTGTATAAACGTCAGAAGACTAATAGTAACAATGGAGTCCAACCGATTCGGATATATCTTTGCTCAAATCCAGCTATATGAGTCCAAACATGAAGTTGTGTATCTGTATGTTTACGTAGAATCACGTGGTCACTACTCACCGGCCCGAGGCTGTCGAAACCGTGGCGAAGCGCCAAACTGTGGGCCTCGTCGTGTGCTACGGACCTCTTGAAACGCACCAGGAACGTGTTGGTAAAGACATCGCGGGACGCGGCCGCGGCTATTAGCAACGTCGCAGCCAAGCATTGTAGCCACATGTTAACGCGGTGGCCGACGTCGGCTGACTGAAGCCTGATTCCCGCTGACGTCACCACATATCGACCGCCTCCTAACGCATGCGCCAGCTGGACCATTCAACCACACGATGACTTCCACTCCGCAACGTCCTAGCCTTTCCACAGATTATAAAAGTACATTGCCACATAACCATTGTTTCGGATGAACACCCTACTTTCTTGTTCGTTAACCACAGCATCAACTTCACGCTAACAATAGTGAACTCACTCTTTGTAAACATATGTAATGCAATCTACTATTCTCTTAGAACAAATATTTGAAGTAGGTAGTATTTTATTTCAGTGTTAAAATTGAAATAATGATGAATATTATCTTAATTTTCTTCTACTTCCCAAATGGACCAAGAGCCCAGAGCCGCCAGACCTACGTCATTGGTGCAAAGCTGAAATTTTCAGGATTATT
Organism: Phragmatobia fuliginosa; assembly: GCA_932526445.1. Taxonomy (NCBI): domain Eukaryota; kingdom Metazoa; phylum Arthropoda; class Insecta; order Lepidoptera; family Erebidae; genus Phragmatobia; species Phragmatobia fuliginosa. Next base: position 6,347,464 of record OW052074.1, on the reverse strand, counting down.
AGTACAATGTCTTGTTAAGATGTATGTGTACCCATTAGCTTGAAAGCGGGGCCGTTTCTGAGATAGCGCGAAGTACAGATGGATAAAATCTTACTTACCTACGTTAAAGGTACAAAGCTAGTATTTACATATTTTTTCAAGAATATTATTTAAAATTAAAATTCATTACTGCCAGACACTTTCCGTGGGCCATTACTTCTGCCAGACGTCTTGAAAGTTGTGAAAAAATTAGGTAAACTACGTTATAGTAGCAAACCTAAATTTTATACCATTATCTAAGGTACTATTTTAAGACCCTTTGTATGCGGCCGAAGGGCCTATCACCCCCCCAGACATATATTTGTAGTAATTAGGAAGCTGAGGTATATCATCTTTGGTATTATTTCAAGAATATAATTGTAAAATATAAAATGGTTTTTACACGCTTTTTGGATTGGTCATACAAAGGGTCTGAAAATAGTACCTTAGATAATATGTATAAAATTTAGGTTTGCTACTATAACGTAGTCTACCTAATTTTTTCACAACTTTCAAGACGTCTGGCAGAAGTAATGGCCCACGGAAAGTGTCTGGCAGTAATGAATTTTAATTTTAAATAATATTCTTGAAAAAATATGTAAATACTAGCTTTGCACCTTTAACGTAGGTAAGTAATATTTTTATCTATCTGTACTTCGCGCTATCTCAGAAACGGCCCCGCTTTCAAGCTAATGGGTACACATACATCTTAACAAGACATTGTACTAATAATCCTGAAAATTTCAGCTTTGCACTAATGACGTAGGTCTGGCGGCTCTGGGCTCTTGCTCTAAAACTTATATGCATTCACGTAATTAATTAGATGGAACTCATCTTACATACAAACTTTTCTAACAAGTGCACAAATTAGTAAGCAGAGGCCTATAAAGGCCCTTTGGGAATTACTGATGGGTAAATTTAGAGCATATTGAAATGGGAAGCCATGTGGAAAAGGATTGTGAGAGATGGGAATCGGGTCTAAATCATAATAAGATTCTCATAGTCTGTAGGTGTATCAGGCTCAAATGCTTTTATCTACTGCTAGTTTTTGGCTAGAGCCGTTAACACTCTTAATGAAATATTTGTTTAGAATTTTTAGTGCATGACAAAGGGAGTGCACGTAGGTATATTTTTCTATCTGCTGTGGACTTACATCACGTTTAAGTGTTTTTATTCCTTAACTTTATGAATCACATTTCAAGCGAGACGATAGGACCTTATCAAGTATGTCGTGGCGTCAACAAACGAGGGTGTATAAGCTTTCCTAACCTGGATTATGTCAAAGAGAACAATCAGAAGGGTTGAAAATTTAGAGCTAATGTACCATGAATGCCACTGGCTTCAGTGAGTCGAGGTTGAAGATTACTCAGAATAATTGAAAAATTACACTGCTCATTCTGGACTGATCTAGAAAGTATCGCCATGATCATATATTGTTTTTTTTTTATATGAAAGCTTGCCAAAGTTTGACTGCCTTGTTGGCCTAGTGGTTAGTACATGCGGCTGCTGATCAAATGGTCTCGGTTTCGATTCTTGGGTCGGACCCAACGTTTGTGTGATCCGCAAATATTTATTTCGGAGTCTGGGTGTCTTCTATGTATTTCGATTCAATACAGCTAAAATCGAACATGCAACCCTTGGCGTAACAGTCTGTTACACAAACCACTACGCCATCTAGCCAGTTCAATATAATTATAAGCCTTTGAAATAATATATGCTACCAGTGCGACACCGAGGCATTCAAAACTCAGACTTTATCGACTTTCAAGAAGGCTCTGCACAATAATTATATAATATATACATGGAAAAGGGCTTCCATTGTCACCCATGATGGCACATGGATAAAATCGTGTACAATAAATAATTGTTGTTGACTATTGTTTAGTTATTTTTATTTTTTACAAAGTGTTATAACTCCTGCCCCTCTAGCCAAGTTGCAAACGTTTTTCGTTTCTATTATATTTGCTTGTTTCATTGCTAATATTTTGGTTTAATTACGTAACTTAGTGACATTAGCCAATGAAAGAAGAGAATAGAGAATAGTATAGAAAACCGAAATCGTTTGCAACTTGGCTAGGGGGGCTGAACTAACAAAGTTACCTAAGCCGTCATAGTTTTCTTTTAAAGTTCATCACATGGACTACCATCATTTAGCTTTTAGAGGGAAGGGGCTGTTTTAACAAAAAAAAATGCGTTTTAATGTTAAACAACTCGTGAACGGATACTTAAATCAAAAAATCGTCTTAGCAACCTTTCAATTTTTCAAAAAACCTGTCTAATGATACCCCACACGATGGGGTAGACGCGAGAAAAATAATCATCCCCACTTTACGTGGAGGGGAGGTACCCTACATAAAAATATTTTTGTGATTTTATTTTAGCATTTTGTCGACATAATAGAAACACATTTCCATGCAATGTTTCATCTTACTAGCACTAACCGTTTGGATGGTAAGTCTAGGACGGACGGACCGACATGATGAAATTATGAGTATTCCGAGTCATGAACTACGGAACCCTAAAAACTATTCTGTCTACTTCTCTGCTCTCTACTGAAGTAGTAGACGTACAAAATCTCAGGTAATTTGTTTTTTTTTCCTATCTTAGTTTTTGTGTCTTCTTTGTTTTTTCTTTTCAACTTTAATCGATTGGACGAAACTGCCTCTGGTCATTTGCAATAGCACAACGATACCGCACTGTGACAAAGTGAAGGACTTGGGGATTTATATTGATAGCACATTATCCTTAGCGGCTTAGCTATAAGAGTTGAGTCGCAAAATGTTTGCCGCTGCAGGTTCTTTGCGCCTAATTCCGCTATTTTGTACCAATTTCAACCAAAGTTGCTCTTACATAATCCCTCCTTTTTCCCATCCTTGATTATACTAATGCCAGTTATCTAGATCTCACAGAAGACTGTAAGTATGATCATGTATTCGATTGTCGCAAACAGCTTAAGTAGTTACCCATCTGTCTTCGCCGGTATGCTCATATTCCCTCTCTTTTACAACATTCATTTCGGTTGCAGCGGCGAGCAATCCGCATTATCGACAGTAACGAAGTCACCGAGTCCCTTGAGCCCCTGCAGCTGCGAAGAAATGTCGCCTCCATGGCAGTCCTCTATCGCTTACATCATGGAGAGTTTTCTGAAGAGTTGTTCCAACTGGTCCCCCCTTCCCTTTTCCTATACAGGACAACACGTGCTGGCCTCGGAAGCCACCGCTTCAGAGTGGTTGACATACGCTCTCGAACTAAACGGTTCGGCTCTTCCTTTCTGTGCCGAGAAGTTAAAACCTGGAACTCTCTACCAGCGCATGTGTTTCCTCCCTTCTATGACCCCGGGTCCTTCAAGCGGGGCGTGAAAAAGCATCTTACTAGGCCGCCATAGTGTGGGTCACCGTGCTACACTGTACGTTGTGGCAGTGAGGATGGTGGCCTTCACTTCTGGATTCTGTTCATGCTTTCCATCTGGCAGGGCAGAGTCATTTTGGCAGCTAATATAAAAAAAAACATTCTGTTCAATCCTTTTACTCCACGCTATCTTAAATCCCGGTTTACCTTTCTACATGACACGCACCACAAATTTTCCGAAATCGTCAATATCAGGGAATGCCAGGACATACTACTTGATTCCTCGACCACTCCTTTTCTGATTTGACTATTACCTGATATATAACCTGTATATATACTGACTTAATTACTCTAAATTCACTAAGTCCTAAATTTCTCAATACACCAAGAACTACCCTATACTTTCCATGTCTTTCTTACCATCCCATGGTTGTCTATAAGAGATTGCCTTAGAGCGACAAGGCTGCCACTTGTACCTTCTAGTCTAAGCTGCCGTTCGATGAAACCATTCTGGTGTACAATAAACCGAATTATTTTTATTATTATTATAAAATGTATAGAAAATTTCGTGTTTGTAAATATAAGAATAGTCTAGGCTCATAGATTATAATTTATATACTAGAGATGTATGTCTAGGCTTGTAATGTTAATTTGTATATAGTTTCCTCAGCCTACACTTATGTACTGTTGGCGGTAGGGTAGTACTTCAGGTAGTAGAGTTAATAGACTAGATATGGTTTCATAATGACTAGGGCTTGTATTATGTACAAGACTGACTCAAAACTGACTGTACTCATATATTTGTAGTTAATTAACATTATGAAAAAGTGTTTGTTGTTGGGTTGTTAATTAACGCCCGTGCCTCGGAGAGTACGTTAAGCCCTCGGTTCCGGTTGTAATAAACATCTATGGCAATCGTAATTGGTAAGTCAGTGCCCTAAAATATACTGACAACTAGTTCAATCTTGGAATTTCAGTTCTCCCTTAGGGTTGCAGAGACCCGATGCCATTCGCTCCGTGGAAAAACTGAAATTCAGTTAAAACGAAACTGGTTGAACTAGTAGCCGACCCCAAATAATATTAGAAATAAATGCTAGGAAGATGGTAATTATGAATAAGTAACACCTCTTTTGTTTTAGTTTCTTTCCAAAGCGATTTGTGTTAAATTCTGGCACTTTCTAGCCTATAAAGTCATAACTGTAAAAATGTCTGTGCTTATTTATAAAAATAAATTCATTTAAAATCTTCTCAAAATGTATATTCAATAAAACCAGTTTTAAGAAAAAAATTATATATTTTGCTATTACAATATTTTGTAACTTTTATCACAATAAATATGATAATAATAACAACATTTTCAGTTCAAAAGATTTAGTGGTTCATTCTGCCTTTCACACTGATAAACTTGCCTCATCACAAAATGTAAACTAAGACTAAACAACAAATAGATTTAAGCTATTCCTAGCTTACTTTATAACAAGGCAGTGTTTGAGAATCACTCAATAAATGAAGGCATACTGTACTTAAGAATATAAGTGTCACCATTAGGCTGGAGCCGGAGCAATCGATGGAGTGCTTGCACCTCCAGCTGCACATTCTTTTTCCATTGCATGAGACGGAGGATGTTCCAAAACATTATCTATTAATCCAAAAGCTTTAGCTTCCACAGGCGACATGAAACAATCTCTCTCCATGGAATTCTGCACCTTTTCAAGAGCTAAATGTGTGTGTCTGACATATAAATTGTTAATTTGTGCTTTAAGCTTCAAAATCTCTTCAGCTTGAATTTGAATATCTGTCGCTTGGCCTCTGACACCCCCAGATGGCTGATGGACCATTATTCGAGAGTTTGGAAGGGCATGTCTCATACCCGGGGCCCCTGCCGCAAGAAGTAGGGATGCCATACTGCAAGCTTGTCCAACACACCAGGTAGCAACAGGGGGAGTAATGTACTGCATAGTATCGTATATTCCTAATCCGGCCGTCACATTACCACCAGGAGAGTTGATATATAGATGAACTGGCTTTTTACTAGATTCTGACTGCAAAAACAACAACTGAGCAACGATAAGTGAACTTATTTCATCATTTATAGGGCCCATGAGACAAATAATTCTCTCACGCAGAAGCCTAGAATATATATCATACGCTCGCTCACCTCTACCTGTTTGTTCCACAACAATTGGTATCATACCAAGTTTCAAAGGGCGACTGGTGCAAATGTGTCTCTGTATATTTAAACATGTTTGAGAGTTTATTCTACACGGAGTTCGAACAATTTGTTTCAAATAATTTAGTGCCATTTTTTCGTCACGAATTTATTACCTTATTGATCTTTCATAAGACGTCTTATAAACTTGAAGTTTCTAACAAAAAATATTCGATATTTCCGAACAAATGTAGTAAAAAACTATTTTTTATTCACTCCGTGACTCGATGACAGATGGACTTTAAAATCAAACAAATCATCTTGACATTGACAGCGGAGTCAGTGTTGCCAACCCGAATTTTAGAAAATCAGTAGATTATGTGCCAAATGTTGGTAGAAGTTGGTAGATCTAAAATGCAAAATTGGTAGATCCACCACCTCAATTTAAAAGATTTTTAGGGTTCCGTAGTTCATGACCACCCTTATAGATTCGTCATGTCAGTCTGTCAGTTCATCCATCCATCCGTCCTTGGCCTACCGCCGTAATTATTTTCGATTATTTTCAATCTTCATTCATTTTCTAACCTAATTTAATTTTTCTTTCTTATTACATTACAGTAGTAGCTTGTGTATACTACGAGTATATATATACTTACGTATATGTTATTTATACTCCGCATTATTTTAGATTAGGTCTATCTGGAGTAGTGTTAGTGAGTACTAAGTTATACGTTAGTGGTAAATTAATACTTCCTGTCATTAGATAGATCTTTAGACACATTGCGAGGTTGATAAAGTAATTTTTCGATTTAGGTATCCTTGTGCGAGTTATTAAACTTTAAAGTCTATGCGTGGCTTGACACGCACTTGGCCGATTTTTTGATTATTTATCACTGATGTTTTAAACAATCATATCCATTGAACGTAAAAAAACAATGACTGTTGTTGTCCAAAAGCTTCGTTTTAGTTAGTTTTTAGTACTTTTTAGAAGGTCGCGCTTCAGTTGATGTTGGTTTTTCGGCTGATATTTTTTCAAACACGTTTTGTATTCTTGTTAAGAAAAGAAATATATAGAGATAGGTGTGGTCATAAGTTTTAAAACTATTTTTTCAAGGCAAAGAAAGTATGTTATTTATTTAAAATCATTCATCTTTTCTTCTTACATCAGTAAGAAGAAAAGATATGAATGATATATAATTTATTTAAGACATATATACTGCCTCATCGCTCTAATGGTAAGCGTACGCGACTGCCGATCAAGGGGCCTCGAGTTCAGAATCCCGGGTCGGGCCATTATAGTGTTATGTGTAAACAACACAAAACAGGAGCAAAGATTCACCATTGATTCCGCAACAAACCAATCGAGAATGGGCCACAGAACAGAATACTGTCAAAAGGCGCGAAATGGCACGAACGGCGAACTGTTGCTAACGTTTTTTTTGTGGTTTATAGCCTGGACTTTATGTATGCTTGATGCATCGTCGCATAGCTCACGCAACACATCGCGACGTCGCTTGTCGATATAAAAATAATTCAAAGTGGTGATATGTCAAAATAATTCATAAAATAGGTAGTTTTTAGGTCTAGGGTGGTAGATAGGTAGACAGAAGTGAAAATTGGTAGATCTACCAAAAAGTTGGTAGATATGGCATCACTGAGCGGAGTTGGCAGCTATGTGCACAGATTACTAAAGAAACACTAGAGACTAAAAGCTCTCAGGCAATGATCTTTTTTTTTTATTGTATCGAGGTAAAAAGTATTTAGACTTTCTCAGGCTAACTACTTGGTTACAAAATTTCATTTAAATCGGTGCAGTGGTTTTAGTTTTTATCGCTAAGAGACAGAAACAGCGTTTTAGTTTATATGTAGTGATGAAAAAAAATGAGTTACCATTTTAATAAATAATTTAAACAAGACACAGTTGTTTACGTCCATTTCGACTGTCTATCGCACTACTTTTAGTACTATAATTATCACAACGATCAACTTGAATTTTAGACTAAGATATTGGACTTATCACTCCCACGTCTTTTTTGTGTAAACAACCAAAAATACTTTTTCACTCCATGTTGTTTTATTAAATAAAACCCGCAAGTTACTAATGTGCCTGACCGTCACTATAATGACTTTATTTTGTCATGTAGACAGTAAGCACCAAAGAGTATGTAACACTACGTATAGTAAGCACTAAGTACCCTCAGCCCCATTCCCCTTTAATCTTGGAAAGGGATGGGGGAAGTTACTACAATAACGCACCTGTGACTCCTATGGCCGCTTTTATCAACGTCCCTTTAATTTATAGAACCACTTTGAGAGAATTAGGTAACCCTTCGTGATATTTTCGCTTTCACCAACCTTTAGGACGGTCCGGTATCGGTGAAGAGACGGTTTAAGTATAGTAGGGGAAAACGTTTTTTTTTTACATTTAAGCCTACCAAAGTGACTACTCTGCGTGATGGAAAGAATGAGTAGAATTCAGGAGTAGGGGTCACTCACACACACACAGCATGTTGACCCGTGTGGGAAGCTTCATTTTGTTTTTCAAATTATAGGGGGCAAACGAGCAGACGAACCACTTGATGGTAGGTGATTGCCGCCGCCCATGGTCACCCGAAACACCAGAGGAGTCACAGACTTTAAGAAGGGTGTACACTCTTTTTTTGAAGGTCTGAAAGTCGAGTTGAGTTGTTTCTGATCGGCTTTTGATGTTCATGGTTGGTATGTTCATTATTGGGCCTTCAGTCTCACACTCACCAGTGAAAGACCACATCACGAATTCTCTCATTATTAGGATGATCTTCTGTGTAAGGGTAGTCCTGCCCCAGTCGAGCCGGGCCATTCATGCTGAAATCAGCGTGGCTCTACTACCTTTTAGTAAGGCTGACTCTACTTCAAGAGATTAAGTATTGGTGAAGTAGAAGATTATTGCAAAACATTATTGAGAACTAGACTTTATCTCTTGGTCAGGTTGGCAAATTCGACGACTGTAACGTAGGTATTTAATTTTTTTAAGGTAAATGGACTGTTACACAATATCATAATAATAACTTCTCAATAACACTTTCATGTATTATATAAAATCACTTTTGATTACAAATCACAAAACATAATTTTAGAAACCTAATAAGTAATAATTTTATATCATTTTGCTCTGAACTTGTCGGCGTCTTAACTTCATTAAAGCTTCCTGTCTTTTCTTTTCAATAATAGACTTTATGTCTGAATCATTACAATTTGTTTTCTGGTGGGTAATCTCGATGGTTGGCTTATGAGATCTTGTAACAGCACTGGGAAGTCGAGGTTGGAATTTTTTAGTAACAGCTACTTCTTTGCTTTTTGAGGTTTCATTTATTTTCTTAGAAACATCTGGTTGAGTGGTCACTTGTGAGATTATAGAAGAGGGTTTCTTCTGTGATGCTGTAAATGGAAGAAGCCTCTTAGCCAACAGTTTTTCCCTAGCAAGCTGGTGCTTTTTCTTTATTTCTTCTTGTGTGCATCTTATAGGAGAATCACCAAGTGCTGAAAATATATAGAGATTTATAAGTACAATTATGTGCTATCTAAGGGCTCCTACACATAATGCCGGCGGCCTAGTTGACGGAATTAGGCTGTGGCCCCTAATAACCCCAAATGCTGCTGCCCAGATTACATGTCAACCCGGTGACCTGCCGACGCGGTGTGTGGACAAACTTATTAAGATCCCTTTCCATTTTGTCTAGTATGATTTATTATTATCTACCCCCCTAAATAGCTAAAGACAGAGAAAAGAAATATGATATTGGGCATTTGTAGTTGAATTTGAAATAAAAAGATAGAATTATATAAACCTGAACTTTACCTGTATCTGCATTAGCATCTTTTCCAAACGGCATTGAATTATATCTACCAAATACCATGCCGCTAGTTGAAGGTAAATTTGTATTTGATACAACAGGAGACACTGGCATTGAATTATGGCGTCCGAAAAAGGACTTCGAAGATGGACTGTTATCGTCATGCACAATCAATTCTTTTATAGTCCAACTATTGCTGTCTCTGGATTCATTTATTTTGGCATCCATTTTAATTGTATCTGTTTTATTGGGTGCTTGAGTCAATTTTTCCAATGCGCTATCATTTAAATTACCAATTAAACTATCAAATGAATCATTATTTAATTTAGGAGATTCAAATTTCTTTTTCACTTTATTGACAACTGGTGATTCTAGTTTTATACTATTTAATATTGCATCCATTGAATCTTGGTCCATTTTCAATCTAAAGTCAGATTTTAGAGTTTTATTGTTTAACTTTGGATCTAAGCAAGGTCGCTTTGCTGTTGGTTCATTTATGATATTCTCTTCAACTATTTGACTAGCTTTTATTAGACATTCATTAATTGAATCATCTGATTCTAAAGCTGCATCTGTATCTGGCTTAACAAAGTTGGAACTCAATACATTTCTTCTTAAACATTGAGAATTACTCCTTAGTCTACTTTTAGGGGAATAATCAGGTGATTCACTGAATACATCATCTTCACTACCTGAATTTACTTTCTCTGGACAGTTATTTTGAGGTTTTTTGGCCATTAACTCTTCTAAATTTTGATTTAATTCTATCAGTTCTTGGAATAACTCAGTCTTCTTTTGAGGTAGTCTAACTGGCCTTCGTTTTGGTAACTGTTTTTCTATTAGTTTAAGTTTTATTGAACGTTTAGGTCTTCGGCTGACTGGTGTAGAATTTTTTGCACGTGAATAAGCAGTGTCTTCTGCTTTTGGTGTATAAAAGTTCCATACAACATCTGTTTCACCTTCGGCTCCATCTTGGGTGCAAAAGAATGGCACTGGACTGGCTGTGTCCGAGTCATATATTGAATCACTATCTCTTGATGGTGATTCTGCATGGTGTTCCGGTGTCGAACATGAGACTGAAAATAATGTAAATACAATTACTTCATTAATATATATATATATATCCAAATATGGCCTATATCTACGACTGTAATAAAAAATGATCATCTTTGATTGTCACTTAAAATTTCTCTTTTTATATAAAATGAGCTAATCTAGCGGTAGGAGGCAATTTCTGTACTGTGAATAACTATAGTGTAATTAAAAGACAAGTCACAAAAACCCAAATTTATAAACAAAACTATTTGTGGATCATGTGATTTGTCCCGTGTAGGAATTGGGTTAACAACACTGTACATTGTTTACTCTATATGTGCATCATGCTACACGCATATGTCAGTAAACATTTTTACAAAAATTCAAAGAGAACAACATAGGGACAAAACATTAGCTTACCTTTATGTTTACTCTTCATTGTCACCATGTATTTTGAATTATGTTTATTTTTGTTCATACGGACTGTAGGTAAAATATAACTGAAGGTTTGTCATGAGAATTTCATGCAAAATTATTGAATCTAAAAGCAAAAAACACTAAATAAATCCCATGAACTACAAAATGTCGCATTCGTTGCAAGTATCATGTCAATAACCGGTAAATGACATTGACAATGACAGTAAAACAAACCAATGTTTCGAGGTTGCCAATAAAAATGACACGCATTTGTTTAGGGATGGACATTGGACAATGGTAAAACCACAAAATTCATGAATCATTGTTTTTGATATAATGTTTTTGAATTGTGATATTAAATTATATCAGTCATCCCAGGATGTACCTCCGACTTAGGGTACGGCATGGCTACGAAGGGTGCGATGCGAAGAGCAGTTAACTTGTAAAAAATGTATACACACAAACGACGTTTTAAGTAGCCTACGTGAATCAATATAGGTTTATATATTTAAATAATCTTTTTATAAATGTAATTGTAAAGAAAAATAATAGGTGATAATTGAAAAAAACTTTGAGAGTGGTAGTGAAGGCCGTAGTTCTGTTTATTGCCTTGAAACTTCTTTACTTGGTAATCGAGTGAAAAAGTTAAACTCTAAACTCGGTGTCATTCTGATACTAAACAGACCGTACTACCAATTTGCAAATGCAGCTTAGTTATTTCTAAGTCGGCAACACTAGTATCAGAATTACATATGTCAGTTTCAGTTTACCATAGTCTGGCGCCTTTGTAGGACGTGCAGCTACAGGATAATAATATTTTGTCGCGACTCGCGATGCTCATTCGGAAGTGACATTTACATTGTGCTGTGTTAAAGAACTTGTGAAAATGTTGGCGGACGGTGAAGTGGTTGGAGACGGTTCGTGGAACCTCACGATCTATGTGACGGACCTCAACGAGAAACGGACTATGGTCGTAAAAGGAGACATGCACATTGGAGGGGTTATGCTAAAACTGACGGAGAGCTTTGGTATGTTAATCATTTGTTTAGATAAACAACTTTATGACTGTACTAACCTAACATTTTGTATTTACACAAATCAAAACTTAGTTTTTACAAAAACCTCAGTTCTGTGCCAAGTTTATAAGCAGATACTGACTCATACGTAATTTCGTTTAGCCTTGAGTTTCATTACTTTTATATAATTGTTAGCTCGCCAGATAACAGGTTTATTTACATAAAATTTGTTACTATAAACATCTTTTCGTAAAAGTGTATGATATCCTTCTATGTTTTTAGTAGTTATTTGAGCTTTCCAGTGACTAGTTGTATTAATAATGTAATACTTACATTGTATAGAGATTTTTATGACTAGTTACTTGTAGATAAATGAATTAAATGATAAACAGGAAAATTATATTTTCTTTTTAGAAACAAATAAAATCTAACTGCCCAGAAGACTGCCTAGTATCTACTTCAATAGGTAAAATCAGGGAACATAGATTATAGTATGAATGAAATTACCATCATCTGATGATGGGTATGGATGGTGATGATGATTCATCACCCTGTTGCAGTCTACCACTGGACATAATTCCTCTCCCACTGTACACCACTGATCAATTTTATGCTTCTTGCAGATATGAGAGATTGCTGGCCATAGAGTGATAGCTAAAGCCAGCAATCTTAAGGAAATTTTCACTCAGTCTGGCATGTAGGAGTCCTACACTATTTTTGGCTAGATGAGGTCTCCACTCTAGAATTCTGCTACCCCAAATCCAGTTCTGTAGCTTATATGTCTTGTCCACTACTACTTCAGTTTGCTAATCCAATGTGCTATATCAATAAGTGGCGTGCAATTGTCGAGGCCTATATCCAACAGTGGCCTGCAATAGGCTGATGATGATGATATCAATGACCTTAGTTCTATTACTAACAATATGATGATGTATTGAGGAGATCAATGCAAAGAGAAGGAAAACTTGAAACCAACCCTACAGCAACCCGTCTGGCCAGCGTGGTATACCTCCTTTTCAAGGAGAGGCCTATGTCCAGCAGTGGACTGTTAAGGTTGTTGATGATTGAGGAGCTTAAGTAAATAATTGATGAATGAAAATTCCACATTTACACATTTGTTAACAGAACTACAATAGTTCTATTAGTTTTGCTGAAAATAACATATTCGTCATTATACTAGTGATTCAAAGAACTGAACTATTTAAAAGCAAACTATAAACGAATATTAAATTAATGCTATTATCCTCATAATTTAATGAAATAGGACTATACCTTCTTGCTTTTAATTAACTTTATAAATACATACATTAAAATACAGAGTTGAATCTTGGATTTCATGTAATACCAATATTAAAGTTTTGAATTTATAAAATAATTAAGTAAATATTCGAAGTTCTCTGTATGTCTTGTACAACTTGATTGCTAAACCAATGTCAATTCAATTTGAACAAGGATATTTACTACTCTATACTGTGAAAACTGACATATACTCAGGTGGAGACGCAGGCAAAACCTAGTCATTTATAATCAATCATATCAAATGGTAAAAAAACAAGGCTTCTATTTTATTCCACTGTTTCTCAACGCTAATATTAAAAACACAATTTGTTTTATAATCTAGTCTATTATTACTGTATTGATATGGGGATTCTATTATAGCATGAACTCATGCTGAAAATAGTAAATTATTTTATTTGCATACGCATTATAGTTGAGTTTAGTAAAGTATGAGTAAAGCCACAAGCAAATCTAGTCTTAAAAAAATTATCTAAGTTATTTGATATGCATTCAGTAAAAAAAGTGGCCAAGTGCGAGTCTGACTCGCCCATGAAGGGTTCCGTAGCATTATTTAATAGTTTTTGTAGTTCGTTGTAACTTTCATCAATGTTTTAATAATAGTGTTTTGATTGAAAGCAATGTAAATTGCGGTTTATGATTTATGACGTATTAAAAAAAAAACTACTTACTAGATCTCTTTCAAACTAATTTTCGTTAGAAGTTTGCATGGTAATGTACATCATATATTTTTTTTAGTTTTATCACTCTCTTATTTTAGAAGTTACAGGGGGGGTACCAACATTTTACCACTTTGGAAGTGTCTCTCGCGCAAACTATTCAGTTTAGAAAAAAATGAAATTAGAAACCTCAATATCATTTTTGAAGACCTATCTATAGATACCTCACATGTATGGTTTTGATGAAATTTTTTTTTTTGAGTTTCACTTCTATGTATAGGGACCCCCAAATTTTATTGCTTTTGTTCTATTTTTGTGTAAAAATATTAAAGCGGTTCACAGAATACATCTACTGACCAAGTTTCAACAGTGTAGCTCTTATAGTTTCGGAGAAAAGTGGCTGTGACATACGGACGGACAGACAGACAGACATGACGAATCTATAAGGGTTCCGTTTTTTGCCATTTGGCAACGGAACCCTAAAAACTGTTCATTCTATGTATTTAAAAAGTATGTTTATGTATTTATATCAGTTGTCTAGTACCCATAACACAAGCTCTGTTTAGCTTGGGACTAGATGATGTTGTGTGTCAGATGTCCAAAAATATTTATTTATTATTTATTTATTTATGTTATATACAGACACTCCAATTTTATTTATTTGTATAGACGTAAATTGTAATCTTGCTTGTGCCTCTTGATTCGCTGATGTTTAATGTATGTAAAAAACATTTTCTACATTGTACTTACTTAAGCTATAAGCAACCAACCCAAAAACATGTCAAAATCAAAATACAAAAAATAAACCTGTAAAAAAGTAAGGATAACTATCTCAATTTGACATGAGTCTGAATTGGTTCCTTGCTTGATAAAAAGGTCCAATGGATATTGCTCTTGAGACACACCAAACCTTCATATTACACAAGAAAATAAAAAAAGTATTTTTTCTCATTTAAAGAAACAAATATGCCACTTTATAATACCTGCGACATCATAGAAAGAGCACCAAATACATCTGTCTAATATTTAACATAATAATAATATCATCATTCTAAAAGCCAGTTTGGTTTGCTAACTGGTCCAGATAGCAATAAAAGCAATACCTGTCTGATTAAAGAGTTGAGTGAGAGGGACAGTGTTATATGTTAAAATGAGAGAGACTATGCGCGTACGCAAGCACGCGTCCTTCGCGGCCGATTACGTGGTGCGGTCCTCAGTTTTTGCTGATCTCCTGCACTGACTTCAGGTTTAAGTATCCGTCAGTTATGCATTTAAGATGTATAGGAATGAAGGTGATTGGACGTTACTTATTGGTTACGTACAGCGTGGTATAGCCAGCGTGGTGTCCAGCAGTGGACTGTTAAAGGCTGTTGATGATGATGATGATGATGATGATAATATTGGTTAAATGGAAATGGTAACATACGTGCATTGAAAATTAGTATATAATAATATATTAATGTTCATATGTGTACCTAATAATATTGCCTGCCTGTAGGTCTAACCAAGTTGTTTGTAATTTGGGGTATTTATCTCCGAGATTCTTAGAGGACGTAATGCCGTCGGTCTCTCCGCCGGTCGTGTCGTTTGGGAACAGAGAGTTCACCTGTGTTTGTTCACACACTTGTGCACTATTAATATCTCCTGGTTTATTGAGACTGGCCGCACTGGCCGAAAGCGATCATGAGAACATAATCATTATATAGATTAATAAAAGTTAATAGATGAAGACCTTATTTATTGCTCATACTATCACCAAGTTAGGTGAATCCAGTCCATCCAAAGGTTGTCCGGAAGAACTTTGACTGCTTAAACTGCCTTGTTGGTCTAGTGCTTAGCGTATGCGAGTGCTACTCAAGAGGTCTCGAGTTAGGTTCCCAGGTCGGACCAAATATTTGTTCATATAAATATTTGCAGGTCATCCTGCAAATATTTGTTTCGGAGTCTGCATGTTTGCTATGTATAATCATATATGTAAATCAGTTGTCTAGTATTCATAGTACAAGTCTGCTTAGTTTGGAACTAGACAATGTTGCGTGTAAAATGTCCGAATTATTTATAACTTACTCTAAACGATAAGGCCGCCCTCTGTACATTATCACATTCTATTACTATTGTTCTTCTATTCGGTGACGTTCGAGAATTACTAATGCGTAGGCAGTTTAATTCAGAACAGAAAATAATAAATCACATTATCCTTCTATGTGTCTGTTCGACGTAAATAAGTATTAGCAATAATTGTATGAATAATAAACTCTTATGCTAAGGGATTCTAATAAGTTTAATTTTATGTTCCTGTGAATAATATTAACTGATAAAATACGTTTTTAAATCAATATTTTTGCAAACATTTTAAAAATGAAAACATAGAAATTACGTTCTCTATTTCACTGACCGTACCAACCTACCAATGGTACATCCATTGTAACAAGTACGTAAACTAGTAATTTAAGCCCTCACCTACGCCAAATGCCTTTATAAATTTCAAAATGGCCGCCAATTCGCCCACTTGAAAGTCCAAAACTTGTGTTACTTAATGTGTGTACTACTCAAATTCCTCAGCTCAAAAAGTATACAAACCAAAAGTAAAGATGTAAACAATATAAAGAATATGATTTTGTAATAATAGAAGGAGGAGAAGAGACTATGACTCATGGAAAGCATGAGTTTAATCTAAGAGTGATGGTCACCGTCTTCATTGTGAGGGCACACAATGCAGCATATTGACCCACACCATGGTGGCTAAATGAGATGGTTTGGAATCATCAGACCTCCGGTCTCGCGCCCACCAACGTGATCCGACATCACGAATGCTGTCATTTTTTTGGTTGGTATTCTATGTGAGGGTAGTACTGCCAAGGTTCGTGCTGAAATCAGTGTGGCTCTACTACCTACATCTTACAGTATTCCTTCTCTTTGCAGTGCTGCTATCCTGCATAATTTCCTTAGTAGGTTCTTCCGACACTCATAGATGAATAGACGTGGTGAAACTCTGTATTCTTAATCAGTCACCACACAGAATTAATTATTCACGTGAAAGGAATTACTACTTCCTTAAGCCAACCATTAGTGAACCAGAACATTTTTCGTCGCTAATGAGTACGATAATAATATCTTTAAAAATATATTACTTTGAAATTGAAATAATGCTTGTAGATTACTATGAAAAGGTATACGGTAGCGTATACCTCAGAATTATTGCATCAAATAATCATTTGTTCTTCAAAGAAGACATCGTATGGCACTAATAATAACTTTTCTCTTTAGTCAGACAGCGACAGACAAAGTCCTAAAAGGAAGACATGCTAATAATGTCTCTTTGTAAAGAAAGACGCTTCTCAGACAGATATAAGAAAATAATTTTAGTTGTTTGAGTCGCTTCTTTTTAATAAATTACTATCTTTTGCCCGCAGATCCTTCCACGTGTATGTTGGTTATTGGCGGTAAAGACTAGCCTATGTTCTACCTCATAAATCAAAGTATTTCCATGGTCTCTATGCAAAAATTTCATTGAAATCGGTTTAGCGGTTTAGCCTTAAACGCGTAACAGATAGAGTTAATTTTGAATTTATAAAGAGTATAGATTGTGTATAACCTCAATTCTAAACTTTTACGAGTATTATATATTATACCTAGCTCCTCCGTGCGGCTACTTTGAACAAAGTGGAATAATTTTAGACCTACTTCAACTTACAATGTATGACAGAAATTCTTCATTAGTTCACCTCAAAAATTAGGAAGCAAAATACACACAGACATGAACAGATCAACGATCGATAAACAAGCAACGCAAATTACTTCATTAGAGATAACAGCTTACGTAAATATTTAGAATAATCTTTCATGTACATACGCTATGCTTCCTCTGATAAGATAGCACCAATATTGATTGCATAATGACAATTTGCCCAGCGTGCTAAAATTGTACCGAATCGCTAAACGGTATTAGGTCAATAGTATAAGTAGTTTTCTTCACTTTCGAGACGGATGTGCGTACGCGCACGTTCCGAGAAGCCGCCATGTTGAGTCGTTGTATTTCCGGCGCCGACACCTCCCCCCTCTCCTTGCCCTCTGGCGTAGATAACACGTTATCATCCGCTCATTGTTCCTCCACGCTGATGAGGTACTTGGCCAATCGCAGGGCGTTGACTTACTTGATATTTTTAGCGTACTAAGTCAATAATTCGAAGATTCAATTAATGTATGCGTATAATAGCAACAATATCGCTACTCCATATGTAAGTGGGTAGGCTTATACGGTATGTGAATAACAATTCACAATTTAAAATACATCATAGTAACCCAAGTTGATCTTTTCCTGGTTGACAGTTCCAGACGTTAGAACAGGAAACTAGGAACGTTTTTCAATTAGCAACTAAACTAATTTGGAATATTCAGTTGTTGTATTTCTGTACTGAGTACATGGTTAACTAGTGATGTACCTATGAATAAAATAGAATTTAGGTTTAGATTTTTTGTAATGTTTTTTTGGAATGCCAACACTAAACTGTTATTGTCCCTTTTAATTAACATAGAAAGTTGATTACGCAATCATATATTATTTACAAATGTTCATTAACTTTCAAACAGCTGAGTAAGTCTAAAACATTCAGCTATAGATATGCTAATAATGCATTTAAGCATCACATGAATATTTATGTGTAAAGCAAATCTTCTATGTACCGCAATTTCTACGAAGTCTATGAATTTGAACATATCTTCTTACATCCATTATAGTTTAGTAACTTTTGTCATTTGTTACTAACAAGCGACCCGACTTTACACGAAAATCTTTAAAATTCTCGGACTGTCGGTACTATACTATGCATTTATTACTTCTATAAACCATGCTCTTGAATCACTCTATCTATTGCTGAAATCTGCATTAAAATCCGTTAAATGTAGTTTAAAAGATCTAAGCGAACAGACAGTGGTACATGGTGACTTCATTTTATACCGAGCAAAGATAAATAGCTTAATGTATTGTAAAATGGAGAATAATAACCTCCAACATGTGACACGACTATCTGATTCTAAACGAGACAGAGCTTGCTACTATGATATCCAGACTGCTGACAAACTATTCATAATAAATATTTCTTTATTATACAAACTATATTTATATATTATACTCGTATACATACCCAGATAGATACACAAGAAACAGTACACACTCATTACGCATTTGTATGTGTAACACACGACCCCCGATTTAACATCCAGTTTCACTAACCAATTAGACCAACAGGGCTGTCAAAAAATATAAATAATGCTACTTAAAGGGAAAAGCAATTTTATTATCAAGTGCCTGCAGACGGAGGGTGGTACGTCGGCGCGTGAGCTATCTGCCGTGGGTGATACCGATAAGTGGCATCCCAGCCATTAACAATAAAGGCCTTGTGTCAACATGTCCTGATGTCGATAGCCACGTCACCGCGCTTGAATAGAGCCCTTGTTGCATGTACTTAATGGAAGCAGCTTTAATACAAATTATTTGTGTTTGTAGGTGACCCCTTGTTTATATGATTCTTGAACTGTAAATGCTACAAAAGTGCAACAAACTACCCAAACTGCCTTTTATATATATGTATAATCTTATCTAATATATAAAATTGTCGTGTCACAGTTTTCGTTGCCATACTCCTCCGAAACGGCTCGACCGATCTTTATGAAACTTTATATGCATATTCAGTAGGTCTGAGAATCAGCTAAGATCTATTTTTCATACCCCTAGAACGCGAGCGGAGCCGTGGGCAACAGCTAGTCTAATATATAAAATTCTCGTGTCAGTGTTAATTACCATCCATACCAATACCAATCAATCGGCATACTCCTCCGAAACGGTTGGACCGATTTGTCTAAAATTTTGTGTGCATGTCGGGTAGGTCTGAGAATCGGCTAACATCTATTTTTCATACCTCTTGGACGCGAGCGGAGTCGCGGGCATCAGCTAGTAATATATGATTGTTTAATGTCTATAATTAATTGTTCGGTTAACGGTACAATAATGAAGCCTCTATACTGTAGTATTATAAGTAGTATGTAGTAGATTAAGTGAAGTTTAGAATCAATGAAGTTGAAATTCTACATGTAGGACTCGAAGAACAAATTTCAGTCAAAAGTAGAATACGATATATAGTCAAGTCCAACATAAGTTCGAGTGTGGTTTTTAAAAACAAGGTAACCATATATCCATATCTATTTTAAACGATTATTTACAGATAATAATAGTAGCAATCACGGTGGTTGCTTCCAAGTAGTTCCAAGTATCAATACTGTCCCCAACTACGGAATAGCCGGACGCTAACGGTCGCACGCATTCCTCTTCTCTCATAGTTCGATTGCTAATTGCTGTGATCTTATCCATACTACATTATTTTTAGTATGCTATAACTCGATAGTACTGTTCGTCGTACACAAATTCTAGCACTAAAGAGTTTAATCTAACGCTAATATTCTATAACTATTTGTCGCCGGCATAGAAACCTAAGTCGTACCGTCTTCTGTACATCCTCACTAATATTATTAATACGAAAGTAACTGTCTGTCTGTCGCGCGCTTTTACGTCGAAGCTACTGCTCCAATTTAAATAAAATTTTGGTAGAAATAAGTTTATTGTTCACATGTAATCACAAAACTAATATCAGTTGTTTAATTAATTTTATTGACCGACTATATAGAACGCCTTATATAAATGTGAAGTGGTTATGTCGTCTTTTTATTAAGCAAAGTAACATGTAGAAGTGAATAATAGCAAAGTAAAATCCTGAAGCAGAATCTTCTACCCATCACAAGATCGCGTAAAAGGTTAACAATACATTACAAGCCCATCCTAGAGCCAAAGATTAGCTATATGGTAATCAAGATCCTTATAAAGTCATGTCCTAAAGATATTGATGTACTGAAGCCCGTTTTGCTCATGTAA
Organism: Phragmatobia fuliginosa; assembly: GCA_932526445.1. Classification (NCBI taxonomy): domain Eukaryota; kingdom Metazoa; phylum Arthropoda; class Insecta; order Lepidoptera; family Erebidae; genus Phragmatobia; species Phragmatobia fuliginosa. The sequence goes on along the minus strand of OW052074.1, from coordinate 6,326,768 downwards.
TTGTCAAGAACGATTTACTACTTATTGCTTCATACGGCTTATAGGCCTATTTGCAAGTAAAATTTGTCGCATTAATTATTTTCCATAAACGTTAAATACATTTTATAAAAGTAAGTATACCTATGCGATTAACACCCCTTGTTTCTTGAAACATTATTTTATGCGTTACTGAGTACAATGAAATTTATAGATGAATATTTCGGACGTATTTTCTCAGTCATAATTTATTTATGATCACTATGACCGGTCATAATATACTTAATAGTTTTGGCAGCACGTAATGTGTGTCACAACGGATGTTTTGTTATGAACACCAAAGCTCCATCCGATGGGAATACACTCTAAATGACCCTCATTATAGTTGTGTAATCTTCTGCTGCTGAGGTGATGTAATAATCTGCCAGGTGTATCTCTGGCAAACTGGCATTGTCCTCATTACCATTTTCTTCTTTCTAACAACTGTTGTGTTATCATGTTTCTATTCCAAAGTAAATGTTTTCCGTCAAATACATTCGCAAAACGGAACACGGTCGCATTGTTCCCAGTTGTTATGCAAAACTGACACGCGCTCGGCAGTTTACTTGTCAATTCAATATGACACATAATATAAACTGTTCACGGCCTCTGAATTACAAATGTGCTTCATAAAGACAGGCTTTTATAGCAACGGTATATAGGAAAGCTTTTGGTACGTCGAAATAAGTTAAACACTGTTGTCGAAATAATTGTTGAAGCGTTGCGCAAAGCAAATTATGTATGACATATTATGGTTGGACCGCTACACAGGGATTTCGATCTCAAGATAGCGGATGACTCCGCAGCGGTCATGCATGATTTCAACCGGTTTTTCTGCAACGTTGATTCGTGACGTCACCGCGAGAAACTGAGAACAACCAATACTTATATGGCAATAACGCGAAGCGAAAGAGCTTCTTACAATATTAATGTTTTCAATAGATAAGTTTTTTACCGTCAGTTGCTGTAGACACATTTATTATTGCTAATCGTACTAAGGCAAAACGTAAATGTCTATTAAGAATGTTTATTAAGTATTCACTGGGTTTTGCATTTCAATACTAGATTAAATAACATTGTGTTGAATTGTAAGCGATCTTCTTTATATCAGTTAGATCTAGAAAGGCAAATTTCAAGTATGCATGATTAAATGATTAATCTTAAACAAAAGCTTCTCTAAATTTATATCATCAACAGCACTAAGAGAACTTAAGATTTTAGGTTCTTACAATCCAGAATATATGTCAACCAAGGTACTAGGGTGCCTTGATTGACGTTTTACGCGTTTTTGTTTAGAAAAGGTTGTGAGGAAGAACAAACTTTCAAACAAACAAATTTTTACAATACTTAAAGGCAAGCCGCTCCCATTCTGTGAACCTAATTTTACTCACGTTACAGTATAGTTCTTCTTTTGTTTACTTCTTAACTATACGTATCAGCAATAAACCGCTTTGCAAATTTTAAATTCCAATACTCATACCCTTTCAATGTTATATTTAATTTTATAAATCTCTGTTTATCCAATGAGGTTTCACGCGCTGTTTCTGAGTTGTACCGTAGTATCGAGGTCTTGCCAACCGATCGTACAACATCACCAGTTATAAATGGATTACGTCATTCATCATTTGGGTGTTTAGTTACTTGTTCATTTAGTTATAATTTCAGAACAGCCATTCCAATATATAAAAATGTTTTAGAATGTTGTCACGACACAGAACTACGATTATAACTTTAATTGAATATTATTATTATGAAATATTATCTAATTAATTAGTAATGTTGTTTGTATAAATACCTGCTTATCTGGTAGCAAAGGTCTCAAGAGATATGTTTATATATTTTGGTCACCCTATCCTAAAGAGGTGCAAATAGCGACACACTGATAACTTAGGTAAATGTTATCCTAATAATATTATTTTCTTAGCCTTAACCGCCATTGCATGCGATGTGTCATACTCGTTATTTAGTTGAACAATGTCACCAGATGTTTTTATATGATATTGTAGTCCTTTGTCGCGATCCAGTTGTTTTCTCTGTGCGCCAAGGTCTTGGGCGTGACTGCACGCCTTTATTTACTTACCCATTAAGCACTAATGTTCGTCTCTTATGCGTTTTGTTTTGAGTTTTTTTAACGCAAAATCGACTTTTTATGAGAACTAGGTATATTCTTCGTAGAGTAGAAAGGACATAAATTATATATCTACAGAATATTACTATGGTATTTTATGTTTTTCAAATCTATTATTTTTTATATGAGCTTTTCCAAATTGACTTGTCTGCCTAACGGATAACATGAGTAGTTTAGTAGTAGTGGTCACCATACTCATTGCGAATCTAGACAATGCACCATGGTGACCTTCTCACTCACTCATGGTCTCACTCGCCAAAAAAACACGACAGCATTTTAGGTTAGTATTTTGTGAGAGGGTAGTACTGCCTTGGTCGAGCCGACCTATTCGTGCTGAAATCAGCGTGGCTCTACTTTTTTGTATTCATTGACATTAAGTTTATAAGATTATTTATGTCTATAAATGTATCATGAATTAAGTTTTAAAGGAAAAAAAAATTATTATTATTTTCGATAAGATCAACATGTAATACGGAATTGGACAAAGCACATTTGTACAATAATATTATTAATAATAGTCTCGCACACGGTCTTCGAATTCCAAACAAGGTAAAACCGGTAATCTGCTATTACATACGTATGTATTACTAAATTCATACATATTACATAATGCAAATAATACACCCACACACAATAAATGACCGTGCACATAATTCAACAACAATTTCTGATTGAGTAATCCTTTCGATACTAAATATCATTTACTAACTTAATCACAAAAAGTGAACTAAGGTTTTAAGTTTGAAATTTTATATTTCACTAGCTTCGCTTCTCTCGCTGCTTCGCTCGCGGTATTTTTATGAATAACTCTAGAAACGACGAACTCCCATATTTTAAGGTCATATAGCCTATGACACTCACAAATAATGTGACTTTCTGTTGGTAATAGTACATTGTTCACCGAGGGAGGAAAGGAACCGATTACTAGCGAGGGAGCAGTTTGTGGCCTGAAGGCGCAGCCTAGGTCCACAATACTCCCGAGGTAGGAATGGGACTTTCACCCGAATGCTACACAGCGCTTTATACTACACCTGTGAGGAACATTTAAAGTATTTATAAAATAAACTCAAAACGTAAGACACCATGTAAGACACAATTTAGCTTAGAATTTGACATAATATTTATAAATATTCCGCGCTTCTTTTGTTTTTTTTTTATTCTTCACAAAAGGATGTCAGTGGCACGGAGATTCCATATTTAAATTATATGAAAACTCTTTGGGCAGGCGCGCGCCATAGATCAGATAACACATGAGAAATGAAAATTCATACAACTTTCTCTCCCGCTAAAACACGTTAGAAATGGATTTTCATACATTTTTTCCTCCCGCTTATTTAGGTCAAGGAAAAGACTAACTTTCTCTTTTCATTTTCAGGGAATAATGAATACTGTTCCGATCAGGTGTAGTATAAAATAATTTTTAATATCGTTTTAGTGGATCCGGATATTACCCCTACAACTCTACAAACTTTATTTATTTATTAATAATTAACTTTTGCTCGCGGCTTTGCTACGTGTTATTCTGATGTATAACTTTGATTGCCTTTTTCACCTCTTTAAGGGTGGAATTTCCCAAAATCCTGTCTAACTCGCCTAGGTTTCTCAAGCAACACATATATATGCGAAGTTTCAGTTTCCTGCGCCCAGTAGTTTCGTCTGTGCGATGTCTGTCAGTCAGTCAGAAACGAAACAGTTATATACGTATATTTTGGTATTATTAATATGTAGTATCTTTATAGATTCTTTAAAATATTTGGATTTACACGACTTTGTAGAGTTATAGGTCTAGAGTTGGCAAATGCAAAATGTCAGCTATCAATAATAATAAGTCGTTCGATATCGAATAAATACTTAAGTATATACATACATACAGTAAGAAGTAAGCTGATGTGACGTCATGGCTGAAAGTGGCAATATATTACAGCTTAAAGTGAAAACATGTGGCACCGTGCTATTTTACATGACATGATCGGTGGCAAGGTTAACAGTAATTACAATTAGTAGTCTGTTCGTCATGCGATGTTAATGTTTTAAGCTAGATAATATAAAATATTAAAAGTGGGAATATAAACTTCTGAACAAAATGACTTATTTATTTTGAGGGTAGTTATAAAGAACAGTTGCCAAACGTATGAAAGTTCGTATGAAAGTTTATATTTCGGACATCTATTAAAAATATATTAATAAAAAGCTGTTCATTTAATAATACAGACACTTTAATTGTATTTATTTGTATAGTAAATTCTCGTGACACGTCGTTTCCCACGATGACTCTGAAACTATCTAACTGATTAACACTGTGTAAAGTGTAAGATAGCATAGTTAACATCACGTTTAGGCCAATAGGAGCCGAACATGAGTAAAAAGAAACGCAGATGAAGTTCGTAAATCAGACCCAAATCAACCTATCGCCGTCCACTGCTGAACGAAGGTCTCCCCCAAGGAGCGCCAGCCATTCCGGTCTTGGGGAGTCCGTATCCATCCACTGCCAGCCACTTTCTTTAAATCGTCGGTCCATCGTGCTGCAGAACGCCCTACATTGCGTTTAACCAGCCGCAGTCTCCACTCAAGCACACTTTGCAACCAGCGACCATCAGTTCGTCTGGAGACATGACCGGACAACATCCACTTCATTCGATGTCGGTGTCTTATGTTCTCTGTTGAATAACCTCATTACGAACTTTGTCGGACAAGAATTAAAGTAATGTATACAAACAGTAAAAAGCTGTGCCTTTCAAACTTGCGAGATACCGAAATAAAAGCACTATAAAATAATATTATTATGCTAAGTTTCTTTGCTCTGTTCTTGGTATTACGATACTGTTAAAAACCTGTAATTAAGTATATGGATAATGTATGTATAATAGCTACCATATACAATTTGGGGCGTTACTGACATTTCTTTTGAAAGAAAAAAGGCCCTATTCATGTTTTGCTGATAGGAATGATGGGACGCTTAGTCTGACATTATGTCCATTTGCTTGCTTTACCCAAATGGAAATACAATGTTACCTTTGTTATTTTAAAAGTATACATAGTTAAGTATATTTTTTTAATTCATTTTCATTTAAACTTGATTTTCCTTGTTGGTTATTCGTAAAAGTTTCAAGTTTGACGCAATTTATTGTTCAAAAAATCGGCCAAGTGCGTGTCAGGACTCGCACAGTAAAGGGTTCCTCAGTCACCCATAATGGTACGAATATTTAAAATCGTATCCAATTGATAATTGTTATGTTTATGTAATAATGCGTTAACTTTCTATGACGTTTTCTAAGGAAGCGCATTTTACAAGTTTAACCTCTATAACTCCTAAACTTGTTCCTGAACTGAATTGAGTCAGCCGTTTAGCTTTTAGAGGGGGGACGCCCTATTTTTTACAAAAAAGTGCCCTTTAAAGTGGAATTTCTTGCAAACGGATACCTTTCTATCGTCTGAGAAACCTTTTATTGTTTTTAAAAGACATCTAACTATACCCTACACGATGGGGTAGCCGCGAGAAAAAAATCATCCCCACTTTAGGGAGTTACCTCAAATAAACATATTTTTCATAATTTTATTGTAGCACTTTATCGACGTAATTACAACACATATTCATGCAAAGTTTCACCTTTCTAGCACTTACCGTTTCGACGGTAAGTAGAGGACGGCTAACACATAATATGATAAAACTATGTATTTCTACTAATAACCTGTCCATATGCATGACAGTTTTACGTAAATCACATATTAACGTAAATAAATTGACTATTAATTATGAGTACACATTATCCTGTTTTTCTGACGTCGGCCTAAAGATAGTTAAAATGTTAGGCACGTTAACTGACCGGGTAAATAGTAAACCACAACAATGTACCTATTTTATTTGTAAATGATAAATCTTTACAAATAAATAAAATTTAGAGTGTCTGTTTGTAATATAACAAATAACCAGTTTTTTACTAAATGCATATCAAAGTCATATTTACGGTACTGACATCCAATGGTTTTTTTTTTTTTGTCTGTTCTTTCTGGGTAATCTCTGGAACTGCTAGACCGATTTTAACGGAACTTTCACTGGCAGATGGCTGATGACATAAGAAGTAACTTAGCCTATTTCTTTTAAACTAGTTTCTTCAAGGCTTCAAGGCTAACTTCAAGGCGTTACTAGTTAATAATATGTTGCATTTCCACCAATAACTAACAATGTTTTGAATCCACGGAAGCACTTATAACCTAGTGGCCTTATTTGTTTGGAAACAACACCAAGGGTAAATAACGACGTCGTTGTCAGACCTAGATGGGTAACCGTTTCTGGCATGATATGCTATTAGCGTTTTTTGATTCTGAGGTCACGTTAAGCAGTCGGTCCAGGTTGTTATCATAAGATAGTGTTATAGATTATCAAAATAACAACATGTGTACTACTCTCTATTAGATGCGATATGGCAATACTTATGTTTAGTCTATGGTAATATAGAATGACCTGTGCCTTTTCAAAAATAAACGACAGTCTTGTTACAACTACTACCGTGTTTCAATAGATAGCAGCCGTGAAGCATAGTTGGTACTGGCGGCTTGAAAAAAACATCCAACGGCATGGTTACAACGTGTCTTGCCAGTCATTTAAATGACACTAGAATCATATATATTTAATAGATGTTTAGATCTATCTATCCTAGTCAAGTTGATTTTGAAAGAAATCAGTCGACTTTAGATAATTTTCCTTTTAGATCTGGCTGATTAACTAGTTTGTACTAGTTAGTAGTAGTAGATTATGTGGTATATCTTTAAGTTAGCCGTATCCTGTTGTTACGTATCGCTATGGCAAATTTGGAAAAAATACATAAACGCCTCCTTTAAAGCAAGTTGTCCATATCGTGTCAAGATTTGAGCTCAGTCGGTACTCAATTGACTTTTGAAGCATTTAGGGCCACAGCACACTAGCTACTTTTATCATCGGTAATCGGCGATTTGGTGACTGCATCGATGCTTCATCGCGTTTTAGCGACTTCCTGCGTTCGAGCGCGGTATCGGAAACGCGCGTTTTAGCGATGTCAAATCGATGCTACCGGCATCCGAATGTGAGCGGAGAGTAGCGATCAGCTGCTGTGTCGCGCTTCTAAAAAGCGACTCAATCTCCGCGTTTGGCGTTTTTAAGTGTGCGGTGTAGAGTATTTAGCTTCTAAACAGCGACTAGTTGCCGATCGCCGATGCTAAAAGTAGCTAGTGTGCGGTGGCCCTTAATAACCAACTCAATATTTTAAATAGGAAGATTATGAGAATTATACTGCAAATGTTAAATTTAACGTAGTCTAATGTTGTTAATCGTGTGAGGCTGATCTCTTCATCAATGAGTTCCCTGTTGGAGTGAGTTCTGAGAAAGATGGTGGTCACTTAAATGTGAGTCACTCTTGCTCAATTGTTGGTTATTGAAGTTATGATTTAGAACTTGCAGTTTACTCAGAGCTGAACGAATCACATCCTTAGAACGTAACTGGAGCATTGTGAAACGGTTGAACCGAAGATATTACTCATTCGGTCTATAGATGACGGTATACGAATATCTACGGATGATAATGGTTAACTAGCGATCGAGTTGCTTTTACTGAAATGTCAACACGTACTTTGAGTTCCGCCAAAATGTTTTCAAATAGCGCATAACTAGACTGTACGTTAAATGTATATAATATGTATATATCCTATCATTTTTATCTTTACATAGTACAAAATGTAATATCTGTTGTTTGTTCACTTAGATCTTTGAAAGAACTCAACCGATTTTGATGCAGCTTTCAGCAATAGATAGAGTTTTTTAAGAAGAAAGTTTATACGTGTAATACATGCTAATTATAGTGGAAGAAATATGAAAAGTTCTAAAGAATTCCGTGCGAAGAAGAGCCGAGACGCTATTTACATTTATAAAAAGATGTCATATCAGTTTTTGTACGCTTAGGTCTTATATACTAAACAATGGATATAATTGTAGTTTTCTGATATATTGAGAAAGATAGGTGTTTTCTTTGTATAATATTTATGTATTTACAAAAAAAGTATGGTTATTTTATTGTTATTTTTTTATTTTATTTATTTTGGAAAACCAACAGCTACAAAAAATAAAATAAACAGTTTGATATGCAACATCAAGCCAATTAAAGGTCTTCACGGATTGCGACATAATAATATAATGAAAGTTCTGGAACACTAATCATCAACATAGACACTACACCAATACAGTAAATGAGAAAAAAGGAAACTAAAAAATTCAAGAGTTAAATGTTAAAACACCATCACTCAAAAAACTTTAGGTTTAGGTTTTTATGTCAGTTGTTTAGTACCCATAATCCAAGCTCTGCTTAGTTTGGGACTAGATGACGTTGTGTGAATGATGTCCGAAATATTTATTATTATTTATTCCAGAGAAAGGTATAATATAAGAAGGGAAAATGCAAATTACAATCACATTTAATGTGTTGTCTTAAAAATTGCACCCGTGCGGGCTGGAGCCTCACACTAGTTAAAAAATAAAATGTACAACCTTATTAATTAACAGGTAATCACTTTTCCAAAATGTTTTTTCGGGCGCTTACACTTCTCTAGAGTAGACTAGTATGTACACTCATGAAGATGATAAAACGGTATATACATTTATTGTTAATTAATTAACCCATTACAATAATGGAAACATTTAGGTATTTAATCACACACACAGAAAGAGAGACAGAGATAGAGAGAAATAATACACACAAACACACACAATAATAGGATCGAAAAACGAACAACATGTAATGTATGTAGTGGTTTAGTTTGTATATAAGTACTTTTGTTGAGATTCTACAGGGTGCTGTTACCGGAATATACGTGTTACCTAGTTCTTCGTTACTAATTTGTTGTTCCATTAACATCCTGCCAATTGTTTACTTCACCGATCACGGTGTAGGCACATATTTTATGCAAACATTCTTACATATTATGTTTGTAAGTTTTTTAACAGGAACTGATTCAGTAAACGTTATTTATACACTTTAAACAAGAATTGTTCTTTTTCCGTGATTGGTATTAAGTGTTCAATTTTAAAACATAAATTTGCGTCATTCCATATGTGTGAAATTACCTTACGCTACCCTTGTTAAAGTATAGAATTTTATGTTATAGAATCAATGATTTTTCTTTTAAAATAGAACAAAACTCTTTCTAGAAATTTCCACTCGACATTTATATGAAAACAATTTCAAAAGGGCGTTGGCATTCCCATGGCTTTAAAGACGCCGCCCGCCCAGTCCAGACACCATATTTTACGTTCATAATCAGTTCGGTTATAAACTCATCTATTTATATTACAATACAACATGATATAGACTGGCGTACCTCCATTCTTATAGGGTACTTTTTAGTTTTATATATTTCTGATGATTTTCATTTCTTCTGATTGCTTGGGCCCACGTTCTATATATAGGCATGTATATAATAATAATTTGAACATAGAAACTTATTTTTTATATTCTTTCATCTATAGATTTTGCTAATATTTTCTCAAAGTAATTTTACCTTTTGTATAAAGAACCTGGTACTACTATTGGAACAACACGTTTAACTTGTAGATAGTCGATCTTAGCCCACCATACATCCAAATAGTTGTAATAACAATTACTGGATATTTGGCGTTTAATTGCTACCGATTCTTCATCGATATAAAAAATAGTTCACTGTTGAAAGAATAACTCAGTACAGAGGCAACGGCCTCATTTTCCTGGACTGCAAAGAAATGACCGTACCGTGAGCAAGTAAACTAGCACTCATGGAAATGAAATCGCTCCAGTGCTTCTGAAAAAAGCTAAGCAGCAACCGTTAATGTAATAGACCGGTCACGTTAGATATTCTTTATACATGAAGTACATAGTTTCGAAAACATTTACACAATTTTTAATCCATAAGTTGTGACAGTAGTGTGCCTTCTGACTGACAACCCGAGCTACAAACTTCGTAGTCAACGTCAGACAACATTTCGATTTCAGTCGTCTGATAATGCATGTTTAGCAGAAGAACTACTATGTTCCCGAGTCTTTAAAATCCCAAGAAAAATAAAATCATATAGATCTACTAGCTGATGCCCGCGTCCTAGGGTTATGAAAAATATATGGTGGCCGATTCTCAGACCTACTGAATATGCATATAAAAGTTTCATAAAGATCGGTCTAGCCGTTTCGGAGGAGTATGGTAACGAACATTGTGGCACGAAAATTTTATAAATAGATCTATATTTCATCTAGGTTTCATTAATTCAAATACATATTGTTTATGTGTAAAACTACTTTTAAAGAATGTAAGAAATCGAATTCCATTCTATGTTAAACTACCGCACATTCTCAAATATTTTTATATCATTCACATTTACAGAATTTATTAATCTCTTTAAGAGGAAGAATTTGTTTTAATGTACCCCTTTGTTCTTTTAATATGGGATGATGACCTCTTGTCCTCCAATAAGGTCATTTGCATCTGGATCGGCATTCCATTAAGATGAACGGTTTGTTACTTTTTACTTTGTCTGAGGAGCCACTTTTGCTCTTCATAAAGCTTTTATGGTTTGTATAAGGGAATATATATATAACCTTACAGCCATAGAAAAAGCTGGAAAAAAAATCTAATTTAATTAGAGAATGTACGAAAAAACTTTATCGTGTGAAAATCCCCTTGGACAGCCCCACCGGATGACTGGTGAGGTTAGACTAATACTAATTAAAAAGTAAGTAATACAGTTACGTGTTAGTTATTTATACATTTTATAGCTTCTAGACAGACAACAATATCATCTAGTCTCATCATTTAAATGGCAATAGTATGTATAACACCTACGCAGGCGGTTGTAATATCCTATCTCGTTTTGTACATTGTGTGCTCTAAGTGATCAATTATTGTATTTACACGTCGTTGAATAAATCGTTAGATAAATTAGTCAAGTCATATTCTTCATAGCATAATAAAAACAATTCATAGCATAAAAAAAACAAAAACAATACACTAAAATCTTATGTAATAATTATAATTAATCTTATTAATAATGTAATTTAAACCTGACTTACGGAGGGGGACATAATTTATACCCTGCGTAGTATTTTTTTCCAAATTTTAAAATTACGAATTAGGTCATCAAACGAAAACTTAAGAACTGAAATAAAAGCAATAAAAAAAATAAAGAATAATATTTTTTGATAATGATTAATTAATTAAAAACTTATTACTTATTTATAGTCATGTTAAATGAGTTTGCATTATCTTGAGTGGCATACTGAATACTTAGTAATTGGCTGACTGTATAATCTAAATTGTTTATTAGAAAGAAATGAGCAAGTCACTCTTCTGTGACTTGAAGCCCTAAGGCTTTCGTTGTCGAAATTGAATTATGTTAACCCTATTATGAGCCCACCCGCATACATCGAAGGATTGATTGAACAGGCGTTATTTAATTTGACTTAAGAATTCCCAACCATCCGCAATTGAAACTCATTAGACAATTTACCTTCTAGTTGCCCCGACCGATTCAAACATTTACCAAGCTTCAAGATAAACTATGCACGTTATGAACTCAAATTGGGTGGTCTGTTGTAATTTCTAATTATATTCTAAGACAAATCCCTGCTACTTTCTCAACGTACTAACAGATGAGTTGTCAGACCAGTCGTGTCAGACATGCTAAAATTTGTTTCTGAGAAAGAGGAAAAGTATACATCTCACGACTTCTATAGCTGTTTCAAAGTTTACAACGATCAATTTTAGACTTTAATGCAATGGGCCAAATGCACCCCGCATGTGATGTTTTAATTTGTTTGTAAGCATAAGTGTTTGAGAGATTCTGTTCCCACGCGAAAAGTGTTCATTGGTGGCAAGTGTGGAGATAAATATTTGTATGCTTACTGCGGTTTAGTACAGCCCCTGACCTTGTCAAGAACAGAGAAGTTTATTTTATCATTTAGCTTTCCTAGGAATGTCACACACAGTGGATTTATATACATACTAACTGATGGCCATGGTTCCCTTCGCGTCCCTTTCGTCCTTTATTATCTAGGGGTATAAAAAATTATTTACGTTCGATCGATCGATCGAATATAATAATCGATCAAGCCGTTTTGGAGGAGTATGGCAACTAACATTGTGAAACAAGAGTTTTATATTATCTTTATATATATAATTCTTGTGTGAGTGTGTATGTCACTAAACTTCTCTCTAACGACTGGACCGATTTTGATGAAATTTTTTGTGTGTATTCAAGGGGATCTGGGAATGGTTTAGATTCGCAATTAGACCCGGTAGGTGGCGCTGCGATCAAGTTCTGGAATTTTAAAGTTGGGCGGTACGAAGTTCGCTGGGTCAACTAGTAGATCTATAAAACTTGGTAATTTCCAGCCACGATGAAAATATAAACATTTTTTATATTGTACAGTTTTCATTGAATAACTATTCCCCATAAAGTGAATGTAGCAAGCTCTTTTGGACTGTGATTCAATATGTCAGGAATTTAATTAATTTTAACGGCATTACAGTCAGATATCGCCGTTAGTGGCACATGGCAGGCGCCTGGGTGCTGTGTCCCGACGAAAATAGCCAACCAGCTATTTATATAGTGTGCGTATCCGCCCTGAACGCACGCGCACAGCTACTCGCGTATAACTTGCCGTGATTTAAACATCCATCATTAAAGTATTTTCGAAAATAGGTAAACGACGTCGATATATCATAGGTAGCTTCAAAGAAACCGGTAATGGTTCATCAATCAAACTACAAAATGGCGATAAAAGGGGTGCGACGAACGGTGGTGAGAGTATGTCGATTCACGATTGAACCAACAATTTTTGTAGAAAGGTAATCATGACCAGCTTTTGCCCTCAATTTGGTGTAACCTATTAAAAGTAAATGAGAGAAAGAAGTTGTAATAGGAAGAAGTCTCTCCTAGGGTTTGATTATATACTTACCAGACTTGTACAGATAGTTACTCAACACTCTGGGTCAGAAGCCACGTATAATGCGACGACGGGCGCACATCTTCTGCTAACACGATTATTTAGGTTTGTTAAAGAGATTAACAATTATTAAATATTCTAATACTTTATGTGCGATTGTTTATGTACGTTATCCGATTACTAAAAGATGTTTGGAAAGATTTGGAGAAACATTTATGATTGGATTTAAAATTTTATTCAAATGATGTGTATGTTAACTCATCAACATGTGTGTATGGTTTGGATTTGTATCATAATCTTGTTTTTATTTTTTCAATAATTTACTAGCAATGAATCATTGTCATCGTAATATATTGACATTATCCAAACTGCACATAATTACATACAACAACATCGACTCTTCTATTTTCAGATTTGTTAACACAAGCTAGTAAAAGTGTTAAAAAATAAAAATGTATGTGTAATTTACAGTACACTATATAGGTAGGTAATATCTCTCTCCTCTTCTCTACCTACATCTATAATAGCTCAACACACACAAAAAATAATTAACACACAATCTAGTATTATTTTAAGGTTAAATATAGTTTGAAATGACATAAGCAATTGCAGAAATAAAAAAACCTGTCTGTTGTAGGTATACCTGATGATCACCAAGCTCACAGATCACCTTAGGGGAGGGGACAGTTTAACACGACAAATTTCTATTTCTCCGAAATCAAATTGGCACTCTTAACTTCCTGCTTCAAATCGTGTCATCTCCATTTCAAGAAACCTTTTAAGGTCATATTTCCGTTGGTATTTTAGTTATACCAAGGTGATTCTACAGTTACAGTAAATATAAATGAATAGTCGCGCCCAATGATGTAACCTAGTGACGCTATCTGTTGCTGCTATTAATAAAGTTTAACATTCATGTATGTCGATTGCTCAGGTAATCAATGATGATACCCGCTGTATTCCAAGGTTTCGTTCTCATTGAAGTTTGTTAAATAAAGAACTAGCTTTTTTCGCGCGAACCAGCATCCGTCTAAGTACGATCGTAAGTAGCCTATCCCCTTCCTCAAAAACCAAAGTTATTGATGCCCGATTCAAATTTCCACCCCCCTTTTTCACCTCCATTAGAGAAGAATATTTGAAATTAACATTCTTCCTTTTCTGAAACTCTCATCACCTATTTAAATTCATCCAAATAGGTTCAGACATATTCTCATTTACAATATTAGCATACATACAATATAGCTATTAAAACCTTATAAAAACAATGTTATGAAAAGAAGATTTCAATTCCTGTAGTGACAATACAGTTGTTTTGTAGCAGTCAGAAGTAAGTCTACTCATAAAAAAAACCATCAACCACAGTTAGTTATTGTTATTTGCATTTCCATTTCCCTGAGGTTACGGTTGATGCTTGTGAAATGATTCATTGATAAATGTCATTCATAACACCGGCCTTTCCTTAATTTCGATTCATCCAAGGAAAAAACCCATGCTCCTTACCTACCTACCACTTAGAGTATACATGTAAATATTTGTTTGTTCCAGTTTAAATCTGTTCTCGGTTGCTGCAGATACATGTACGGATATAGAGAAAAACATAGTATGTACATACTATTTGAGAAACTGAAAATGTAATGTCTATGAAATCCATGTTTAAAAAACATGCCCTTTTAAATTTGAATTCTCTTTTATAGTCCAGTCTGAAATTACACAAATTCTGTGTGTGATTTAGCCGGTGTTAATTTAGGTAGCTGGAGGACCCTTGTAAAATTAAGGTTTACAATACCGTAGTACATTATTTTGATCTATCTCATGGGTATAGCCAGCGTTTGCAATATAAGCGTAAAAATAATGGGATTATTTACGACATCACATTAGAAACCTGTAAAATTATCAATATTTCTCTATTATATTATGCATATAAACCTTCCTCTACAATCACTCTATCTAAAAAATGGTATCAAAATCCGTTGCGTAGTTTTAAAGATTTACGCATTTATAATGACAGAAAGAGAGCGAAAGCGACTTTATTTATGCTATGTAATAATAATGATAGTTTACTGTCTGGAGAAATATATTTTATAACCTTTTCTGGACTTCTGGTAACTTGTTGTTATACTCATTCTTTCTTTTATAACATTACTTACGACAAGTCTTACTGTGAGACAGAAAAGTTGCTTACCAGCAGATGATGGCACTGATCATGTATGTTTAGCTGCTATTTATTTTCTATATAGAGAATACTCATGTATCCATGATTCGCTTCTACAAATAAAACGTTATGTAGGTCACGGCTTGCTACAAACCTTGTTTGATTTTGTACCCTACTTTGCATGTGACCTCATGTTTATTATCCTCACGTATGATAGCGAAAATCTTAAGATTTCAAAGTCACAAGTTCAAGTAATCTTTAGAACTTATGTATAATATTCAATTTCTAGGAATCCTTATAAATTAAGTAAAAATAAACTCTTTGAAGCAAATTTATAACAGTGATATTAAAAGCGAATTATATAGTGCTTCTTGTAAATCCATTCTAAGAGTATACTTAAAAAAACTATTAGTTTTAAATATTTGAACAATGCCGGAATTTACTATTAACAGTTCGAACATAATTATTCTTAAAATCTAACTTTTTTATTAGGATTATCGCAGCGATACGTTAAACAAAATTCATATTTCATCATCATCAACAGCTGGTAACCGATCACTGCTGGACCTAGGTCTCTCTTTAGCAAATAGATTTTGGCCTACTATACCAAGCTGTCCAGACGGAGTGATATACGCAGTGGCTTTATTTTAATAAATAGTTTATTATTTATTCAGTTCCAATTTAAACTCCAATGCCTATCTGCATTCTATTAATGGATTGTATCAATAAGTATTAAAATTATTTCGCAAGCCAGAACTGAATAATTAGTATTATAAGTATTTATTAGAATGTTGAAAAGCAAATGTTAGCATTCTTTTTGTTTGGTTAAATGTCTGCAATGTACCGAACTCAAATGTGTCTTTGAGATAACGTTAAGTGGCGCAATCGTCGTAAATTAGCACTGTCTTGATGAACGGCGTTTTCTGTCTCTTTCATTCTTGTTTCAAAGTTGAGTTGTACTTGAACATATATCCCTATTTCACTTTTATCTGGTAGTACTTTAATATGAAAGCAATCGATTTATTATACGTTCATTGTCTTTTGTAATAATACGGTTTCTACGGTCCAATTGGTACTTTTAATGAAATTGCCTACAGTATAATATTCGCTGTATGAATGATGATTAGAATGTTCCCTGATGTTCCTTACGGGATGTTGCGTTTAATATTTGTCCTCTTTTTTTCAAGACATCTAGACATTGTACTTTAATCTTCTCACATTTCTTGTAATACTAGTTGTCTTACTGCGACATTTGAAAGTAAATATATGCATGTAACTTTTTAAAAGATTAGAAATATTGCTTCTGAATCAAAACTTTCTTTTAGATAACATCAAACACATTTCTAGTCTGCATTGACAGTGAAAGCAAGGTGAATAGTAATTATGCAATTAATGTCTTGTACGAAATTATTTGTATTTCCTTTAATGAAGTGGCTCTAGGTACTTTCAAACGTTAAAGTCACTAAATCTATAAAATAAACAATCTTAATGTTCGTGAAGTGATTTAGCTTGCTAGGCGCCTGCATTACACGCATAATTGATTTGCAAGCACCGGAATCACAATAGCAGATGTGCGAACAGTTGTTGGTAGCCATATTGTGTGGACATACGTCACAGTACTTTGAAAGTGCATGTTTATAACGCATGTGACATGATTGACGCACTCGGCATGTTAATGGAGTATACAAATGGTAAACTAAATGTTCTACTTGTGATACGTGATACATTGATTTGGGATTGTTACATGAAGTCAACTATTTTCCGAACAATTGAGAAACATTAACACATCCTTAGAGAATTTAAATCGAATGATGTCCGTATCTTGTAGCTTGAATTATGATATACTTACATCATAGAGGTAAAATTATGCCTAAAGAACTCTGCCACAAGTGTCCAGTCAGGGGTTAACGACTTGATTGGCCAAGATGGCGTTTCGCGAACGTGCTAAGTGGATGATGACGGCCCGCTAAACTTATTTTAGGAACAGGTCCAATGAAGTATTGCTTGCAGCTCTCACTAAATGTATTTATTGAAATTGTTTAAAAGTAATTTAATCTAGGTTCATTGACCAATCTGGCTAAAACAAACGGAGGGTTTGGTAGACAGCTATTGCAGCTTAGCGATACAGATAAGATACATAATATCAGTATGAAAAAAGTGTGTGTGCCAATTTATTATCCCAAGTGTGTTATCAACGAGTTATCAAATATTTGCCTAGCCGAGATTTCTCACCAAGATGCAAATAACTTCATAAATAAAATTGATATCTTAATTAAAAAAGTTCATAAACCTTTTTCTAAAATAGTACGTACGAGTCATCATCATCAGCCTATCGCAGTCCACCGCTGGACATAGGCCTCTCCCCAATTGCATGCCACTTAGTTCGATCCTCGGCTTGCATCCAGCTCCTGCCAGCCGTCTTGCGCAAATCTTCACTCCATCTGTAAGACGTCCACAGGCCGGCTACGTTTGCCGAGACGCGGTCTCCACTCAAGAACACGTTTACCTCAACGGTTGTCGGTGCTGAAACTAATATGGCCAGCCCATTGCCACTTCAGTATTAAAATATGAGTAAAATTTGATAGTTTAGGTTTACGTACATGGTTTTTGTTGGATTGAAATAAATATTCAGTAGCTGACCCTCGCTACATTGTATGCGACTCTTTGAATCATGCTCCTATTAGTCTAAATGGGATGTTGACTATCCAGCAAAACACACATTTGAAATGACGAGAAAACCGGTCAGATAGTTTTGGAGTACAGCAATAAAGTGACACTATAACTATGTAATATAAATTCATATCTAGAATCTTCAGATACATATTGGTAACACTTAGAATTAAATGACCTTAAATTATAACACCAACAGAACCGCTGTATAGGTGTTTCGTATCATCAATACTCAGATTATTTAGCTAATGGTTGCTAATGATAGAGCTAGCATTCGAAGCTTTAGTAATTGTTCCAGTAATGTTAATTGCTGTTCTCCCAGTATCTAATTTGTGTCTGAGTAGAACTAGGCAGAAACGTTAATAGGAGATATTACGGTTATCGGTAGCTGCAACACACAGCTACCGTAAAGCAAATGATAGGGTATACTCTAACAGATCATTTTTAAATATACGTACTAGGCTTAGGAATTTGTTTGAATATTGCTAAACCTTTGCAAGATTTAATCTTAGATTTACACAGCGTAGTTAACTAACGCCTTACTAGCGTAAGCTATTTATAACTTCGACAAAGTGATCAATTTAATTTAGTCAATTGTGAAACGATTTATTACTACGGGCACTGAAATATTAATTTTACATTTTAGTGTGATATCATTAATATTTATTTCTAAATCTTTTAAATCAAATAGCTTTTTGTGTTTGGGGCACTTTCGTTACATTAATGAACCTAGTTGTGCGGTTCCACAATATCATTCCTATGGAGAGGAACCGGCAAGAAACTCCATGCGTTTAATTTTTATTAATTCTATGGAAAGGTAGGTTAGAGAGTTTTTAGCGATTACATTACAATGCCGCTTCTCGACTACTTCACAATGACATCTATTCATATGAAAAACCACTTTCGCTGATACACCCACTCATCTTTCTGGAGTGGGCGAGAGGGAAAGCAATATGTTATTTTCGATATTTAATTTATAATTTCCAAAAAGATCTTAGACTGGATGTATTAACACTTCTGATCTCATAGCTTCGTATTCGAATCAGTAAATGCTATTGTTGTAAACATGTAAACGACTGAGTAATTCTCTCGATAGACAGTGTTGTTTGTCTATATAATTTGGCCTACAGTATTACTTGTCTGATTAAGACTGATAGAGATTATACTACTTTGTTTTTTGGGTAGTCCTGTATCGTGTATTGTCGTCAAATATAACAAGAAACCACAAATTATTTAACAAAGTTTGTTTTTTTTACTAATGAATGGCTTTAGTGCAACTGCTTGCATTAGTCTTCTAACAATGACATTTTTATTGTTACAGGTAAAGGTGAGTGTCAGTGCTTTTTGTCTCCATTGACAATTGAAGGTGAACCCTGTATCATTTATTTATATAAATCGTCAGCCAAGATCGTGATAGTACGCTTCGTTGACTTCCCTCCACTAATTAGTACTGTAAACAATACCAGAAGTAATTTATGCATCCAGTAATAAAAATAATATAAAAGTACAAAGAAACTTAAACTACATTTATGAACCTTATCTTAAAAAAAATAAGATTGAAAATGGGATAGGAAAGTGTGGTCATAAAACTCGTTTCTCTCTTGAAGCGTAAAATATCGTATCTGACACGATGAACTGAGTCCGATAAGGCCTTCTTTTGCTCGCATCAACTGACATAATAATTATTTTCGTTTATTTCTTTTTCATATTTTATTCATCGAGTTTAAAATTGATAGGATGCTAAAATAGCCTCTTGTCCCTGATATAAAAAAGAAAGTTCTTACTTTGAAGGTTTGCCACTACCTACGTATTATCAATTGCATTTAATTTAACTACCTACGATCACCATAAAGTTTCAATTTCAAGCACAATGGCTTGGTCTTTAGTAAAGATAAATTTGGACATCAAAAACATAAGGTGCAGTTCCAACCGAACAGATATTACAACATCACTATAATACTTTATACTGTTATAATTCTTCCTGAAATTTGACTTTTAGGCATTGTTTTTTTTGTATTTACCAACCTCCCATAAGGTCCCACTGCTGAGCTGTCTCCTCATGCCACAAGCGGTCACTCAACCTAACCCATGTATTGACCGCACCGTCGTTGCTTACCTTCAATGATTGTTTCTAATCACGTAAGGCAACTTGGCTATGAGCGTCTCTTCTTTTTGTATTGCCAAAATCAATTTACACTAAGTCTGACAACTTTCCAATATGTCTAAGGCATGTGAAATTATAACAGTATTTATTCCGTACATGACTCATAGCTTTAGAAAAGGTATTTAATATGTTTGTACTAACTTATTTCTAAGATGCCATATATCATTTGGTAGTTTACCATTCGATGAAACTTCACACGCTTTACTTTGATTCAAAAATTCCCTGTGGATTCGTAATCGTATTAATGTATGATAATACAAAAATTTTGACTCTTACAGTTGAGTCGTAATAAACTGTTCAATATTATATTAAAGAAAAAAGGCCTTAAGAAAATCTTTACTTTCATATCATTAGTTCGAACTTCTGTAAAGTTAACTAAACTCTACTGGCAAAGTATATTTAAAATACATAAAAAACCTCGACGGGTCTTTTTCGCTATAACTGATATAAACGCGGATGGCACCGAGGGCAAAAGCTTTTAGTTTCTCAAGTGTACTCATCACTTAATTTCTATAGGTATGTTATGTTCTTAGCAGTTAGAACTCGCGAAATATCACTCACTAACTTTAATTTTTTTTTGTAATGAGCGTAGTTTCATATCACATTTAAGAAGAAGGTATATTATGTTTTAATTGTTATAATTTT
The DNA here is from genome assembly GCA_932526445.1 of Phragmatobia fuliginosa. Lineage (NCBI taxonomy): Eukaryota > Metazoa > Arthropoda > Insecta > Lepidoptera > Erebidae > Phragmatobia > Phragmatobia fuliginosa. Next base: position 6,306,060 of record OW052074.1, on the reverse strand, counting down.
AACAAAATGGAACTGACTTCAATGAAAACTTATTCCGAGTACCCAAATCGCGACAATTGTGGCTATGATATTTGAGGAGTTTCCTTGGGATCCCATCATCAGATCCTGATATGGGTGCGATGGGACCACCTGTAAGCTAAAAAAAAAGATTCCGACGAATTGAGAACCTCCTCCTTTTTTTTGAAGTCGGTTAAAAATAGCTTTATTACCTGTAAACACCTAACTCATTTTATATGAGCAATAATATCTCTATGTTGTTCACCTTCGTGAGAAGTATTTACCGGTTTAGTATCTTCCCCGTTCCAACAGCATGACGTCTTCTGTCGCCTAGAACGAACTGCGACAGTCACAATGAAAACATTTGTATGAATGGCCAACGGCCCTTTGATATTTGTGGTCACGTAGGCGTAAATCCGTACTTGTACCATATTTCATAGAAATATACGACTCATTACAATATCATCATCATTAATCATCTCATACTTTTGTTACGGTAATAGTGTTTTAAATGTCGTGTTTGAACATCATTATATTTTGATGTCTGTATGACATGTCAATCTTACGTTATAGCATTATTTAACTTGAGGGTAGTACTATAATCTTTGATGATAAGTGTGTGCTGTCACGCGAATGTAGCTCTACAAGTAAAGTTTCTAGACACAAAAAGCTGTCTTTTTATGTCTAAAAATCACGACTAATACCTCTAAAACTTTTTAGGTATGCTTACATTAGTTTAATAAGTTAGTTATCAAGGTTAAGGAATATTAGTTTATTATTTTATGCTATTCAGTTTTTCACCGGTTAAATTTTTGACTAAAAAGTTTCATTTTACAAATATGTGTAGTTATAATCCACTAAATACTACATGTAAATATTTCACATTTTACTTACTTTAGCCATTATCTGTTCGAAAATTCTACTTTGTAGTCCATCTCATTTATAAGATACCGCATGAGCCGTGAGTGATAAATCATTCCTTATTTTTCTACCCTTATTGTTTTAAATTAAATGGGACTAACCTCAAGATGTACATCTCTTTCCAATAAAAAAAAGAAATCGAAATCGCACTACCCTGTACGAAGTTATGCGTAGTCTTAAGCAACAATCGATGAGTGAACAATCAATCATCCCGTTTTTCTATCCAAATTGAATTTATTTTACCAAATTTATATGGGAGCAACTTAGTATACCGTTTTCAATATAATATGTACTTAAAAGATTTACGTGGTCATACATAAAAAAAATATGTACACGTCAAATTGCCCATATAAATATAATTATACATACGTTTAACTTGCACTTATTTATACTTTTACACGGTCGGAGCCACGTACTAAACTAGTAAAGAACTAAATAAATACTAAACATTAAATTATCTTCAGCGTCCACGCCGTAACTAATTGAACGACCACGTGGGATGAAATTGTTCACGTACTTCGCAATGAAAATAGGTTAATTCAAACCATTAAACTGAATCGATTACGATCTGAGTGTACTGGCGTATACAATGCTGTAGCGGTTCTGCAAACTCATAACTGTATACCTCACAACTTTCATTGGAAACGTTGTGGCACCGACATTTCATCCGGTCTTGATGTACGGACAATAAAAACCCTAATTTATTACCGCCATTCCAAATAAGCAGTACAATTGTGACTCTGTATCAACAAATATAGATTCAATGGCCTAGAGATAAGATCTTTTCTCAAATGACCGAGTTTAAGTTACATTTCGCTATAAATTAAGTTTATTTGCGACGTGATTACCGGTATACATACGTACAACTTTATCGGAGTCACTTTCTGATTTATAATTTTATCTCTTTTTTTTACGAGTCCTGATTGTGTTTTTAACAACACAGCAGGTCGTAAAGTCGCCTCCTTTTATTTTCTGTAGCTACATATTATTAAATTACTTTCAAAATACATTAAATCATACAATTTAACATCAAATCGTAAGCCCTTGAAATGAAGTAATTTATGTAGAAAAGCTAAATGTAGTAGCTACATATCAACACACATATTCTTTCATTAAATTATGTTAATTATTTTAAACTAAATTTTACGTTGACTTTACAACAAAAGGAGGTTCCTAAGGAGAGGCGTATATGGAGCAATAGCTTTAACGAAAAGATATTGTATAAGATGTAACTATATGCCATAGCAAAGTGAACCAGTAAGATTACCGTTGGAACTTAAATAGAACCTTCCATTAGATTGGCAAATTGATGAACAACCACTTCCTCATGCACTTTACATAGATTAGAAAACCTGCAAACCGTATTATTATGGCCTTTTAAGGAAAACAACTTAATTCAAACATTATTTAATTTTAAACATTACTTTTGGAAACTAATGTAGAGAATAGAATATTTAACGAAAAACGTTTGCAACTTGGCTATGGGGGCTGTAATGATAATAGCAACGTTTCAACTTTCTCTGCCACAGATACGTTAACCAACTTAAGCTATAAAAAGCATTAACTTTTTTTGTATCTTTGTAGAATCAAACATTTCATTAATCAATCATGTCCATTAAATTGTGGGTTATGAGGTTCCCTTTCTACTGAAATTACCTTTCACTTTTAATTGTAGTGTCTGTCTTGACGAATATTAAGTCTTGTTTTCCATTACATGTGCAATAATTAGTCCCTACATAGATAAACCTCACCCTGTTATTGCTTCACAAAGATCAGGTGCTGTAAGCCCGCCTCCGCGACGGAAGCAGTGGGCGGGGACAGGGCGTTCGCCTACGTCGCTCTACAGCTTTGATTATGTCACCTATACCTTCTTAACTTATAAGGATAGGTTCGGAATCCTACGAGCACATACCAAAATGCCTTTGATAGTATTTTTACCTCTTAATATAAGTTTGAAATTCTTCAAATTTATTACCAAAGGCGATGAGTAGATCTGTCGTTTTCTGCCTAATTTACATTGCAAGCTAAATTTTATTTTTATCAATTTGTCAGATAAAAAGATCTGTAACGGTCTTCATTTAAAGTTCAGTTCCAGTTTTCAATGATGCACTATGTTACAGTTGATTTCTGGATATTGTCACACCTGCTTACTTTACTAGGATCGTGTTTACCATAGGGAATAGTACAAAAGACATTTATATTCATCAAACACATGTAAATTACACTTCATCCATTAAGCAACAGTAGCGGTGTATGGTACACAAACAAAAACATCTTTAAACGTAAATAATCTTAAACTATGGACACGAACTCTTTCGATAACGCAATACAGCTCAAAATCAAATCCTGTCACGAAACATATGTCGTTTCACGATTAGACTAGGCACAACCCGTTGCCATAATCACAAAGCGGATCTTTGCATGTCTTATGTAAACTCGACCTATAGATCATACGGAGACAGAGTAACGAAGACCCTTTGCTGATAAATAGAATACTTCAATAGGTGTCACCTGATTTATTGACTTCGTGCATTCTTTATTGCATGATCCATAAGAAGAATAATAAATATGATTAAAGATACTTTTTCTGATGCTATAAATGGTTGATATTAACATAACTTTATAGTTTGTGGAAAAGTTATGATAAACGTTGTTTGGAAAAAGATACCGAAATAAATGTTTGAAAATATACACAAGATCCCGCGGTACGCGCACGTCCGTCTGTTTGCTCCCTATTTGTTTTACGAGGTTTTTGATTTATTTACTATTTGTCGAGATAACGGTTAGCGTAATTACTTCTTCGCCTATTTTATGTTTACCTTGCACACTGTTTTCAATAAACCCGTTAAGCTGGAGATAGACTTGGTTAGAAGTACTCGTAAGTTCACGATTTTATGGTACGCAATAATAGTACAAGTGAATTCGCAGTTATGCTATTAATGTGCATATCCAGTGGCCTAGTTTAAATGAATACAAACTTCCTGTTAGCTTAGGTTCGGCTTTGCTCTAAATAGTTAACCTATATTTGTTCATACTTGCAATAATTGTGCGTGATAAATATTCATCTAATTTTACAATTGATTTCAAACAATTGATCATTGTTCATATCGTTGCACAAGAGAACGGGATCAAAGTTTAAATGATTTTAGTGTCCACTAAACGCTGTAGTAAATTTATTAATAAAGTTTACTACAAACAATACTTCAAAGAATTAAAAGCGCAAGTAGTCCACTGAAGTATGGGCTATAAAATTTGCGGGACGGCCTACATTCATAATGTATAATGTATTTCTGGGCCTATAAACCTAAATTATTAAACTTATGCGGCACTGAGTTCGGCCTAATAATTATGGATAATTTAAATTTTGCACGGAAAGCATTTCAAACAAACAGTTAAGCCATGTTGATGTGATAACATATTTTGTTTGATATAACTGAAACTACAACATCAATGATCTGTGCACTTAGTTTATGAAGGCTCTTTACACCTGTTCTTAATGTGTTTAAAAACGGCTTAACCTCACATTCGAAACATTCCTTTTTATGACTGTTCGTAATAGTCCGTCACTAATTTCTCATTTATGACAGCTAATCTAGCTGTATCCGCTTTGAACGTTTGTAAGTTTGTGACTTTTTAAACCATTTTTTTATGTTCTGTTAGTTAATAACAGTTGTTCAAAGATTTGTGTTCTTAAATATTCATTACGAGTTGACTGCAATTAAGTTTTCATCAACATAGGCCTCTCCCTAGAAAATAAGGTTTTGGCCTAGTAATACCAAGTTGGCCTAATGGGTTCTTATAGGATTTGTATCAAGTTTTTCTTGTTTTTGCAGTGCTGTTGTCCTGCGTAGTTTGCTGCCTCTCTTACTGGGCTGTAACGACACCCATGGAATTAATAGGGATGAAAACACTACTACTAAGTATTAAAATCCTAAATACTTTTTCGTAATACTCGCCCCCCCCCCCCCCCCCCCACATTTCGCCACATTACACTACATTTTTTGAAATAAATTGTAAGAAGTAGTAGCATACTTATTTGGTAAATAGATAATATTAACGACTGCACGTGAACATACCTGTTTGTTTTTTGTTTACAGGATCACTTTCGCTTTTAAATATTTTTTGCCATGACTGTGTTATTCAATAGTTCGTTATCTCCTTTCTCCGAGCGCGCATGCACCCATCAATATTTAGTTGCGCTGAGCTGTCAACACATAATGTCGTCGAGACGCTGGCGCAGAAACTGTCTGCCGCCAGAAATAAACTATCTTGTCCCACATAACTGTCGATAACGTCGAGAATAAATATCCAATTAGTAGGGTGAGCTAAAGAACTGCTTTAAACTGTGTGTTACAACACTAGACTAGCTATTGTCATAACAAAATTCCAGCTCTTATAATGCACAACTTTTTTTAAAGAATTATGTAGCGTAAATACGCATATACTTACCGATACAAACAACACGATTTGTATCTAATAAGGTGTAGTACTAGCGCTACAACATTGACCACAATCTTCCGTATATGGTGCAGCACAAGTAACAGCAGGAATAATTAATTGATCTTTAAGAGCCTTGGACAGAGCATGAATACGATTAAATAAGTGATCATTAAAATATTTTGATACAATTACGCGATAGGTTTGCAGCAATGGAACATTTAACCTTGAACGTTGTATAGCTATCGGCTACATTATCTTACTGGAATATCTCATTTTGTAAACATATTGATAAAATTGCAACAAAGTCGTCTCTAGAGCATTTTGTCCTCCATGTGGAACCACTCTCGCTACTTCTTATAGTACGTAAAGGCCTGCCATACAAGGTTTTTCACGCTAAAAAACCAACAAAGGAATTTTAGAATCCCAAAGTGTTTCTGTGGTAAGAAATCTAACTACGTGACCAGGATGCTAAAATTACGAAAGCGGTGAATACCAAACTTGTCTCTCCAACTTATTCGATAGCGAATATGGTCAGAGACGCCGCAGGAGTCAAACCTGCTATCTATGTGCATTGTTACTAGTAATGTGTTTACACGGCGATAATGATGAGGGTTCTATGAGCATGGTATATCACATTTATGGTACCCGTAAGTTGAATAAAACATAGAATTGTAATGGGAAGAGATCTTTGCGTGTCGACATCTTGTCTGTGAATAGCAACTAATTGTGTTTCTTTCATCGGTATTGTGTCGATGAAAGTTTTGCAATATACAAATTAAATATTTAACAAATAGCATTGTTAAACATTAGAACTCTTAAAGTACTCTTGGACAAATCTAGCACATCGTCTTCACTTTTTGCTGCTCTCTGAGATAATCCCCGACCAAAGAACTTTCAAATTAAAACTTAAAAATTAAATTCTATACTCAAAAAACCTTAAGATATGAGACAATATACAATTGATAAACAATACATAATTTTACAGATGCACTCGTTTAACATTTTGATATTGTGACACGCGATTGAGTCATGTGTACAACGGGGTATGCGGGCTTCGGTGCAACAATCAATACAATTAATGATTGACTGGGTGACGTCATCGAGATTGGTTCTCTGTAGAAAAACGTGAATCTCCTATGTCACGTTTTACCTAGTACTAAGAAATATATTATAACAGTGATTTTATGAGTCAACAGACCCTGTACCACTTTATATTGTTTTGCTCTTTCATACTTACTTCGATAACTTTGGATTTTCCCCGTTAATACAGACCATTATTTGCATTATTATATTCTGTTTTTAAAATGTGGCGTTCATCATTCGTTCAAATTTGAAATGACATCATGTCTGCTCTCGAACCTTGACATAAACTTATTTACTATTATTTATAACAACTGAGGCAATATGCATCATACTTATAAATATTTTGGTCTAGATTCTTAAATAATATTGACATCATTCGTGTTCGCCGAAAAATACCTAAATAGTTAACGATATCCATATGTACTTAATATTATAAATCGAAAGTAGCTATGTTTGTTACGCTTTCACGTATATACATATATATACCATTGCACCGATTTCATAGGACATAGGCTACTATTACCGCCATAACGTATGTCCTGACCTTAGTCGCGGTCAAAAACTGTATTATTATGTTATTTTAAGTGAACCTTAATGTAAATCACTCTATTTTAGTAAATAAATGAAGTTTATTTCGACGAGAATCTTTTTTTTTAATCTGTAATGATGTATCAAAAATTTTTTTATTTAAATATGGTCTTTCGAGAAAAACGTTATCTTCAATTAATGTAACTGCTATTATAGTCATCAATGTCATTCATATCATACAACTTCAATATTATAAAGCAATTAACCTTAATTTGATCAAAGTCTACTAGTTAAGAACTCGATTTAATGTTCAAGGTGCTAATGTTTCAGATTTTGAGCTGTTTTTTTTTTTAAATTAACGTTTTTATAGTTCCATCTGTTCAGTTGTATGCAAAAAACCTCCAACCTCATTTCTTGTGACAAATTCAACATGCAACGATCTCTTTCGACAAAAACTTGATTATTTTGTGATGACAATGAATCGTTAGCTCAATGCTTCAACACATTCATCAGACAATAAGTTATAAGTGAATCGGTCCATTGAACCAACGATCGCAGTTCTACACACCTTAAACGTATATCTATCAATTTTTCTATGACTCACGCCAATTCGATGTTATGGTTTGTTCTGGTGTTATCCCTTACCAGCTAAGCTGTGACTCACAGTTCAACGGAAGTAAAACAAAATCCTCACAGCTAGAGGAGACCAGTTTAAGTTGACCCACCCTGTACTTTCCTTGGTTTGAGAACGGGATACTTTAAAGAAGCTCTACAATGTTTGAGTTCATCCCGCTGTGCGCTGACGTCAAACTACCATTTCTTTTTTTTATATAAGTATTTGATAAGTCCGTTCACCGGATGACGATTTTTTGGTCTTGTCAACTAAGAGTCTTAATGTTGCGCTTAAAGCTCTTTTGTGTTATTTTTCTAAAAAAAATATAATTTATGTATGTTTATATGTATGTATGTTATTTTATGATTATTTCAAATACAAAACTCATTTTATTATTCGTACCTAAGTACCAGCCAATGATATCTGTCCATCTAAAGGATGCCTGGAACAAATTGCTTGAAGCAATAAGACAGCCCTGTATACATCACATTTTTGTTAGTTTCATGTTTGTGTGTGTATTTTTTGTACAAATAAAGTAAACCTGATATCTGTGTGTGTAAAATAAAGTGTTATCTGTTTATCTATCTAAATAAATTATTGAATCAATTAACGGTTTATAAACCTTTTCAAAGCCATGTTTCATGTGCCATAACAGACAAAATACTCTTCCTGCGGAAAACAACACAAATTTTACATTATAAAATATTACCATCAATCAAAAACGTTAATAAGTACCTTTTCCAATTTTCAGATTTCAAAAAGGACTGGTCAGACCACGCACTCTGGTGGCCTACCCGAAACAAATGGCTGTCTCGTCCGAAGCACACGCTGGACCAGTACGGCGTCCATGCTGATGCAGCCCTACACTTCACACCCATGCACAAACCCATCAGGATTCAGCTGCCGGACCTAAGATATATTGATTGCAAAGTTGACTTCTCTATTGATACCTTCAGTGCCGTGGTACAGCTTTGTAAAAGCCTTGGTAAGTTTTATTCTTCTGAAATTTCTTAAACAAAAAGTAAAGGTCTCCTCTATTTACTTTTAACAGTATTAAATAATTTAAGCAAAAAAAACGACTTCAAAGACTATTCCGAGTACACAATCAATCGAGACAGGTATGCTTATGATATTTGAGGAGTTCTCTCGGTTTCTCCAGGATCCTATTATCAGATCCTAGTTTTCTTTCCATGTGGCCGCATAGGAGGCATTAGCTTTCGAATAAAAAAACTAATTATCAAAATCGCTTCACCCAATCGAAAGTTCTGAGGGAACAAACATAAAAAAACACCTCCTCCTTTTTTGAAGTCGGTTAAAAAAGAAAAAGTTTTGTTCCAAGTTGAAATTTTTTACGTTTCCAACTTTAGCCTATAATCGGTATCTGAAATATTTAAAATTAGTATAGTTGGTTATTATGTTCAAATTAAATTTCACACGCTCAATTATTTGGTACTAAATATTTAATATTATTAATAAATTGAAAGAAATAATTAATAATATTAAATACATTTTAAATGTAATCGCAAATTAAACTCACACTCGGCATTTATCCGTCTTCCGATACATATATAAATGTATGTCAAATTATATCGAATACAGTAGGCACATGGTTTTATTCCACAAGGATAGCGATGATGATAATAAAAAGGATGTTCATCTAGTTTGAACCTACTGTAATCTAAACCGGTGAGCATCATTGTATTACCGCGCCTTGTATAAAATCTACTTACATTATATACACAGCCGTGGGAGAACCATGATTTAGTATAAATGGGCTCGCACTACCGGAGTGATACCACGACCTGGCGTAAAAAAAAGGAGTTTAGGAACTCTTTCGTTTGTTATCACCAAGTTATCGAAGCCTAAATCCCTCCCTCCTTAATTCTAAGATGAGGAACTCAAAGAACTTAGGAGTGCGGTCGGCTCCACACTTACGTCTCTTGAATGCAGGTAGTCACTTACCATCAAGTTACCCGTCTTCTCGTTTGCCCCTCTACTATGTATTTAAATTAAAAACATTGAAGATAACTTTTTCGCGCCAAATGTAAACTGAATATGTGGAAACTGTTTTGGATAATGTGTAATTTACTCGATTGTTATTGTTCTTTTGTATCGGTTTGTTGTTTGTTTCCCTAAAAAATCTAAACTTTACCTTTCTGAAAATAACTATGTTTAAAATTGATGTGTATTTTATAGTAAAACTTTAACGTTTTAACACTTTGTAGCGGTTTTATCTCGTTTACGAGATACTTTATGCCTCACGATGGCTATAAGTATCTTCATATGTCTGTTAGGGCATGTTCAAACTACGCCAAATATTTCTCGTCATATGGGTAGAATGATTTAAAAAATGTCAGAAAAGGTACTATACACTTAATTTGCCGACAGACCGTTTAATACAAAAATGTTAATAAACATATAAATAAAATGAAAGTTTAACTATACCTTTAAGTGTCTGCTTCTTTGATATTTAATTATTTTTTATCACATTAGCAGAACATTAAGGAAACTATCGAACTTATGCTGTATCAAATACCTTTTTTAAATAATATGTGTGCCTATGTAGGTGAATTTGAAATGTCTTTTTGTAAAAGTTGTAAATTATACGAACATTTATAGAACGTACCGAATACGTTGTGAACGTCACCTTACTATTTATCTTTTCCAAATGTTGAATGGTCGTAAAGTCAATCAACTCGTAAAATGTATGTTTAAAGTTTAAACACGAGCTATGGATCTACGGCGCGGCAGCCCTACACTGTGGCATATAAAATCATTTCAAAGTTTCTTTATCGGTCAGATTCCCCCTGCTGATTTTATTAGCAGCTATAAGAAACTTCTGAATTTCTTATTTGCCATAACATGGTTATAAGAGTACTTTTAGTTTGTTCCCTTGCCTGATGTTCTTCAGATTTGTGTTTCTTACATGCCCATACAACGGTTCATGTCTTATTCTATCCCTAAAACTTCCAAAATTCTACCTTGCTGCTTAGTGCTAATAACATAAAAACAACATTTTAAGTTTATCAAGCCAGCCAGCCAGGCAATTGAGCCAGCCGTGTGTTGCTCTTTGACCAGTATTAGTAATGTTATGGAAACAGGATGTATATAAAACATTATAAAGACTATTATGTGTAATGTAAAATTATACCCCTTATTCATAATCGGATATCCTCCGACTTTGAACTTTGATCTAAGAAAAACATTACATGAGAAAGATTTTAATCATATAGCAAATCTTCTAAATCTTCAATAAGTAAGTAAATACAATATCTTTTTTATTCAACCCAAAGAGTGATAATCAAAAATAATACACTAAAAAATCTTAGTAGTTCTTCTTGGACTGAATTTTACAATAAATTGAAGTTTGCCGTGAAAGCCGGACAGACAGGCAGAGTTACTTTCGCATATGATATTTGTAAGGATTTTGAAAGTAATACAGTTATATTCGAGTAGAATAGAGTAGTAGAAAGTAATACACAATAATACGTAAACTAATAAAAGTAACTTGTTCGTTACTCAATATTAGTTAAAAAACCATGAAAACAGTTTTAGTTGACATTTCTCACTTGATCGTCACCACTTCGCAGCCTGGTGTCAAATTTCAACTATTTTAACGTTCACAACGTGACCAGGTGAAGACTTATATCCTGGGAAACTCATCTTTGCTTATGCATTTAGTTAATAAGTAAACAAATAGCTACATCAATTATTACATAGCCACATCTTGCAGTTGTAGTTGAACAAGCATAAAATTGTAACTCTTGTTATCACTACTCACAACAATTATATTATATAGAAAGATAGGTTACCTTCATACTAAACGGCGTTCGATATTGTTGCGGTATGACATGACGTACTTATTTAAAGGTGTATACATACATACATTACGATTACGAATGCAAAAGATAATACGGAATGCATGGTAAAGAAAGAGAAAGCGATCTCTTGCGAGTTGCACTTACACACACTAGTAAAATTATGGACTAACTCGTTAAAATTGATACAGATATGACATTGAATATCGCCATTTGCTAAAAGTACCAATCATCATCATCAGAAACATCATCTTTATCCTAAAAAGAAAAAAGTATTTTAGTTGTCATTGTAAATTATGTATATACCTACTTTCCAAGATTATAAACAACATTTTGAATTGTGAAAACACCTTAATTAAATTTAATGTAAAACTAAGGACAGATTTAATCAAACTACAATTTTATTATGGATACAAACAAATTTTACCATGTTTATAACAGGCACTGCATTTTTTTTCAGACGTATGTATCCTTTCGAAGAAGTGTATTTATATTCCTGCTTAAAATGTACGGAACAAATAGTACTACTTTTCGTAGGCATCCAGTCGTACTCACTTCTTTCCACCTGAACCATTCTAACCCATTTAATTCTCGTAAGATTGTCACTTGGAAATCTGGTAAATACAAAACAATATACACAGTCTTTTTACCAACACACATTTTAACACTATTATTGCCAAATAATATAATCATCATATTAACTGAAAGACAATGACAACTAAACACATAATAGTAACTAGCTTTCACCCGCGGCTCCGCCCGCGTGTATCTCGATTATTGCAGTAATTTGAGATTTAAACTATCCTATCTCTCAAGTTAGATCGAACTGCACATGGTGTGCGAATTTTATTATAATCGGTTAAGTGGTTTAGAAGTCCATTAAGGACAAACATTGTGACACGAGATTTATATATATTAAGATATGAGCGTATCAATTAGACGGTACTGGAGGACGCGGACGATAGGTATGTATTGTGCCTACGATATCCCTTCTGTTTGATTTAATCTATTACGCATGCCTTGTCCTTGTCACACTTCAGTTACAATCTTATCCACTGTCTTTTTTTAACGTGTCTTTAATAATAATGGATATAATTTAATAATTTCGGTAAATGGGAAACAAAACCGTGACAAAATACAAATATTACGTAGTTACTTATAAATACTTACCCGTGGTATGTAACTCTTCCTTTTTATTTACTTTGGAACCATAGTTTTTACACCTTCTTAACACACAGCTGGGCATTTTGGTAATAATAAGTACTTCACGGAAACGCTCTGAGAACGAGTTTATTCGCTAGCTTCTATTAGCCGACTAAATGAAATCACGACGATTGACTACATTTGTCCGCAACAATTTTCGCGCGACAGTGCGATATCTACCTTTTTTTATAATATCATTGACTCACAACGATACGTTGCTCAGAAATTAGGTATTCTCATCTACATAAAGTTGCGATCATAATTACAATTAAATATGCAAGGAGGTATAATTCTTGTGTAGGTCGCTTTAGTGTCGACAAAAAGTGTAAATTACGCACTGTAAAACATATGCGCTAAATAATTAAAAAAGAAACATAGCATATTAATAATACCAAGGCTCAATATCTTTATCTTTACAGGTATCAGACATCCAGAAGAACTCTCACTCCGCTATCCTCTAGAACAGTCACATTTGAAACAGAACTACCAGAATTTAAAAGAAGCGAAGAGGATAAAGTCGCCTCCAGATACGAACACGTTCATAGCGGCTACAAGAGGATCTTCAAACAGTCTAGATAGGTCAAATGGACCTTGTCCTGCAACTCCACCCCCACCGCGATCACTTTCAGCCACACCAGTAGCTTCACAACAGGTAAGTGGCACTATGGTCCAAGAAGAGTTCCCTGTGATAGTCTTATTAACTTCCTTGTATTTGAAAGCACAATGCCTTTATAGATCTATGTTGGATACAAACACTCAATTAGAATGGCAGAAACTACATCTCAACTAAGTCAGTAGATTAATGGAAAATTTTACCATTGGTCTATCTATAGATATAAAAATTGTTAAGTTGATTAGTGTTCGCATCGAAAACTCAAGAAGTTCTTCTCTGATTAAGCTCAAATTTTGAGACGTTAGAATACCCACTTCAAAGTAAAAGAAAAATTAGGGTTTTATGTATTTTTCGCATTACTTTGTTTTCTTGATACATCATTTTGTTTTCTAATTTCACGCGAGAACTCTGTAGTACAACAAAAATCAGTTATTGCTTTTGTTGACTAAAATCAGTATCAACTAATCATTTTGAAAAACTACCGTTTAATAAATTACATATTTTCGTAATTTGCCAACCATCAGCTATGAAGAGCATTTCGATTTATTTTTACGCCAAACCGAAGCGAAAATTTTGTTATCTTGATAACACAATGTTGCAACTGGAGTGCATCTGTTTTATGTCTTAACAGTTTACAAAGTTCGCTTAAATTTATCGTTATCTTTATAAAAACCTGAAAGGCAGAAACTGTTAAATGTGTTTTTATAATAAGGTCTATAATTAATGGCTTCAAGTGTCTTCATCGGGTCCTAAACTAGTTAGGCATTTTAAAATATTAAATGTAAATACAGTATTATGTCTCGTTTTCGAACAACAAAGGATGGAACTACATAATTATAAAATAGGTTGTATTTCTGCATGGCAGTGATAATACAAACATGATTGGTCACGCTCTTGGACTGTAACTCGCATTTGTTTTCATAGCATTGTAGGTATGCTAAAGTTGCGTCATGAAGCATATATGATAATAGGAATAATGTATTTTCAATTCTATGGCGCCTTTGAAGCTAACATCTCAAAACTTAAGCCACAAAATGCCACATAATAATACAATTGAATTTAAATACCTTTTCCTTATGATATTGTTACGAGCTGGGTATTAAATAAATTAAAGTAGTCGATTAATTACCAAAAATAATACAATATTTATTAACAACACTTTTTACAATCACAAATCACTAAATTACTCGTTAGTCGCACTAGAAGATCGCTTCGATGTTTATTCGCTGTATCTTGAATCAATACTGCCTGTACGGCTAATACGTCTCTCTTTTATATGGCTGTCGAAGTAACTGGAATGTACGATAATATTCTATCGATGTTTCTAGACTGAATAGATTATTCTAGAGCTACTTGTAGCGCCACAGTTGTGTGCTACTCGACACTAGATGGCGCTGTCCTCGGTTATATTGTCTTCTAGATTATTCCCGTACAAACGAGATTCATCTCCTTATGGCGCAACAATATGTACTTTATGCTTGTACTGACTGGCATGTCTTGTTCTTTTAGAACGGCACCCTTCGCCGCTACGGTGGTATAAACAGCACACAGAGTGATGGATCTAGCGATGGTGGATACTGTGGGACTCCACCAAGAGCTGCATCATTAGATGCTCTTGACTCCCTTGCCGAACTCTCTCTTTCGGATTCACCGATCGAACCTGACAGTCAGTCTAAGGAATCATTACTGACGCCAAAAACTCTCATGGAACGGGCTAGGATGAATGTTGGGTTAGTATATTAAATTTTGTTTTATAAAATTAGAGTAACTTCAGTGTAAAACTTTCTTTAACCTGATTTTTTAGTTTCTGTGGGATTTTGTCTAACTCGTATTTCGTGTTCTGTAGTTGGCTGGACTCATCTCTCTCAGTTATGGAGCAATATGTTCGCGAATGGGATACTCTACAACTTCGTTTCAAGTTCTACTCGTTCTTCGACCTGTGTCCGCGTGCACAGGACGCTACACGGCTGAACCAGTTGTACCAGCAAGCCAGATGGCAGATCCTAAATCAGGAGGTACAATGTACAGAAGAGGAGATGTTGCTGTTTGCTGCATTACAGGTTTGTTAAGTCTTCATTATGTTCATGATGAGAAGATTCCAATAGTGGTGTTTTTTTCTTGCGATTTTTTTTAATATACTTTAATTTGAAACACCTACTTAAAGTACTTCCAATAGTTATTATTATTCAGTTTTAGTTTCAAATATCCAAATTTTTCATTACCATGATTGATTAAACGAATGCGATAGTATTAAAGACTACTTTATAAAAAGTAGACCTTGATCACTTACAAGTTGTGGCAAGTGCCAACTAGAAAACACTTTAAAATGTTTAAAAAGTATTAATGTAATTATTGCCATAGCCATAGGCCAACTTTCAAGGTTTTTCCCACCTTTGTTCAAGTAATTTGAATAATTGAATTAAATAATAATATAATTGGCATCTCCTTAGCTACAAATTGAGCTGCAGACCCTCGCGGGTGGAAGTGTAGAAGCTGCGGACGGTGCAGGCAGTTCTTCGAGTGCTGCTCCCGAGGACGAGATCGACGCAGCACTCTCCGAGCTGCAGGCGCAACTCGAAGGCGGACCTGCACCACGACAAGACATCACACATGTGCCCGAGCTTGCTGGATATCTCAAGTACCTCAGGTGAGCCGTAGCCCACTGCTGGACGCTGTTCTCTTTTCAGAGATGCTGATACACATTATGTATTGCCATATATGTACATGAATCGAAACTCAGGTTTATTTAAAAGTTCTATTGCTGACTCCCTAAAATTAATTTTATTAATACATTATACATAAAAGTGAAGCCGATAAAATGATTTGAATCGAACTCTTTGCCTATATTTATATCTTTCTTTTAAATTGTCAACTACACTTTTCTATGCATGTATTATTATGTCACTGAAGAAAAACACAAATACAGTCAAGTTTTACAGTAACAAAAACACTGTATTTTTTTTCATTTCTTGAAATATTTATTATAACTAAAACCACTCTACAAGATGTATGTCTCTGTAATCTAAAGTTTTCATTTTCAATAAGGCTGAAGGCACATTATTTGAATTAATAGTCTCAAAAAGATAATAAAATCTCTTATGGTAGTTCCTTTCGACACATTTTTTTTTGTATTTTTTCAATTTGTATTTTTTCAAAGAAAGTCACCAATAAAGTTGAAATAGGTACTGAATAAATGTGTATTACATATTTTTTTTATTCCTATTCAGAGCAATTAGTGTGCTGTCAGGTTTATTGACAATTACAAACTTTCTTGATACTATCCTAATACAATTACATAAGTTCTTAGTATAATTATGTATAATATTTTTCACAATGTTTATATTATATTTCATTTCTTCCATCTTCAACTCCTGGCGGCCAGCAAGTGTAACAACGATTTCTGTTCTGTTACGTAAGATATTTGTTGTTACCCCGTACCAATTGTATGTACTAAATTGTATATATTTATAAAACCAGAGATATTGACTATAGAAGAAGTATTTTATACTAGCCGAGCCCCGTGGTGTTGCTCGCGGTTGTTGTTCTACTTTTACAAAAACTGTGTTTTCGCAGGATGAAACTAGTTTTTAAAATGATAGGCTAAGTTACTCGTTAAATTATCATCTCGCAGTAAAAATTCCGTCAAAATTGGTTTAACTGTTCTAGAAATTGTAGGGAACAAACAAATAAAATTACCAAAAAAAAAAAAATATGTAAATACCGTACATACTTTCGTTTGCTGTAGTAAGGAGCTGATATTTGGCATTACAAAACGCAAACTTAGTTATTTGTATAGATTTAGCTGTACAAAACGCAAACTTTTAGTTATTTGTATAGATATAGATCTTGGAGTTTCGTCCTCTATTCGTAGGGTAGTCTAGTCAGTTTTTAGTTACAACTGTGTGTACCAGTTTTTTAAATTTGATAATCGGTAATTTGTTAATCCAATAAATAATTATCATTTCGACCGCCAACTAAACGAAATCTACTAGTTACGAAGAGATACAGACACAAAGGAATAAATATTGTTCCTGTACTGAACCTTTTTTTTTCGTTCGGAAATCACCAGTTGGTGGCTATGTCGGACTCGAACCGACTAAACCCGCACGCCGTCTCAGGTACTATGAGCCGAGGAACCAGGTATACCCTCGAAAGGAAGTCCCTGGAACCTTGACTATTATTTTTACTGAACCTAGAAAAGAATACGAACTGTCAAGTACCTATGTGTTCTAAATATGAACGCTCTCTAAAACAACTTAACCTTTTTTCACCGCTAAGCTAGTACTTGGAATTAAAAAGTCAATAAAACATGTTTAATTGGATTATATATCTTATCTTTAATACTTCTGCTATGTGTAAAGTATGCGGCACACCCAGTACTTTGTGCAGATCGGTGTATCACATACCTTATGTCAAAATCTCTGATTTTATTTTGACGTATTTTCCGTAACACACAAATATTAATTACATTTCTTATTGTACTAAGTATATGTATTTGATTAACAAATTAATTATGTATTATTCTTAGTGTGGCGACTAAAATTAATACACCATTTTATACATATTTTCCTCGATGTTAACATTTAGTAAACAACATACATTAGGTACATAAATCTTAGTAATAAAGTATAGAGGAATAGTTATGTTCATTTAAATTTGTTGACAAACGTAGTTGCATATATCTAATCAAACTCTTTTATATACTAATACCATCTACCTTCCTACTACCTACGTCGTTACTTAATTTGCTTCATATCTCGCGTGTAGATTCAAAATAATTAGATACGCTAGATAGTGGAGTATAATTGAGTCAATTACGAAGTTTCTGATAACAGGACCACTATTTTGGTGTGATGTATCCACACCAAAGTAGTGGTCACACAGTAGAGAGGTGACAAATATTCGCCTACTATTCGGTATTCGGCCTATTGAACCACTTTTTCTGTATTCGGTATTCGGCCGAAAAGTATGTATTGTTCGGTCTAATATCGAATACCAAATTTACCAAATCATGAAAAAACACACCTCGTATTACTCAAGATTATATATTTAAGTATATATTCATTACCAAATTACAATACCTTAGTAACTAAAATTAATATTGGTAAGTTGTGATGGATAAAAACAAGCTCTCCTACTCCCAGGAGAAGAATTTTTTAAGCAAATTTGGAAAAGTTTGCTTATTGTATTTCGTTTGATGACCACTACTTGTAAGGATCAGCCTTCCGATCTAGACGAATTGTTTTAAAATAAAAATCCAACCCCTTTTGCCACGGATTTCTTCTCCACGTCCTCCTCATGACAGGCAGGTTGCGACTTGTCTTATTCTTGTTTACTTACACGCTCAACAAGCATATTCGGCACTTCGGCCGACAGCGAAATAACATTTCTAACTGTGTATTAGAGTGGCCATGAATAGTGATTTGGTCGAATACTTCTGTATTCGACCAAATCACTATTCGTGGCCACAGTTAAAAATGTTATTATATTTCTTTAATCAACTACTGATATTGATAGGCAATCCGTCTGTAAGTTCAGGCCAAAATTATAAAATATCTTATACTATTTATTGCTAGCGGCTTCGCCCACGTTGTTATTCTGACGTATAAAGTTTTTTTCACACAACTTTGATTGGCCTTTTTCACCCCCTTCATCATCATCAGCCTATCGCAGTCCACTGCTGGACATAGGCCTCTCCAATTACACGCCACTTTGTTCGATCCTCGGCTTCTCGCATCCACCTCCTGTCAGCCGTCTTAAATTTCAGCTTCCTGGGCCTAGATATTTCGGCTGTACGTTGTCTGTCATTCAGTAATGAAACTGTTTTATACATATTGATATGAGAAACGTGATTAAAGGAAATTGTTACAAAATACATGTTACAAATATATTTTTTGCCTGCGGCTCCGCCCGCGTGTATGTTCGTTATCACAATAAAAGTAGACAATACCCTTCCTAGAGATTTAAAGAGTTACTATCGAATATATTAGTGTGGATTGTCTCTAATATGTACTTACTAATAGAAGTATTTTATTTTAAATAATATAATTTATATTTTTCCGTATATATGTGTACTAAATTCTATTTACATAAACACCCGAGATTAATATAAATAAACCAAGTCAGGGTAACCGAAGCCACAAAGGTTACTAGAAAAATTCATATTCTACGTAGTTATTAATTTTATTATTATTTACATCGCATAATTTACGGGAAACCCAACACATAGTATTATTTACTACACAATAGTTAATACGAACTAATTATCCATCTTTATGGTAATCAATGAAGGAGGAGGAAGTATTTGCAAAAAATAGTCAATTTTACACGGTTTTTGTGTGCTGGTAACACTTTAAAGTTTGATCTAAATTATATACTCTGGTTACATTGATGTATGTGACGTCAGAACTCTACTATAAAAAAAGTCAATATTAATTAAAAGTATCTTAGTCTATATATTTTCAAACTATTATTTAACAATCTCAGTATTATGTTACCCATCACAATGCCATGTGGGTACCAAATGCAATAATTTAATCAAAAAAATAATAGTTTAATGTATACCTAATTCATTTTCTCCGTCCATGATAAAAAAATATCGTTATTTCTTTGTTTATTAAAATCTAATAGAATCCGATGCTAACCCATTTTACCACACTTATTTATTTCAGTTATAAATTTGTATTTATTGTATTGTAGGCCAAAGAGGTTCACGCTAAGGGCGTACAAGCGCGGATGGATGTCGTGTCGTGACGGAGTGTTGCGTATTCACTCGTCGCGTGAAGCTGCCGCGAAGGGAGAACAACCTTCGTATGCTGTTGAGCTGAGGGGGGCAGAGGTAAGTCACAGTTACTTTGAACATTCTAAACTACGTTTCACTTTTGTAACTGTTGCAGTTTTGGAATAAATATTCTATCGTAGCCAAACAATTGAGTATCAATTAATTACTGTTTTTAGACTTTCGCGACTTTTACACATACTCATGTTTTTACTTATATTATTTTTATTTTTACCTGTTTTACTTGTTTTTACTTATAATATTACGGACAGTCTACCCGTGACCACGTGTGGTATAACCAGTTCGAAACGTCGAAAAATAGAATGTATCGTAACCTTTATAATATTATCGCGAATTAGTCCCGTTTACAGTAAAAACATGAATATCAATTCATTAATCAATCATCAACAACCCTTAATGTCCCACTGCTGGGCTCGCGTCTTTTCTCAGACTACTCAGGAGAGGGTTAACACCATAGGTCTCCACGCTGACCGAGTGCGGGTTCCCCAACCCGCACCTCGTTATGAATACGTAATCTTTCCGTTGCATTCAACCGCTCGAAGACCCTCCAACTAAGCTTCATGACTGTTATTCTATCACTATGATAACAACCGGGACCGACTACTTAACGTGACCTCATCAATAAACAATAATACGTTTTATTTTAAGTAGTATAAGTCAGAATAAGTTGAAGTATCTTTAAATTGTCAAGAAATTAATAGTCTTGTCAATCATTTAGTCACGTTTTGATTATTGTATTTTAGGTTACACCAGATGCACATCCTGCATCTGGCAGATACAGCATCAAGTTGGAGATCCCTGCCGAAGATGCTATGCATGAAATGTGGCTGAAGTGCGAAAACGTAAGTACTTCATCTGTATTATTTTAATATCTTCATGTAATTTAGTTGTCATATAACGTGACAACGCGTCGCCATAAGGATCATGATTTTATCTGTTAAATACTAACTTATTGCTAATAAATTATCGTTAAAAACTTCAATTTACTGACATTTTCCCTATTGTAATTTTATCTTACTTACAATATAACTTTTTAATGATATATTAATTCGTTCTAATTTAACAATTTTATTATTTAATAAGTCAATAACGAAATAATTAAATGTATTTAATTTTTAATAATTGTAATAAGAATGATATGTTTATTTCACACCAAAGTCTGAACATTTGAGATCATACAATGCAATAGAAGTACATACCTGGTAGTTTATGTATGTAAGTATAAAAGTTTCTGGTACTGATTCCCAAACTAGACATAGCCTGTATTTTGGAATGCAGTATTTACTCGCATTTTTTGCTCATTTAATTAGATAGTAATTAAATAAATAAATATTTCATACATCTTTTACCCACAATATCATCTAGTCCCAAACTAAACGGAGCTTGTATTATGGGTACTAGACAACTGATATAAATACATAAACATTTTTTTTTTGTAAATACTCAGTAAGATTATTAAACACTCAGACTCCGAAACAAATATTTGTGGATCACACAAATACTTGAACCGACCCCGACACTTCTTGATCAGCAGCCGCATACGCTAACCACTAGATCAAAAAGGCAGTAAATAATAATTAGAATTAAGTTGAATTGATATAAATTTTGACAATAATATTATGTATGCCATAAAGCTGAATATGACGTTCTAAACAGCTCATAGTATAAGAATATTGTACCCAATGTAGTATATCCTTCTATATTGTCGGCTCACAGACGCACGCGCCCACTCGCTATCATCGCTAACAGTCGTCTGAACTGAGTGAACTGTGTCATTACTGCACGTACCCTCGAGACGATATAATGTTTCCTTCACATTCATTCACAGTAAAGGAGTGAATGAATATCTTATTGACACTTCATTCATTCGCAGTGAACGAGTGAATGTATAACTTAGTGACACATACGTCCAATACCCATATAGAAAGAAAGAAAGAAAACACGTTTATTCTGACATAAACGTGTTTTCTTTCTTTCTTTATTAGCAGTGATTAAAGTTAGTTGTGTTGTGTCCAGGAGGAGCAGTACGCGGAGTGGGTGGCTGCGTGTCGCCTGGGCGCCAGGGGCCGGTCGCTGGCCGACGCAGCGTTCGCGGCCGAGGCCAGCGCCGTGCGCGCGCTGCTGGCGCTGCAGCGGCCGCAGCCCGCCGCCGCGCTCAACCAGCACTCGCTGCCTCACCTCGACCACCTGCAGCCCGAGAACTACCTCGCGCCGAGATACCTGCGCAAACTTAAGGCCAAGGTCAGACCACTAACATAAAAAAATGTGTGTGCAATTCACACGCGATAGAAGTGAAACTTCAGTAAATCGACAAAAGAATGAGATGAAACAGTGTGCAATACACACCGACATTTGCTGTCTCGCTCTGGCTCACTTATTTTGTATTTGTGTCTTTTACCTGTTTTGCTCTCTCGCTCTGGCTCACTAATTTTGTATTTGTGTCTCTTCCCTGTCGTTTTTCCGTTGCATCCGGTTTGAAATCACGACGATTCTATAGAAGTTTCACTTCAATAATACTTTATTTTCTCATCGTAAGGGCCGTCCACTAATCACGTGATTAAGGGGGGGAGGGGGGTAGGAAAAAATCACGAAATATCACAAGGGGGACGGGGGTGTAGTATGATATATCACGTGTATTTACTCGTCGTTGCTACACCAAATTTTGAAGATTCTTTGTAGGTTCAAAAAAATAAATGTGATTTTGGGTTTGGAGGAGGTGGTAGCCCTAAACCTCACCACGTATCTATCACCAAGGGTTAAAAATTGCTAAAAAACATCACGAGATTAACGGACGACCCGTAATGTATGTGCCGTGATTCTGCTTTTGTTTTCGGATTATATACTTTGTCATTGGTTTACATTACATTTTTCGATATCTCAATCATAGCTATTCTGGTCAAAACGTGTAGACTACGTGACCTTATACAGCTGAAACAAATTTATTTACCATAAAAGAGATTATTTTGAGCAAACCTTAAAAGATAGACAGATTTTTTTTTACAACTTAGAAAGGTGAACAATTCTTGTTGTAACCTATCAAGTGACGTCAATAACTATTTATTATATTTACATAAATTAATTTCGATCATGTTCTTACAGTTCACTCAACGCGTACTAGAAAGTCACGCCAACGTGAAAGAACTTCCTCTCCTCGAGGCTAAGCTCCAGTACATCAAGACCTGGCAGAATCTGCGCGACTATGGCCAGACCATGTTCGTGGTTAGGTTCATGGGCCACAAGAGAGACGAGATTATCAGCATCGCTAACAACAGAATCATGAGACTCGATCCGAACACTGGAGATCATATCAAGACGTGGCGCTTTAGTTCTATGAAGGTAAGTTAAAATCTATTACGACATCTTTTGAATATATGTATTTTCCCACTCCTATAGTTCTCTGCCTCGGTGGCGCAGTGCTAGTGTATAGTAGTAGTGTATACGACTGTGTGCCTGAGGTCTCGGGTTCGATTCCCGGATCGGCTCAAATGTTTGTGTGATCCGCAAATATTTGGGTGTTTTCTTTGTATGTATGTATTTACAAGTTTTTGTATTTATATCTATTGTCTAGTGCCCATAAGCTATGAGCACTACTTAGTTTGGGACTAGATGGCTTTGGGTGTAAAGTGTGCGAAATCCGAGAAATCATCATCATCAACAATATTTAATAGTCCACTGTTGGATGCAGGCTTCCCCTTAAAAAGGAGGTTTGGGCTTATTAAGGCCAGACGGCTTGTTTCAACTTTTCCTTCTCTTTGTAGTGATTTAATCCTACTTATATTATAAACGCGAAAGTTTGTATGTATGAATGTTTGTTGCTCTTTCATGCAAATACTACTGAACGGATTTGGATGAATCTTTAATACAGGTTATATATCAGAATAACACATAGGCTACTTTTTGGCGGAAGCGAAAGCTAGTACATATATATTTTAAAGTACATACGTCTCCTTTAGCCTACTGCTTTACACTGTAGTTAAACCAGTTTGCGACTGACATCGGATCTCCGCGACCCTGAGGGTGTACTGAAATTCTCAATAAAATACTTACTAATATCATATTTAGTAAAAACCCCTGAATCCGTTTATACATATTGGGTTTGCTACATACCTTTCAATCTTTGACTTTCAGGCTTGGAATGTGAACTGGGAGATTAAACACATGATGGTACAATTCGCGGAAGGCAACATCATCTTCTCAGTGCAATCCGCCGACTGCAAAGTCGTTCACGAGTTTATCGGTGGCTACATATTCCTGTCGATGCGCTCCAAGGACGCCAATCAGACGCTGAACGAGGAGTTGTTCCACAAACTCACCGGTGGGTGGACGTAAAACATTAATTTTAGATAAGGTAGTGAGATAGATATCTTATGAAATAGTAATAATAATATATATGTTGTATCAACTACAAGAAATATTTGATGTCTGATCGTCTTTAATATGTATTGAAATAATTAAAATTGTAATAAAGTTGACGACTCAGGATTTGAACCTGTGACTTCTCGAATATACTACTACTAACAGACTCGGAACCTTCGAGTCTCGTTTGAATTTCAGTAAATAATTTTGTGCCACACTAAAATGACGTCAGAACTTCAAGTACTTGCAGTTGAGTATTACAATAATTTATCTATAAGTTTTACATATTATATAAATTAATGAAGTTAATTATTTAATTTACAAATCTCTTATATACATATATTTAATATGCCAAGGGCTGGATTTTAAACTTATACTTCGGTGTTGTCTTTAATGTAATAGTGAGGGCCTTGCAACGTGTGCCTTTGAAATGTTATCTGACAAGTTGTACAAGAAACGTAACAATTGTACTTTATATTTTTGTACCAAGAGTATGCATTCATAATAATCTTTATGGGTTTTATTATATGATCTGACCGGGAAGTGAATTCACCGTTGATTGAAATAATGCCAAGATCAAGCTTTCCAAATATAGTTTTTACCTCTGTGCTTTTTATATTCTTATTTACTACATCTATAAGCATACAATATATTGGTCAAGTAAGTAGTTAACTTACATGTAGTGCTTCCAATAACAGATAACATAGCGATTGTATGAATGCCAAATACAAGCTTGACACAGAATCTTGAGAGATGCTTCCGTACATTTGACATCACTATACATATTAGCTGTAAGTTTACATGAATATAATAATGAGCTTTTTAATGGTTTTATATTATTGATAACATAGTGTTACAACAGATCCTCAATGAAGTGCCATTACAACAATACACCTCTTGACTGCAATCTGTTTGGTGCTTTGACAGGTGTTATTATACATCGGTGGCCTTATCTATAAGAGATAATAATTGTTTTTCACTGTAAATAACATTGGTTAAGCGTAACATAAGTTATTTCTTATTTAATCCAGTGTCAAATTTAATTTAGATTAATGTTCGCTTCATGAATGCCTAATAATTGCAAAGAATATTTCGTTTTTTTATACATATATTAAATTGTTGACTACGCAACTAGTCTGGCGAGACCGCATATGATGCTGTCATTTTATTTAAGTATCAAGTAGAATAGTGGATTATTAACATTATGGAAATATTGTACAAATTGTATGTACACATAAATTTGAGTATGTTTGTAAATGAATGACGAAATAAACTTTAATTAATACAAATATTCGTTTTATTCTTGGATCTTCTTGTCACACAATTCTGCTCTTTGCTATATCAAAACTATTAAATAACCAAAGATTTTCCTGTATTACCAACATAAGCAATAGTTTATATACATAACTGCTTTGGAGGTGCAGTGGAAGTGTATGCGACTGCTGAGCTTGAGGTCTCGGGCTCGATTTCCAGATTGAACCCAATGTTAATACAAATATATATATATATTACTAGCCGAGCCCCGCGGTGCTACCCACATTTGTTGTAACCGTCGGCAACGCCGCGGGGCAACGCTAGTCTAAAAAAAGTAGCCTAAGTTAATCCTTATATCATCTGCTAGTGAAAGTTCCGTCGAAATCGATCCAGCCGTCCTAGAGATTATTGAACAAACAGACAGACAGACAGCCTTTATCTCATGACACAAATAATTAGTTTCAATGTGTAGTGTCAAGAACAAAAACTGTGATATTAAAAATGAAATAAGTACTAAATTGGTTCAAAAAAGTCCGAAAAGAGAGTCAATGCTACCCAATATTAATATAGAATGTAGTGTCTAGATATGAATGAAATAATTTCTAAATAACAACACCATAAGCAGATACATTTTTTTATTACGTTTTAAAACTCTTGAATACCAAAAACGACAACACTGTCGAATGAGGATTATACGTTTAACTAGCCGAGTACCGCGTGTTACCAGTTGTTATTGTTGTAAACCGCGAATATCAGAGCGAAGAGGCTAAAAAAATGTTTTATACACCTTTCATCATCACTCTACCACTGAAAGTTCCGTCAAAACTGGTCCAGCCGTTCCAGAGATTAGTCAGAACACAATAAAAAAAATGCTGTTTTTATGAGAGTACAGCATGTATGTAATGTGGCTAAGATATTGTCGACATTACAAGATAACGCGCGCTTCTTTGTTTTATACACCAAATTGGACTTATTTAATCTAACTTCTATCTCCTTAGAGTCCTAGGTAAAGGTAGGGTAAGAAATAAAATAAAACTATGTTTGATTTTTTTTTATTACTTTCTAAAACATTATTAACTTGAGCCTTATTGACACTACTTTATTAAAGTTTGACTTTGCCTCTATTTAGTTGCCTAAAGATTTTGTCGTTTCACATGGTTCCATATCGGACTAGATTACAATTTTTACTTAAGACTATAATTACATTCGCAAGTTTTTCAAATAATAATAATATGATAACCACAATGTAACCTACCCTCCTGGCTCAAAAAATATCTTTAATAAAAATTGTGAGATACCAAAATTCTGTAAAACTTCATAAGTCTTATGAGAGAAGAAAAAAAGATTAGATCTGTTCAGGCACCTTTACTGAATGACACTCGACATAGTCATTTAGACGCCGTCTGACATAATCTGAAATCTCTGTGGCTACAGGAGGTAGAGTGTCGACCACTGCACATGATCCAGCAACATCGTTTATCTGAAAAGAGCTGTTTTCTTGACTCCATAAAGACTTGGGCAGCCTATCTTCACTAAAATCATCATATTCTTCAATCTTCACTTTGGCTAATTGTATTACATCTGTCGTCTCAAAAGCCAGTAATTTGTGACCTATAAAAGGACAGGAATATGTATACATTTATTATTGTATGTGTAGTGACAGATTAAGAAAAAGGAGTGTTATCACATCACCCTTAATTGTCCCATTGGTTTTATTTAAAATCTAATGCACATGTAGCACAAAGGCGGACTTAATGCCATGAGGCATTTTCTGCCAGTCAACCTTCAGGTGCTGTAGGAATATGATGTGGTAGGTGCAGACTTAGGATATAAAACATGACAAGGTAGTTGTAAACGTAAGTATTATCTTTATGGTAAACAATTTTAATTTATTCAAATTTATTACCTCTCAGTAATATACACAAATTTACTGTTGAATATTAGGGTTTATAATAATAAATGAAGATACCAGACAGGTATATAAACATACGTAAATAAACATACACACATAAATCCACATATAGGTACACACGCATACATAGACATACATATATAAATAAATATAATTATATATATTAAATTGATGCTCAGTCGGGTAATAACGTTGTGACCGTTCTGCCAATTCATTCCAGAGTAGGTCACGTACTTTCATTTTGAATGTGAGGCGGTTTGTGGACATCCTGATTTCGGTAGGTAGCGCATTCCATAGAAGAACTGACTGCACGAAGAAGGATGAATTGATGAAATTAGAGGTGTGAGGACGGATTTTATTTTGCTTTGTATGATAGGTGCGTCCGGCGCGGGCCGATGGACGCGTACCTTTACACACCAATAGCTTGCGCGGAACGGTCCCCCGCGTCTCACTAACAACCAAGGGAACGACTACTGCGCATTATGTTACTGAATTTTGAATAAAAACTCACCATAAAGACACATACTAGCTGGAGGAATATCAAAAGTTGCCATTCGTTCTAACCTCACACTAATCATTGGTTTGAATCTATATAGGTCATTGAAGTAGCTCTGCGTGCAGTAAATGTAACCTTTGTAGGACACCATACAACTTAATCTTATATCTGTTTCCAAAGCCAGCACCCATTTGTCTTGTTCATTCTGATCGTCATGATAATATACATTCTTGGTACCAGCAGCATACACTCTTCTATTATGCATGCACACTGCAGGGCTTTGGATGGCTTCAGGAAACCTCGCTATTTCTCTAAAGGTCCTGTGTCTGAGGTTGTATATAAGTGCAGTGTCCAATGTTACCCTGTAAAGATAATATACATATGCTATCTATATTTACATTTAGTATATATTACAGTCTAAAATCTTCTACTGTGAACTAACTTAAAAGTGAAGAAACCATTAATTATCTAGAAAGCGAATATAACTACAGGGTGTAAAGGAAGCCCCAATAAACTCTCAAATAGTTAAAATAAATAAATATTTTTGGACATCTAACACAACATCATCTAGTCCCAAACTAAACAGAGCTTGTATTATGGGTACTACACAGCAGCAGCCGCATACATTTACAACTAGACCTACTAGTTGAATAGTACAATCATAGCAGATTTTAATAAAGTGAAGTAGGTAACAATTGAGACTTTATCCATACTAATATTACAAATTCCAAAGTTACTTTGGAATTGTCTGTCTGATCTGTCCGTCTGGCTGTCTTGCATGGCTAAGCAGGTTCCATCATTCAATGTAATTTAGCATGGGGATACTTTAGAGTCTTGAAGAAAGATTTAGGCTAGAACAAACCGCATTAACCGACATACAAGCAGGCGGAGCCCCGAGGGTACAAATTGGTTACATTTACATATTGAAATTTGTAAAAGCCAGTAGACTTATAAGATAAATGCACTCTAGTCATATTTCTTAGTGTATTGGATAAGCTCAATAGTGGATGACAGCTTTATTAGAACCAAGAGCAATTGTTTTCTCATAATCTAGTCCTAATGAGATCTAAAAAAACTGACCTATACCCACCTACACCTCCAATGACGTATAATGAGTCGCCTTCGATAGCAACACCACCGTGTCTACGTGTCGGCAAATTAACACGGTGGTAAGTCCATTCTTTTTTTAATGCATCATAAATCTTAACCTCCCTGTTAAATGAAGTTATTGTCCTCCTATATTCTCCACAGAGGAATACTATCTTTGTAATTCCCCAAACAACAAATTTCCATCCCCAAAGACACTTGTCGGTAATTTCTAGCCATGGCTGAAAATGTTTCATATTGTGGAGTGTATATAAATAATGGGTCTTTGAACATGTAGCTTTAGGTTCTGGGTCCCTAGGCCTCACTGCTACACAAGGTCTCAATGTTAGTTGACGTTTTTTACTATTATTGACCAGATCTAATGTTTCCATATATATTCTTTCAGTGAACTTCTCACATAGCATCTTTTTCTTTGTGTCCATATTACTGCCAGATATTACCCTACATTCAGTCGCTACTGTATACAGACAATCAACAACTTTTGCAGCCAGATGGTGTCCATGTTGACTAACAAGTAACATCATTTCCATTAATTCGTCCTCTCTTAATCTGTAAACATCTAAACAACCCACAACAATAAGCAGTGCATCTGAACTTTGGTCCTTCTTCTTAATCCAATCAAGACCAAATTTGCATACTAACAACTCAGATTCTGCATTTAAGTGTGTATGAGAAAGTAACCACACTAATTTGTCAATAGATTGTATGAATTCTGGTTTCATGTACTTGAAATCATAAAGACCGAAAGCAGCAACTCTCTCTTCTAAGCCTTTATATGATGCATGATCAGCAATAGCCATTATCTCCAGCCAGTTAGACCTTGACAAATGTCTTTCTAAACAGTTTTCGATTTGTTGAATGAGTTCTGTGACTTGGAAAAAATTTGCAGTAATCGCAATTTCTTCTAGATTTTGTAAAGAATATTCAAGGAAATTAAGGGTACCTTGAGTCATATATTTCACAACAATGCTCATGGACCAAGCATCCACCACCTGTAATAAATTAATTTTTGACTAGCAGAGTCCCACGGTATTACAAATATATAGTATAAAAATAAAGGCTAAAAAATATAACACTTAATAAAAAAGTAATAAATAAAAAGACCAGTAGATGGGATTTTTCAAAGTTGATTATTGTCACTGAGTATTTGTAGGTAGATTTAATTTTAGAAATTAATTAATGTTGAGCAGTCTATAATTATTTTCTTGCCAATCAGCTCAATTATATTCTTAACAGAAGGCTGTTAAAACCTTATTTAACTTCGTGCAGTAGTAGGTGGTTTTTTTTTTTATTGCGGAATATGACCTTAATTGTTTATCAGCTATTTTAAATAGGTAGTGATCATTACCATTCTTAGTGAATAATAATTTTCAAGAATCAACCACATTAAATGGCATTCCTATTGGTTTAGATAAATCTTACTAATATTTTAAATGGGAAAGTAGCCCTGTCTGTGTCGCGCTTTTACGCCAAAGCTACTGAACCGATTTTAATAAAAGGCTACTTTTTATCGCGATAACCGAAATACACGGGGGCGAAGCCTCGTAAAAGAACAATTAAGTTTTTGCAGTATACCTGCATTACATGCGTATTTTTCTTAAATTAGAATAAACAAGATATTTAGCATACTCACGTCTATCGTTATTTCATGTTGATTTAATTCGCAAAAATTACCACTAAACATAGCACGAAAGTAATCACTGTGTTTACACAAAATATCTTTATTGACTACAAAAACTTGATCTTCGATAAATAATTTAATTTCTTCTGGATTCTGCACAGCCATATTTATGGATCTTATTAGACTTGTGCCCTAAACAATAAAATGTATAAAATCTTACGACTTTAATTGAAATATCCAGTTCTATCTAACTTTCAGTTAATGAACGCGGCGGTTACTTTGTGAGGGAATTCAAGTCATATGAAATTTACACAATACACATGCATGACACTGATGACACTTTAATATTTGACAAGAAGGAAGGTAAGAGGAAGGTAGGTATAGGTATAATAAGGTAGGTATACTTTGTCCATTCCTTTATTGTCTTTTTGACACATCATGCCTGTAAATTACCGTTTTTTTTTTCAAAATTATGTATTAGGGTGCCCGCACACATACAATAATATTGGCAATAAAGTACGTATTGCCGATAATATTGCGTGTGTGCGGGCTGTATTGTACAATATTATTGTGGATTATAGTGTGCGGGGCCGTGTGTCACAATATTATTGTACAATATTATTGTGTGTGTGCACCCTTACAGTAATAAGCTACCCCACCCCAGCCTGCAAATTTATGATATTCGCAATAAAAAAAATACTAATCGATAGATTTTAAATAGCTCAATTCAACTACGTAGCCCTTTCAAATTGCTCACCTTTAATTATATAATTAAAAACAAATAAGGTCCTTGAAAAAAATTTAATTTATCTGTATATTCAAACTCCTATATCTTGTGATGTATACAATATTTCCAATTGCTCAAAGTGTTAAAATACTGCTCAAGTTGCATTTGTAATTGCTCAAGTAGAGTTCTCACCAGCTCCACTTTCCTTAATTATTAAATAAATATAAATAGTTTGAATAAATTTTTAACCAAACAATAACCTACCCTACCCCAGAATGCAATGAAAAAAATACTAATCGATAGATTTTCAATAGCTCAATTTAACTACGTACCCCTTTCAAATTGCTCACCTTTAATTATTTAATTAAAAATAAATAAAGTCCTTGAAAAAAAATTAATTTATCTGTATATTCAAACGCCTATATCTTGTGATGTATACTATATTTCAAATTGCTCTAAGTTCTAAAATGCTGCTCAAGTTGCATTTGTAATTGCTCAAGTAGAGTTCTCACCAGCTCCACTTTCCTTAATTATTAAATAAATATAAATAGTTTGAATAAATTTAACGTATAGATAAGTGAATGCTGCGCATGCGCGCAAACAGTAACGCGAGTCGCAAGGCAAAAAAAATCAAGTGTTTCATAACCTCATCAATACTCATCATAGTGAAATGTGTTGATTATTAATCTCAGATAAGTAACCTTTTTGTATTAGGTTACTGGCAGGTTTTTATAAAGTTTGAATTATTTCTTAAGAACGATATGTATTTTAAATTAGAAAATTGTGTAGTGAAATATATGATTCCGTTGATAGTTCTAGAAGCAAAAACATGTATCTGTAAATTTTAATACTGAATTAAAATTCTGAAATATGAATTCTATTCATCAAAGTTTATCATTTCTTGAAAGTATCCTTCTAGTAACCAAATAATGATTTAGCCACATTAAAGCCACCGTCCAAGAGGTTATGGGCCCATTCAAGGGATGTCGCTTTTGATGAAAAACTGAATGATTATGGAGAGATTTGTAAAAATTTTGGTGGTGTGGCTAATAATTATGTTTGTGCAGATTTGTTTAGTGGTTTAAATATTGAAGATGTTTTACAAGATGTTTTACAAGAATATTCTAGCGATGAAGAAACAATTGAAAATGAACAAAGTGAAGAAAATACAGAAACGAATAAAGTAGAAAATACAGAAAAAATTTTATTGAAGATATAGAAAATAAAGGAGATATTGATGAGTTTTTGGATGCAAATGAGGATAGAATAGAGGAGGTAATTGATGTTTTTGATGATGCTGATGAAACAAATGAAGAAGAAACGGAGGTTGTTGCAGAAAGTGTGGGTCCAAGGAGGAATCCACCAAGAAATAGGCACTTACCTGAGAAATATAAAGATTATGTTATGGATTTTTTGGCTGAGTGTGCACTTTTAACGTTTGAGGAAGCAGTTAACTCCAGTGAAAAGGAGGAGTGGTTGAAGGCTATAGAAGAGGAGAAATTTTCTTTAGAGAAGAATGGCACATGGGAGTTAGTTGATGAGAAAGAAGCTGAAGGGAGAAAACTTTTAACAAGTAAGTGGGTCTTTGCTAAGAAGTCGGATGGTAGATATAAAGCGAGATTAGTAGTCAGAGGTTTTCAACAGAAATATAAAGTGGACTATGAGGAGACCTATAGTCCTGTGGTGAACAGTACTTCACTAAGAATTATTTTATCGATAGCAGCTCAGAAGAATTTAAAATTAAGACAATTTGATATCAAGACAGCATTTTTACATGGGAATCTAGAAGAGAAGATATTTATGCATGTTCCTAAAGGTTATGTTGAGAAGAAGGGGAAGATTTGTAGGTTAAAGAAGAGTCTTTACGGTTTAAAACAAGCTCCTTTGATGTGGAACATTAAGTTTACCAGTGTACTGAAGAAAATGGGTTTCTTACAATTAAAATCTGATCATTGTATTTTCATTAAAGAATTGAATGGAGATGTTGTTTTTCTTGCCGTTTATGTAGATGATGGTTTGCTCGCTGGTAACTCTTTTCAGGAACTGGATAAAATTCTAAAGGAACTTAATAGTGAATTTGAAATGAGTGTTTGTGATAGTGTCAGTAATTATATTGGTATAGATGTTAATATTACAGATAACGGGATTAAAATTGCTCAGGCTAGCTACATTAATAAATTAATTAATAAATTAAATTTGCAAGATGTAAAGCCAACGATTACGCCCTCTATATTTACTGGTGAACATCCTGTTATAAATGATGATTCGTTAATTGAGGAGTATAGGGAGGCAGTAGGTTCTTTACTGTATGTAGCCAACAAATCTCGTCCTGACATTGCTTTTCATGTAGGTTATTGTAGTAGACACCAAAATAATCCCAATGAAAATGATAAGTCTAATATTAAATCTATTCTAAAATATATAAAAGGTACATCTGGTTTGGGTATTGAGTATGTTAAGGGAGATAGTAATCTTGTGGCTTTTTGTGATGCAGACTTTGCAGGAGACTTAGATACTCGGAGAAGTACCACTGGATACTTGATTTATTTTGGAGGAGGTCCGATTGCATGGGCATCAAGAAAACAACCTATCGTTGCGCTCTCTAGTACTGAGGCGGAGTATATTGCTGCTGCTGATTGCTGTAAAGAATTATTATACATACAAAATCTCTTGAAGGAATTGTTACATGTTGTACCTCAAACAACTTTGATGGTTGATAATCAGTCTGCTATTGCTTTAATGAAGAACGGAGTTTTAAATAGGAGAAGTAAACATATCGATGTTCGTTACCACTTTCTGAAAGAAAAGCTTGATGAACAATTATTTGAAGTAAAATACTGTCCAACAGATAAACAGTTAGCGGATATACTGACGAAGAACTTGACCAACGTTATATATTTACGGCTTCGTAATCAAGTTTTAGTGATGTAATGGTGTAAGTAGGAATTGGACTTATGTGACTAGGTTTTTTAGTGATTGATGTTTTGTGTCTTGTGACAGATGTTATTATGACTTTTAGGTTTTTTAATTCTAAACCCTGTAGGTGTAGGTAGTGTTGTAAGGGGGTGTTATTAATAGAGATTCGCGCAGTGGAAGCGTGTGTTTGTTGTAAGGGGGAAAATATTTAATGTTTTTGTGTTAATCAATTATTTTTGTTAGGGGAGGAGATTTTTATTATTCTGCAGTTTTTTTGGACTTGACATCTGACTGTTAGTACAAAGTCAAATATAATAACGAATTGAAAAACGGAATGTTTTTTTTTTTTCAGAAAAATTTACAGAATTTTTAATATCTCCTCTACCTTTATAGTGTGTTGTTTTTCTGTGTATTTTTGAGGTTTTGGTTTTTGTTGAAAGAGTTGAGATGATATGATGAATGTTAATGTTATGAATGGTTAATTTGATTTGATTAGCTGTTTGTTGGAGCTGTTTGTTGATAATAATAAATTGCTTTATTGTACACCAGATCAATTACAATAATATATTAATTAAGGAGGTACAAGTGGCGGATAATGTGTAATGTGGATGGTTATGTAGACTGACTTTGTTCATTTAATTTCATTTTCAATTTTTATTCTGGTATCTTCTGGTATCTTCTGGAATTGAAGACTGTTGCCGGCCAAGAATGCTAGCTTGTGTGCGTACTGGCAAACAGATGGTACATGAACTTGAGTCAAACAGTTGAAATATAAATGAGTCAGTTTAAATGTTAGCCACTGAATCTTCTTTCTTCTTCTTTCTTCTTCTTTCTGATGAAAGATTGGTGGTATCTCCTACATATTTGTTCGAGTTGTCGAAGTTGGTGTAGGAGTTTGTTGTTCGAGTTGTCGAAGTATTTGTTGTAGTTGTTGGAGTTGGTGTTTGAGTTGTTGAAGTGGTTATTGGAGCTACTGTTGTAGGAGTTTGTTGTTATAATTTCTAAATTGTTGTTGTCAGGATATAAGTGTTTGTGGTTGTGGAAGTAAGAATGTGTAAGAATGTGTGAAATGCTTTTCGGTACTTATCTGAGATTAAGGGGGTGTGTTGATTATTAATCTCAGATAAGTAACCTTTTTGTATTAGGTTACTGGCAGGTTTTTATAAAGTTTGAATTATTTCTTAAGAACGATATGTATTTTAAATTAGAAAATTGTGTAGTGAAATATATGATTCCGTTGATAGTTCTAGAAGCAAAAACATGTATCTGTAAATTTTAATACTGAATTAAAATTCTGAAATATGAATTCTATTCATCAAAGTTTATCATTTCTTGAAAGTATCCTTCTAGTAACCAAATAATGATTTAGCCACATTAAAGCCACCGTCCAAGAAAATGAAACTGTAATACTCCAAGCACAACATCATCTATTATCAGGTATTTTTATTATTTATTGACTTATACATTATGTTCAATTTATACAAAAATCAAATCATGACTATTTTATTTTGTAACTTTATGTCTGTTTACAAAGTATTTTCTATGTATTCTTCTTTGCTCCAAAACAAAATAAGTAGTAGTATACATGCTCATTATGTTTGCTGGATATTTTTCAATTTTTGACTAAAACTAAAAATTGCTAGAATAAATATAGCCCAAAATCGATCAAAGTGGTGTGCAATGGGGGAGGCAATTTAAAAGGAGTACCGGGTACGTAGTTAAATTGAGCTATTGAAAATCTATCGATAAGTATTTTTTTCATTGCATTCTGGGGTAGGGTAGGTTATTGTTAGGTTAAAAATTTATTCAAACTATTTATATTTATTTAATAATTAAGGAAAGTGGAGCTGGTGAGAACTCTACTTGAGCAATTACAAATGCAACTTGAGCAGTATTTTAGAACTTTGAGCAATTTAAAATATTGTATATATCAAAAGATATAGAAATTTGAATATACCGATAAATGAATTTTTTTTCAAGGACTTTCTTGATTTTTAATTAAATAATTAAAGTTGAGCAATTTGAAAGGGCTACGTAGTTGAATTGAGCTATTGAAAATCTATCGATTAGTATTTTTTTCATTGCATTCTGGGGTACGGTAGGTTATAGTTTGGTTAAATAATTATAAGAATCTCCAAGAAGAAGTAAACAGGTATCTTGATTACTTCTTATTGGAGATAGCAAACATAATGAGCATGTATACTACTACTTATTTTGTTTTGGAGCAAAGAAGAATACATAGAAAATACTTTGTAAACAGACATAAAGTTACAAAATAAAGTTACCTTTAAGTCAAGATTTGATTTTTGTATAAATTGAACATAATGTATAAGTCAATAAATAATAAAAATATCTGATAATAGATAATGTTGTGCTTGGAGTATTACAGTTTCATTTCACTATGATGAGGTTATGAAATACTTGATTTTTTTTGCCTTGCGACTGGCGTTACTGTTTGCGCGCATGCGCAGCATTCACTTATCTATACGTTAAATTTATTCAAACTATTTATATTTATTTAATAATTAAGGAAAGTGGAGTTGGTGAGAACTCTACTTGAGCAATTACAAATGTAACTTGAGCAGTATTTTAGAACTTTGAGCAATTTGAAATATTGTATACATCACAAGATATAGGAGTTTGAATATACAGATAAATTAATTTTTTTTCAAGGACTTTATTTATTTTTAATTAAATAATTAAAGGTGAGCAATTTGAAAGGGGTACGTAGTTAAATTCAGCTATTGAAAATCTATCGATTAGTATTTTTTTCATTGCATCTGGGGTAGGGTAGGTTATTGTTTGGTTAAAAATTTATTCAAACTATTTATATTTATTTAATAATTAAGGAAAGTGGAGCTGGTGAGAACTCTACTTGAGCAATTACAAATGCAACTTGAGCAGTATTTTAGAACTTAGAGCAATTTGAAATATAGTATACATCACAAGATATAGGAGTTTGAATATACAAAAAAAAAATTTTTTTTCAAGGACTTTATTTATTTTTAATTAAATAATTAAAGGTGAGCAATTTGAAAGGGGTACCTAGTTAAATTGAGCTATTGAAAATCTATTGATTAGTATTTTTTTTCATTGCATTCTAGGGTAGGGTAGGTTATTGTTTGGTCCCCAGCTTGGGTCAACCAGCGTCGCGAACTCATCGCGGCGGTCGGTAGCGTCTCCCTTCCAACTTTGGTTGTTGCCATGGTCCGAAGCGAGAGTGCATGGAGTGCTGTCGCTTCCTTCTGCGAGGAAGTGATGTCTTCAAAGGAAGCCGCCGGACGGGAAAGAGATAGCAGCATTGCTCCCTCTGCTCGTAGAGGACGCACCGTGCGCCGGAGGGCATTCAATGATCTCCGTCCACCCTAAAAAGTGGCCTGCGGACAGCGATATTGGGGAATTCGTTGTCCGAACAGCTACAGGCCCGAGAGGCTATGCACAGTTTTTCTTTTGTGCCATAAGAAACATATGACCAAAGGGCGACGAGCACGTTGTAACGGGATCTGCCTTGGTGGAGACAGATCGATACCTGTTGGGGGTGGCGGAGGAATGCAATCGCGAATCTCGCCTCCCCCAGCTATTGGTAGGCGGAGATAATTAAAAAAAAAAAAAAAAAAAAAAAAAAAAAAAAAAAAAAAAAAAAAAAAAAAAAAAAAAAGGTTATTGTTTGGTTAAAAATTTATTCAAACTATTTATATTTATTTAATAATTAAGGAAAGTGGAGCTGGTGAGAACTCTACTTGAGCAATTACAAATGCAACTTGAGCAGTATTTTAGAACTTTGAGCAATTTGAAATATTGTATACATCACAAGATATAGGAGTTTGAATATACAGATAAATTAAATTTTTTTCAAGGACTTTATTTGTTTTTAATTAAATAATTAAAGGTGAGCAATTTGAAAGGGCTACGTAGTTGAATTGAGCTATTTAAAATCTGTCGATTAGTATTTTTTTTATTGCGAATATCATAAATTTGCAGGCTGGGGTGGGGTAGCTACAGTAATATCGTACTTTATAGACGCGTAGTGAAGTGCCCTGTGCATAGCCAACAACCACAGACTATAAAACAGTTCTTAAATACGATAAGTCGATTAAACGATTAAAATAATCGATCATTTTATAAAATAAATTAACTTGTATAAGCATTGTTACTGTAAATTTAATAAAATAAAAGTCGTATACAATTGAATCATGTAATAAAAAATTATTACAATCTATCTATCCACCAGACTCTTCCTCATAATTTAAACTAGACTAGTCAGTGAGACCTCCGTTGTATTGTTTGAATGTTTATATATATTTCTTATTTAGTGATTTATCATTTACACTTTTAATTATTTCATATATAATTTAAAAAACTAAATAAAGAATAATAAATATTTAATTAAATCGATTGAAAGTTCTTCCTAAATAAAATTGATTTTAATTTCAAGTGAAATCGGTGACGTGCGAGGGCGTCACTATTTTCGAAATTTCTTGACCTGTCAAAAAGATAATAAACGAATGGACAGAGTATAAGTATAATAATATTGTATTGTCCCCGACACTTATCTGAACCAAAGTCGTTAGGATTATGAGTTTATAAGAGTCGGTCGGTCGTCAATGTCGTTATAGATGCGAACATGGTTGGTATTGTATCATGAATGCAAAATTAAAAGTCGATTTTAGGGCCTTACTAGACGATCGAGTATTCGATCGTGTGGAGAGCAATCCAGTGCATTTTATTGTGCGGATTGTTCGACCGTACTTCGAATATGGAGCTAAAACTGAACCGACTTAAGATAATCATCATGGTCATCACCCTATCGCAGTGCACTGCTGGACATAGTGACATAGGCCTCTCCCATTGCACACGACTCTGATTGATCAAATATAAAGTTAATAATTTACGATGGTTACTTTATGGCATTATGTAATTCATTCTATATGTTTAATTTTTAAATAAGGATTTATATTGCGTATAGAATCTGAGAGACTGTTTATATTATCTTGAGGACAATACTTAAAAAAATGTTGGGCGACATAAAACGAGTTCGGCGGCTTGATGATGCTCAATATTCGAACTGTAGACTAAATCACCGAACGGTGCGGTACGTTTTACAATCGTCCTTTGGTCGAACCGCTCCGCACTGAGCGATGGTGTGTTCCGGACCGTATGGTACGGAGTGCACTAAGTTCTTGGTGCGCTCCGTACCATGCTTCTAATTTTTTTCGGTCATCCTACACGCAACGCCATTTAGACCCAAACTAAGCAGAGCTTGTATTATGGGTACTAGACAACTGATATAAATACATAAACATACTTTTTTTTGTAAATACATAATTTTTTTGACATGCAAAACCACCCAGAATCCGAAATAAATATTTGTAGATCATACAAACGTTTGGTCCGACCCTGGAATTGAACCCGAGACCTCCTGATCAGCAGCCGCATACGCTTACCACAAGTCCAACAAGGCAGTTAAAGTTTAAGTAGAACGAGGGGTGAGGTAGCACCGTTTTGAAAAAACGATTGGTGCGTTATTGGACACTCGCCTCCCGTGCTGTGTCTTACACTTGCGTGCACTAAAGTTGTACCCTTTGTTTTGGTTGAGTTTTTTTTTTTACGAGTGTTTGTTATTATTTTATATTAAGTTGGTGTTATTGATATGCGCCGATAAAAGGTAAGGTTAGTTATGTAATATGTGATCCGTCTGGAGCAAACGTCTGACTTGACATGACTGAACGTAACGGTAACAGGTGTAATGGTTGCGGCCATGATACGGAGTGAGAGCGCATGGAACTCTGCCGTCTCTTTCTGCAAGGAAGTAATTCTCTGGAGATGGAGATGGCGAATGGGCCTGGGAGAGGTTCAGAACTCTTCCGGCCCGCCAGGAACGGGCTAGGTACAGAGCGTGCGTGCCCCCGTTTGGGGACAAAAAGGAAATATCGGGGTTCCCACACAGAAGGGGGGGCACCTACAAGACGTAGGTGGCTGGAGGTACATCGGGGTTCCAGGGACTTCCTTTCAAGGGTTTACCTGGTTCCTCGGCTCATAGTACCCAAGACGGCATGTAGTTTTAGTCGATCCGAGTCGGACATAGTCACCAACTGGTGGTATCCGTGGAAATTACCGCACGGAACAAGAATGAGGTTGATGAGAGGGATGAGGCTTATGTTGACAATAAGGGGCCAAAAGATGAGACATTCGTCCATCGAAAACTCAAGCGGCAGCGGTTGCTATTGATCGGAAAAAGATTTTAAGAAGAATTATGACTCAATTTCAATTTTGAGCCCCGTTTACAACTTAATAACTATAAAAACACCTACAAAAAATCTAAACAAAAGTTTTAATTTTTAATTTACTTTTGCAGTCTGTTATCTTTTAAGGATATAAATAAAAGTAACATTCATCTTTTCGAAGATTTAACTCGAATGGAAAGGCTAGCAAACCAATTTAAGATAAAGTCGAAATACAACTCGAATTAGTAACTCGAGTTTACCCATCACTTTGAAGACAATATTTGCAATATAGGGCTCACGCTCAATTATGGGCTCAATGGAGGGAAAATTTGACAATCATTGACAACTAAATATTTCCTTGACTTTTTTCCTTTTTCCATAGGTACTTATAATAGTTCCTCCATTCATGACTTCATGTTCTTTGATTTGATTGTGAGACTTGGAGACAATTTCTATTTGACGTGTTAGATGGTTATTACTTGTGAATGTGAAACAATTAAATTCAATTTAGTAGGTGGTTGATTTAAGTTTTCTATCTTAAATTTAAAAGTTGGGAAAGTGGATAGTACTTAGTAGGGCTTTATAAACATTATATCATAGTATTATAAATGATTCGGTGACATTGAATTCTGGTGTTCTAAGGTGTAACTGAAGACAACAGGTGAATAAAAACAATGACAGCTACAGCATCAGCTGTTACGGCGACTGCTGACGAAGATTTGGACGAGTGCGGACCACAGCTCATCAATAAATTAGAGGTAAGCTTAGGAAGACATGTTCTACCATGCTACCAATGAATGTGTATCTAATGAAAAGTTGTATTTAAGTTAGTTCGCCTTTCTGTTCCACATTATTGATGTTTAGGTAAGTAGGTATTATTTAGCACACATCATCACCATCAACAGCTCTTAGTTCCTTGGATAGACACAGAAGTCTCCACAAACAGGTTTTGGCTTCCTATATTACGGCACCAAATATGTTTTTCACATGATTTTGTTTCCTTTGTCTTCCTGCATAATGTGCTTCCTTAGTTGGTTATTACTTATTAGTCACTTTAGGGCCTAGTTGAAAACCAGTGTCAGGCCTCAGTTGGCACT
Organism: Phragmatobia fuliginosa; assembly: GCA_932526445.1. Taxonomy (NCBI): domain Eukaryota; kingdom Metazoa; phylum Arthropoda; class Insecta; order Lepidoptera; family Erebidae; genus Phragmatobia; species Phragmatobia fuliginosa. The sequence goes on along the minus strand of OW052074.1, from coordinate 6,264,335 downwards.
TGCTGAACTGAACTTTTTTTGATAAATCATTGTAAATTTATACCATTTTCAAAAACTAATGTTTAGTCAAAACTTAGACCGTTACGGAAAACATTAGTTGAAGTCACCGCATGAATAATTTTGTTGATAATTCACTTTTTCTATCCCAATACCTTGTGGGTTATAATTGTCTATCACAGTTGTGAGTTTCACAACAAGTCAAATTGATTATTTCATTAAGATTGTTGTGCTGTAGTCTTATAACTACCTGTCTACTTTTAGTCTTTTATCTACCTGTACCTTAGGTATGGACATAAACCAACCAAATAGACCAAACTGTTAGATTAGATTAGAGTAAACTTTATTGTACACCAGTTAATACAGTTTACATACAAGAATACATCATTATACTGACCATGTACAATTGGCGGCCTTATCGCTAAAAAGCAATTTCTGCCAGGCAACCTTAGGATGGAAAAAAGGTTATGGGTAAAAAATCGACATAATGGGCAGTGTTGGTGCGAGTTTTTTTAAATAATAAAAAAAATAATAATAATAAAAACAAGGTGATTTAAAAAGTAATATTTCCATAATGAAAATAAATACACTCGTATATACATACAAGTACACCCAAGTACACACATACATAAATATATATATACACATATACATACATACATACACATACATACACCTACACATACATACATATACAAATACATATATAAAACATACTAAAATGTTTTAGGTACATAATTATTAAGATGAAAGGTAAAATTCTTTGACCATTTTTTTAAAAACTGGCAAAGATTTGGCACGTCTTATAACCATTGGCAAAGCATTCCATAGTCGGACAGCCTGTACAGTGAACGACTTATCGTAAAACTTGGTACAGTGAGGTGGTACTGCCAGTTCCATAGATTCGGATGACCTCAGGGATCTTGAATGTGTGTCACTGAGGAACACAAAACGTTCCTTTAAATAAGTCGGTGTAAACGGATGAAAGAGAATACCATAAAGTATGGAAAGAATATGAGCATTCCGTCGAAGGCGAATTGGGAGCCACTTAAGCTGGTTGCGATATTCAGAAACATGGTCATATTTGCGTAGTCCAAATATGAACCTAATACAAAAGTTTTAAAGGCGCTCAAGTTTATCGAGTTGTACAACGAAGTACCATTGAGTGTTATGTTAGGAAGTTGTGTCCAGTCTATTCTAGATACCATCCTGGCACTGCCCACAACAATAAGTTGAGTCTTGGATGGATTCACCACAACTCCATATTGTTCACTCCATTCACAGACACGCGCCAGATCCTGATTAACAGTTGAGAAGGCTTCAGCTAATCTATGTAACGGTGCCTGTGTATAAATTTGAAAGTCATCTGCATAAAGGTGGTAGGAGGAGGATAATGATTTAGAGATGGAATTAATAAATATAGTGAAAAGTAAAGGAGATAAAACGCCACCCTGTGGGACTCCAGCAGACGTTTTACACCAAGAAGATAACGATTCCTCTAGGCGCACACGCTGCCTTCGTCCAAACAGGTAACTTTGAAACCAATCAATTACCGTTGGAGATATGTTGATAGAGCGCAATATGCCAAGCAGAATGTAGAAATCTACACAGTTAAAAGCATTGCTGAAGTCCAGCAAGGAAAGCAGGACAAGGAGGTTTATAATGTTAGAAAAAAATTACATTATATAAATATTTACTAATACATATCCCTCAAAGATGATTTAGACTATGTCATGTGGCCCGTTAGAAATCTACTGACACCTCATTCATTTAAATTGGTTCAGTAGTTTAGGGCTGTCCATTAATCACGTGAGGTTGAAAGGGAGTTGGAGGGCTCCACAAAAACCACAAGGGGAGGGGGTGTAGTAATATATTACATGTATTTATTTTTTCCACAAATGTGTGATACTGAACCTAAAAGCAGCACAACCAGTATTTATTTGGAACATCTTAATTGTAACATCGTACAGAAAAAAGCTAAGGCGCATGTGAATTGTGATCACAAACAACTGAATCTGAGCAATAATAGTCATCATCATCATCATCATCAGCCTATCGCAGTCCACTGCTGGACATAGGCCTCTCCAATTGCACGCCACTTAGTTCGATCCTCGGCTACTCGCATCCAGCTCCTGCCAGCCGTCTTGCGCAAATCATCACTCCACCTGGCCTGTGGACGTCCTACACTACGTTTGCCGAGACGCGGTCTCCACTCTAGAACACGTTTACCCCAACGGTTGTCGGTCCTGCGGCTAATATGGCCAGCCCATTGCCACTTCAGCTTGCTAATCCTGTGGGCTATGTCGATAACTTTAGTTCTCTGCCGGATTACCTCGTTTCTAACACGATCTCTTAGAGAAACTCCGAGCATAGCCCTCTCCATAGCACGTTGCGTGACTTTGAATTTGTGGACCAGCCGTGCGGTGAGTGTCCACGTTTCGGCTCCGTATGTCATGACGGGTAGGACGCACTGGTTGAAGACTTTCGTCTTTAGGCACTGTGGGATCGATGATGAGAAGACCCGACGAAGCTTCCCAAACGCCGCCCAACCCAGCTGAATTCTCCTGTTCACCTCGTCCTCGAAGTTGTTTCCACCCAACTGCAAAGTCTGCCCGAGGTACACATATTTTTGAACAACTTCGAGAACGGCACCGTGTATCTCAAACGGTTCCGGTAGTACATGTTTGTTGAACATGACCTTGGTTTAGTCCAAGTTCATCCGTAGGCCGATGCGAACAGAAGAGTCAGCTAGGTCATTTAGCATCTGTTGTAGGTCCTGCAGCGTCTCCGCCATGATGACGATGTCGTCTGCAAATCGCAAGTGAGAGATGTGTTCACCATTGATGTTTATGCCACGTCCTTTCCAGTGCAGCGTCTTGAACAAGTCCTCCATTGCATTTGTGAACAATTTCGGGGAAATAACATCCCCTTGTCTCACTCCTCGATGCAATGGTATGGGCCTTGTTTGCTCATTCTGTACTTGGACGGACATGGTGGCGGCCTCGTAGAGACATCTCAACACTTGGATGTATCGCCAGTCTACTTGGCAACGCTGCAGGGACTCCAGAACAGACCAAATCTCGATCGAGTCAAAGGCCTACTCATAGTCCACAAATGCTAGACACAGGGGCTGATTATATTCTTCGGTCTTTTGAATAATCTGCCGCACTGTGTGGATGTGGTCTATGGTGCCATATCCGCTCCGTAACCCAGCCTGCTCCGGTGGTTGGAATTCGTCGAGTCTTCGCGCAAGACGGTTCGTGATGACTCTTGAAAACAGCTTATAGACGTGGCTTAAGAGGGAAAAGGGTCGATAGTTTTTCAACCTGGTCTTGTCACCCTTTTTGAAAAACAAAATGACCACACTTCTACTCCACGCCTCTGGAGTTCTCCCTTCGAACAGGACAGCGTTGAAAGCTTTTGGAGCTCCCTCAGTACGGGCTTACCTCCAGCTCTCAACAATTCGGGGCTTTTCCATTTTTCAGCTGTCCAAGAGCCATCTCGATTTCGTCAATGCTGACTTCTGGCAGATCTTCGGTGTAGTGGCGTGTGAATTTGGCTCTAGGATCCTCATTTTCGGGTACAGGTCGAGATGCATGCGAAGCGTACAAACCGCTATAGAAGCCCTCCACTTCCGAGAGGATGGCCGGCTTGGAAGTAGCGACTACTCCACTTGCTGTGGTCAACTTCGTCAGGTGGCTTCTTCCGAGAGATTGCACGAACACTTTTGACCCCCGATTCAGCTCGATCGCTCTTTCAATAGAAAGAGTATTGGAGCATCGGAGGTCATGTCTTACACGCTTGCTGATCTCTCGGTTCAGAGTCCGTTTTCCCAACGAAGTGACAGGTGGGTTCTCACGTCGTTCCTTCATTAACCTAAGAGTCCCCTCTGAAAGCTTTGACTTCCCGCTCTTACGCTGCATTTTACAGAATCTCGAATCTTCTTCCCTGATGATCCGAACCACATTATGGAGTTTCTGGTCAACGTCTCTTGTGGTTTCCATGGCAGCAAATCGGTTTTGCAGATTTAACTGGAATATTTCAGATTCAATCGTGGCTTGGAGCAGAGTTGGTCGATAATAGTTAAGAGATGCACAATGTTCGTCCTTCTTGCATCCGTGCGACGATTGAACGGTAGATCGAGACAGATTCTCTGCATAATGCATGAAAATGATGATGCAGAGTCTTGAGGCAGTCAGAGGCTTGATGAAACCAATGTTGACTTGCAAGATGCTTATACAGTTATCGGTGTTGAAGAAATCCATGGTCCGAAAATACTCATATTAAATTATGTTTATGTATTAGTGCAAAAAAGTTAACACATTTCTTACATTATTTTTATGTCAGTGAAAAGCAACCTGCAACCTTTCTCCTTTCTATCTACTCTGAATGTTATTGTAAGCTTTAATTTTCTATGATAAAATTAGATGATACTTATACCTGTATTTTATAAATATCAAAAAACAATAAGATTCTTTGTAGGTACTAAAATATAGACGTGATATAGAGTGGGAGAGTTTGTCTTTAACCTCACTATGTATCATCAAGGGGAGGGGGAGTTAAAATCGTCATGTGATTAATGGACGGCCGCTTTAGGTACTGTGATAGAACACACAACTAAGACACCAAAACATATCACTTTCACTTTTGCTTCACCATATTCAACTAAACAAAAGAGTTGCTACATATTTTGGCTGCTTAGTAGTGACCATATGTTTTACAGATTTCTCTTTTCAAAACCCTTGCTTGTTAGGTATTGTATTCCCACCTTATTAATTCTACTATCATCCTTATTTTTTTTAGAACAGTAAATTCTGGAAGGAAGTTGCATATTTCTAAACATTTTACGGTGGCTCAGTGGTAGTGTAAGTAACTGCTGTGCTTGAGGTCTCACACTTGAATCCAAAATAGACCAGATGTTTGTATGATCTACATATATTTGTTTCGAAGTTTGGGTTCTTTCTATAATGTATTAGTTGTCCGAAATATTTATTTAATTTCTTCATGTCTCACTTCTTTAGGGATTTATACGTTTATTTTTATCTCGACGTATAAGTATCCAAATGTTGTGTTGGTTTGTATATTTATCAAAAACCAATTCAGACGATTAATTTCTGCAACCACCAAGTTTATTTATTTATTTTATTTTAAAGAAGGCTTACAGACTAATAAATACAAAAGCATAAATATATAAAACAAACAAATTGCTTATAACAAGCCTCTACACATACAGGGTGTAAAAAGACTAAATACGAAAACTTGATGGTTGTATTAAGACCATGATACTGAATAGGTTTAGCGAAAAAAAAACGCAAAAAATACGTTAATTTATCTAAGTTCTTTTTTGTATTTTTCTCGTTACATACACGTAGTACAACATAATAGAATTCTAACTACCTAATTATCTCATTTATAAAGCCAAAAAACCAATAAAATCAATAAAACTGCAATGTATTTCAAAATAAAAACAGATGATCACACATGACACAGTTCGTTCGTGCGGTTTACTGACCGCCGCGCGTGCCTACTTTTACAAACAGAACTTCTCAGAAACCTAAGTTCTAAGCAAAATGCAAATTTTACATTTTAATGTAAACTTTATTAAGCGTGCACCTGCGTAAACAATTGTCTATGTAGATAAACTTGTATAGTTAGGTACAAAATTTTATTTTCCTACATTATTGAATTCTTTTTCTGCGTTCTGTTAGATAGTCCTTTTCAGCACTTATAAAAAAAAACACAGCACTGAAATTTTACGACTATTTATTTACTGAAAGTTTTTACTCACACAGAATTTCTACTTAAACTTAAAACTTATACACGCGACTTGGATTATACGGCGCGGATAGCCCTAGCGAAGGGCAGAGTAGACCCGGAGTGTATCCTTAGCTTTCACTGATAGCCAGCCGGCAGGCAAGAACCAGGTCCGTAGCTGGGGAGCAGTTTAGCTAGAGAATAACCAACTGAACTGATTTAGTAAAGTCTTACGTATTTATAGCATAATTATTGCTGATTTATAATATCATATTTAGGTAAACCAGCAATAATTGCAAGTCAGCATTTTACTCTAACAATTAGTGATGTGACAGTGAAAATAGGGATGTAACATCTCCCCCCTTTAAAACGGAACATACGGAATAGAAGAAGTATGTGAGTATAATCCAAGTAACGATATAGAAATTAACATGATTAAGAAATAAGAAGAGAACATTTAATTAAGCAATAAGACTTATAAAATATAATATTAATACAGTGGAAATTAGATTATACATTTAAGTTTTACAATAACTCAAGGTTTCGCCTTGGTGAACTTATATTAGAATCAGTACTTTCTGTATCATAATTTGTATTGGCCATTTCAATACTAGACCTTGCACGAATATTTGTATGAGGTTTAGTCATACAAGTATTGACAATTTTAATACAACAGGATGTACTGTTTCTTCGATTATTACAACAGAGACATTTATACAATTTATAAGAAAAATATACAAATACAGAGACAGATAATAGGGTAGTAATTATACTAAAATAATAGCTATACTTAATATGGTAAGGTTGATTTTCTATTTTAGTTAATTCGTCTTCATTTTGATTTAATTTATATGAAGCATATTGCAACGAATCAAGATTTACATGAGATAGTTTAAAAGGAGTCAAATATGGTAATGTTTGATTTACAGTAGCTTTTGAACAACAATCATCTTCTATAATATTAAAATTTGGATTAGGAACATAGAATTTAGTTTCGAATTCTTGAGACGGAACAAACTGTAGTAGCTTATGATAAGCTTTACAATATTTAGGTAAGTCTAAGATACCTGTCCCAACAATATTATAGTCATTCATTTTACCATCACAAGTTATGGATATCTTAGATATATCTGATTGAACATATATCTATCTATTATTACTAAGTTTTTGCCATAAATCTATTTCACCTAATATAATCTTATAATTACAAGATTCTGGGATTCCTTTCACGTGTTCAGTTAAAATAGTCACTTCACAAATAGGATTTCCGGCACTATATTGTATATTTCCTAGTTTACACAAATAGTAATTATTATTTATCACTTTGCACTCACATAAGTCTTGTAACGCGGAATATGTTAATCTATCTTGTGTCATAGCTAGATATTTTGCGGATGGATTTATTAATGCAAAAGTATTTGGATTTTGAATATCGTGTGGAGTTGGCAAAGCATATATGTGATATAAATTATAATCTACGAAAGTAACTAGAGGAATTCTAATGGCAAATATTAGTTTATTTTCGTTGATAAATGAAGATATTTCTGCGACATCTATTATTGTATGAATATTCTCAAGAGATAAATGTAAAGGCAAACTAGAAAGGATATCATTACTTTTTGAATTCAGTTCATTATACAACTGTATTGGACTTAGCACTGATGGATGAACTATATTCTGTTTCCCAAATAGAATAGCATCGATTAGATCTTCAAGGTTAAAATTAAGAATCATTAATGAACTTTCTAAGGCACTAAAAGTCATTGATAAGTGTGATATTATTTCTAACTTATTGGCATTAGTTGAAACAGTGTCTAAAATTTTGCCTAAATTTTGTATATTGCTATTGAGAATATTTTCGTTTTCGTTAAGTTTGGCAATAGTATTATTAAAAGATGAAATGGTAGAAGTTATTAAGTGAATATTTTCTTTCATAATTGAAGCTAGGTGTCTTTGATCGTCTTGAACCGCATTAATAGCATCAGTAAAAGCCTTAGCGTCATCTTCGTCTAAAGAACCAAATAGTTGTTTTAAGATTGGACCACCTATACCAATCCAGGCAGACCTTTTAACTTTGTGAGTAGTATTAGAATTAGTTAAATGGGATAAAGAGATGTAATTATTTTGAACATTGATAAAAAGACTTTCTAAAGGACTTAGGATATTCCAGCAATCAGTTTTGACTTTAGTAGATTGATGTGTATTACAGATTAGTTTACATTTTTCTAGAATTCTTTGTAATGTTTCTATATGAGGCTGTATATAAGATAGATCAGAATATGTAACTATCTTCCAATGGTTATTATAATATTTCAATGTACCTATCGGATCGTAGAAAAGACCTGGACTATTAACTATCGGTGTAGTCATGTTTGATCCTGCGAGGAGTCCTGGCGCGACGGCCCTGGAAGGGAATTATCATGGGCTAGTTTAATTTCATCAAAATGATGTCTAACATGTTTACGATTAACTAAAAGGGTAACGTTATTATTATTATGTACTTTAATAATTCTATATGGGCCTTTCCAAATGCTAGAAAGGGCTTTACGTAATCTATGATGTTGCTTTAAATATACCATATCTCCGACATTATAAGTAATATTTCTAGTATTTTTATCATAATAATTTTTGGAATTCTCTTTACTACGGCGGATATTCTCTCTGGCTATGTTTCTAGTATTTATAAGCTTTTGTTTCAAAGTTTTTATATAATCAGGGTATGTGACTGTTGGTTCGATATCATAGATAGAACTTGGCAGGTTTGGTTTACAGCCAAATAGTAATTCATGTGGTGTAAAGTTAGTAGAAGAATGAACAGATGAATTGTAGGATACAAGAGCAGTTGGGAGATATTTATGCCAATCATCTTGATTGTCATTCACGTAAGATTTCAAATATTCTTTCAATGTGGCGTGACTTCTTTCGAGAGCGCCATTAGTTTGGGGGTGATATGGAGTAGAAAAAAGATGTTTTATTTTGAAAAGAGAAGTTATTTGTTTGTATACTTCGGCAATAAAATGAACACCTTGGTCGGATAAAAGAGTTTTAGGAATATCGAAATGAGAAATAAATTTTATCAAACAGTCAGCTGTTTGTTCAGCTGTCGAATTAGTAATAGGGTAAGCCATGGAGTATTTTGTTAAATCATCCTGAAACGTTACGATGTATTTATATTTTTCCAGACCTGATTCTGGTAAAGGGCCAACAATATCAGTTGCTATTCTTTGGAGAGGTTCCTGGCATGTAGAAGTTATCTCCATCGGAGCTTTATTGCAAGCACGTAAAGCTTTATTTTGTTGGCACTGTGGACATTGTCTAACATATGATTCAATATCATTCTTCATACCTTTCCAGTAAAAAGAATCTTTGAGTTTATTATACAAACGTGTGGAACCAATATGTCCACCAATAGGAGAGTCATGATTATCTTTTAAAATCGTAGGAATTTCGTTAGGCTTAGGATAAATGAGTTTATTGTGGTAGATATTAATTTTGATATGTGTGTTATGAAAAATAAAAGATATGATTTCGTAAATTATAATAAATTCTAGTTTGTCAAAGGGATTGGAAAAGTCAGACATAGAAATTTCTTTTACATCAGGATGGAATATAATTAATTCATTTCGGAGGCAATTTAACACCTTAAATAATTCTCTATAAGTACAAGAATCATAGTGATGAATTTTAGTAAACATATGGATGTATAATTTATTATTAATATTAGTGTTCTTTAGTGAATATAGTTCTTTCTCGGAGCTTATAAAAGATTCTTTATCATCTAGGAGGTTAACAATTTCTTCACAGTAAGGATTAGATGAGTCTAGATCAATTGAAGTAGGATAAGCGATTGTAGAGCAGGATGTTTTTAACAGACTTTGATTAAACTCACGGATTTCAGTACTAAATACCATTGGATTAGAACGAGATCGAAGAAAGTTGCCATATGTAATGTCGTTAGTAAGATCGATATCATTGACAGGACATATTATAGGAGGGCGAGATAGTGCATCAGCGTTAAGGTTAGTTTTGCCAGATTTATAAACAATTTCATAATCATATTCTTCTAACTTAAGTCTCCATCGAACTAATTTACTGCTAGGGTCTTTGCAATTAAATAACCAAACAAGAGGACGATGATCAGTCACAATTTTAAATTTGCGTCCATAAAGATAGGGTCGGAAGGTTTTCACACCAAATAAAATAGCTAAAAGTTCCTTTTCTGTAGTGCTATAATTGCCTTCGGCTCTATTGAGGGTTCGAGAGGCATATGCGATTGGAAGATCTTTGCCAATTTCTCCTTGTGAAAGTATTGCACCTAAAGCATAGTTAGAAGCGTCAGTAGTAAGGGTAAATTCCTTAGAAAAATCAGGATATTGAAGAATAGGAGCACTAGTTAACATTGATTTAAGAGTATTAAAAGCATTTTCTTGATCTTGAGTCCAATTGAAAGAAGTATCTTTACGAAGTAGTGAAGTTAGGGGTTTAGTAATTTTTGAGAAATCTTTTATGAATTTTCGATAATATCCTATTAGCCCGAGAAATGATTTTATTTCCTTTGGATTTCTGGGTGTAGGGTACTTGGATACGGCCTTGACTTTATCAGGATTTGGAGAGACACCTTTATCAGTGATGATATGACCAAGATACGCAACTTCTCGTCGTAGGAATTCGCATTTATCTGGTTGTAATTTCAGATTGTGCTTTCTGAGAGCATCGAAGACTAATTTAAGTTTTTCTATGTGTGAAGAGAGGCAGTGGGAGTATATAATTACGTCATCAAGGTAAATGAAGCAGTGGAGACCTTGAAGACCGGCGAGAACTGTATTCATAAGTCTTTGAAATGTGGCTGGCGCATTTTTTAAACCAAAAGGCATCCTAGTGTACTCAAAATGACCATTAGGAACAGAAAAAGCTGTTTTAGGGGCATCTTCTGGATCCATGCGAATTTGATGGAAACCTGACACCAGGTCCAATGTAGTAAAATACTTGCTATGACCTAACTGATCCAGGATGTCAGTGATATTAGGAATAGGATAAGCGTCTCCGACAGTAACGTCGTTTAATTTCCTATAATCTACGACTATACGCCATTTCTTTTGACCAGAAGCGTCTTGTTTTTTAGGAACTACCCAAATGGGAGAAGACCAGGGGGAATTTGAAGGTTTGATTATATTTTGATCGAGCATCTTTTGTATCTGTTTATTAACTTCTTCTTTATGACATTCAGGATATCTATAAGTTTTGACGTGAATCGGTTGTGAGTTAGTAGTTTTAATTTTGTGTTCCAAGGCACTAGTAGAAGTAAGAGTGTCTCCTTCTAAATAAAACAGATCGGAATATGCAGAGCACAAATCAAATAAGGCTTTTGATTCTTCAGAATTAAGATGTGAAGTTCGTATTTGTTTCTTAACTTCATAGGATCTATTTGATATAGTATTTTGATTGAAGGAATTAGAAAGATTTAGAGTGTTAATATTATGCAGATAATCATCTAATAAGTCACAAGGGTTTAGTACTACGCAAAGAGATTTTATTTTGACATCTTCAGTATTAGTGTTAAGAACTGATACAGTGACATGATTGTTTTGTTTAAGTGTAACGAGACAACTAGATAAAAACACACCTTTTTGAATTTCAGACTTATCGATATATCCAGTAGTTACTTCGGGATTTAGAACATAGCATTCTACGATCATTTCCGAACGTGCAGGAATAGTATATTCTGGTTTGGAAAAATGAATTTGTAAAACATGATCGTTTATGTTTAAAGTCTTATTCCTATAATCTATTTTTGAATCATGAGATTTGAGATAATCGTTACCTATAATGCCATCAAATTCTACGTCGACACAATCTGGTATTAAATGAAATTTGCCGAAAATAACGTCATTATTTGGAAATATAAAATCTAATTGAAAGTGACCAAGACTTTTTAAGTATTCCGTATTTTTGTCGATTCCTTTAAACTGAACAATTTCTGAAACTAATTTTGGTTGAATTTGCATCGAGGATTGTTTTATTAGTGATACACCTGCACCGGAATCAACTAAAAGAACTAGTAATTTATCAGAGTATTTAGATTTAATATACACATGAGGCAAATGTATTTTATTGTTATAATTAATTTCAAATAAATTAGAATACGAATCAGAAACGTTATTTAAATTGTTATTATTTGATGGGCAATTGTTATTTTCATTGTATGACATGGTAGGTAACATAGATTTATTGTACTTAGGAGATTTAGTAGAAGTATTTGAAATAGTAGATTTGGTAGACTTATTAGACATAGGAGTAGAGTATTGATTGGATTTGGTAGATTTAATATTAGATTCAGTGGATTTATTAGATTTAGTAGACATTGTATTCGATTTAGAGGATTTTGTAGATTTTGTATTAGATACAGTGGATTTCCTAGGCTTAGTATTAGATTCAGTGGATTTAGTAGACTTGGCATTAGATTCAGTGGATTTAGTATTCGATTCAGTGGATATAGTAGATTTAGTATTAGATTCATTGGATTTAGTATTAGATTCAGTGGATTTAGTATTAGATTCAGTGGATATAGTAGATTTAGTATTAGATTCAGAGGATTTAGTATTAGATTCAGTGGATTTAGTATTAGATTCAGTGGATTTAGTATTAGATTCAGTGGATTTAGTATTGAGAAATTGTCTCGAAAAGACATCAAAAGCGTCGGTTTGAGTTGAAGATTCCGTACGACGCGTAACCGGAACCTTATTTAGTTTAAATGTTCATCTGGATCAGAGTTCGGATTATCAAATTTATTATCAAAATCGCTTATTGGTGTGAGATTATGTACTTGTTTTTTAAAATGACTAGTAGAGTTATTACTTTGCCGCGAGTTGTTAAACTGACGTTTACGACATTGAGATATATCATGACCAATATTTTTACAATATCTACAGAAGGTATTATTTTGCGAGTTTGAAGATATAGAAGGTTGAGCCGTATTTGGGATTTCATTCTGAAAATTGTTAATGTGACGTTGGCGATTTAAAAAACATGTTTTTTCTGAATGACCTATCTTTCCACAAATTTTACACTTTGGTCTATGTTCAGAAGATCTAGTAGATTGCATATAATTTTGTAATTTTTCTTCTTGAATAGCAAGATTAATAGCTTCCTGTAAAGAGGTAGGATTACGACACCTTACTATATTTGATATGTGGCTAGGCAAGCCCAGTAAAAAGGTATGTAGCGCCAAGTCTTCCGTACTGGCGATTCTACCTCTTAATTCACCAGGGTCCCTAGTGGAATGTGTAATGTCCGTCTGTAAACGAGTGAGGTATGTTTCTATTCGTAAACTATATTGTGTGACAGACTCGTTTGACTTTTGTTTGCAACTTTGTAAGTCTAGGAGTAAGTGATCCCTATGTTTGGTTTCACCAAATGTGGATTTTAAAAACTGTTTCAGCTCAGACCATGTTTCAAAAATTTTAAGAGAGCAGGCGGACTCAGCCTTGCCTTCTAGTTGGGAAATAATGTATTTGAATAAAATGCTCTGTTGCGATGCAGTAGCTAGGTTTAAAGCATTTTCGCAATTCCTAATAAATGGTGATAATTTATTCCTATCGCCATCGAATGGCTTAATAAATTTTGTGAGTATAGAAAAATTTAACTCCTCTACGCCTACAGTCTGTAAACTTGAACACGACTGAACGCTTTTCTTTTCAAGTTTACTACTTTCGTTAACCATTTTAAAGAATGAATTTAATTAATTACGCGAAACGGAGAAGGAAATTAATATATAAGTATATTATTAAGAATCCACACGCAAAATAGTGCAAATGACAAAAAATAAATCAACATATATCGAATAAACAACACTCACAGTATTATTAGTAGATACAGCGATTTCATGGAAACAGCGGCAGGTCGGTGACGTCGGTGTCGGGTGACGGTGCGGCGATGCGGCGGAAGTGATGGAATGCGCAGCGTTTGCAGTTGGTACGGGTCAACGCTCAAACCAAGTGTCGCGATGTATTTTTTTGTAGAAAATTGGTTATTCGTGTAGCCAATAACTCGGTGCTGGGCAGAAAACCCTCACGCACAATGGAGCGATGCTGACACGTTGTATGCGATGACTAGGGTTGACGGCGGCCTCTTACAGCGTCAGGAAGACAGGCAGGGACAGCAGGTGGCCAACTTACTAGTTCAGGATCGCGAGTCTGGACCAATTTCTGTGTGGAGCTGGTCGTCGTCAGGAGTAGGCGACCCGAGGGACTTCAGAAATCCCACTTCTGACACCAAATGTTAGATAGTCCTTTTCAGCACTTATAAAAAAAAACACAGCACTGAAATTTTACGACTATTTATTTACTGAAAGTTTTTACTCACACAGAATTTCTACTTAAACTTAAAACTTATACACGCGACTTGGATTATACGGCGCGGATAGCCCTAGCGAAGGGCAGAGTAGACCCGGAGTGTATCCTTAGCTTTCACTGATAGCCAGCCGGCAGGCAAGAACCAGGTCCGTAGCTGGGGAGCAGTTTAGCTAGAGAATAACCAACTGAACTGATTTAGTAAAGTCTTACGTATTTATAGCATAATTATTGCTGATTTATAATATCATATTTAGGTAAACCAGCAATAATTGCAAGTCAGCATTTTACTCTAACAATTAGTGATGTGACAGTGAAAATAGGGATGTAACAGTTCGTATAATAAAATCAAAAATCATTCAACATCATCATTATCCTGCGCCGGGATTCGAACCCATGGCACCGTGCGTCTGAAGTCGCCTAGACGTGTGGGCCGCGCCGCACTCCAAGTGAAACTTCTTTAATTTTTAATAATTACCTAAAGTCATAGCATTCGCGCGTTTGTGCACCGCATTGTCGGCAGACATCAAAGGGACACTCGCCTTTCGGCGCGGCGGCATTTTTCCAAGAATTTTAATAATATTGTTACCTATGTAATATGTATCGTATTTTCGTATTGGTTACTGGCTACGACGAGTAGTCGGTCTTCAATGTTCGTAATGGCTGGACGCTTGCGTGGTTCATTTTATTTGGCCTCAAGTAGGCCTTTCGCGAGAGTAAATTTGTGTCGTAGTTTTTTAGAAGGCATAGTGAGATAATTAAATATTTATTTCGTACCTAAACTCCTTTTACCTAGTTTTAGTGTTAAGTTATTCTTATTACTTTTATTATAACATTTGTTATAACACAACAAGTGATTATGTATAATGTTTAGTGCGAGGGAATACGGACATGTGATTATGTGATATTGTGAAGTCCGCTGAAATGCATCACGGAGACATCACGGCTAGGCAGCCGTGATGTCTCCTGTAAGGAAGCTATCTGTAAGGCTACAGAGAGCTTTAAATAATGAGAGGATTACACCCCAAAGGCGTGGACGAGGCATAAAAATTGATCTTCGAGTGGAAGAACAAATCAAATCAAATCAGAATCAAATAAATAAAATCAAATAGTCACTAGGTAGGTAAGTAGGCAACTTTACCGACGCAGCGATGCGTAGTAGGTAGTTAAATTAATAGTTATGAAAGGCATTCAACTTGCTACTCTGTGCGCGCAATACATCGCTAGCTACTGAAATTAATCAAAATCTTGAAACATTGTTTTTTCCGGCTACGATTTTTTTGAAGGACAACTGATTGTTTTTTTTAATAAGTTTTGGGGTGCTGAATCTGCATCTTTCGTTTTCGGAAGTCGTCTGGTTACACCCTGTATAGTGTCACAGCAAAGTGTGCGATTGCACAGGCAACATGGTACTAATGATCTCTTAAAAGTTAAATGTTTTATCTAAATAAGTACAATTTATTTTTCAGGGTAATGGAATAACTTCCGGAGACATAAAAAAGTTAGAAGAAGCCGGCTACCACACAGTGGAATCTGTTGCCTATGCTCCAAAGAAATGGCTGATCACTATCAAGGGTATATCAGAGGCAAAAGCAGATAAAATACTAGCAGAAGCATCCAAACTTGTGCCAATGGGCTTCACTACAGCTACTGAGTTTCATCAAAAAAGGTCTTTTTATGTTTATTATTGTATCATTTTGTTTGTCTTTATATCTTAATACTGTATGGATGGCATAGTGATTTATGTGGTTTCCACACTGCTTCTTACTCACTGATGTGACTGTGGTGGGTTTGATTGGTTGTTCAGGGTCTAAGTGTTCTTTGAGTCCGATTCATGTGTCTCCATAAAGTCTGATACAAGAGTTGACTTTTTTTTAAGTATTCATGTGGTTGTCATACTACTTCGTACCACTTTTAGATTATTGTTGTTCTGATTTTGGATGTTTTTTGTGTTGGATGTTTCATAAATATTTTTAAAGTCCTGGTCCACAGAATATTTTCCTAGTTTGGTAGGTATATTTTTGAAAGAAGAGTATGTAACTGTTTTGTCTTTTAGAAAAGTCTTTCATATTATGTAAACTATAATACTATATTTTTTACTTTAATATTTTTTTTTTACATGTCTAACATGGATATTGAATCGTTTTTTAATAACGGTAAGATAAATAAAATAAATCTTAACTAGTCTAAGTATGTAATTTAATGAAATTCTTATATGTGAGAGGTATATCGTCTGATCAATCATCAATTTATCTCATATTATTTTAAGAATAATTTCTGGTTACACCAACATCTAAATTTAAGGGATCATTTAGAGACACTTAGGTTAGCCTTAGTGATAGTTTCGTTTACCAAACCTTTAGGGGAGGGAGACCTAAGTGCTTAGATATCTTTTAAAATTAATGGGCTAACTACTTAAGGGGTCTTTTAGGTAGCAGACAGTTTAAGTAGTTTATTAAAATAGGCATAAGACGGTTCTGTTTAATTTTTTTTGTGACCTTATGGAATATTTGTATTACGCGTTTTTGACAGTTTGCAGTAAATTATTTTCTAATAACTTCTTAATCAATGTAGAAAATGTTCAATCCATAGCCCAGTTAAGGGTTAAGAACTGTAAGCAGTTAACTTATGCTGTTTATATGAACTAGTCCATTAGGGAGTTAGTCCTTAGTCCGCGAGGGACCAAGGCCGTTGACATCAACCAACTATCGGTCGGGTCAACCGATTTCTACACTATCCATTTTTATATCAACCCTACCAAGGACAAGATGGTCGGCGGTTGGTTCCAACCATGTAGAAGGCCTTTAAGTGTGCAAAATTTCATACTCCTCCGACCGCGCAATTTTCGTAGAAAGGGTATAAAGTGTGTTTCTCGTTGATGATTTTCCAGATCTGAAATAATCCAGTTAACAACAGGATCAAAGGAGCTGGATAGGTTGCTAGGGGGAGGAATAGAAACTGGTTCCATCACTGAGATATTTGGAGAATTCAGAACAGGCAAGACTCAGATATGTCACACTTTAGCTGTTACATGTCAGGTAAGGTATAATGATACACTTGTATACCTACCTACCTATACTTCATTTATTAATAATAATGAAGTTATCATTTAGGTACTAGAACTTTATAAATTCTATAGTAATGCTGTCTGTCTGATAAGATTATAATATGAATTAAATTATAGCATATATGGATGACTGCCCAGATATGGATGTGTGGATGGATGGACCCAGATGTGATCATCTGGGTCGTAAGAGCTAACTAAAGCTCACTGCAAACGCCACAATGTATTGATACACAATAATCTGTAGGGATTTCTTAATCATGCCTTCGATAAATCTGCGCACACAGATTAATCACAGTGTGGCATAGGAATTGAAATTTTTATTTCTGTAAGTAAATCTTCTACAGATATTTTTCACGGCATTTCCTAAGACTCACTCTGGGAAGAAATGCCGAAACAAACCACAGAGGTGTCTCCTTTTAAGTTCACTGATTAAGCAAAAAAAAAAACTGAGTAGGGTATGGGTTGGCCTTTTGAAGAAATAAATATATTTTTGTGTCGGCCTGTCCATATAGACGACAAATGGGCCCCAGCCATCGTGTTACCTAGCTGATATTAGACGAGATTAACGACCATTTAGGGTAGGCCGTGCACATCCACAGACACGAAAAAATATTTTTGCACTTAATAAAAAATAATAAAAGTAACATTTAATTTTAATAAAAAATAATTTATTGACATATTGAAGGAAAATATAAAAACAAAACAAAATCCAATCCAAATCAAAATAAAAGAAAAAGACAAGACAGAATGAAATCGTGAATCTCGCTCCCCCGACTATTGGTAGGCGGAGGTGCACCGCAGTGGTTTTTGGTCGGTAAGAGTACGACATACCCCTTCGCTCCCCCCAATGGGCGAAGGACATCCATGAGGATCTTCCACCCCATTAACAAAAAAAAGAAAAATTTAAATGTGGGAGTGAGCGACAACAAACCCAAATATATTTGTCATTTAAATAATCTGAAACTGTGTAATAAGTCTGTTCACAGAACTTCTGTTTCAGTAAATTAAATTTACTTGAAGTTTTTAGGCCAAAACCTTTCTAAAAAAGGACCTGTTCAGAAGTAGACTAGGCTGCCGATGATGATGATGATGAGGTACAACGAACGTGATAATAAATGATGAGAAACGTTTTGACATATACTTGAATTTAAATTTCAGTTGCCTATAGAGCAGTCTGGAGGCGAAGGGAAATGCATGTACATAGACACAGAAGGGACATTCCGTCCTGAGAGGCTGTTAGCTGTTGCCCAGCGCTATGGCATGGATGGTGCAGCCGTATTAGACAATGTTGCTTACGCCAGGGCTTACAACACTGATCATCAAACTCAATTGTTAGTGCAAGCGTGTGCCATGATGGCGGAATCGAGGTAAGTTGATTTTGAAAAATGCTTTCTGCCACAATCTAGAGGGGATTTTCTCATGTTGTTTCAAATGCGATATTAGCCTATGTCCTTTCCCAAGTTCAGTTCCATCTTCATACCAAATTTCATCAAAATCGGTTCAGTGGTTTAGGCGTGAAAACGTAACAGACAGACAGACAGAGTTACTTTCGCATTTATAATATTAGTAGGGATTAGTAGTGCTGTACCACTTACCTGTAATGTGGAGAGAGAAAATACCAGACCTCATACATTACCACATGACACGATGTTGTTTCTCATATCACCAATCACTTTCTTTTCAGATATTCCTTAATAATAGTAGACAGTGCTACAGCATTGTACAGAACTGACTATTCAGGCCGTGGAGAATTGAATTCAAGACAACTACATCTTGGCAGATTTATGAGGATGTTATTGAGACTAGCTGACGAGGTAAGGAACTGTACCTATATACGAATGGAAAAGAAATCCAAGGAGCAGTTATAATGAGATTTATAATCGAATTTGTAATCAATAAAGATTTAACTACAATAATTTCCAATAGGAAGTAATCATTCTTCAATTGGATCGAGTAACATAGAAAACATTGATACTGCTTAGCTTTTGTTGCTAATTTTTGGATTCGATCTCGATCCTAAAGCGGTGATAAATTAAATGTACTATATAATGCATTTTCGTCATAAAAAGATCTCTTGTCTATCCATAGTTATTTCATATTTCATTGGGTACTGTTTGCTGATGATAACGCATTTAATAATACTTTTGTCTCACAGTTCGGCGTAGCAGTGATAATAACAAACCAGGTAGTGGCCCAAGTGGATGCAGTGGGCGTTTTCAACGCTGACACAAAAAAGCCCATCGGTGGGCACATCATTGCTCACGCGTCAACCACGCGACTTTATTTGAGGAAAGGACGGGGAGACAACCGAATATGTAAGATATATGATAGTCCTTGTCTGCCAGAAACAGAAGCAATGTTCGCAATTAGCACCGAGGGAATAACGGATGCGAAAGAATAATATACACAAGTACAGAACAACACACTATTTATGTTGTGTGTGTTTGATCAAATTACAATGTAAATTAAAAATGATTTCCTCAACTATCATATGCGTTATATCTAGTAGAATGAAGGCTGGTACAACTACTTTACTGTACCTCTAAGGGGTAAGAACTAACTACCCACTTGCCTCGTTATTTTTTAAATATCGACTATTTTAATTTCTTCACCAGTCAAAATTCATTTGGTCAAGCTAATTTAGTAACTATTGTTAAAAAGCTGCTTTATGATATCCATCGGAAATTACAAACATTCTCTTGGGGCGTCAAGTTATACAGCGGTGTTGCTTAGACTGAAATAGCCCCATGAAATTTTGAAAACACTTCGAATCTAGAACGTGGTGCCTTGGCTGGATGTATGTAAGGTTTGGAACCTCCCATGAATGATATTTTTCTGCGGAACCCTGTATAAAATGTTTTAATTTAATTTCGCTAGCTAACAACAAATTGAACAAAACATCGATATGAATTTACAAAATACGTATGGCAACATTCGTAGCATTATCTAAATGCATGTGTTATTTTATTGCTTTAAATTTAATAAACCATTGTCATTGTAAATAAATATTCCTTCATGTTTAAAATGAAAGCTAAATAAAAAGTATTGAAATAGTATAATGCGTTTATTTCCATAATGGCATACAACAGTTTATATGAATTACAATTACCAAAAGCTGTATAACATTTTAAAATATCATTATGTACTTTTCTCGAAATATTGCTATACAATCATTTTGTTATTGGATTTGTAATAAATATAATATTTAAATTGACATACATATACAATGAAGTGTAGCAAGTATGCAACCGATTGCCTAAATTATTATCATAATGTTTCTTATTACTAATCTGGCAAAAATATGCGGTTGTGGTTACTGATCGCACCGAGTGCTCTACACAAACTCCTTTTAGCTTAACATAGCACTCCTTTATAACATTAGCATTTAGTTAAGTTGGAGAGATTAACAAAAAATATTTAGTAATTTGTAACCTATAAAGATCCAAGAAATTATCGTGGGGCGATTTCCACATACAGTGCGAAAAAAACATACTACAGCAGCGCCAACAAGTCACAGCGAACTACGAAGGAACTGCTGATCCTGTATCGCGATATAGATAATTCTCGCACCGATTATACAACTTCCTAACATCAAACGTTCAGCCGCGGCCCGCCAGGCATATCGACTCTCCTTCCTTTCTGTTGGAGGAACATGACACTCGTTCCTCCAAAATAGCTTCATATGTATTAGAATAATAGCCCCCTGAATAAAGTTCAAAGTATTCACTTAGAATTGTTTCTTTTTTAAATACAGTTATTAGATGATATACGTTGCTCACAAAATAACGGCTGACTGAAAACGAAGTAAATCTGTCTGTATCTCATACTCTACTATAAGAGTTTTGTAATTAATTAAAGTTATCACTCGTGGGCTCACACTTATTGCTTATTAAAAGGAATATGTATTCAATATTGTAACCACAAGAATCAGTTCTTAACTTACTGTTAAATACTTTTACTACATACGAAACAGAATAGTTTTTCAGATACACACCTTTTTATCAGTTCGACTCTTGTGCAGCTTGAGGGAATTCATCCTGACGCATATTACGTACAGACACTCCAATATTATTTATTTATATAGTTTTGAGGGGGAAATTTAATAATAATTTTTGTATTGGATAGAATTTTGAAACTCAGATTTATTAATTGGAATTTATAGGAGGGTAGTAGTGAGCTCTGAGCTTTGGCGACGTTCGGGCAGACTCGCTGACAGTCTTGTCAGTTCAGTATCGTTATATATATGTAGGTATTCGCGTGTCCTTTATATAATAACTAGCTGATGCCCCGGATGCCCGCGGCTCCGCTCGCGTCCTAGGGGTATGAAAGATAGATGTTGGCCGATTCTCAGACCTACTGAATATGCATTAAGAAATTCATAAGAATCGGTCAAGCCGTTTCGGAGGAGTATGGGAACGAACATTGTGACACGAGAATTTTATATATAAGATAATATTAATTAACTTTAATAAAAATGGAATTATTCTTGTGGTTTCAATATGTACCTTTATTGCTAATTCACAGTACGACTACATTCTACACACATATAAAAATAACTGTATATACCTACAAAATTCACTCATTGATTTTAACACATGAATTATATATTTAGATCATTAGACTTGTCATAGGTACATACTATAAATGTCAAGTTCTACACAAAATGGAAGATTAATTTAAATCATATATAAAATGCACAAATCACATAAAATAAATATGTATTTATTAATAAAATCAGTGTGAAAATTCAGTTGGTAAAATAAAATTTTAGGACATACAATGTTTAGAAGACTTAATTGTTTCGAATGTACTAGTAAATTTTCATTTCAATGAGGGTACTTGTAAACTTTCAAGTAGCTACATTTTGTCAATCCACAACAAATTATAGAAAAGATTTATTTATAGAGTACAACAGACCTTAATTAAACATCTAAAATTCGACAAGAAAAAGTCAAAATCATCAAGTAGGAAGCATAAAACTTAACGTAGTTTATTTGACGATTTTAACAAATACCTTAATTACTTATTTTTTAAAAATATGTATTAAATATTCTAAAAAACATTAAACTACCCTCATCGAAAAGAAATGTGTGCTTCTACGACTAGTCCACGATACTTGTGAAGACAGTACCTGCGTTATAATCAACTACAGAATAATTATTTAACAAAATCAACAATTGCCAAAACAATTCAATATAAGTATAAATTTTCCGACTAAATATGTTTTGTCGCCATAGCTAGACAATTCGCACTTAATAATTTAACACATGTCTAGAGATGGGTTTCTGCCCGGGCGGATTGGGCACATTGAATAAGCGCCCGATAAATGCCCGTAAATGCCGAATAAATGCCCTTTACCTGGGCAAAAACTTCAATTTACATTTCATTAATTTAAATTGTGTGTAAATATATGTGTATGCAGCAAGGACTAATTAACAAAAAAATATGATATATTCCTGGATATAAATATGTTACTATTTTAGTTTTTTCTTTAAATCTATGGTCATCGGCGTACAAAAAAAACCAAACTGAGTATTATAATGATAGCAGTTCTTTATATCTTAAACTTTGTTAGTAATCTGTGACATAAACACAGTATTTTTGTTTCGTTAACAATAGTCGATAGTATAAGTATATACCTATTACATGTAAAACTGACATAATAGACCAGGGTAGAAGCGTCATAAAATAATAAAAAAATGTGAGCCGTCACGGGACGCCTGGCAGATGTGAAACATCGCCATTATTTTGTAAAAGTAATATGCAGAAAAGAACATATTGTAATAGGAACTAAATATGTCATAATGATAAAATAAAATATTACTAATTATTAAAATAGTAGTCTATATATAGACTGTATATATATACCATCGTATAGCGTGCCGCGGCGACGCGTCGCCAGTCGCCAGGCCAGAAATCTATTTTACGTGCGCCTATAGATGTTTCACATCAAAAGTGATAAAACCCATTGGAAAAGAAGGTAAATATTATAAAAAGGGAAGGAAAAATAATTAACGGGCGATCTGAGGTCGGGAAGGGGTAGGGGAGAGGTTTTCAGGGTAAAAACGGTTTATGTCGATTTCCGGCTAAACTACAAATCCTATGAAAAAAAAATTAAAGGCAAAGTTGTAGGTAATAAAAAGATCTACAACTTTTGTATTTGCACTTTTTTCACATAACATCAAATTTTATGTGAAATATTCAAAAAACTAGCAGATTCTTCTATGCGCATCGGCCTACGGATGAACTTGTATAAAACCAAGGTCATGTTCAATCAACATGTACAACCGGAACCGATTGCAATACACGGTACCGCTCTCGAGGTTGTTCAAAAATATGTCTAACTTGGGCAGACATTGCAGTTGGGTAGGAATAACCTCGAGAACGAGGTGAATAGAAGAATTCAGCTGGGTTGGGCGGCATTTGGAAAGCTACGTCGAGTCTTCTCGTCGTCGATCCCACAGTGCCTAAAAACGAAAGTTTTTAACCAGTGCGTCCTACCTGTCATTACATACGGAGCCGAAACGTGGACACTTACGGTGCGGTTGGTCCACAAGCTCAAAGTTGCTCAGCGTGCAATGGAAAGGGCTATGCTCGGCGTTTCTCTGATGGATCGTATCAGGAATGAAGTTATCCGTCAGAGAACTAAAGTCATCGACATAGCCCACCGGATTAGCAAGCTGAAGTGGCAGTGGGCTGGCCATATTAGCCGCAGAACTGATGACCGTTGGGGTAGAAGAGTTCTGCAGTGGAGACCGCGTCTCGGCAAACGTAGTGTAGGACGCCCACAGGCCAGGTGGAGTGATGATTTGCGCAAGATGGCTGGCAGGAGCTGGATGCGAGAAGCACAAAATCGATCAAAGTGGTGTGCAATGGGAGAGGCCTATGTCCAGCAGTGGACTGAGATAAACTGATGATGATGATGAAGCGTCTTAAAATAATAAAAAGTGAACATAAATTGTAGTAGGATGAAAGTGATGAAACCCATTGGAAAAGGAGGTGAATATTATAAAAATGGAAGGAAAAATAATTTACGGGTGATCTGAGGTCGGGAAGGGGTAGGGGGGAGGTTTTCAGGGTAAAAACGGTTTATGTCGATTTCCGGCAAAACTACAAATCCTATGAAAAAAAAGTTAAAGGCAAAGTTGTAGGTAATAAAAAGATCTACAACTTTTGTAATTGCACTTTTTTCACATAACCTCAAATTTTATCTGAAATATTCAAAAAACCAAGTTTTTGGTTTTTTCTTTTTATCTTTTACAAATAAAATTATTTTTTCAAGAAATTTTGTGAAAACTTACCTTTCTATGTCGTGAATACACCGTAATTTATTTGATTTGAAATATCTATTTTTTTACCTCATTTTGACTTAATACCGAAAAAAACTTGGTTTAGGAAAGACCTGTGCCGAGCGGTTAAAAACTGGAACTCGCTACCATCCCACGTCTTTCCTTCCCATTATGAACCCGGGTCCTTTAAGAGGGGTGTGAAAAAGCATCTCACAAAGCCGCTATAGTTTGGGTCAGCGTCGCCATACTTCCTCCATCGCAGGCAGTGTGGTGGCCCCCTCTCATGCTTATCATCAGGCAGAGTGGAGTCACAATGGTAGGCATCAAATAAAAAATGTTGTAAATTAAGACTTGATCTTGCTCAACCTACCATTATTCAACTTGAACGAGTCGGATTCAGAATTTGATGATTTTTCGATGATGTTGATGATGATAAGAGTCAAATTAATAAGTCAAACCGAATTTTTTGATGTAACGTCTAACATCGACTTAAATGACGATGATAATGAAATTAAAGATTTATTATTATTCTCTTTATTGACACTTGACATATGTATACTGTTGAGGACTGACGGTAGTCTCCAAAAATGCCTGTTTCATAAAGCGCATGACTCTCGGTCGCGTATTACCAGATTCATAGACAAGTAATTTGGCGATGAGTGTCCTGGACTCAGCAATACGTTTTATTCTACACTGCCAAGCTGCCACTTATTATTATTATTATTGTTCTCTTTATTAAAATCAAAATACTTTTTCATTACATTTTTAAATATATAAATCTAAAAAATACATTTAAAAATATAAAAAATAACATCGAATGAAAAAATTAAAAATGTTATTATTATTATACATATTTAAAAGAGTTATATTTGTTAATTTTTTACGAAATTTCGACAAAAATAATGAAACGAACTGTGATTATTTGTGATTTTAATTACAAAAATGTATAACTAATAATTAATTATAAGTTTTAATTTACAACATACTGACTTTCATTTAAATTAAGAAAAAATAGATTAAGAAAACATTTGTTTTTTCACAAAACAAAGGTATTCGTTTTTTCTGCCCAGTGCTCGGGCATTTATTCGGGCGTAAACTCATTTATGCCCAATCTGCCCAGTTTATGCCTTTGCGCCCGTATTTGTTTTCGCCCTCGACCCATCACTACACATGTCTCATAATAATAAACCACAAGTACATATCACCATATGACTACAATAAATATAAATAAATTACACTAAAACCTATAGATTTATGAGGCACAACACCTATACCATCTCGTTTTCTTTCGGCCGACAGTAATAATTTATATTCAGTTATAGCGACGCGTCGACAAGTCCCGCCATTTTGACCAATCAAATTCCAAGCTATCGTATGAAACGATAACTAATCAACTAAAAGGGAATGACGTCATTTCAACGTTAAGTCACGTAGTTAATACAAAATAACAGATGAGAATAATAGCGATTGTAAGAATACATTCGACGAGAGACACTAGGCTGTTTCTTGGCTAGGTCACCTGTATGGTCAGGGGGCGGGGTTTAATTGAGACGTCACTTCTAGCGAATGGGTTAGGCATTTCTTATGTGATATATATGAAGAAAGTAGTATTAGCTCTACAGAAAACAAATTGATAAACGCGGCATCTACAACAAACAAGTTTGTATTTTCATATTTCAATTCATAGTACCTGGGCGACCGAGCTTAGCTCGGTGGAAATTCCATTTATTGTTTAACAACGTCATCTATTTTCTCTTGTAGCTGTAGTGTTACTGTGCTGGGGTACCAATCACCAACCAACTAAATGTAACTGAAATTGTATATAGATGTCGCAAGCAATGGTAGGAGTTGTGATAAATGAGAAAAAATATATTTAAGAATTGCTTTTAAAGATATTAGATAAATACACAATTGTTGCATTGTAGGATACACACAACTTAGGTACACAGCTTAGGCTCTTGTTAAACCTTGAAAATAAAATTAGTATGATTTTGATAATTTTTCTGTTACTACTATCGGCCAAACAAACAAAAAACTACATAAATTAAGTATGTCAGATGCTTATTCAATGTCAATCACATTTGTTCTAAGTACTAAATATTTAGTTCTTATCTATTGTACAAGACTTCTCCAGGTTATCAAAACTCTTTGATACATGCTACTAAATAATGCAGGATAGTAAAAAACAAATTGCAGGAAAAATTACATCAATAGAGGTAAAGAAACTTAAATGAAACGTTTTTTAATAGTAGGTAGATATTGGTTAAATCTAATACACTAAATATTACCCTATACATTTACCCAATATTGATTGACTTGATGGCCTTATAACTTAAAAGCAATCTCTTCAGATGGCGTTCGAGTTATTAGGCCTTATCACTTATAGGTAATCTGTTCAGTTAAGGCAATCAAGATTGGGGAAATGTATAGAGTTGTGTCTGGTGTGTCTTGTACTTACCTAGCATTAAGTTACACTTTTAGGTTATCAGGAGTACAATAAAACGATTTAAACAATTAAGTTATTATTAGAATTCCTATATCACTGATCAATTTTAAAACTTTTGATATTATCTGATTTTTATATGGTTTGTGATTTAATAGATTGCCATGTTACAGTCGCTTTAGAATTGTACCAAAATTTTATGTCATCACTATCATACAGAGATTTTGAGTGTCTGTGTGAGTGAAAGAAAGCTCTGATATTTAAAAGATATCATACATATTTATGTTGTCATTACTCGTACTTATTGATAAACATTCAAATAGAAAGACTACCTAAGGTCTGCATCACCAATTGACATACATATAAGTGGATAAATACTTATTGAATATCAAGGCAGGGATGTTGAAAGCTTTTAATTTTATCCCTAAGCAATTACATAATGGAAAAAATATTCAATACTAGCTTTCGCCCGCGGCTCCGCCCGCGTGTATGTCGGTTATCGCGGTAAAAAGTAGCCTATGTCCTTTCCCAAGTTCAGTTCTATCTTCATACCAAATTTCATCAAAATCGGTTCAGTGGTTTAGGCGTGAAAGCGTAACAGACAGACAGACAGAGTTACTTTCGCATTTATAATATTAGTAGGGATTTAGTAATATTATCATACCGACTGATGAAAACTGCAAATTATTCCTTAGTAATTAGAAAAAAAATGATACGGGAGGTGACAATAGTAAAGTAAAAGAAAATAAAGAATAGTCTTTGAATAAGATTTGAAATAATGAGGTTTAATCAGGTTTTGTCTTTAGTATTACATTTAGTTAGGTTTTCCTATTTACCTATTTGTCATGGGTACATTGGATTATATTGTTTCTCGATCTGGATTGTATCCAGTTTTTTTAGTAAATTATTATATTTTACCAGCTCACTATTTTCTGTATCTATCTAGTTACAAGGATAAATATTTTAGGAGATCTTACACACAACGTCATCTAGTCCCAAACTAAGCAGAGTTTGTATTATGGTTACTAAACAACTGAAATAAATACATAAACATACTTTTTTTTTGTATTTACATACATATTATACATAGAAAAAACACCCAGACTCAAAGACAAATATTTGGTGTGACCAGGAAATCGAACCCGAGACCTCTTGATCAGCAGCCGCATACGCTAACCACTAGACCAACAAGGCAGTCAGGATATATGTGTTTCTGTATATTTCTAGAATAATGCAAGCTATTTATATTTTTCTATATATCTATTTTCTCTTACCCTACAAAGTGATGATGCTGAAATAATGTATTATTTAAAGTAAATATCCATTGTCAAAAAGTGAGGGAGACCTTTGTAATATAACTAAATAAGTATATAAATAAATAGGATTAAATTGAACACATACTCATAGTTTATGTTCAGTTAGAGAGGACGAGAGCGGCGTGGAGCCCGACCGCGAAGGAAAAGCCGCCGGGACACTGCCTTCACGCTCCAGCCGCTCGTGTTCGGTCGCCACTAGAGCGCGCAGTTCGTCCTGGGAAAGAGCATTCATTATCCTTACTAATATTATTTAATAATTTAATTTTAATATTACTAATATTATAAACGCGAAAGTAACTCTGTCTGTCTTTTACTCTTTCACGCCACAAATATATATAGTAAGTAAGATAGTCTAAGAGAACGAGAGAGGACTCAATAATTACTTTTACTATTTTTAATACTTATATTATATATTGTATGAAATGGTTTTAAACTTTCATGGTCAGTAACATTAAAATATAAATCTGCAGGATTGCTACCATGTACCTTTTGTTAAAGAGTATTCGATATTTCGACAATGTTGCTAGCGACATGATCATAATGATTATCCAATATTTCGGCACTGTTTCAAGCGCCAGAACACCCAAGCTCTGACACAAATATTTGCGGATCACACAAACATTTGGTCCAAGCCCGGAATCGAACCCGAGACACAGCAGCAGTGGCATACACTAACACTGCGCACTAAGGTAGTGATCAGTGTTATTTTCATCATAAGAAATCAACTTGCATCATCACCTCAGGGTTCAGTGAAGTTTATCTCTCTTGGGTCTCTTTACAGTCGAGAAAGCGCACCCACTGTCCTTATGAGTTTGGGGGCTAGATTTCAGAAAGTGTAGTCGAAATCTCATCGAAAACCTATTTTGTGATGAATTTGAGTTATGGCATACCACATTAGTCATATTTATAACTAAATACTTACTCCCCAACCGAGCCTATCAGCTACATCCTGAGCGCCGTCATCACAGTCACCGAGTCTTGCAACGTCACGCACAGAGTCATCATCAAGCTGTAGACCACCCCCCATCATCCCCCAAAGCCTCAACAAGGGTGACCTAACGCCCGCCTTCTCACGGTTTATAAGGAGACGTGGACACCAATCAGGTACCCTGAAATGATAAAAGACTAAATTATATTGTCCTGTTATTAAATATTTTTCGGACATCTAACACTCAACATCATCTAGTCCCAAACTAAGCAGAACTTGTATTATGGGTACTAAACAACTGATATTAATACATAAACATACTTTTTTTTGAAAAGAGATATACAATGCATAAATATTTACAGAAGAGATATACAAATATTATCAGGGTATAGGATTTTAAATGATGTTAGATAATTATGTGTAATTCATGATACTTCCCTCTATTTATTATAAAAAATACAGCTAAGTTAATTTATATATTATTTTTTAATAATTACTCTGTGTTGATTAAAACCCTCTCAGAATTACATTCAAAATTTCACTATGCACTCACTTTTTGCCTCTCCTGTAAAATTTGACTTTAGCCACTTCATGTTGCATACCTCTAAGGTACAGAAATATATTGATGTCTCCTAAGGTATAAACCAAGCTATTTTTGTATTTTCTAAATCTCGTTAAGTATTTGATACATACATATCTATGAGTGAAGCGAAAGGCTGAACTTCAAGAGAAGATCCCATTATAATAAGCATGTCACATTTCTTAAAGTCTTCCTGCAGACATCTCTGGAACCTCTCCGGTAGACTCTCCCCAAAGAACACAATGTCAGGCTTAACAACACCGGGGCATACGGTGCAAATTGGAATCTGATCTGTGAAAATATGCTCTGGAAAAAATTACCATAATTATTATTAGTATTTATTTGAATAGTCATTGATAGCTAAATTATTAAGATTATCCTTGATTATAGTTAATCATCTGCTAGTTGGTCTAATGAAACCAGTTTGGGGCCCATAGGTTGGAGGGTTTTAGAATGTATTTATACAAAAAAAAATGTGTTGAATGTTTAAAAAAATTAAACTCCTGTAATCAATTCGATAGTTTCTCTGTTACACTTCCACACAAAGGTATGGAGAAACTTTGTTTCTTGAGAAAAGACATAAAGGTCAACCGCAACAACACACGCGGGCGGAGCCGTGGGCGAAAGCTAGTTAACATTTAAAAACACATTCACAATAGTAAGTCAGTTGATCGGTACCTTTAACAAACTCGAGTGGATATTCCTTGCGACAGTCTAGGCAGTGTGAGGTATAAAATGTGCCATGTGCCTCAACTAATTTCTCCTCAGGAATACCAGCACACCTTTCCAAGGTGTCTATGTTTTGTGTGTAATGGCGAAGTAATAATCCTGCAACACATCATATTGTAAGTTATCTAAGATTAATTTTTTTAAATGCCTATTATCCCATCTTAATTCGCCTGTTGTCTGAATTTCTGTTGCCTTGTACCCACTCGTGCTAATTCTGTTGTTGTTTTAACTTTATTCGGTCGTCGGGGTCGGCTCTCCTCGTTCTGCGGCGTCAGGTCAATTTGTCCTGAGTTGTCGAGACACTAATTGTTTGGGCAAGCTCTGAGTTCTTGGCCACTGTGTGTTAACTAACATTAGGTACTCTTATTCTTTATAATGTCAGTACTGGACACTGTCAGTACTTTCAGTACTGGAGATGATATTTAAAAAACTTGACTGGAAAAATTTTGGTATACAAATAAAAGGAAAATACCTTAACCATTTGCGTTTTGCTGATGACATTGTGTTATTTTCAGAATCAAGCTCACAATTAGAGCAAATGATACAACAACTCCAGGTAGAGAGCAAATGTGTGGGGTTAGAAATGAACCTACAAAAAACTAAACTGATGACAAATTCTTTAAAAACACCATTAAATATAGGAAGCGACAATATCGAATATGTTGATACTTACATATACTTAGGCAAACAAGTATCGTTTCATAAGAACAACAACTGTGAAGAAATATCTAGAAGAATCAATATATCGTGGCAGAAATACTGGGCACACAGAGAAATTATGAAAGGAGATATGCCGCTCTCTGTTAAAAAGAAAGTGATGGATAGCGGCATCCTGCCCTGTCTTTCATATGGCGCTCAAACCTGGATTTTTACAAAACAGGTGAAAGAAAAAATTAGAATATGTCAAGCAGCCATGGAAAGATCTATCCTAGGAATCCGTAAGAAGGATAAAATACGGCACACAATCATTAGAGAAAAAACCCAACAAATAGATTTTCTACTGCACTCTATGAAACTAAAGTGGAAATGGGCGGGACATCTAACTAGAATAGAGGATGCAAGGTGGACGAGCTGTGCCATAACATGGAAAGGACCCAAGGGAAAAAGAAAACGAGGCCGACCATCAAGGAAATGGGTAGATGATATCACAGACATAGCAGGCGACAAATGGCAAACCAATGCGAGAGATAGAAAACAATGGCAAAAAATGGAGGAGGCCTTTACCCTACAGAGGGGTTCTCATTCTCAAAGTAGCAAAAAAATAAAAACGATTTACTAAGTAAAATTAAAATTCATAAGAAAACAAATTTAATATATTATGAAAATTTTTATTGTAAATTGTTATCAGATATTGATTAATTAATTATCGATTTAAAAAATAAATTTAAAAATGCAACACACTAATGTAAATGGAAATAATAATATATGAAATCAAATCTTATATAAATATTTTATAATTGCATGTATAAAAAAAAAAAGAAAAAAAAAATGTTTTGCATGAAATGGGAAATAATAAAAGTCTTATATTATTATATATTATTATTCTTTATAAAATTCTATTATTATTAAAGAAGACAAATATTTATCTTGTATATATCTAGATACTGTCTGTTTTTAGTGTGACATTTTTAAATTTAGACAATCTTCGGCATTTAGAACATCCTAGGTTTTAACAAAAAATACATGTAGATGTCTGAAGAAATAAATAAATTTCAATTGGCAGAGGCAAATAAATAATTTGCCTCTGCCAATTGAACTCCACTTAGTATGGTCCTGACACACCTCTTTTGCTCTAATTTATCAATTAATTCTCAGATTCTAGTATGTTTTAAGACATTTTAGTTTACAGTTTTTGGACAACAGAATTAGCACCCTTATCGTCAATATAACAGAAGTTTTGCATTATAGATCAGTTATTATTATTACAATTGAACACGATTTTCAATATCTTTCCTACAGGTAAATTAGCTTGGAGAAATTTTTGCGTTTGTAGTAGTGTATGGTCACGTGGCACCTGCGGACAGCGTAAACTGGTTTATTCTGGTTTTGTGCGTGTTTCCACTTTCCACTATCAAGTGACGATTCTTTGCTTTAGATTGAAATATCTCGAAAACGGTGCGTCCTAGGCCAGAAATAACAAAAATTTTGACCCCCCCGTAGACCCCCCGGAGTTTTAAAAACCTAGATGAATTTATAAAGTCAAAACCTTAATCTTTAAAATAAAAACTTGTTTTTATTGAAAACAAAAATCAGTGTTGCTAGGGATAAGTATAAAATTAAATAGTAATGTTAGGATATCGAAACATTTTTGTATAGGCCAGAATGATATAGTGGAAACGCGCTCTAAGATCTGAGTAATACACACACCACAACATATGCAAAAATTTCTCGAGAATAATTTCACTGTAATTAAGTTCCTAGGTATTGAATTGTTGTTAAAATATGTTTTATATTCAAATTACAGACATCATCATCAACAGCCTTCAACAGTCCACTACTGGCCATAGACCTCTTCTTGAAAAGGAGGTATTGGCCAATTACAGACATAGGAGTATATTAATCTAACAGGGATATTATGGCAGTGTTGAGAAGACCAATGATGCAGCAGTATCTCAATGGGCCCCCATGGTTTGAGTTACCATATGTGACCACTACTCTTGGATTCTGCTGATACTATCCATCAGGCTGAGTACAGTCACTCTGGCAGACTCAACAGTCAAACTGCCTCGTTGGTCTAGTGGTTAGCGTATATGACTGCTGATCAAAAGGTCTCGATTCTCAGGTCAGACCAAATGTTTATGTGATCCGCAAATATTTGTTTCAGAGTTTGGGTGTTTTCTATGTATAATATGTATGTATTTACAAAAAAAAGTATGTTTATGTATTAATATCAATTGTCTAGTTATCCATAATACAAGCTCTGCTTGGTTTGGGGACTGGATGGTGTTTTGTAAAAAGGTCCAAAATATTTATTTATTTATATATAAAAAAAGCTTATTTATAGAACTCACCCTTTTCATGTAAAAGCCTTATAAAGTAGTGTGATGGTGTAGGTTTAAAGCTTCCTGGATAAAGTTCTTTGGCTAACATGAAAAATGGCTTAGGATTCTGCCTGAAGAAATTTATTTCAAATATTGCCTGTGGTTCCGGGAGATCATATTTCTGCAAATTGTGATACAGGCCAGTTTCAGGGCTTCGGAAGTCAGGAATTCCTGCGGCTGAAACAAGGAGAATATTGAGGTTATGCTTTGTTGCGATAGATTGCAGTTGCTTTGGTGCAGAACTGTTTTGAAGCATAAACAAACCAATTGAACATATTAGTAAGTATATATCTATCATCATCATCATCATCCTCAGCATATTTTCATCCACTGCTGGATGTATGCCTCTTGCATGGTTTTCCATTCGCTTCTGTATATCTATATTGTTACATATTATAAATATTAGTGGGTCTTACGGCAACTACATAAGTGTATGTATTAATCATCACAACTGCCTTGTTGGTCTAGTGGTTAACATATACGGCTGCTGATCAAGAGGTCTCAGGTTCGATTCCCAGATCAGACTAAATATTTGTGTGATCCACAAATATTTGTTTCGGAGTCTGGGTGTTTTCTATGTATAATATGTATGTATTTACACAAAAATAGTGTGTTTATGTATTTGTAGCAGTTGTTTAGTAACCATAATACAAGCTCTGCTTAGTTTGGGACTAGATGATGTTGTGTGTAAGATGTCCGAAGTATTTATGTATAATTAGATATATTTATTCGATTGAATGCACATCTTTTATTTATCAGTGGCAATGAGGATAAAGGACTTTTTCAGATCTCGA
This sequence comes from Phragmatobia fuliginosa, assembly GCA_932526445.1. Lineage (NCBI taxonomy): Eukaryota > Metazoa > Arthropoda > Insecta > Lepidoptera > Erebidae > Phragmatobia > Phragmatobia fuliginosa. The sequence continues at coordinate 6,230,049 of OW052074.1, read as the reverse complement.
ATTTTATGGTGTTGTGTGATGAAAATGTCGGCGGGGAAAATAAAATTCGACGTAAAAAATAAAATAAAGTGTCTGTTTGTAATTTTGACTTAACATATGACAAACGTTAAAAAAACTTGTCAGGAAATCCTTTGACGGATCTAACACAGGCAGACAGATGATAATATAAAGAGTAACTTAAGCTACTTTTCATTTTGACCAGCTTCACTTCACGCTGTACCCTTGTTTTTATTGTTGTCAAGATACAACAACAACTGGGTAACATCAGGTCGCTCAACTAGTAAAGGGTGAGATGAAGTTACGTTTAACTAAACAAGGGCATGAAACATTTCCGATTAGGATGATTCATCATCAAAACTAAAGTTACCACTAACAACAATATCGACCTTGGTTAGCCATATGATAAATAATTTTTCCATTGTCAACATGTATAATCAACACAAATAATTTCAACAGATCCTACTTAATAAATTTGTAATATTACTGGATGTGAGAAGCCCGAAATTGATCAGAGTGGTATGCAATGGGAGAGGCATATGTCCTGCAGTGGACTGTGATAGCCTGATGATGATGATGATTACTTTTATTTTCCACATATTATTTACAAAAAAAACTCATAACACTACATATTATAAAAGAAAGTCTATCTGTTTGCGATAAACTCAAAAACCACTACACCTATTTAACTGAAATTTTGTACCTGAAGGTCTAGTCTGAGAAAGGACATAGACATACTTTTTACCGCGATAACCAATGTAGATGAGGGCCCAGCCGCGGGCGCTAGTTTATTATAAGACAACTTAGAGAACACCCAGGCACGAAACTACAATTCATTCATCACTGTGTTGATCCATGTAGGGTTTATCTCTTAACTTGTTACATTATCTGTGCAGTCAACTAGATTTTAATTAATATATTATGTGAATGCTGTGTTAATATTAAAAGTTCCTTTGAATAACATGCATAATTAAGTTTAAAAAAAGTAAAATCTAAAGCCTGTAAGTCTAAAAAAAGTAAACTATGACTAAAAACAAATCTGAAAAGTATGAAACAAGATTCTCGGAGCACAATTATCAGTGTTTATTTAAGTTTGTAAGTCATAGTCGCATATTACATAGGAATATACTATACTATACTGACACAGATGAGAATAGAATAGAAACTCTTTATTTGTACACCTTAATACAGAGTTACATTACAGTACATTAAATGACATATATAAATGTAGTGTACAAAGGGTGGCCTTATTGCCAAAGGCAATCTCTTCCAGGCAACCTAAGGGGGTAGATAGCCTAAGTTACTGTTTATATTATTAGCTACGTACTGAAGTATATTCTATTCCAGTTTTTTTTTAATTCTTCTTTTGATACATGTACCGTATTTTATATTTTAAGAATTTAGTAAAAAGTTGTTATATTATTATTTTTCGTTATATTTAACTCATGCCACTATGCTTGATGTCACTTAAATTTCTTCAATTTAATTAATTTTTTCTATTGTATTAATTACTATTTGTAAAATACCATAATCCTTACGAATATTCATAAAAGTACGTACGCAAACAGTTTTATTAAAAGAATTAGAACTAAATTCAGAAATTTGTTATAACTTCTCACTTGTTTATAAATGTCAATTATAAAGTAAACATGCAAAAGGAAAATTACTATTTATTAACAAATCCAATTTTATTTGTTAAAAACGGAAAAATCACTTACAGGTTGAAATGCCAGCGCCGGCTAGTGTAATAATATTTTTACATCTATCGCTTTTGATCCAATTTACTACGCCTTCCAAGCTAACCTCATCTAGAACTTTTTCAGAAGACGATGACGATTCGATTGGATCATAAAATCCCAGTTTCTGAGCCAAATACCGACGAATCGAATCAACATCCAGATCACGTATCCGAGCGCCTAAGTTTTCCATAGGATTTGGCGGGATGCTCGGCACAGACCCACTATCTAGCGGATCACCTACAATAACATAACATAATAATTAGAGGGACACTAATGTTACATAATCATTGCACTCTGTATAATATTGCTGTAAATTATTATCGTCATACCATCACTTTTTCCTGGCGGTGAATTGGCAGACATTTTCCGTAAATAAATCGAATTACGACTCAGACCCTTTGTCCAGCTTTGCCACGGTTTATTTGACAGATAGCGAACGTGCATTCTCGAGTTTGGCTTGAGAGTAAATTAATAGAGTTTTTATCTATGGTTTATTTTTCCGCAGTTATTGATAAAACTGTACTCTTCCATCTGAGTATTCTTAATAAAAACATATTTCATTCCAACTTCGGTAGTATACATATAATAAAATTTTAAATGCTTAGGTGTTTTACTTGAGTTTTGTGAAAAAAATTAGATGAGATTTCTATTTCATTAATGTCAAAGTGATTTATTCATAACTATCTTCGTATACATACGCTAGTAATCAATTCACAAAAAAAAACATATTTGTCGATTCCAGTGATGACCAATAAAATAATTTAAAAATAAATTTTATTTAGTGATATTTTTTATACATAATATAAAGAGTTCGTGGGAATCGTATGAATATAAAATACAAAATTTCAACAAGTGTAAAGTAACCTATTCCCATCACCATACCACTAAAACCGCCAATGTTACCTGTAATGAAAAGCGTTGAATTGAAAATATAATAAATTATCAAGATAAACAATTAAATTTGATAATTATAAGATCAAGTATCTTACTCAATATTTCATACCAGTACGCCGTAACATCAAGACGATATAAAATGCCCACAGAGACTGGTTGGTGTATACTCAAAATACATTTGTTTGTAATATTAATACCGCCACTGAAAACAAATCACAATTTTAAACAAAATTCGCTAATATTCTGAACAAATGATACTACTCGTCGCATAAGTATATGTGTTGGGTGAGTATCGAACCCACGACCTCTCGTTTATCAGTCAGAGGTCAGTGAGCAGTTACGTTAGACCAACACAAGCTAGTTACGAGTAAATGTTAAAGCGAAAGGTGTACCTACCTGTTTAATTAGCCTAATTTTGAGTGTTGGACACACAACCTTACTCTATGGTTTCCACGCCTTTTCATTTCGTATTTTACACGCTTACAAACAAACACACAAACATACAGGTGAATGTAATAAAAGCTCTAAGCCTCTACGTACAGGAAATCGTTACCAAATCCAAGTCCTTGTATTTTCGTCAGTGATATTTTAAAGTTCCTCGTGATATATTTTGTTAGCTCACAGTCTGGTAGACAGTTGGGACAGTACAAAGAGTCGGCGATTTCGGTTTCTAAGCCGACCGTACTTATCGTGTCCAGTGGATACAAATACAAAAGTTTTGCTGAAATAAATAAATGATTTCTTAATCAATAAATAGGACTAAAAAGCAATCATCCATAGACACTAACATTATAAATTTGAAAGTATCTAAGTACACTGTATAGTATAGTGTATATTGTGTTTGTCCGTATAACCGTGGTAGGAGCCGTGGGCAAAAGCTATTATTATTACAAATTCGAGAGCAACTCTGGCTGTTACGTTTTCACCCCTAAACCGCTAAACTAAGTGACAGATTTCGTACTGTCATGTTTAGTTGGTTACTGCGAAACCGGAGGACGGAGGTCCAATGATGAAGTAGCATCCTGTATCTCAATAGGCCGCCATAGCGTGGGTCATCGTACCGTTTTGGTCACCATACTCTTGGATTCTGTTCACGATTTCCATCAGGCATAGTTTATTCACTTTTGGCCAAGCTCAAACATCGATGACATCGATAGTATCTTAATGTATTGGGATTTGGCAATAAGTACATCAGTAAAATTTCAGTTACATTTCTTTATGCAACTATAAATTTATTAAGCACGACAAGAACAAACATCTTGCTTGTAACCAGAAAAGGAAGCAACAGCGCCACCTGTGATTATATTTAGCAAGCAATTACTAACCATGGTAGTTTTCAAGGCATCTCAGATCATCTAGTGTGCATATTTTAGTATTATTATCTGTTTTACAGGGGTAAAAAAACGGAATGCACTTGCAAAGTGATTTAATTGTCTCGATTCGGCATTTAACAAGACATGCGCTGTACGAATACATGTTGTTGAACGACTTCTTATACTCATTTTGAAAGAGACATTTGCGCTGAAAAATGTAATACATCTTCAAAAAAGTTGTTGGTATTTCGGGTACACTAAAACTAAATAAATGCGAATATTATTTATCTATACAAATAAATAAAACCGAAGTGGCTGTTTGTAATTTTAAATAAACAATTTTTCACTAAATGAAACATGAAAGTATATAGGTACAGCAATAATTTATAAGTTGGGCTCAAGCTGCTGTGTTGCCAGCTATATTTTTTTTTGTTAATTTTACCACACTCAGGTTATCAGGTAACTAGTAACTAAGGCTATTTTTTTAGGCTAGCCTTACATGTGTTACTCATGGTTTTTGTTGTAGAGGTACAATAATAACTTTTAAACCATCTAGTCCCAAACTAAGCGTAGCTTGTATTATGGATACATAACAAATCATATAAAGCGTAAACATACATTTTTTTAAATGTAAAAACATACATATTCTACATAGAAAATATCCAAACTACGAAACAAATATTTGCGGAACCCGAGACTTCACGCACAGCAGTCGCACACACTACCACTGCGCCACCGAGGCAGTCAAGATCAGCTAGATCCATTGCGTGATAGTTTTTTATTAAAACAATATCATACCGTACTACGAGGATAGTTATGTACTTCAGCTGTTGCATACTGTTTTATTGATTTAATTTGTAATACATCCACCTGATTTGGATGCGCTATACGATACAGCGCCCTACCCCCACTCATTTCCGGGAATTGTCGTGGGTCGTAGATTAGAACCTGAAAATTGGGTACACATTTTTTTTTAAATTATTTAGGAAAGAACAATTGAAAAACAATTGGGCCAGATCTTCTTTTGTTCTGTAAGTAATTGCTGTAATTTTTGTGGTAGGTATATTTGAGTTCCTGGATGGTTTGGATGTATGTATGAATACAATTGGACCCGGTAGGCAGCACTGCTGTCGGTACATCTTCATCAGATAATTAAGTGAAAAAACTAAATACAACATTTATTCATAAATGCATTCTGTGTCATAACAGTGTTATGTGTGTAGGTTCATTTGGGCTGAAGTATACATAAACGGAACGCCTGCACCTATTGCTGCTCCCTATCGTATTGCTCAAAGGAATCAAACCCAGAAAGAAGAGGTGAGGTAACCGCCTAGGGTAGTGGACCCACACTGAATTCAGCACGAATAGGCTGGGCTAGAGCGTGGCGGTACTACCTTTACATAGAAGATCAACCTTAAACGACTGTGTTCGTGTTCTATTGTACTTTGTGGGTGAGTTCAAGATCGAAGCTACGAAGGCTCTATGATGCAGAAGCATGTCACTCGGCTGCCATAGTGGGTCACCATGCTACATTGTCTGTACTCAGAATGAGGATGTACATGTATAATGAAACCAAAAATTGAAAAAACTATGTTGGAGTAGAGTGTCCATGGAGTTTCTTGTCTGTTCTTCTCCATAGGATCTACGAATTGGAACAGGCAATTAGCTTCACGACTGACTACTTGACGTTTCAAAATTGCCGTTGTATTGGTGTATTTGAAATCAAAATGGTTTGATTTGATTTGATTGTGACTCATACTTTGGATCCTACTGCTTTCTATCAGGCAGAGTAGAGTGATTTTGGTAGCCTTCAAAAGAAAAGCAATCTATCCTTGCAGTCGCTTCCTTTTTTAGTGCAATCTTCAACCACGTTCTTACCTGGAAGCCGTTCCTTTTTCCGTTTTGATAGGCGTTGTCATCAGGCATGGGATCAGCAATTACTAGAAGGCCGTTGTAGGAGCCTGGTGCTTTCTGTCGTTTTACTGGAGCAATGGTGTTAGTGGGTCTGGGCAGAATAAAATTCATACGACATGCTTGTTATTCTATTTTATTATATTATTTAAGCTTGAAATTAGGTATTATTGGCGTTGTGTGGCACAAACCCAGACGGATATTTATATAAATAAATAAATATTTCGACATCTAACACACAAGGTCATCTAGTCCCAAACTAGACAACTGATATAAATACATAAACAAATTTTTTTGTAATACATAGTATACATAGAAAACAACTAAACTCCGCAACAAATATTTGCAGATCATACTAACTTTTGGTCCGGCACGGGAATCGAACCCGAAATCTCATAAACAGCAGCCGCATACGGTAACCACTTTTTTTTTTTTTTTTTTTTTTACGTGTGGAAATCCCCGCGGACCGTCACCCCGTCGGGGGTTACGGCGGGGTGGTGTGTCGGACTCGAACCGACTAAAACCACACGGTGTGACCCTCTCTGCGCCTTTGTATTGGAAGGAGTCCAGGGAGGGGATTTCCTTCTGGACTACATACGGTAACCACTAGACCAACAAGGCAGTTAGATATAAAATCAGTTAAGAAATGAAAAGGGAGGTAAATTAATTACTGTAGGTACCTGTCAGCAGAGTTCATGTCGAGGACATAATTGAAAGCACAACAATGTCCTAGACCTGTTCTTCTGGTTTGAAAAATCTCCGAACAGTTCACCTCTTGACCTGCCCACATGCATTTGATCAGCATGTCGTCACAACGGGGAGATAGCTAGAGGTGATGTTAAGGTTTGTTAAAAGAATGTGTTATCTATACAAAAAATAAATTTAATTGAAGCGTCTATTTTTAATATCAAATGAACATATTTTCTCTAAATGCTTATGAAAGTAGGTAAACCTAAACGGTACTTATATCAAAAAGCTATGTTAAAAAAAGTCTCTCTTTATGTTTGTTCCGGCTAATCTCTGGAATGACTGTACCAATTTTGACGAGACTTTCACTGGCAGACAGCTGATGAGATAAGGAATAACTTAGTGTAGGGTGTTACTAAAAAGCAACTTATAGCCGTCTACGGCTGAACGCAGTTCTCTCCCAAGTATCTTCAACTGTCCTGCCCCCTAGTCAAGATGTATTCTACAAACTTTAATAGAAACTAGGTAGCAGAGCCACGCTGACGTGACGTTTCAACTCGAATGGGCCGGCTCGACCGCGGCAGTACTACTTGCTGTCATATTTCGTTGGTGAGTGTGAGACCGGAGGCCCAATAATTCTGCATCATTCAACCGCCATGGTTTGGGTCACCATTCTGCATTTTCCTGCATTTGCCCTCACAATGAGGATGGTAACACCTACACCTGGATTCTACTCATGCTTTCCATCAGGCAGAGTAGAGTCACATTGGTAGGCTAAAATATACATTAAAAAAGACGAATTCTTGCGCCTATTAGCATATATACAACATACCAACATCAACCAGGAATGATCACGTCTGGGTCATCACTGTAGAGAGACATCGACAACACACAAAGGGAGGAACCACCGATCAAGCGAGGCCAGCGTGGGAACGTATGGCCTTAACCCTCCCCTGAGAAGAAACCCGAGCTCAGCAGAGGGACGTTATGGGTTGTTAATAGATATATTTTTGGGTACTATAACAAACCTTCTGCATCAGATATGTGATATTCAATTTTGATTCATGTAGAAGAGTGTCATCTATAATCTTCTGCAGATTACGATCGTATTGATAGTCTATTAGTCTACCAAATGATTGCAGGTAATTCCTGAGTTGCGTAAGAGTTACATTCCTCCGACCTGACTTAAGCGACCTGAAATCAAGGAAAATAATTCTGACCTGAAATCGAATAAAATATAATTTTACCTCAATGCCGATTACTCTTAATCAGATAAGAAATTGTTGTTTATAGTTAAAATGCTCAGCTGTTTTGACGATCATTCAAAAACGCTGTCGCTTTACTAATTAGCTATTGCTTGCGGCTCCGCCCGCGTGTATTTAGGTTTTCGCAGTTAATTGAAGTCTATGTCCCGTGTTCAGAAGATCAAAGTAACCTCATGACTTTCATAGAAAATTGATTTAGTTGTTCAGTGATGACAGACGGAATTACTTTCGCTTCTATTTTAACTTTATGTCATTATGTGGCGTTGCATAGACTGACCCCTTTACCCCTGTACGCGCTGCCTCATAGAAGTTGTTTTATTCAGTTCAATCTTATCTTGATAACTTTAAAACTATTCATCTAAATTATTTAGTATCAAAGACAAAGTTCATTTAAATTAAATACTGACATCGGTAAAAGTGTAAATTTTGATTAGAATTAAAAAAATGCTCTAAAACGGGCATTGTGATAAAGTAACCAATTTAATTGTGTGTGTGGCTTATTATTTATTAAATATTGTCTTCCTCATAAGAGGTAGATATATACTGTATTCGACTTTTATTTAGAACAATTCAAGACGAATAATCCTACACTACATTAGTGTCATGCAATAACGGTTATGGCAGCGTACGTCAAGATAGCGTTGATCCGCTACCGATCCGGCATGATCGAATTGGTAATAATTTTAACAAAAAGGAACCGAATTCAATGAAAAACTATTCTGAGTACCCATTGTGCCTATGATATTTGAGGAGTTCCCTCGATTTCCTTGGGATCCCATCATCAGATCTCGATATGGTGACGATGGGACCACCTGTAAGCTACGCCCATTCCAATGCAAAAAGAATTTTTGAAATCGGTTCATAAATGACGAAATTATCGCTGAACATACATAAAATAAAAAAATAAAAAAAAGATTCCGACGAATTGAGAACCTCCTCCTTTTTTTTGAAGTCGGTTAATGATATGTATCCAGCCTGTAACCTTTCTCGATAAATGGAATATCTATCAGTGAAATAAATTTTCAAATCGGACCAGTAGTTCCTGAGACTAGTCGCTCAAACCAACTAACTTCAGATTTATAATAGTATAAACTAGCTAAGTCCCGTAATCGTTGTAAATGCGAGTAACACTTACTAACGAGTAATACGAGCAACTAATTGCCAGTGAAAGTTTCATATGAAAGTACTGTATATACTGACATCAAAGAAGCATTTTTTAAATGTTTGTCTGTCTATCTGTTTGTTCCAAGTAATCTCTGGAACGGATAGAGCGATTTTGTCGGAACTATCAGGAGTAATTTAGGCTGATTTTTTTAAGACTACCTTTTCTTCGCGCATCTGACACCGCAAAACTTAACTAGTATGTGATAATAATTAATAGATCAGTAGTTTTAGTAGATATACTGAAGGCGCCGTGGCTTAGTTGGTTAAAGCGCCTGTCTAGTAAACAGGAGATCGCGAGTTCGAATCTCGCCGGGGCCTTGTACTCACTAGAGACGTTTTTTTGTTTCGTATTTTCTTTTTTAAAATGTAATTAGTTCAATTTTTACCCGACTACGGCAAAGCTAAAGGAGGGTTATGATTTTGACAGGCTTTGTATGTATGTTCATTTGTTTCTCCTAGCTCCTCCTCTACTTATTAAAACTGGACAAATGAGGTATCGTTAGAACCGTCTTGATTGTTCGCTGGTTATAGGCTTTATAAAATGTCACTGAAAGTGATGTGGCGCCCTCTAGCGGTTATAAAGTACTCACTCGTTTTCAAGTGTAGTGGTACGTTTCTATGCAATGTGTGACTACGGCTTTCAAAATTGAATATGTGTACACTGATAATTGTGACGAGGGTTTTTTGTCGTAGTTGTGTTTTAGTTTTTACTTTTTTATGTAAGATTATAAATACTTAATGGTAGTGCAGGCGGGGAATCCATTTTTTATATATATATTTGGCCTACCAAAGATACTACTCTGCCTGATAGAAAGCATTAGTAGAATCCAAGAGTAGGGGCCACCATCCTCATTGTGAGTGTGCACAATGCAGCATGGTAATCCACATCATGGCGGCTTTGAGAGATTTGAATGATGCAGAATGATTGGGCCTCTGGTTTCGCACTCACCAACGAAAGACAGCACGAATGTTGTCATTTTAGGGTGGTTTTCTGTATGAGGGTAGTACTGACCCAGGTAGATGGCCCGAGGTACGTCGGGGTTCCAGGGATTTCCTTTCTAGGGTACACCTGGTTCCCCGGCCATTGGTACCTTGAGACGGCTTGCGGTTTTGGTCGGTTCGAGTCCGACATAACCACCAACTGGTGGTATCCGAGGGGATTTCCGCACGGAAAAAAAAAGGGTAGTACTGACCCGGTCGAGACGGCCCATTTGTGCTGAAATCAGCGTCGCTCTACTACCTATAAAATATACTATGTAATTTCCGTGCAAAGAGATCTATTAAAAGTACGTACTAAACCGAAACGAAAAGAAATTTGTTAGTACTACTTACTCTTTCATAGCAATCAAACTATATTCCTCCAAAGCCTTTTTGCTGATCCTGTTAAAATTACACAAGGCGACTGCCGGAAAATCGATGTCTTTTATAGGATGTGTAAACGATTCGGCTGTTACAATCAGGGGTGTGGTGAGCTTAGAAACCCATGTGTGACGTAAGAATAGACAAACTGTTAAAAATGTGATGCAGAAGATAGCTATGTAGCATACCCTGTTGATAAAGAATAAAATAAAAATAAAAAATATTTCCGACAACTGACACTCAACGGATTAGACTCACACACATATTACACCTACAAAGAAAACACCCACATTCCGAAACGACGTACAAACATTTGGTTAATTGAACAAGAGATGAGACCTCAAGTACAACAGTCACTTACGTCACCACTGCGCCACGGAACCACTGAATCCACTGATATAAAGAGTTAAAATATTGACTACCTTGGTGGTGCTGTGATAGCGTTCGCGACTGCTTGAGGTCTGGGGAACCATTAAAGGTGAAGCGCGCCTTCATATGAAGGCGCGTCAGTGGGCAGCACATCATCACTCTTTGATATATCAGCTATGATACAAACGTGTGGGTAGTTGGACGAGGAGACCAGGAAGTGTTAATCACAAAAAATACTTTGACATGTAGTCTTTCATTCTATGTATATTATCTATACTATAATTTAAGGTCAAGTTAAAGTAACTGTAATTCTTTTAAAAATAAATCTACTAACCTCTCAAATCTTGAGTTCTCCGAATTTCGTATCTGCTTAATCCCACCGATAGATGTTGTATGCCAGTACTCTTTGAGAGTATCTTTAATACTCTTCCTTACAATCATTTCCATAGACAAGAAATTACGACGTCTGTATTTCTGTTGTCTATGATAAAACCACCACGGTACCTGGCCTATGATATTTTTATTTGTCTTCATTTCGATTTATCTGTATTGAAACAAAGAAATAACAATATCAACATACAAAAAAATACTGAATAAATTAAAATCAAATAATTTTAGACTTCGAAACTGGTTTGCATTAAGTGCTTAAGAAAAATAAAATTCTCGTCAATACACTGATGTAATACAGACTTTAAAAATTGCAAACCTATTTTTATAATGGATTTAAAATTTGCTCGGGAAGTCCTCGCTTGTTAACATTAACTGAACTTATCAGTCTTTTCAAACAACTGTGTAATTTAAGGGCGTTTACTGCAGTAGTGTTGTAGTTACTGATATAATTAGTGATTAGAACTACTAGTGATGTGCCGTTTATTTATGAATCTGTAATTTACAGCAGGGACTACTTAATTAACAAATTACAAGATTGTAAAATACGCATATCATTTAAGAGGAAGACATAGCTTCTAATATGTGTATGAGTTGCCAAAGTGACTCTACTCATTTTATTTACGACTTTTACATATATTTATGTTTTTTATTGTAAACGGAATTTAAATTATTTAAAAAGGTAACGATACCTTTTACTTTCTGAAGTCTCAAATGGGTTATACCGCTCATGATCACGGGTAGTTATTTTAACGCTAATTAATTCGCTTTACAACAAAAACATGACCCTACTGCCTGATGGAAAGCTTGAGTAGAATCTAAGAGTAGTGCAGACAATGCAGGATGGTGACGGTGACCTAAACTCTGGTGACGTATTGAGATGCTTCTTCATCATTGGGCCTCCGGTCTTTTAATCACCTTAGAAACACGACACTACGATTGCTGTTATTTTAGCCATAACTTCTGTGAGAGGGATGTACCACCCCAGACGTTTCGGCCTAGAAATCAGTTGACTTCCACCTTGAAAGTTCTTGCACTTATTCGATCTATTCTAAGTTTAATTTGAATCCTTATCACTTTTTCTTTTTATACTTAAATTAAAACTTAAATTAAATTAGGTTGCAAACTTTTTATACACACTGGACAACACTAGTATTGCATGTGTCAGTAAAATAAATATCTATACATGGCAGCAATTAATAAGCTAGGGAGTTTTATCGATCCTTGTGTACAAAATGATCGATATTACTTATTTGTTCGTAGTGCATAGGGCCAAAAGATCAGCTGAGTAATTTGATGGCAAGACAGTGTCACCGCTCATAGAAAGTTGTATGAAGAGTCTATAAACACTGTATTTCTATTGGAACAAAATTTAGAGTGTGTGTGTGTGTGTGTATATTCTTTGAGTATTACCCCATAATCATTGAAATAAATGAAAGCGGCCAAGTGCGAGTCGGACTCGCCCATGATGGGTTCCGTAGCAGCAAGTAACATCATATAAAAGTACTGTAGTTCGTTGTAACTTTGATCGATGTTTTAATAATAGTGTATTGATTGAATGAAAAGTAAATTGCTGTTTATGATTTATGACGTATTAAAGAAACTACTTACTAGATGTCGTTCAAATCAATTTTCGGTAGAAGTTTGCATGGTAATCATATATTTTTTTTAAATCATATATTTTTTTAGTTTTATCATTCTCTTATTTTAGAAGTTACAGGGGGGGGGACACATTTTACCATTTTGGAAGTGCCTCTCGCGCAAACTATTTAGTTTAGAAAAAATGCCATATGGCTACGGAACCCTAAAAAGAATCAGTGTGAATTAATAAGTTGTTGTCATCTTGCCCGTCTGTGGCATTGATTTTAAAAGATATTGGTAGATAGAGATTAAATATTTTTTTTTCTCATTTTACAGGATGAAGGAACGATCGAGAAGATGGGGAAGGAATCCAAAATAGAAATATTACGTCAAAAGTAGAAATACGTGTACATTATTAATTAATTATCACGTATCCACATCTTGAAATCAGTATCTAAATAAAAATAAAGGCTGTAGAGTAAAATTAGTAGAGTAAATTAAATTGTAGAGACTAATAGCCGTTTTTACCAGTCCTCTAAATTTAAGGGGTCACTTAGAGAGAGTTACCTAAACCATAGTGATATTTTCGTTTCCACCAACATTTTGCGGACATCTAAGAAGTGCTTAGACTGCTATTAAAATTTAGGAGATACCTACTTAAGAGTAGTAAGGAGAAGGCGTAAGTATAGCTAAAGGTGAAGATGAGCATAAGTTTCATACAATCTGTTTCTTAAAACAAAAAACCGACTGATTTAACAAAATAAAGAATATTTAAATTCGGATCACAAATGAAACTCCGTCCACGTTTACAGGTTTACTAACTTAGAAGAAATCTCTGGTAAACAAAGGGATGACAGCCGTACTATGATCGAGCAAGTAGCGATTGAATCTCCTATCTACTGAAGCGGGCTCTCTACTTTTGAATGCTAACTCGCTTAAAATTTTACACTCTCAAAACTTATTAATTGTAGTTTAGTTTAGAATAAGAGTGCAATATTCACCGTATACGACCCTTTTCCGAAAGTTTGGAAATAACATTAATTTTGGACTTACTCAATAACCATATATTTCTGTTTTTCAAGTCCAGTTTCAAAAAATCCCTTGTCTTTTATTTCTTGTGAAAGAGTAAAGGAAATTTGCTTTTACCATCGGATAAGACTAAAACAATCATTTAGGTACCTTACCAGTTCTCCTTCCTTCTTCTTCTTCTCTCTGTACTAAGTCTCCGGGACTCATTGATCTCAAATGGATTAAAACTTGAGGAATCAGCAGAAAAAAATCTTATGGCAGAATATATCGGACATCTTACACACAACAACATCTAGTCCCAAAATAAATAAACATTATGTTTTCGTAACTATTTAAATTTAGGCGCATGACATTAAAAAGTTAATCTTTTTCAAAAATTGTCGCACTTCTACAGTAATTTATCACTATAGGAATTATTGTTTTTGTAGTACACGCAACACCCGTATTTCGAACGATTGAATACATTTCTCTACACTAAGGTTGCCATATTCTACGCGATTATAGCCGGACAGAAAACATTTGTTAGATGGGAATAATTTTTACTCGATTACGGTAAAGCCAAAGGAGGGTTATGATTTTGACAAGCTACGTATGTATGTATGTTCAATTGTTCCCTCATAGCTCCTCAACTACTTATTAGAACTGGATAAATGAAATATCGTTAAATAAATTAATGAATATTTCAGAATAATTATGTTCTGAGAACCTTGATTCATACTTGGTTTTAGAAAGTTGTAGTGAACGACACCGGCGCGAGTCCACCAAAAATTCACAAGTAACTTTTTTTGAGTCAATTTCAAGACGCTAATTTCATATGTAAGGACCTAATACATAGAAAAAACCCAGACTCCGAAACAAATATTTGTGATACTACAATTATGTCTTCATATATGTATAGAACTGTGATTGTGTAGAAACCATAAATGAATTCAAAAGTTAAGTAAAACAATTCTTGTTAGTGTTTCAAAATGTCTCACTATTCGGTAAACGGATAGACACTCTACCTGCAAATGAATGATGGTTTACAAAATGATTTTTTGTAAGACAAGCTCTCAACGTTCGCTCTTATCACCATTTTAGTATTTACTGAAATTGTTTTGTACATCATGTCACAAGAAGTATCGGCAGTCTTTGACGTAAGTTTGCCCGGTGCAAAATTGTCGATCAGTTTTTATCGATGCACCGATTGTTTTCGATGCTAATCGGGGTACGATCGCATACGAATCGATTTATTGTCTTTCAAAACAGTGTGAAAAAAATTGAAATATGTACTACCACAAACTTTACCAATTTTGTGTTAATATATCTTGCATTTGGGTTATATTAAGTTTGGAAAAAAAAAACTTTCTATACATATTTACAAATTGTTTTGCCCTAAATGCATATGAAGGTAAATCTGGTACTTACATCAAAAATTTTTTTAATTTAAATCTGTCTGTCTATTTGTTCCGGCTAAACTCTGGAACGGCTGGACTAATTTTGACGGAACTTTCACTGGCACAAACCTCGAAAAAAAGGTATTTTGGTTGTTTATGTCTGTTCCTATGTTCCATGTCACTTAAATGTCTAAACCACTGATTTTATGAATGAGGTGTAAAGATTTAAGACAAATTGCTAACAGATCCAATTGTCATTACCGTTTCGATAAAACTCTGTTCTCTTAGCTTTACAATTTTATTTGATAGTAGATCGGATCGTAGTAGGATTGAAACATTTATAAATTATAATTTATAACACATGCAAAAGTGCTAAATCAAATTGAATTTTTATTATGATCCTTTTTTTTTCAAGCACTAGTGGAATCCAACGGTAAGGGTCACCATCCTCACTGTGAGTGCATAAAGTGCTGCATGGTGACCCATATAATGGCGGCCTGGTCAGATGTCGATGTGCAGAATGTTTGGGGCCTTCTGTCTTAAACTCAACAACGAAATACGATATCACGAATGCTGTCATTATTAAAAATAATAATTAATAATATTTATTTATTTGCGAAAAATACAACTTTAAGCTTCAAAGAGTTTTTTGACTTATTTTTACATGCTTTATTGTAAATTGTGTAGGGTTCATGGTTATGACCTCTAGCACTCAAGCTAAGATTAAACTTGTGTTATGAGTGCTAGAGCTCCCTCTGATTGTCACAAAAATACATTGTTTAAACTGTTCTGAGTGATATATTGCTTTTGAAGATGTCTTAATAAAAAATAACAGTATAAAATGAAAAATAAACAAGAAAGTTATCAAAATATGTGCAAGTGTATGTGTCAGTAAGCGTACTTGTGTATATGTTTTTATATTTTACAGTAAATTCATCACAAGAAAAACCGAGGTACTATCAAAAATTAGTTGTCAATAATGCCTCAGTTCCCGCACATGATAGAGACCTCATCCATGACGTTATTAAAGTTTAACATATTGTTTTACTACAGTTATAAATTCTATATTTTTTGTACTATCCTACAACCGACTGTCCAATGCCTTGCAATGGCGTTCAGCCAATTTGTTTCTATGACTTTCTCTAGGACAGACATTGGCCGACCTGCGTTCATTCCAACAGCTTGGATGAACAAAGAGCTGTCGCACGGTAAACACCTCCATGTCTACATACTATTGGATGGTGTTTACCGAGTGTTTAAAGGACGTTACTGCGTTTTGGAAGATCCTCTTAAGCTAAGTTGGTTTTAAGTGTGAGAACTACCCCGGTCGAGTCGGCCCATTCGTGCTGAGCGTGGCTCTACTTCCTACAAGCGAAGACTGCAAAGAAAATCATAACCCACTATGTGTACATAAGGGATTATTTTTACTGACGCCTCCGGTAATCTTACTATTTCGGTAAATCATTTATACTGCCTAGGTCACTCGGGCCGAAAGACATTTTGTAATATAAGCAGTAAGACAGAATGGTATATATATACTAATATATTCATATGTCTAGTCAACTTTCGTTTTTCTGGCGCAGCGATCATGAAGACAAAGCATCCATTGACATCTCTGATGCCTGACGGATCGGTGGTCGATTATGCAAAATCATAGCCTTATCGACACAATAGTCACGGATTTGAATATCGGACGTTCAGTACGAGGTGGACGAACCAGTTGTTGTCTTACCACTCTTATTCATTTCATTTATTCGTCGCCTTTGGATTAACGCAATCATAACACCTTTGTGTACGAATCTAGTATTGAAATCAGATTTCTTTGAAATTATTACTTTTACTATTTAAAATGAGAGCTAATTGTGTAAAGAAAAAGGCACATTATTTGAAATTGAATTGAATTGAATGAATTGAAAATACCTATTGAAATAAATTGTGAAAAATGATCGAAATATTACCGGTGACGTGTAGAACTACGAAATATTAAATCTTTAGCCTCAAGAAATACATAAAACTGGAATACGTGACTAAAATGAAATAACAACGACAACGAGCATATAAAGTAATTATTAAAATAGCTAAAATTCTATGTTTATATGTCTATTATGTTTTCTAAAGTTGTTCTCTGGGACGGTATTGGGCGTTCCTCCCTTTCGAGACAGGTTAAAAAGGTACATGAGATGCGCATACACTGACAATATTAAATCATGCACTGCGATCGTAAAATTTGAATGGCCTCCGCTTTGCATTGTACAAGACATATTTTTTTACTATTCAATTGTGTATATGTAGGCATTTTTACGTCTTTTACGTGGGACGCAATAGGGTCTTTGGTTAACACTCGATAAAATGGTAATGTATGTGCGAATTTTAAAAAATCGACGAAAAATTATTTATAAATAAATCTTTCTAAAGGTTTTGTCTCCGAATGAGTACGAGTTTTGTTTTGATTGTTCGTTACTCAAGTAGTACTCGTAATATTTCTATTATAGGTGCGTATGAAATCATTCACAACAACAAAAAGTTATTGTCAAGATATACTCTTCGTACATCTTTAAATTATTTTTATTTAACGAAATTTACGGAATCCTATTCCCTAAATTTCCAGAAAAGCTGTAAAGCTTATGAAAAACTTTTATAATGAAAAATGTTTTATAATTTTTCTTTGTTATACATATTAAACCGATTATTTACTTTTTTTGTTAACTTAAAAAGCTTAAGTTTGTCGCGACACAGTAACATAACAAAAAATAATAATGGCGCAGTAAAAAGAAATTCATTCTTTTAGCATGAAATTTTTGATTAGTTGACTGAAACTGAGTTTTGCTCGCTACGGTTATATTGTTTTCCTAATTCAACTTCCCCTTTTACGCTCTTACAGGATGATTTTGGGGATTAAAAATTCTTCTATTCTATATACCAAGATTGGGCAAAATAGATATGTCCAGTCGTTCAAGCGTTATGCTGTGACAAAGGAAATTAGGTCTTCAGTTTTATATTTATAGACTATCTGACATACTCGAACTCACTTGAACACACACAAAAAAATCAGCAAAATAGGTCTAGCGTAAACACACGAACAGAAGATTTTTGTATATAAAGATAGACTAGCTATTGTCCGCAGTAAGTTTAAAGTAACCTTTGACCTTCTTTTAGGCCCAATCTATAGGTACCTTCTGAATCTCACCCAATTTTTATAGGTACGCTATTTTAGTAGATATGGATGTTTTTTAAGGTTTTATATTATAGGCTAACCTAAATTTCACTCGTGTGTGTGGGTTTCACCTTTTCCATTATTTAGATGAGACAACCATAACACAAGTAAACATGTGTCTATCTATTACAAACACGTAAAGAAAATACATGTTATGCCTATTTATTGGTTTATTCGAACGCAACAACCATCTTAATAATATTATGAGGTTTTCTTGGCACTACGTGTGTGTGATATAGTATACCTATTGTACCTAATACGTATATATAAGCTTAATGGTAAATGACAAATGTAAGTGTTTTTTCTTAATATCTGAACAAGCTGGTGTACCAGAGTGTACAGCAAGTGCTCTGAAGATATTGCCCGTGAGGAGATAAAGTAAGAATACGGGCTGTCAGCTGTCTACTCAGCACAGCAAGTGGGTGTCGTAAGAGCTGACCAATTGGGCAAACTACCCAGGAGAAAACTTGATACAAACCCTAATACAAACGTCTGGTCAGCCAGCGTGTTAGGCCAAAACCTTTTATCTAAGGAGAGGGCTACATATATGGTCAGATGGATTTGATAATGTGAAGTACTCTAGTAAACTCAGTACTTGGCCATTTGTGTACTAAATGTAATGTCCCTCCACATTACGAGTAACAATTGAATACAACTGAAAAATACAGTTTATTATGATTATTTTGAAACAATTATTGCATCGACAACTGGGAGTTCGGGACCAACGGCTTATCGTCCTCTTTAAGGCACGGGCGTATTCACAGCTAAAAATCCAAACTCAACCACCCTAGCCAAGCTGACAACGTTTTTCGGTCTTGTTTCATTGGTTAATATTTGGTTTGGATGATAACTTGACTAGGGGGCAGGATTGTTATTAATATTTTTTGTAAGAAAATCTAAGAAGTCTTTAGGCCCGACCAGGAAATAGAATCAGAGACGTACGCTAACCGCTAGACCAACATAGCAGACGAAGTTTAAATAACTTTATCTTACAAATAAATGTAAACAATAAATTACACTGCAATGTGTGAGACATTGGCTTAAATTAATTGTATGTAAATACATTCTTATCTCAACTTTATCACCTTGTGAAAGGAGAATAATTTGCACGGATGAGTAATTATTGCGCTGATATGTGTATAATTTGTAGTAAATCGAAATGGATGGAAAAATCCGTGCGTTGATTAAGAATAATTTATATAACACTTGACATTAAGGATAAAAAACGCATTTTTTGAACATTGAACTAATATCAGGGGGGTGTCACTCCGCAGTTTAGGTATAGTCGGCCGGCTGCCTGCCGGGTCAGACACGCCGGTCGAACAGACATCGTCAGAACAGTTCAGAGTTATACGATAGAAAGAGACGCAATTGTAGGTAAATATAATCGTAGTAATTCGGCGCTGTGCGATCTGAATTGAACTTCTTTTGACACCGAGGGTATCTATAACTTTAATTTACTTTTCGGAGTGAGTCTTCTGTGCTGGTACTATTATGTATTCTGTGCTAATATTACCCAAACAACAACCACGTACCAGCAATACGTCCCCACGCTTATGGAGTGCCGGACTGGTAAGACACGTTGTGGCTACGTAATCTTGCCGTTGAATATTTTAAGCCGCTCGAAGGCTTTTAACTAAGCTTCACGACTGCTATTTTATGATAACAACTGGTACCGACTGTTTAACGTGATTTCCGAATCACGGAAACGCTCATAACATAATTATCATGCCATAAACCGTCACCTCGAGATAGATTAAGAACTAGGTGCCTATCAGAGTCCATGTGGTGACGGAGTAAGAATACGGAGTGTCACCGCTCCCATACCTTCCTGAAGTGTCTTAAAAGCAGAGTAAGAAACTAAACTACGTAGATCATCATCACTGCAAAGAGAAGGAAAACTTGATGACAAATCCTATACGGATCTATGTGCCCAGCGTGGTATAGTAAGTCTAAACCTTCTTTCTTAGGAGAGGCCTATGTCCAAAAGTGGACTGTTTAAGGCCGTTGATGATGATGATGAAAAAATATATTTTTCAAAAAAGAAGTAAGTAAATGGTCGACTATATGGAGATATCATAGACCGTCTCGTCTCAGTGGTATAGTATGCGACTGATGTTCTTGAGGTTCGATTCCAGTCTCGGAGCAATATTTTTTTTTGTATATTGTTTTATTGTTATTTTTTTTTTAATGATTCGCAAATATTTGTTTAGGAGTTTGGTTGTTTTCTATTTAAAATATGTGCTTTTTTACAAAAAAAAGTTTATCTGTCTTGGCTGTATTTATATTAGTTGTCTAGTATCCATAGTACAAGTTCTGTTTAGTTAGGGATTGTCTGGCGTTGTGTCAGATCAGATATCGAAATATTTATTTATTGTATGCTACTGTAACTTTACGTACACAGAAATCATTATAATCAATAACAGCTTTAAAAGGCCCATTAATTTATTACGTAAGACGATATTTACTGTTTTTTAACATAAAATAAAGCGGGAAGGGCTCGGCCTATTCATAGGGGAGGGAGACACCCCTAAATAAGAATAGGCCGCTTTTTTTTATCTTGCGGAACTCTCCACAGATACGAGCACATGTTGCTGGCTATGTCAAAATTGAACCGACAAACCGCACCGAGTATTATGAGTAGAGGAACCTGGTATACCCTCGAAAAGAAGTCCCTGGAACAAGCCCTTTCCCCTGTTTAAAACGTATTACGTAAGAACCTCAAGGCAAAAATGAATATACGTTTAGTGTTGATGTTTATTTTTAAAAGTATTTTTTTAATATTCTTAGGAACGTTCAAAACCATATTCTATGATCATACTATACAAATTCTGTCTACGAGCACTTCTTGTATTGATCGTCAGTAAAAGTTAATATCATTTCAAGTCTTAACTGCGTTTTTCTGTGATCTTACCTAAGAACATTGAAGATTCTCTTCCACCCAATTATGAGAAAAAATAAGACATGGAGAGACTTTAACTTGAGAGGAGAGGATTTAATGTATAGCCCGAAATAGTCCACGCATTTATTGCAGAACAGAAAAAGAGGTTATATCCTGCTACTGCTTCAAATGTCCCTTCTCTTTGAAGTACTGTTGTTAGCGTCGTCTTATATGTAAAATTCTCGTGTCACAGTTAGTTACCATAATCCTCCGAACCAGCTGGACCGATTTGTATAAAATGTTCTGTGCAAATCGGGTGAACTGAGAATCGGCCACCATCTATTTTTCATACCCCTAGGACGCGAGCGGAGCCACGGGCATCAGCTAGTATACTTATAATAATGCATTAATCACGATATCTCATCACTTAAAAGTATTAACATTGAGTCGTTGTGACTTCATCACATCTTATCAGGAGGTATGAGCATTGAGAGCGACGACCGTGTCGGCCGATGATGGTCCGTGCCCGTGATTGACAGAATGTAAACAATTTCAGTATTTACACTCAGCGTAATATATTTTACTTACTATGTATGTAATTATATTATTTATGAATGGATAAATTATGGCTTTTAAAATATGTATGTATGTATGATGTAAATGCTATGAATCAAATCAATACCAAGTGTCTGTGACAAAATAGTAAGCATCAAAGTCTTATATCTCATTGTTATTTTTGGAAGATCTGTAACTACTCGGGTAAGGCACAGATGACCAACTTCCAACGTTGGCTTCAAGTGATAATTTGTCTTTCCGTTTTCACCAATTTCTCCTAAATTAAAGGGGCCTCTTAGAGAGAGTTACATAACCCTTGGTGATATTTGCGTTTTCATCTTACTAAGTGCGTAGATTTCTCTTAAAATTTAGGGGCTACCTACATTAGGGGGCTCTTAGTAATGAGTCGGTTTAAGTAGGGTTGTTAAAAACGGGCAGTCACATTGAGTGACACAATTTTTTGATATTTAGGCCTACCAAAGTGACTCTGCCTGATGGAAAACATGAGAATATCCGGTCACCATTCTCATTGTGAATGCGGACAGTGCAGCATGGTGACCCCTAGTCCTGGATATTACTCATGCTGTCCATCAGGTGATTATTTCTTGCTTCATGCAACGCAATCTATAATTATCGAGATTATGAACTCTACGATTGCATTGTCTTTACCTTATATTGAAGTTTAGTTTCATTCATACATATATAAAGGCATATGACTTTGTTGCACAGATAAGAAATAATATCTCTCAAGATACTGAATATAATAAAGTAAATATTTTTTGAGCCAGTCTTGCCAAGCTTATGTCCTACAGCTGCAGCAAGCTTGGCAAGTCAGAGTCGAGTGGTACTAACTCAACTTTATACCTTGTAGAGCTCCTTTTTAGAATTCCGTAGCCAAATGGCAAAAAACAGAACCCTTATAGATTCGTCATGTCTGTCTGTCTGTCCGTCCGTATCTCACAGAAACTTTTTTCCGAAACTAAAAGAACTGTACTGTTGAAACTTGAGAAATATATGTATTCGGTGAACCGTATTAATATTTTCGTCCCCCCCTTGTAAATTTTAAATTAGGAGAACGATAAAACGAAAAAAATATATGATGTACATTATCATGCAAATTTCCACCTAAAATTGGTTTGAACCAGATCTACTTAGTAGCTTTTTTTAACGTGTCATAAATCGTAAACCGCTATTTATATGTCATACAATCAATACACTATTAATAAAACATCGATGAAAGTTACAACGAACTACAAGAACTTTTATATGATGTTATTTGCTGCTACGGAACCCATCATAGGCGAGGCGACACTTGGCCGCCATTTTTATATATAAGCCTATCCAAGTGACTCTACTCAACCTGATGGAAAGCATATGAAGAATTCAAGAGTAGGGGTCATCATCCTCATTGTGAGTACAGACAATGCAGGATGGTGACCCACACTATGGCGGCTTCTGCATCATTGGTTTGCCATTTTGGGCTGGTCTTCTGTGTGAGGTAATACCGCCCCGGTCAAGCGTCCTATTGATGCTGTAATCAACGTGTCTCTGCTGCCTATCAATCAGGTTCGAATGAATCGACTGTACGGTACAGCTGTTCCAGAGATTACTCGGAACAAACACACAGACGGACGGACAGACCAAAAATTAAAATATTGCATATTGGATGTTAGTACTGAAAAGACTTTTAAACGCATTTAGTTAAAAAATGATCATTACACATAGTCCGTGTGGTGACGGATTAAGAAAACAAAGTGTCACCACCCTTATTCATTCCATGGGTGTCGTAAGAGGCGACTAAAGGAACAAAATAAGCAGCTAACATCACTGCCTAGAGAAGGAAAACTTGAAACAAACCCTTTACCAACCTGTCTGGCCAGCGTGGTATAGTAGGCCAAAACCTCCTTTCTAAGGAGAGGCCTATGTCCAGTAGTGGACTGTTAAAGGCTGTTGATGATGATGATGATGACACAGACACTCCAATTTTATTGTTTTGTATCTCACAAATAATTTCAATCACATTTAACATACTGCCTTGGTGGCTCAGTGGAATGTGACTGCCGTGTTCGATTCCCGCATTGTACTAAATACTTGTATGATCTACCTACAAATATTTGTTTCGGAGTTTAGATGTTTTCTATGAATATCTATGTATTTGTAGCCATTCAATCGTAATGTTAATACTTATTAGTTTATTACGTAATCAAGAAGATTTTTACGTATAGGATAGAGGGAATAGGCGGACCTCTACCCTCCCTGTTTAATATTTATTACGCAAGAAAAATGAATAATTTTGATTGATATGATCGAAATCTATCTACTTTTAAACACATTTGTAACTTCTGTGACGTAACGCGAGACCACTCACTCACACATGGAAATATACTACGTGTAAAAATCGCACAAACGCACACATCAGTCAATGAGTGAACACACATATATCCATTGGCGTGTAAATACAACACTGACGTGTGTGTGTACGTTGTTGCACGCGATCGTATGGAAGTGCAGCCACACGCAGTCTGGGGCATTTAGTCATGTGCACTTTTTAAAATTAGCCAGTAATTGGTAGATGCTGTTTTCGTTATAGAATTTTATTTTTATAACATAATGCAAACCTGAGAGAATATGTTATAAAATGTAAGATTGAGTATACAAATGGCTCTTTTTCACCTCACTGGGTCATGATGTGAAAATAAACAGAAAGAAAAGACTTTCACTTCAATTTAATTTAATGGACGAATTAACTTCTTTCGATTAATTTGAATTAATATTTTATTCTTATGACTTAAATTACAATTGTGTTGTATTGATTTTTTTTTCAAGATTATAATAACTTGATAGTTTGATTACAATGATGAGAGGTCATTCATTTATTACTAAGACTATTTTTGCTAGTTCTGACCCCTTAGAGGAAGGGAGTCTGGTAAACAAAGACAAGAATAGGCAGACCCTTTAATATTCATTAAGTAAGAATCGAAAGCAAAAATCTGATATAACTTTGGCTGGTTTTGATGTTTTATTTTAAGTATTTTTTTAGCAAAGTTAACAATCATGTTGAACGAAATAATTGGATATAAGTGAATGGCCTCTGATGGGAACCTTTAAACATATTTTCGTAATATGCAAAATAATAAGATGCAAGAATGTACTGAACCTGATATAATCACTATTTTACATGACTTTCATTCAGGCATGAAATTACACATTAAGTACCAAATTATGTAACGTGGTAGGTACATTCTGTAAACACAACGTTTATATCTAATGTTCATGATGAAATTTGGATCTAATGACGATGAAAATGTAGAAATAAGAATTGCATTGATGCACAGCAATAAATGCAGTAGCATGGCGGGGTGGTGCGCGGGGCGGGGCAGACTGTGCCGGCGGCGGGGGCAAGCAGTCGCATCGTTACCGCGCGTCGCACCGCGTGTGCGTTCGTTTCGCGCCCGACGAATTCGCCGCGAATACGGCCGAAAACGAGGGCCAAGTCATGGTTTCTGTGGGTGCATGGAGGCGACGCACGCCCGACGATTGCGAGGAGCGTTCCGAACCGGGAGCCTCCAGTTCAGGTGTTCCACGCGCGCCCCCGAATTGCGCGCGATGCCGTAACCACAGGCTGAAGATCGAGCTGAAAGGCCACAAACGGTACTGCAAGTACCGCAATTGTCACTGTGAAAAGTGTCGACTAACTGCAGACAGGCAGAGAGTGATGGCTTTGCAGACAGCTTTGAGACGTGCTCAGGCGCAGGACGAAGCGCGCCTGCGTGCTCGAGTGACCGGATTACAGCCGCCAGGTGTTGAGTTGGACCATCCTGATCCGCCGCAAGTGAAGGCGCCTCGGAGTCCCGTGATACCACCAGCTGCGCCGCGTTCGGTGGGCTCACCGAGCTGCGACTCTGTGCCTGGCTCTCCAGGAGTCTCTCCGTATGCAGCGCCTCCGACATCTGCGCCGCCGCCTCAGCCTCCAATGCCGCCGCTGCTGCCACCGCAACAACCCGGTTAGTTTTTACAATGATATAAGGAAATTAGATAGCGTGTCTAATAGAGCACCGTTAGAAAATTTTGGTGCTCACACCATTAGATGAACAAAAATGTGATTGTTGAGATACCACTTTACACTTAAACTTTACTAACACTATGATAAGAAAATGCTATGATAAGAATTGCAACTGTCTGTTGCGCTAGTTACATTTTTTCTCAAACTAATCATTAATATGGATTATTCACTTTTAAGCCATCCTATACTCTTTGATAAGAAAATTGCTGTACATGTGTTTTCAAAATTAGAGATTTATGTTGCAATGATATTACTCAAACCATACAAACTAATTATTTCTCTATCATTAATGCCGTGTTTATAAGGTTAAAGAAAAAGTTTAAAGTTGAGATGTGCTAAAGGTACGAAAAAAAAAAATTGCCCTTAAACAAATATATTATGTTGTCAATCGCTCAACACTTGAGTGCAACGTTTTTCGTTCATTGCCAACTCAATACTGTTACTTGTAACTTACTAATTAATATTTATTGAATAAATATTAATGTTTGTTATCTACTTACAATACAATAATAACCAACTACTTGTAAAGATAGGTACTAAAAATTAACAACGTTTCAAGCGTTTTTTTTTAATCTTCTTTCAGTTTAGGCCTATGCAGTCGTGAAAACTCTATAAGACTACGCCGCCATTATCTATAGGATATTATTTATATTTCTAGGGACCTTAGTAGTAAATAAGATATTATGATTTCTTTATTTAAATTTAATCTGCCAAGTGCACTGGTCCATCAAGAGTGATGATTTGCCGTTTTAGATTGTGTCTATCAGTAATCGCGTGCACTACTGACCCTATTTATTAAAGGTGAAGACAATGAACAGATCGTCATATAATAATTTGTTTTTCAAATTAAAATAACATGCGAAAATTATGTAAAAAGCGTTACAAATTCTTTGTAAGGAAAATTTAAACCTACTTTGTTATTTTCTAGTATAGAAATAAAAAATTCACGTTATTCAAAATTTTCGAAATAAGTTAAAAAATCTTAAGATACAGATCTCACCTTATTTCAATTCGTTTCGTTGAAGACATGGTTTTGGTCCATGGTTTTATTTTTACAAAATTTAGGCTAGCTTGTTGACCAGAATACAGATATTGAAATATTTTTAAACATAACTATCAAGCCTGAACGTGTCTAAAATCTTTATTTCACTTTTTTGTATCTTAAAAATATCATAATTCATTTGTAAGTGTGCTTGTTACCTACCTTCTCCTGAACAGTTGGACTGATTACGATGAAGTATTGTATGTATATTTCAATGGCTTCCTTGATGGTTTGAAAATGTATCGGTATTTCACCATCAGCTAATAACTAAACACAACATTAATTAATTCCAAGGTAGCACAAAGTTCGCTAGGTCATATCGTATAATAAATATTTAATTATATCTTATTTGATACGATGTATAATCCCAAGTAATAAGCTTCTAGTATTTTGATTATAAAATGCAAGACTGCGCTGGCAGATTGGAGAGGAAAAAGATGAGTTTCCACGGTTCTGATTACCAGATATAAATCTTTTAAAGTGGCGTGGCTACAATTTTCACTATGACAATATTCTACATTTACTAGTTTGTGCGAGCCATTTAAACAATGTTTTCTTTAAATTCCTTGAATGCGCCATTTGATTAACATCTGTCAGTCAAGGTACCTCAAGTACTATAGTGCCTTTGCTTATTTTTATAGTTTATAAACAAATAGTGAATTCTGCCAAAATAATAACAAACATAAACAGGCTTTTCTTGATAATTCGACTCTTTGCTCAGAACGTCTTGATAGACCTTGAAAAAAGAGACATAAACGATAATTTTTTTCTACAAAGATAGGTTTTTTTACTAAACATTAATAAGACACACATGTTAAATAACTTTTTGTCACGATTTTTTTTTCGTTTTTTGCATTAATACAAAACAGCTTTCTATTTTTTGGTACATTCTTCATTTATCTAACTTTACATATTATCAGTTTTCAACAATAGAAAGACTGATTCAAGAGAAAGGTTTAGATACATGTGTTAAACATGTATATTATAGTAGAGAAATCCTAGAATTTTAAATAGTTTCTTGCAAATTAAGGCCGGGTAGCTAGAACCTATAATAAAATATTTATTTAATCTAATTTTTCTAACAATGTAGTTTTGAATTTTGGCTATTTTCTGTCTTACCGAGTCTGTCTAATTGTCAATCAAGACCTCGGGTATCTTGTGAGTAGTTGTGACCTTACTCACTCGATATAAAGTATCGATCTAAATTGCTTGGTACCGGTTTTCTATGGCTCCTTTACAATTGGTATAATTCCAGTCGTGCCTAAGTGTCCTGACAACTGGGACCGAAGACTTGACGGGTTCTTCATGACAAGGGCGTGAATCTCCACCGGGCTCGTATCAATAATTAATTTCTTTGTTGAAGAAGGAAAAATAAGCAATACATTTGGCCCGACCCGGGAATCGAATCCGATACCTCTTGATATTGCTAACAACTATATCAACGAGGCAGCAGTCAGTTCATTATTATGCATGATGTCCATCAATTAATTATATCACTATCCGTCAAGTTCAAAGTTTACCGCAGATACAATGTAGATACAGATTACCATAGACAGGAATTCAAGCGGAAATCGGCAATTTTTCTATAAGGGGCGGTCCATTAATCACGTTAGGCTCGAACAGGCGGAGAGAGGGGATTTGATAAAAAACAAGTAATATCACAAGGGGAGACGGGGGTGTAGTATATATAAGATATATCACGTGTATTTATTTTTTCGTCAAACCCGCAGTTTCTAAACTGAAAAACGTCGTGTAGTCTCCTTGATTCAACATTGCTAGGCCAAATTTCAAGATTCTTTGTAGGTACTGAAAGTACATGAGATATTAGATTCTTACTCCTAAATCTCATCTTGTATCAACATTGGGAAGGGAGGAGTTAAAAAATTATAAATGATATCACGTGATTAATGGACGGTTAAGGTGTAAATCTATTACGAAAATAAGAACCAGCTATTCGAAGTGGTGTAAAAAGTTTTATACTACACCTGATCGGAACAGTATTCAATATTCCCTGAAAATGAAAAGAGAAAGTTAGTCTTTTCCTTGACCTAAATAAGCGGGAGGAAAAAATGTATGAAAATCCATTTCTAACGTGTTTTAGCGGGAGAGAAAGTTGTATGAATTTTCATTTCTCATGTGTTATCATAACTATGGCGCACGCCTGCCCAAAGAGTTTTCATATAATTTAAATATGGAATCTCCGTGCCACTGACATCCTTTTGTGAAGAATAAAAAAAACAAAGGAAGCGCGAAATATTTATAAATATTATGTCAAATTCTAAGCTAAATTGTGTCTTACATGGTGTCTTACGTTTTGATTTTATTTTATAAATACTTTAAATGTTCCTCACAGGTGTAGTATAAAGCACTGTGTAGCACTCGGGTGAAAGTCCCATTCCTACCTCGGGAGTATTGTGGCCCTAGGCTGCGCCTTCGGGCCACAAACTGCTCCCTCGCTAGTAATCGTTTCCTTTCCTCCCTCGGTGAACAATGTACTATTATACTACACCTGATCGGAACAGTAGTCAATATTCCCCGAAAACGAAAAGAGAAAGTTAGTCTTTTCCTTGACCTGAATAAGCGGGAGGAAAAAATGTATGAAAATCCATTTCTAACGTGTTTTAGCGGGAGAGAAAGTTGTATGAATTTTCATTTCTCATATGTTGTGTGTCAAGGAGTTTTCATATAATTTAAATATGGAATCGCCGTGCCACTGACATCCTTTTGTGAAGAATAAAAAAAAACAAAAGAAGCGTGAAATATTTGTCAAATTCTAAGCTAAATTGTGTCTTACATGGTGTCTTAGGTTTTGATTTTATTTTAAAAATACTTTAAATGTTCCTCACAGGTGTAGTATAAAGCACTGTGTAGCACTCGGGTGAAAGTCCCATTCCTACCTCGGGAGTATTGTGGCCCTAGGCTGCGCCTTCGGGCCACAAACTGCTCCCTCGCTAGTAATCGGTCCCTTTCCTCCCTCGGTGAACAATGTACTATTGTGCATCACTCACTCCTAATCTGCCTTTGCAAAAATTAAAAAGAAAAAAAGTTATCCAACCGCTGCGCTGTCTCCAAACGCGCGGGAGATAATGACAAATTGTTCTTTCTCTCTCTTTCTGTTACACTATGACGTCTTATTTTAGTTCAATACTGCTACTGACATTCTTAAGAGATAGATATATACATAGAAAACTCTTTATTAGTACACCGTATTATAGACTAGTTTTTGCCCGCGGCTCCGCCCGCGTGTAGGTAGGTCACGGCAGTAAATAGAATCCGATTTGTTAATATGATATGTAACCTTTATTATTGAGAAGTTTCATTAAAATCCATTCAGTAGTTTTTGCGCGAAAGAACAACAAACATACTCACAACTTTTGCGTTTTTAATATTAGTAGGATTTACGATAGAGAACAAAAATGTATTATACTTGTATTATTAGCATTTATATAGCAAAACTAGTTCTGAAATGCCTCATTGCTAAAAGCAATCTCTACCAGGCAACCTCAGCTTGAATGTTTTTACAAAAAAATTACGTAAAGATGTCACCTTCGAAATTTTAATGTATACACGAATGAAATATGAATCGTAAAGACGAACAAAAATAATTCATGCACTTGAATTTTATTTAACCTTTAGGTTAATATTTATTTATTTATTGATATTATACCGTTTATTTAAATTTATTACAGTTTTGAGTAAAAACATTGTTTAACGGAGTCAAAGCATACTGTCAGAATACAGTGTTTTTTTTTTTGTTTTTTTTTTCGTGAATTTGATCATGGCAATTAGGTAGTACTTAAATTATTGATCATGCATTTCAAACGGAATGGTACTACTAGCAAATAAAACCATAAACGGTTACAAAACCTTCAATGAAACGTTAGTTGTGATCTTAAAACATCTCTCTATTACTCTTTCAACTATCACTGGTTTTTTTTCTGGGATAGTATGACTATAGTAGGCCAAAGCGATTCTTCTTCTCGGTATATTTTTTATTTATGCATTTCTCGCCAAGGAAAGCTGTGTATATATATTTTTCAAAACTCTTAAAATTTAACTTAATTAAGTACTTAATTTAAACTGCCATTTTGTATAAGTAAATATGATATCAGCATTAAAAAAATTACATGTTCCCCAAATTAATACTTACTTATTATGGATTAAAATCTACTTAACGATTCGAAATCATACAAATTGTTTAAAGAATTTATCGCAGGATGACATTGAAACGAAATGAGGTTAAAATTCAAGTTCGATCACTCACCTCTAACTTTGAAAGTCATAGGTGTATCAGAAATTGTTTATTATAAAAACTTAGCTCTCTTAATAGAAGCCCTCACAAAATATCAACCTAAAATATCAGCTTAGTTGCTGTTATTTCGTTAGTATTAGCCATAATATTAGCCATAGTATTAGCCATAGTATTTTGCCATAGTATTAGCCATAGTATTAGCCATAGTGTGGGTCACCATGATTCAGTGTTGTATTGTCTGCATTCGCAATCAGTATTGTCACATCTATCTACTCTTAGGTTGTGTTCATACTTTCCATCAAACCGATGTCTACGGGGATGGAAAGTGGTTCCTGCGCTCACAGATATACGAGTAACCATCTCAAGAGTTACAAGTACATTGCTATTCGGTCCTTCTCGGAATCTGATGGACCTTGAGGATATGCCTATCATTTTAAAACAATTGTTCATATCCATCTACGGAACCCTACTTGCCTCGCTCTTTTCTTTGGTACAGTAGGCGCATTTGAAACTCACGAATTGAAGGTCATATAAACAGATCAAATGTATAAACCAAAACGTCCTATAAACATATCCTATTACAGTTATCAAGATAAATTACTCCGTTGCTCCATTAAGTGCAATCAATGTTGCAGTTGATAACGGTTTTGTGTCAATAGAGGCGAAACAGATAACATATAGTTTATAAATTAATCAAAATGCATTATTATTGTGATAAGGGTAGAGCATCTTCTGCAACGTTTCACTCATATTAAGATAATGTATAATTTAATTCGTCATTAATTCATGTTTTATTACTTATTCGTGTATTCGCAATGTAGTTGCTACGCCGCGTGCGTTTTCGAGACTACTTACTTGATGATAATATTGTTACTAAGTTGTAAGATATGTGCTATTGCACTCGAAACACAAATCAGTTTAATGTTTCACTAGGAGATACTAGTTAGGAGATACTGTGCACTCGAAAATTTTGGAAACTGATAAAGTGTCAAAAATATTTCTTTTGTAAATTTAAGCCTAACGAAGTGTCTACTCTACCTGATGGAAAGCATGAGTAGAATCTAAGAGTGAGGGTCACCATCCTCATTGTGAGTACAGACAATGCAGTACACACTATAGCGACTTGTGAGATGCTCATGCATCATTGGACCCCGGTTCCACATTGACCAGCGAAATACGTAACACGCTTGCTGTCATTTTTAGGTTGGTCTTCTATGCGAGGATAGTCGAGACGGCCAATTCGCGCTAAAATCATATTCTACTACTTATAACTGACTCAACGACGGGCAAGGAAGGTTCTAATTTGGTTGGTTTGTATACGTTTCAATAACAATCTCAAAAAGTAGCACTGATTTATTAAAAACAAATATTTAATAAAATCACGAGAATCGGTTAGATCGTTTCGGAGTATATCATGAGCAATATCGTAATACGAGAATTATAATACATAATGTAATAGAATTTAGACTACGTGACTGAAATAATTGTGTAAACCTACCTGCATACATAATTATTGTATAGTGGCAATACACCACAATTAAATCTAGTACAATAAGTCTTTATTGCATCGAATGATTGTTTCATGCATATGAAAGAAATAAAATAACCACTCCATGCAATTTTTGAACAATTGTAACTGGTTTTTTTATTAAGAAAATTACTTATTCATAAGTACTTATTATCTGAGAGAATGAAAAGTTAAAGTACTTTGCATATGCACGGATAACAGGATAGTCTGTCATCACCTTTTTAAAAATAAATCCTAAAATCTTTTTTATTCTAAGAGTGCATAATTGTTAGATATATACATACAAATAAACAAAATTCACACGTGTCTGTTTGTACGGACTGTTATAAATGCATATGAAAGTATGCACCGTACTTACGTAATTTTTTTTTTATATTTTTTTCCGCTAATCTCCTTAACGGCTTTTGACGGTACTTATTAGATAGCTAATGACATCAGCAGTGACTTAGGGATATTTTTAGATAGACTAGCTTCGCTCCTCAGCATTACTCGCGATTTTCAAAGATAACCGCGTGTAATACCGTGGGACTCTGCTGGTTTTAAATAAATTCATAGATTTATTCTGCCAGTAATATCTGTTAGATCTCTAAGAACATAAACATTGAACCGGTTCAAGGAAATGGTACAGGAATTTTATTTATCTAATTGAGTTTGGGGTGTAACGAAACTGTTTTTCTTTTCTATGTTTTATTCTTTTAAGTATGTATATATGTATGTATATATATTGTATTTAATATAAAAGCATAATATGTATAACATGTTAATTGGTTGTAATTACATTAATTAGCAAATAGTAGGTTAAAAAAAATCCATATTCAACTACTACTGTCTCTCTATAACATTTTGATCCATTCTAAGGTTGCCTGGAAATAGATTGCTTTTAGCAATAAGACCGCCCTTTGTACTTGGTAGTGTTTTGGGTTTTTCTGAGGAAATTCCTAATAGCAGCCCGCAGTTTGGAAGTTTGGCGGGTGATTCACGCCCGTGCCTCGGAGAGCACGAAAATCCGTCGGTGTCGGTTGTCATGAACATCTATGGCAATCGCGTTATAGGTAAGTCAGTGCCCTCAAATTTACTGACAACTAATTCAACCCTCGAATTTCAGTTCGTAAGGGTTGCGTAGGTCCGATGCCTGATATTCAGGCAAAACCGGTTGAACTAGTAGCCGACCCCAAATAATATTGGGAATAAAGCTAGGAAGAATATGTAACTCTATGATGTGTACATAAAGAGTTTACATCTATCTTTTTTTTTAAATATTTATGTAAGAAAAACCAAGTAACCGCCCATTCGGGTCATTCTTGGCGGTTTAACTGCGCATTAAGTATCTATCTCTTTCACTCATAGGCAATGTGGGGTGAAGAATTCCGATGGGTTGTGCAAGCCCGAGGGTGGTTGGGTTGGGGTGGCTATAAAAACTTAAGCCTATGGGCGGGGCTGCCTATCTTTATGTACAAATACAAACGTTTTTGTGTGATATTAGTTTAATATTTCTTATCTTTCTCTATTTTACAAACAATCCCGCATCAGAATATATATTCATTGTTGGTGTAGTGGTTAGCGTATGCGGCTGCTGTTCAAATGGTCTCGGGTTCGATTACCGGGTCGGACCAAATGTTTGTATGATCTGCAAATATTTGTATAATATGTATGTATTTACAAAAAAAATGTATATATGTATTTATACCAGTTGTCTAGTACCTACCCATAATACAAGCTCTGCTTAGTTTGGGACTAGATAATGTTGTGTGTTAGAAATCCGAAATGTTTATTTAATTATATATTTAACATATAAGAAACGGACACAAAGAACAACCCAGACTTAGAATAACAATTTGTAGCATGGCGTGCCGATCGCTTAAACCACTAGGCCAACCGTGCATTATTTGCTTAACCGGTGTCAAAGGTGTATCTACGTTTTATTTGCAAAATGGGTCATGCTCAAAGTAGATACTCTTGAACATCGGCCTCATTCATAAATTATATTTAATGATTTTCAACTTTAAACTCACACCTTTAAAGTTCAAAATACCATAATGCAGATGCCTAAGGTTAAATAACGTTAGTGGTGAAAAATGGGAGTGTTTAAAATTAAATTATCTATTAGTAAATCGCTAACAAAGAATTATTACTAAACCCGCTTAAGTTAGGTACATATTTGGTTGCTTTTGATGTTTGATTGTGTAGAAAATGACGATTTAGTTTAGAGTTTCATTGATTTTAACCCTGCTAATATTATAAATGCGAAAGTAACTCTGTCTGTTACGTTTTCACGCCTAAACCGGTGAACCGATTTTGATGTATTTTGCTACAGAGATAGATGGAACCTTGGGAAAGGACATAGTTATAGCGAACGGAGCCGCGGTCGAAAGCTAGTAGAGTATAAGTCCTTTACGAAAAACAAGGTTACGTTTCTGTCAATACTAGCGTCTGAATGAAGACGGCTACTTAGTTTGTTTTGTTCGTGGCAGGAGATTGTAGGTCAGCTTAGGGTTACCTGTCGATAGTTTATAGTCGAAAAGTTAAGTTTTCGAAATACGTCCAGATGAAAGTTATAGATTATTCTATACTTGTCTTACTTATATTATATTCTTATAGTTTATTACGTGCTAGTCTCAATATAGAAATCAGAATGTTACAAATTCTTTTGCAATCAGTGTGAGCTAGGTATACAATATACCTGTGTTTCAGGCAAATTTCAAATTCAAAATATGAGGTATATCAAAAACACCTCAAATTGGATATTGTTTTCACACCAGTAAGAAAACTAATAATAAACGTTAGCAAAGCCAGATATGGAATATATTTCTAGTAAAAGAGTTGTCTTGTTGAATAGAAAATCTCCTAAACAACCGTCATGATGTGTAGGAGCTCTTATTATGTCTGTTAAACAAGAGAAAAAGGTTAGTTTTCTTATCCAATACCTTTACACGGTGGATACCTTGCAAGATGTAAGTCATTGTAAGACAAAATAATTAATTTTAATATTACATTTAGTGTTATAATTTAAAATGACTACTGTACTATAAACCCAAAGAACAGAATGACTCAGAATAACAATTAGTGGAACACACAAAGTGTTAGCCCGTGTAGGATATGAACCCATAACACTTGGCGCGGTAGAAAGCGGCAACAACTAGTTTCTTAAATTAAAACGTAGTATTCTCATTATACCCGGGCCAAAAAGTGGTTTTGGATTTTTCTTAGGAAATTCCTAATAGCAGCCCGGAGTTTGGAAGTTTGGCTGTGATTCACGCCCGTGCCTCAGAGAGCACGTAAAGCCGTCGGTCCCGGTTGTCATGAACGTCTATGGCAATCGTTATTGGGAAGTCAGTGCCCTCAAATATACTGACAACTAGTTCAATCTTTGAATTTCAGTTCTCCCTTAGGGTTGCAGAGGTCCGATGCCAGTCGCTCCGTGGAAAAACTGATATTCAGGTAAAACCAGTTGAACTAGTAGCTGACCCCAAATAATATTGGGAATAAGGCTAGGAAAAAGTATTTTGATTGTGCTTGTAAGAGAGAATGAGAATCAGCACGAACGAGCCGGCTGACCTGGTCGGTACTGTCACTAGAAGACCAACCGAAAATGACAGCATTCCTGATATCGTATTTCGTTGGTGAGTTCGAAACCTGCAGCCCTAGTGATAAAGAAGCATCAATGAGGATGGTGACCACTACTTTAGGATTCTACTCAAACTTTCCATCAGGTACACTAGAGTCATTTCTGTAGGCTCAATTTTTTTTTCTTCCTAGCCTTTATTCCCTAGTTTGTTTGGGGTCAGCTACTAGTTCAACCGGTTTTACCTGAATTTCAGTTTCTTTAGAAGACTGGCATCGGACCTCCGCAACCCTAAGGGAGAACTGAAATTCAAAGATTGAACCAGTTGTCAGTATATTTGAGGGCACTGACTTCCCAATAACGAGTGCCATGGATGTTCATGACAACCGGGACCGAGGGCTTTACGTGCTCTCCGAGGCACGGCGTGAAATCACCGCCAAATTTCCAAACTCCGGGCTGCTATTAGGAGTTTCCCAACAAAAACCCAAAAACACTTTTGGCCCGACCGGGGATTTGAACCAAAGACCTCTTGATTAGCAGTCGCATACGCTAACCACTAGACCAACAAGGCAGTTATATGCATATATATTGATGTAGGTATGAATATGTATATAAAACCATCCAAAGTATGTATTTTAGTTTAATGAAGGGTAATGAAAAAAAGAGGTGATTATGTGAATTAAAGATAAGAAAGGTAATGCCTTATCTAATCATAATCTATGTGTATAATGTTAAAAGTAAACAGTAAGTAAATAAACCATTGTACGTCATGAGATAAATACATTGAAATATACAAAAATATTCATGCATTTTCAGTCTATTCAAATTAATTAGCATGAACACAATTTTCTGTAAAAGTATTCGCGGCTATTCACTTGCAACTGTTATTTTAACTGAAAATTGGTTGGAAGTGGGGAGTATATAAATAAACGTCTAATTTATCTCATAGAACGTTCTAAAAGTTTCATAAAAAATATGTGTAATCCGTCTGATGTGAAGGATATGTGGCACTCATCATCATTATTCATTCAATTCACCAAAAGTGCGATGGCCTAAAGTTCAACATCCCACCTTCTTTCCTTCTGGGTCGGACCCTGTAGACACAATCAAGTAACCCGTCGACGTTACTTATACAGAGCGCTAAACTTAATAATTCAAAGTGACAATTCTACTCATATCCTTAAAATGATAAAGTCACCAAGTGACTGTAACTAAGGCTATATTCGTCAACCATTTCGCAGTAACTAGTTACTATTTAATTTATTTTTGCATGCTATAAAGTTAACAAAAAGAGAATTTGACAGCCCTGGCGTAGTCGTTTGATGTTTTACGATCGCACCGCTCGCCATTAAACTTCCCTATTTTGGACGGATAGTGTAGGGTTGTCGCAACGGAAATTGAACAGGGATGTTTCTTGAAAAGGGCTGTGACAATCTCTGTTTCTTCCTGCGTAACATAGTAAATTAAATTAAAATACCCATTTGTATTAATACACATGCAATAATTTCAATAAATGAACGGTTTATTTTATACGAATTAACGTAATTATGTATGTTGTTGAGGTTACCATTTTGTTTTATGACAATAGACTTTTATTAAACTTCTATGTCAATGAAATAACATAAAGCATACTATCACATGGCAATTAGAATGCTGATTACAACTGTACTTGAATTACAAGTGAAACTAGTTATAATTCATCTAATATTTACTATGGATAAATACATCCTAAAGTACGTACCAAACAGTTCTAGATTGTAACTGCTAATAACATTTGAAGTAGGTATAAGAATTTTAAAAATTTACGTATTTTGTTCTAGACAGATTTTTTTGGTAGGTATTACAACTTCTGGGTTCAACTCTCATATTAGGACATTTTTTATTTAAAATGATGATGATGAAGATTTTTTAAATTAATGTCTGTAAAATCGGTTTACCGACGATAAAATTACGTGATAACGCTCTAAGGAAACAGTAATTATTCACTTCACTTTGTAAATTGTTGACAAAACAGTTCGCGTGTAGGTTGTGTGCTGCCGCTGTCTCTCTTCTACTTGGGTGCATCTGCCTGGAAGAGAGATAGAGAAGAGATATAGAAGCATCACAAGCCGAACGCTTGCAAGCTCTGCTTTGGCGCAACGTGACAATGAGTCATACTTTTTCCTCATATCATCTATTTATAAGAGACGTTATCACGTCAAAAACCGGTACAGCAATGTGTCTATAATACTACTGTTCCTGGCATTAGATTAGGTAAATAAAAAACTTCAAAGTAGTGTAAACTTTAAGTAGGCAACCCTATGTCACTAAGGGTTCAAATTTTACGGACACCTGAATTTCGGGCAGTAGCGCTTTCGGGCAAGGTCGGAGGTAACTTTAGTATAGTGCACCTAGTGTTTTGAGCTGTGTGCTTCACTTAACGTCTTCTTTTGTGTCCTATCTAGTTTAATTATATCGTGCAAATTCACGACATACCGACGGGGTGTACTGGCTGAATACAGTTTTGAGAACATGTTTATGTTGCAAACCGCGTAAGTTCTGAGAGATTCATATTGGTGCTTATCTTGTTGTTTGTAAACTCTATACTAAACTAAGATTACTAAAATTAAATTAAGCTATTTCAAATTGTTTCTAAAAACACAGAAACTAATATAGTATGGAGTTTATCACAACCAAAATTAGTTAAGTTACTCAAATTACATCACAAGTTTGCTTTTATATAATACAAAAAAAAAAACTATTTAAGGGCCACCGCACACTAGCTACTTTTAGCATCGGCGATCGGCAACTAGTCGCTTTTTAGAAGCTAAATACGGCGACCGAACGCTCCACACCGCACAGTTAAAAACGCCAAACGCGGAGATTAAGTCGCTTTTTAGAAGCGCGACACAGCAGCTGAACGCTACTCTCCGCACACATTCGAATGCCGGTAGCATCGATTTGGCATCTGAGCAGTCGCTAAAACGCGCGTTTCCGATACCGCAATCGAACGCAGGAAGTCGCTAAAACGCGATGCAGCATCGATGCAGTCGCCAAATCGTCGA
This sequence comes from Phragmatobia fuliginosa, assembly GCA_932526445.1. Lineage (NCBI taxonomy): Eukaryota > Metazoa > Arthropoda > Insecta > Lepidoptera > Erebidae > Phragmatobia > Phragmatobia fuliginosa. Next base: position 6,190,837 of record OW052074.1, on the reverse strand, counting down.
TCGCCGATGCTAAAAGTAGCTAGTGTGCTGTGGCCCTTATAAACATTGTAGGTAACGTATATAGTTTCGTACACGTTTAGTAAAAACCTGCTAATGTTACACTACAAACAGACATTTTAATGTTATTTTGTGTACACTAGTTTACTAAATACAAAACTAAAGATGCGGAATAACATAATCACTTTTTCTTTTTGCTAAGAACTGATGTAGTTAACCAGAGTCTAAATAAATAAAATTTTACGATAAGTTAGATTTTAATCTCGATAGCCTTTATCACCAACGTCCCCTAAACTTCAGATGCCACTTAGAGACCCTTAGGTAAGTTTTAATGATATTTGCGTTTTCACCCACCTTTTGGGACTACTTACGTTAAGGGGCTCCTAGCAAGGAGACTATCGACTATAGTCGGTGAAAACGATCATTGAATGAAAGGTTTGTACTTTACATGTCCGTTGTAATGTGTATTTACTTTGATTGAAGCCATAAAACGGTCCAAGGTACGAAAGCAGTATAATTTTCGATTAGCACTACTCGTCTCTGATGAAGGAACATGGTGGAAATTAATGGATAACATGTTCCAATCAAGGATGAGATACAATAACAGTCAACCGTGATTTTATTTTTTATTCATTTATTTTTTTACGTTATTACTTAGATATACATTTTAATATTTGAACTTTAGTCTCTTTTATTTTCCTAAAGCATTTAATAAAATAGATGTAAACTATGGAATATATTAATTTATTTAGTCAATAATCATTTTATAACGATAACGATTATATTATGATAATGTCGGCCGAATTCGGCCACGGCGGCTAGTCTCAACAAAGACCAGCCAACTACGCAGAAGATATTATAGTACACGAGTGTATGCGCGAAAAGTGCACTCTTTGTTCCCTGACTTTCACAATACGACTAGCCAGCTATTTGAGAGAGAGAGAGAGAGAGAGAGAGATCAGGCCCTGGACCGGAGGCATTCCAGACTTCCAAAGTCCGGACTGTTAATATTTCCATATTCTGAAAAACTTAACAACACTTTTTGACCCGATCCGGATTTGAATCCGAGTCTTCTTGGTCGGCAGTCACATACGCTAATCGATAGACCAACGAGGCAATTAGTCAACTGAATGATTACACACACTACATAATATCTGTTTTGATTTAAAGAATTAAATGCAAAGATAAACAAACAACAATTAATAGACAAAAATGAAACGCAGAAATAGATGTCAAAATTGCAAATGAAAATAACGTAAGCTATAGAATAAAATAACTAGTTACAATTACTTTATTATCTCTATTATTTAAAAAAAAACACATCGTATCGTAAAAGGTAATGAAAGAAAGAAAATGTTTTTGTATTATCTTTTTATTTATGACGCAAACTTTGATCTAGATTTCAATCAGTTGGGACCTTTGACGGGACAAACACATCAATACCCAATTGTCTTATAAATGAGATCTATTGTGTTTCTAGAACTATTATCTGTTTATTATTTGTTGTTTTTCCAAAGAATATGACTAATTGTGACGTATTTTTAACTATTAAAAAAAAAGGTTAATTATTTAGGCGTATTTTTCTACTGTGTACTAGATTGGATCGTTTAACAATTTGGCCGTCAAAGCGTTACACGTGTAGATACAGACATAACCACTTGTGAATTCATACAATTAAATAAAATTATCCGTGTGGTGACGGATTAAGAATACAAAGTGTCACCACCCCTATTCATTCCATGGGTGTCGTAAGAGGCGACTAAAGGAACAAAATAAGTAGCTAACATCTGTGGTATAGTAGGCCAAAACCTCCTTTCTAAGGAGAGGCTTATGTCCAGCAGTGGACTGTTAAAGGCTGTTGATGATTGATGATGAAATAAAATTAAAGTGTCAATTTGTTATTGCAAACAGATATATTTGATACACAAACATTTAATATTTCTAATGAACAGTATTTTTACAAAATGCACATGAAAGTACATTTAAATAAGTATACTGTACTTGCATCAAAATTTTTTTTTCTTTATGTTTGTTTCGAGAAACTTGTGTGAAGTGAAAGTCCCGTCTAAATTGATTCAGCCGTTCCAGAGATTAGTCTGAACAAACAGACAGACAAAAATATAGGAAGCATATACACGCATAGCAAAAGTTTCCGTGGTTACCCATAATGATACGTGGGGATTTAAAATAGTGTCCAATGTTTACTATTTGGTTTCTTTGTAGGAAGTTTTCCAAGTAAGTATATTTTGCAAGTTAGGCCTCTATCATTGTATACTTTTATATGCATTGAGTTAAAAACTGTTCATTTATTATTATATTCAGACAATTGAATTTTATTTATTTCTATAGATTTTAATAAAGAAATTTTAAAAATATAATACTATCAGTATGTACCTACTGCACAAATGCACTCATTCAATCTGAATTTTATCTAAGAATTGATCGATTCAATTTTCCTCTACAGCGTCAATAAAACAGGACGGCTGAGGGAATTCACTCAGGAGGGATATAAAACCTCCTTGTTAGTTTTAACTTTTGCAAACATTCGTCGATCTGGCTTCAAACCAAAAGATGTTTACTAGAAGTGGGGTTTTTGCAACCAATTCATTAACTAATGTATAAAATATCTATGGTGTGGTTTTCTTAAATCCTCTTAATTTGCTAAAAATATATAAACATCTACACAAATAAATTTTTGTAATTTCAAATTAATAGATTTTCATTAAATGCATGGAAATTACATGTGCACTTTTTGTATTGTCGTTAATTGATTGCGTATAAAAGTTTCCCAGATATAATGAATGAAATTAGTTGGGGTAACATCACAAAGTAATTATTTCTATAAAGTTTATTACGAAAATCATCTTCTCTTCCAAGCCTATATTATTACCAACATTATTTGTTGTTGGCTACCAACTCAACCAGTTTTGGCTGAATATTTGTTTTTCCACGGAGCCACTGGCATCGGACCTCCTAAACTTTGAGAGCGAACTGAATTGGAAGATTGAACTAGGTGTCAGTATATTTGACGACACTGACTTCCCAATAACGATTGTCGTAGATGTTCATAACAACGCGAATCGACGGCTTAACGTGCTGACAGGTTGAGAGCCCTCAGTGCTCACCGTAAGTTCGCGTAAGACTGTAGAGGCCATCTGAGGCCATCAGTGATACATTCTACAACAAAAAACAAAAAGAAAAGCATAACGTGCTTTACGAGGCACGGGCGAGAAACACAGCCAAACTTCTGAATCTTTTATTAAATTGCATTGCAATTAAAATCTTTTACCACAACTTTATAAAATAGTTGCAGTCGTAAAAAGTAGTTGTAAATAAATTTGATTGTTTTGATATAATGAACAAATATCCCTTTAATTACACAAGTGCATAAAAATGTTTCATTAAATCGCAGAATTTACGATTTTGTTTATCTTAATATGTAATTAAGTTAACATTGTGGGCGATATCATTGCTAGATCGAACTTTATAGCATCAATATGTATTTTATCAGATTCTACAAAACTTTGTGAAATCGTATAAGTATCATATTGAACATAATAAATTGAATTTTTACGACTTATCCTCTTTACTGCTGGGACCGCCAAGTAGCGAAAATTTGAACCTATAAACTTTCTAATAATACTGACCACATCGAATCAGCCTCCATGTATGCACAAATAATCAAATATAAATCTCATTTCAAAAAAAAAATCTTCCGCATTAGGAACTATCCTGTGTCGGCGAAGGACTTTCCAAACATACATGAAACGGATACAAAGAACATCTAGACTCAGAATAACAGTTTGTGTATAACACAAAATGTTGTCATATGAAGGGTTGTAATGTGGAAGAGTGTTATCACACTTGGCGCAGTAGTGACCGGTGCGCGGCGAACGCTCAAGCCTCTAGGCCAAGCGTGTAGTCGTAGGTTTTTTAGACGTTTTATTATCTATATTACAAAATGAAATTGTATTACAATTTTAAATGTATTTGAATGTGTAAAGACACTAGGCGTCTCACGTATTCCCAAGTTGATACGCCACTACAGAATAGGCTAAACGGTTTGTTTTGAACGGATTTAGCAATGAGATTTTTTTAAGAAAATATATGTAGGTACAGTGTAAGCTATTAATAGGACGACGTAATCTAAGGTCTTGATTTTAACAATGAAATTTCTTTGCTAGAAACATATATTTAACGATATAACCTAGCTCATAAATAGTTCAAGATGGCATTCCTTGCATGATATGCTTCTATTAGTTTTTTTTTCACATATCTAACGAATACATCTGGCTATGGCTTACTATTAGAACATGAGAAAAGAACCTAAAAACAGTTCTTTACCATCGGGGTTTCAGGGATTTCCTTTCTAGGGTAAACCTTAAGACTCGATAGAGCTTGGATTGATTCGAAGTACGTATATAGCAGAGCTCCGAAAAATGCAAGGCAACCTAAAGATCTAGTTGCCGAATCTTCCCAAAGGCTTTAGCGACCCCGGAACGACGATTTTTTGTGTCATTATGTGTCCACCGAACCTGTCACATTGCCGCCTCTCATGAACCGTGAAATATCCAGTCAAAATGAATTTCAGTAGGACTTAATTTTTTGTGGTATTCTAACCACAAAAAAGGTCAGGCCTTCAGTACGGTCTATAAATATTTTACGGCATGCGAATTGTTCTATCCAATTCATTTAAAACTATTCCTAATAATTTGATCGATTCTTAATCTTACTTAGTCACCATAACACAGTGAACGAAGTGTTATAAACTAAGTATAAGCTAATAATATTTAAAAAAAACATAGTAGGAATAGCAATTTTGTTAATATTTCACAACACCTTTATGTAAGATAAAGGAGTCAGAATAGTCCACGCCAGGTAATTTAAAAGACACTTACTTTTATGAACTGATACGACACAATATATTTAGCGGACAATATTGACTGAACTTTCAATAATCCTATTTAATGGTTCATAAAGATGAAGCAAGTCTGCAAAAAATAGTGGCTATTTATTTCGCCCAGAAGTTACAAATCAAACAGAATATATTGGTTATAAAAGTGCAACAAGTATTCGAAATGCACACAGCCTGTATGTGTATTCCACTTGGTTTTATAGACTATAAAAGGCCTTTACGACTGCCAGGATAATACCCATCCGGCTAAAAGGGTTTTGGCTTCGAAACATATAGATATACACATACACTGGCGTAATTAAAAATGTCTGCAGCAAATGTGTGTTTGGACACAGCCGAGTAGAAAATTGTGCATGTTGTACATTTGTTTCAATTATTAACATCTCTGACTGATCGGGAATCAAAGGTGAATTTAATGGTACTGGCATTTATACGCCTTGAATAAAATGGATTTAAGGTGTCTTTAGAAGAAAGAAAGAAAGAAAATCATATATTTCAACATCCGTCCACAAGACGACGAAGACGTTTTTTTTAAATTCAAGCATGCTAAACTGAGTTTACTCTGCCTGATGGAAATCATGAGTAGATTCCAAGAGAAGGGGATTTGATCCTTATTGTGAATTCAGACAACACAGAATGATGACCCGTACTACGGCGACCTATTGAGATGCTTCTTCATCATTGGGCCTCCGGTCTCATACTCGCCCAAGAATCACGACAGTATAAATACTGTCATATGAGGTTGGTCATCTGTGTGAAGGTAGTAACGCCCCGGTCGAACAGGCCCATTTGCGCTTATATCAGCGTGACTCTAATACCTTGAAAATAATACAGATTAAAGCAATTATAATGCCCAGTGCAGTGCCATGACAGGTATTGAAGAAGAACTGTGAACATATTTTGTTTTTTGTTTTCTAATGTCATATATTATCTTGGGACATCTTACTAGTGTAGATCATGGATGCCTTGGTAATATAAGAACATTAGCAATTATTACCACTATATATTTTCCAATTCAGCCCTGTTAGAAAATACTTTATTTCCATCCAAGTGCTGATTGTTAGCGATTGACGTCTTGAGTGAGTTTGTCACTTTTTATTGTTCAACTAGCTGACTTGGTATTAACGAGTTCTAAAATAATCGGGAATTGGTTTAGTAAAAAATCATTGTTGCAAGTATTTTTTGGAGCTAAATCATCAAAAACAGGGAATCAAAACTGACCAAACATGCAAAAATTTGTGGAGGGCAATTCTGATCGTCTAACAATTTAAAAAAAAAACCAACGACATATTTGAGAATAAGCAAAGACTATAATGTGGTTATATTCTCTATGTCTCACAGCTACCAAAAATGCACAAGAAATTTTATGAAAATTGATAAAGGCGTTGCTGAGTACACGTGACACGAGATTTTTCTGCATAAGATTATGATAAATGTTTGGTGGGTAAATTTTGGAAATATGAAAAATAATATAGTGTTTTCAGTAACTTATTTTGTTGATTATACAAAATACGCCGATCAGTTTATCCCGCACTACACCATGTCCACTACACCACACCGTACTACACTACGAATAAATCATTTATTCGTAGGTACTACCCCATATCCACAACACCACACCGTACTACACCATATTCACTACTGCACCACTACACCACAAGTGTTTACGTGTGGTGTAGTGGTGCAGTAGTGAGTATGGTGCATCGCTACACCAGGTTAAGCGATGTGACATCAGTCCACTTCTACAACAAAGAAAGTGAAACATTTTAAAGTTTTAAACATGAATATACTTTTTTTGATTTCCCCGTTTTCGGTAGATTTTCAAATCCGTTGTTTTAGCATTTGCTTATGAGTCTACGTTTAGTTTTTCTAGCCCGCTCCATAATTAACTAGGTTATTAAATTAAAAAATATTAATTAATGTGTTTATAGTATTAACATATATGTATTAAAAAAAATGTATATTTGTATTTACATCAGATAACTAGTACCCACAGTATTAGCTCTGCTTAGTTTGGGACTAGATGACATTGTGTGTCAGATGTCTTATTTATGGTGTTGTGAGGAGAATAGATTAGAACATTACAATAGGATAGATCGAATGTGTTTGTTGTACGCTAATCAGAATAGTTTGTTTGAATATTAACAGTAGATACTTATAATGGACGGCGTTATTGCCAAAAGCAATCTGCCCACACGCTGGGTAGTATATCCTGCTGCTTTTTTGACTGCTTCGAAGGCGTGTGGTTCGATTCCCGGGTCGGACCAAATGATTGTGTGATTCGCAAATATTTGCTTAGGATTTTGGGTGTTTTCTATGTATATTAAGTATGCATTTACAATTTGTTTATGTATTTATATCAGTTTTCTAGTACACAAAGAATGTAACCTTGCCACGTCATATTCGTCGTATATCGTTGGTGTATATTTTCTTAATTATACTCTAATCCTTTTGTCATTATGATTATAATTAAGTATCTACTTCTAAGATTACTTAACTTATGCCATAATACTTGTTAAGTACATTGAGAACTTATATTCCACTATAACTTATTATAATATTTATAATATGTAATATTTATGAACTCCTCAGATGTAAGTATGATTTATGATAATTAAGCAGTCAAATTTATGAGTGTAGATTTCAAGTATTTTGATTTTAGTATTATTTTTACAGACTAGCTTCACTCCGCGGCTTTACTCGCGATTTACAACAAGAACCGTGGGTAACACTGCGGGACTTAGCTGGTATAATATAAAAATCATTTGTGATACATACTCATACAAAAATAGAGTAAAACTGTAACGTATGAAACACAACATAAAATGGGTTCCCAAGCGTTATTCTTCCGATGTGCTAAGTCGCGTGGTGTGAGTAAGAAAACGAACTGCGCAGGCGCAAATTCCACGAACACCCGAGTTATGGCCCTACAAAACGTCAGGCGAATCATCAATGTTTAAATCGTAATATATTGAAGAATTTTGCAATTATCATATTTCATACTTATTTACGACGTCTAGCCTCCCTACTGACGTCTATCTAAAGCGATCCTGGGAGGTCATAAAACGAATAAACCACACAGCAATAAAAGTGCGTTTTATTTCTTGTATAATTATATATATGAAGCTATTTGTTGTCGATTTTTTGGTACCGGTATCTAGAGTTTAAGTTTTCTTATGAAACGCTGTAGACTCAATAGAGGAGGGTAAACTTGCTCTGAGTGACATAAGTTTCAATGCAGACTGGCAAGTCTGGAAATGTGTTTTAGTGTTCGAATGAGTGGTGGCGATGAATTTAATGGACTAATACTGACGAAAGGGGAATGCGGGCATGAAAATGTTCTCATTTCAACGTAAGATAAGTCACATTTGTGTTCCATACTCATAACTCGTAAAATGTACTCAGATTTATTTGTAACGGCCGATACGCCTTTGTTGTGGTAAAAGGACCAAATCAGTACACGATCTTACTTTGGCACAGACGTTATAATTGGCTGTAAATGTTTTGAATAAACATTTACCGATATTTGGTTGTGGATACTTGTGTATCCGAGTAAGTAGTCAAATATTGCTGACACAGTACAAAATCATACTCTTATAGTTTGAATCTGTTACTATTACGATTTAGATAATTTTAAGTTTTGACATAGACTAAAAATAGGCTAGTATTTTTTGTAGCGATAACCGATATAGTGTAGGCGGAGCCGCGGGTAAAAACTAGTACAATGTATGCTGAGACTTCTATTTTATTATGGTTAGAAAACCTCACCCGAGCAGTCTGGCTTTTAGTTGAGAAATTGTATCTAAGTAATAGGTAGTAGAGACACGCTGATGTTGGCACGAATGGGCCGGCTCGACGGGGTAGTACTACCCTTGCATAGAAGACCAACCTAAAATAAAGGCATTCGTGTTGTCGTCTTTCGTTGGTGAGTGTGAGACCGGAGCCAAAATCTTTATGCATGCTTCTCCCGGCTTCCAGTCCCTCAACTCCCGGTCGCCATTTGTAAACGGCCACCTCCTGTGTAGGAACCCTACTGTTCATTTCTCGCCCAAAAGAGAGGGCGCGCGGTACTCGTAGCGATAGAGGGTAAGCAACAATGGCGTGGTCAGTACCTAGATGGGTGAACGTCAGTGGCATGATATGTTATGATCGTTTCCGTGATTATGCCTGACCCGACCAACTACTTAACGTGATCCGAGGTCCCGGTTATTATTAAGTCGTTGGCGGCTTAAATCATCCAAGCGCAAAATTACGTAGCTACAGCGTGTTTTGCAAGTCCCCAACCCACACTCGGTTAGCGTGGGGGTAGTGTGGCCTTAACCCTCTCCTGAGAGAAGACGCGAGCCCAGCAGTGGGACGTTATGGGTGGTTATGTCAGGTACAGCTCCAATAAACTTTCCCGGTAAATTTCCCGTAATGCCATACTGGACTGTCGTTTATTTTCAACTTGAGCTCCCACAAGTTTTATACTCGAGCAGCATAGCTCGAACTGAAATCACGACAATAGTTTTTAACCTATTACTTTTTAGCTTTTTCGTCTTCTTTTTCTGCAAAAAAACACAAAGAATTCTTGACAAAGACCAAAAGAAACAAGTGAGCAAGTTCAAAATACTAGACCGCTGCAATACTAATGAGAAATGCCTAAATCTCTCATATTGCGATATCAAAGACCGAGATTTAATTAACCAGCCTTCCATCACATATGCAACATTAAGCCTCACTTACGATAAGGCTATACTAATTAATTTTTTACGATCATGTTCGCAATTAGCTTACGACACGGTGATCGAAAACCAACATTTACAATCAACGCAAATTATGCGTGAAGCTACAATATGGTCTAGTTTGATTAAAACATGCTTAAGATTTGTTTACAATTTGACTCAGTTAATTTCCTATTTGTGTACAAAATGAACAGATTTGGTTGTGTTAATTAATATTAAAATATCGACTATTTGCCCTTCGAACTCTCACGTTTTTACTACAGCTCCGCAAACTCTTACATTGGAAATATTTTATAATTACCTAGGTGTAATATTAATAGTTATCATTGTGATTGGCTTGCTAGTGCACTAGTAGTCTCGGATTCATATCTCAGGTTGGAACAAATGTCTGTATTATCTGAAAATATATGTTTTGGAGTTTGGATTATTTCTATGCTTTTTTTTCATGAAAGCATGACCAAAATTCAAGAGTGGTGATCACCATCCTTATTGTGAGTGGACACAATACAGCATAGTGACACCATGGCGGTCTAGTAAGATCATTGGGCCTCCGGTTTCTGAATGATGAATACTTCTCGAGAATCCATGGAGTCATTTTAGCAGCTTATTAAAAAAAATGTTTTAAAGACTTAATTTTTGTAAGAAACAAAAAATGTGCTCTCCAGATGACCGTTTAGTCCTTATTAACTTCAGATAAAAATACATATATCAACAAGAAACTCATTCTTTAAACGCTTGACCTACTGATAATATTTATTGTAAGAGTTACTTAATATCTTATCAGCAATTATAAACGTAATTGTCTGTATATTTGGCTGTTACAATGTTAAGAAAGGTGGAAAAGTATTTACTTTAGAAATATATGCTTTCTACTCTAGACATTTGCAGATATGTATATTATAACTAGCTTTTCGCCCGCGGCTTCGCCCGCGGCTTCGCCCGCGTGGAATTCGTTTATATCGCGCGATACGGTAAGGGTAGATTAAACAATCTTAAATGATTTTATGTTTAATATTATGGAACTTCGACACAAACTTTCGTCCCCTATTTCAAACCCTTCTACCTTTATTTTCGCGATAAAGAGCTTCCTATGTCCTTTCCCAAGTTCAGTTCTATCGTCATACCAAATTTCATCAAAATTGGTTCAATGGTTTAGGCATGAAAGCGTAACAGACAGACAGACAGAGTTACTTTCGCATTTATAATATTATAGTAGGGATTACACCATCGGAAAGATCATCAAACAGAAAACACCCCAATTTTTTGAAAAAAGAAGATATTTTGACGGGTGAATTTTCGATATTAAGTCAAAATAGGGTGAAAAAATAAATGTTTCAAATCAAATAAATTACAGTGTATTCGGGACATAAAAAGGTAAGTTTTCAGTAAACTTCGTTTAAAAAAATTTTTATTTGTAAAAGATAAAAATAAAAAACCAAAAACTTGGTTTTTTTAATTTTTCACATATAATTTGAGGTTATGTGAAAAAAAGTGTAAATAAAAAATCGCAGGCCACGCACAGGAAAGGGTTCCTCAGTCACCCATAATGGTACGTGGATTAGAAATTGTATCCAATGGATAATTGTTATGTTTACGTATTAATGCGTTAATTTTGTATGACGTTTGTAGTTTGTAAGCACATTGTAGAAGTTAAGCCTCTATAACTCCTGAACTAACAAAGTCAACTAATTCGTTATATAAGAAATTATATAAGAAATTATATATATAAAAAATTATATGGAACACTATCACTAATTTTGCCAGATTTTTTGAGCCGGCCGTTTAGCTTTTAGAGGGGGAAGACGCCCTGTTTTACAAAAAAGTTGTCTTTAAAGTGGATATTCTCGCAAACGGATCCCTAAATCAAAAAATCGTCTTAACAACCCTGTAATGTTTTTAAAAGACCTTTATAATGATACCCCACATGATGGCCGCGAGAAAAAAAAAATACCCACTTTACGTGTAGGGGAGGTACCCTAAATAAAAATATTTTTCATAATTTAAATGTAGCACTTTGTCGACGTAATTACAATACATATTCATGCAAAGTTTCATCTTTCCAATATTTACCGTTTGGACGGTAAGGCGAGGACGGACGGACGGACAGACGGACATGACGAATCTATAAGGGTTAGAAGTCATAAACTTCGGAACCCTAAAAAGTTGTAGATCTTTTAACTACCTACAATTTTGCCATTTAACTTTTTTCCATAGGACTTGTAGTTTTGCCGGAAATCGAGATAAACCGTTATTTACACTTTGCTTTATATATTTAGCCATCCAAAGTGACTCTACCCTGCCTGATGAAAAGCATGAGCAGAATCCAAGAGTCGGGGCTACCACACTTACTGCGAATGCAGACAATAATGTATGGCGGCCTCAGATGCTTTTTCACGCCCCGCTATAAGGACCCGAAAACCTCCCCCCCTACCCCTTCCCGACTGTACTCAGATCGCCCGTAAATTATTTTTCCTTTCATTTCTATAATTTTCTCCTCCTATTCCAATAGATTTCATCCTACTATAATTTTATTTGTTTACAAAAATTATCTACCCTGGTCTACTGGTCTATATGTCATTTACAAACTATCATTATGGTTGCCATGCAGGTGTGTTATGCCTAGCAACCTGTGAAGTTTTGACAGGAGATAAACGGTGATACATTTTGATACCTACGATTTATGTATTTTTATAACCACCGTTGTATCTCGATTATTGCAGTAAAAAGTAGCATATGTCCTTTCCCAAGCTCAGTTCTATCTTCATATTAAATTTCATCAAAATCGGTTCAGTGGTTTAGGCGTGAAAGCGTAACAGACAGACAGACAGACAGAGTTACTTTCGCATTTATAATATTAGTAGGGATATCGAATATAAACGTTTTAGTGTCTCTCATAACGATGTTATTGTAAAATTGATATTGTAAAATTTGATATAGTCTGAGGTGTACCCAAGTTTAAAATAATCTATGTAATTAACATTATATATAACTACTAAATATATATACAATAACAGCACCAATACATATTAATACATACACATTGTACGGTAGTAGGCATTGGCCCTAATAGGCCGGCTCGACTGATGCAGGACTACCTTCTCACCTACGTTACACCAACTTTTGACTGCACGGTTGGCCTAGTGGCTTAGGCGGTCGCCACGCCGCTTACTACTACGCCAAGTGTCGTGGGTTCAAATCCCACGTAGCACAACACTTTGTGTGATTCACAATCTGTTGTTCTGAGTCTGGGTGTTCTTTGTGTCCGTTTCATGTATGTTTGTAAAGTCCCCCGCGACACAGGAATTTATATTCCGAATGCGGGAGTTGTCTTTTTTATAAAAAAAAATACAGTATTCGTGCTGTCGTCGGCATACCGTTGGTGATTGTGAGACCGGATGCCCTATCATTCTGCACAATTTTCCTGGCGTCTGGAGGCCTGGAGAATTATGAAAAAACATCTCAATAAGCCATGGTATGGGTCACCATCTAGAAATGTCTGCACCCACAATTTTTTTGGAGATGGTGACCCCTACTCCTGGATTCTACTAATGCATGCTTGAATGATTTGATAAATATTTTATAGTTAACCTTTTGAAGTCATTTGAATATGTATCAAATCAATACTGAAGCATATTGATAGATTTATCAGCGTTGTTAAGTGATTTATATTTAACAACGTTGATATCTTTAAATATGCTTACGATACGATTGATTATACCAGTGAAGTCATTGGAAATTTATCTTCGTCAAGGTAAATGAAGGAGACTCTTAAATCAACATTGCTGACAAGAGATTAGACCACTAGTACTTCAGACATTTTTCGGAATGTTTAGGCATTATAGATAATGACTGTTTGGAAATAAACCAAATAGCTTTCTTATTTAATAGCCTGCCAAGGTGACACTACTCTGCCTGAAATAAGGAATGGGTTGACTCCAAGAATGGGGGCTACCACAGTCACAATTTGAAATGAGAATGAAATCCTATAGAATATATTTATGTATGGGCGTCCAATGCTGAGATTCAGGGACTCTTGCAGGCGAGATATGAACAGTTTCGGAATACAAGTCGAAGGTTGGGAGCAACGGGCCGAAACAAGACCCCAGTGGCACGATGACTTAAAAACTGGCATGTCGAGACAAGACGAGGTCTGGCTACAAACTCTAAAGCAGAGAAGACTGCGTCGCGCCTTACCATCTCCCACGGACTCACGATTCGTCTGCAATCGCTGCGGCAAAAGATGCCGCGCTGCCATTGGCCTCCATAGCCACCAACGGCGATGCAGAAAATCATAAATCCACAGGCGTTGCAACAATCATCTGAAACAGATGCTGTGGCCAAATATATATAAAATTAATTCTCTGACTGATTGATTTATTAAAAAATCGCTGGGGCTTGTTTGCTAAAAGGTTACTTTGCCAGCTGATATTTTTTCTAGCATAAAATAAACACTAAAAACGATTTTTTGGATATTTATCTTTTGCGAAGATAAGTATGAAATAAGAAATGTACACTCACAGGCACAATTAACCGCCCACCTATATTTTTCGTCACCCTGTTTGTTTATGTTAACTGTGGCTTATCTACTGTTTTGTTTTTTGTTAAGTGGATACTTTTGCAATAAACTAAACACTTAAACCCTCATTTCGACCCTTAAACTTGTAGCACCGAAGCGTTTTTCGAATTTAGTCTTTGTTTGACATTGTTGCACAAACATAACATTGATTACAATTCTTGTTCTTGTCTGCTATCGTGTGCGAACATTGTTTAATTTGAGTTTTTAGTGTACGATTATTGTTTGTGACTGAAAAAAATGTCACTCGATGCAACTGGTGCTGCTAGGGCAGTGACTTTAGCTGACGCTGGGTATAGCCAACGTCGCATCGCTCGTACGTTTGGTGTACCTCGAACTACAGTTCGAGATGCCATCAGACGCTTTCGGAAGACTGGTTCATACACGAGAAGGCCAGGTCAAGGCCGACATCGGTGCACTTCGGCTCTGGATGACCGCTTTGTTGTAAGTAACCATTGGAATCCATTAACCCAATTGAGCACATTTGGGACAGCCTGAAAAGACATATTCGAGCAAAAATATCAGCACCTACGACCTTACAAGAGCTCAAGACGGCTGCGATAGAGGAGTGGCACAATATCCCTCAGTCGGATATTCAAGACCTCGTAGATGGATTGCCAAACCAGCTTTAAGAAGTCATTAGAGCCCGATGTAGTAACACTCATTATCAAAATTTAAATTAAAAAGAAAGGGGACGTTTTTTTTTCAAAATTAAAGTCATCACAATTTCGTGCAATTATTTTGTAAAATAAACTTTTGGCCTATATTTTTCTATTAAACTGTTTTATTAAGACTTTTGTGATTTTATTTATCCATAATGGATACTTTTAACATAACTTCCATCAAATGTGGTCAAAGTTTGCCGACTACTGGAAACTGAAAGAAATACAAGGTGGGCGGTTAATTGTGCCTATGAGTGTATAATGAAGCATTGAATAGCTATCACGAATATCGAATTTAACGTCTGCCATAAAAATATTACTTCTCTGTAGAAGACCTTACTATATTTTAGAATATGAACTTGTATATCTATTTAGCTTCTATCTTTCCTGGAATTTAAGGTTTTATAATCTTATATTTCAGATCCTAAATGAAAAGTATTTTTTAACGTGTGGAAACCGCCTCGGACCGTCACCCCACTGGAGTTTCCAGCGAGGTTACGGTGTATTAAAATTATACCAACTAATACTGTGCGCTTGAAGAAATTGGAGGTATTCTGGAACAGCTATTATCACGACATCCAAACCCTAAATAAAAAATTCTCAAGAGAATTCTTGTTCAGCAATAGACTGTGACATTATTACGATATAGAACGGCCCCCGTGTAAGTAGTTTACATACATGATAACCTAGTTTACATTACAATGTATATTGTAAACAAACAATTCATTTACATCGTGTAAGGTCTTGTAAATACGCCTGAACCTTAGCACGTTATAAACGGCTGTATTCAATCTATAATCTGATTGACGACAAATAAATATCATTTAAACTTTATCTATAAAACTAGCTTTTGCCCGCGGCTCCGCTGACTTATATGTCGGTAAAGAGTAGCCTAGTCCTTTCCTCAAAAATCAAAGTATCTCCGTTCTAAATTTTAATGAAATCGGTGCAGCAGTTTACTTGTGAAAGCGTAAGACACAAACAGAGTTACTTTCGTTTTAATTTAAGAGTATTTGGAATGGATTCAATTTGTCATAAATTACTAACTGTGTTCGATCGGCTAAAATGATAATAATAATGAATAAACATTTTCTACATCTGATACACAACGGCATCTAGTCTGGAACTAAGCACATATGATATTCTTTTTTTGGAAATAAATACTTATTATAGATAGAAAACACCCAAACTACGAAACAAATATTTGCAGATTATACAAACATTTCTTCCGATCCGGGATTCAAAACCGAGACCTCAAGCACGACAGTCACATGCTTTACTTACCGCCAGGCACTCAATAATTTCAATAATGCCGTATCCCCGGATACCCAGTCCGTTTTTGTGATTTGCGATCCCCTTCAAAGGTAGAACACGAATAGGCCGGCTCGTCAAATGGGTCGACCGAAGACCAACCTAAAAATGACAACATTCGCATCGTATTTCGTTGGTGAGGCCCAATACCCAAAGAAACAACTCACTAGGCCGACAAAGTGTACTTTCTATGAGGCAGAATAGAGTCTCTTTGGTAGGCTTAAATATAAAGAAATAGAAAACATAACGTAGGGGCCGTCCATTAATCACGTGATCTTTTTTGGCATTTTTTAACCCCCCACTCCCCCTTGGTGATACATGGTGAGGTTTAAGACTACCCTCCTATATCACGTGTATTTTTTAGTACATACAAAGAATCTTATTTTTTTTTATTAATAAAATACAAATATAAGTATCAACTAATTTTATTATAGAAAATTAATAAAAATAATGAAAGAAATGCGAAAAATTGCAGAAAAAATATATACACGTGATATATTACTACACCCCTCCCCTCGCCTTGTGATATTCCGTAATTTTTGTGAAACCCGCCCCTCCCTTTCGAGCCTCACGTGATTAATGGACAGCCCCATATCGTGCCAAAAAGTGACTACACTAGGCCGGCATAGTTTGCTTCACCATGCTGCATTCTCTGTACTCACAATAAGGATGGTGACACCTACTCCTTGATTTTACTTACGCTTTCTATCAGCCAGAATGCAGTCTCTTTGTTAGGCTTTAATATATAAAAAAAAAAACAGAAAACAACATATCGTGCCAGTGACTAATTATCTACAACGAGTTAAAAAAAATATATGAAAAACTGACCCCTGTACACGAGGCATACAAATTATCCTATTCATAAGCATACAGATAGCAGCTGACTTTAACAATATTTTCTTTCGCACCCTTTGTAAATTAGTAAGCACATTATCTTTTTTCCCTTGTAATATGTACTAAGAAATTATGGTAGTTCAACATGTGGTGTCAGAGTGGTCAAGATGTGAGCTGACTTGGTATTTTTATGACCATGACCTATATAAGTAGTTTTGTAGCTTTTTAGGGTTCAGTTTTTTTAAAACTTGATATTACAAATAAGTCCTTAAAATATAAGCTTGTTGTAGCTTATTGTAATGGCTATTTATGTAAAGAACGAGTAACGGCGTAGAGTTAACTTAGTTTAATTTTTTTTTGCGTAAGTTACTTCTAATGTCATCAGCCATCTGTAATTGGAAGTAACTTCAAAATTAGTCAAGCCGTTCCAGAGATTACCTGGAACAGACAGACGGACGGATAGACTGCTTTTTGTATATCAGTGCTGAATTTAGTAAAAAACTGTTCATTTGATATTACAAACAAACACTCCAATATTATTTATTTGTATGTATAGGTTGGTACAAAATCTTGGATTCTACAGTGACATTTAAACACAGATGCCAATAACCTACATCGCAACAAACCACTGAACTGCACCTGTTTTACAATGCAAGGACACCATCGAATTTTGATGGAATTCGACAAACTCAATTTGCCACCAAATAGGTTACTGGCGACATTGGGTCAGAGCCGCGGCTATAATTGTGATGGGACTGTCCAAGCAAATCCCATTGCACATGCTACGTATAACAACAAGTGAAATTTAACCTTATTTCATAGGAAATATGGTCCAGTTTTATTTTATTGTTTGTCGGTCAAGGATGAGATGTTTGGTGTGATAACTCTGTCTGATGGTTAAGTTTCTGTGTTTGAAGGTGAAGTTAAAGTGTTTAATTGTTTATAATTGTTTTGATGATAGTATAGGATATATTTTGCACCATTATTGTCTATATTATTGGGGTCAGTTGCCATTTTCGGTTTGTAAAGCCGTTAATAAATAATTTAGTTTTGTCTTTGTTTGTATTGGTTTTAATGAAAATTAAAATGGTTAAAACTATGTAACGGTTTACAAAGAATGTTTTTTTTCTTAAATTATGAACCTGCTAAAGTGCTCTGTCTGATGGGAAGCATAAGTAGAATCTATAGGTAGTGCTGTTGTAGAATAGTTGATATTTACATATTTGCTTCCACCCTTATCCCTTAGTTAGATCTTACGATTCCCGAGGGGTGAATATGTGTGGTGATACTCTAAATTCTTAATCTATCAACACATACATAGATAGTGTCACCAAAATATATCAATATTATAATAATTAATTATTAATTAATGGTCACAACTATTTTGTCACTTAATCAGCCATAAAATCCGATATCGTGCTTCACCGGTGGTCTTCAATAAACCCGTGGTATTTTAAGGTCATAAATTTTCATTAAATGACTTGATATTAATTAATGTTGGTATAATTTACGATAATTTAATAAATGTTCGAGATTTGTTTAAATTAATATTACTTTGTGTTCTAGAAGACCGTGGAACATGAAATGGTGGTTGTGTTTACTAGTAGTTGTTTTCATTACAGGCGCAGTGGTTTAAACGATCTTGGGTCATGGATCGTGGGTTCAATTCAAAGATAGTACTTTGGTGGATTATAAATTGTCGATATACATAAGTCTGGGTGAACTTTGTGTGTCGGTTGTATGTGTCTGTAAATTTTCTCGCGATATAAAAAATATTGCGGTATGTACGTGTTTGTTCTTATTGTTTATTATAAATAAATAGAATTCGGAACGTGATGCAATTAAGATTCTTGATATTTAATATATTGGGTTACATTTTTCGATTAATGAAAACTGGCATACTTACACTTTCCTCGTTTTTTTTCTCGCGTCTATCCCATCGTGTAGGGTATCATTAGATGGGGATTTCAAAATCATTGAGGGGTTCCTAAGACGATTTTCGATTTAGGTCTCCGTTTGCGAGTTATTCAACTTTAAACAGCATTTTTTTTGTAAAAAAGGCGCCCCCCTCCCCCCTCTAAAAGCTAAACGGCTTTCTCGAAAAATCTGAAAAAAATCATGATGGCAGTCCAAATATTGAAATTTAAAGGAAAACCATAGCGGCTTGTTTATTTTTATTAGTTCAGGACTTATAGGGGTCTAACTGATATAATGCATTCACTTGGAAAATTTCGTACAAAAATGAAGAAAAATAAGTAAGCATAACAATTATCTATTAGGGACGACTTGAAAATTCACGTGCGAATGTGGGTAACTACGAAACCTTATTCTATACGTGGCCTGACACGCACTTGGCCAAATTTTACCGTCACTACTGTTCGCCCAGTGGTCGATATACGGCCATAGTACTGTTTTTAGCTTTCTACACTGCTCCTGTATATAAACTTTAGCTATGCCAAATTTTATACTTCTTCGATCGCAATTTTTTGTAAAAAAGGCTACAATATTTTTGCTGCAATATATATAGACATAATGCTCAACGATTAATTTGCCCTTCAAAATACTTTTTACACATTTTTAATCTGTTTAGTTTAAGATTATTATTAAAAAAATATAAACAAATAATAACATTTATATTTGTGCAATGTCCATTTAATAAGATATTCAACTTATCTTACCTACTCTTTCGGATTAAAGCACTTTATGTTCGACTCTTGAACGACTTTTATACCGCATTTGCATATTTTTATGGTTTTCTGGCGGTGAAATTAAAGTATTATAAAACCAATGTAACTATACGATACAGTCATAAGTCGTAAAATAATGTTGATGGTCGTAAAAATCGCGGGAAATAAAAAGTCTGTGCAAAAAAGTTGTTGGGACATTTAACATTACCACAGATATGATTAATATACATAGACAACATAATGACATACAGATACTATTCTTTAGTTTAAACAAACTTGTAAAATTTAGTAGTTTATATAAATAAGAATATGGTGAAGTAGAGCCACGCTGATGTCAGCACTAATGGCCGGCTCGACCCGGCCAGTACTACCCTCACACAGAAGACCATCCTAACAATGACAGTATTCTTGCTGTCGTATTTCGTTGGTGAGTGTGAGACCGGAGGCCCAATCATTCTGCATCATTCTCCCGGCCTTCGAAGGCCGGGAGAATGATGCAGAATTATCTAACCAGGCCGCCACGGTACGGGTCACCATGCTGCATTGACTATCCTCACAATGACCCCTACTTCTGAATTCTACTCATACTTTCCATCAGGCAGAGCAGAGTCACTTTTGTTGGCTTATATATAAAAAAAATATAATAAAGAAAAAAACGTCAATTGTAAGTTGTAATTTCCAAATAACAGCTTTTACTATTATTTTTTGAACTACGTCTCTAAAACTTCTTGTAAGGTTAGCTATCTGCTAGTAAAAGTACCGTCAAATTTGTTCCAGTTGTTGCCGTGGCCCAAATAAGTATCTATAAGAATAAGATATCAGACAGAGTAAAGAGGCAGACAGACAAACATTTTAAAAATACGTTTTTTGTTTTACTTTGTCTAACATTATGAATGAAATTGCAACTTTATGCAGTACGTGTACATAAATATGTTATAGCTATGATTCGCCAGGATCAAAAGCCCGATACTCTCTTTAGCCGAGCAGTCTCCTCCCAGGAGAGGGTTAAGGCCATACGTCCCCATGTTAGCCGAGTGCGGGTTGAAGATTGACAAGATACGCTGTTACCACGGAATCTCGCCGTTGGATTTTTTTAAGCCGCCCTAAGGCCTGCAACTAAGCTTCAAGACTGATATGATTAAAACCGGGACCGACTGTTTAACGTCTCTGAATCACGAAACAAAAAAAAAATACATTTATACCTATTTATAAATCTGCATACTCAATTTTTATTGCATTTAAATGCCGCATGCGGTTAAAACGATTTCTGCGGTTGAGCGGTAGAACTGGTGAATGAACAGGGGTACCGAAAAGGGGGACTTGAGGATGAACGATTTAACGACAATTTGATTACGAACACTACTAAACTTAATGAATTGTAAGTTAACGATACATTTAAAAACTGCAATTCGAATGGTTGGTAAAATATATTCTTTAAATAATAGTGTATAATGCTTCCAAATCTCGATGAGGGTTTTTTAAAGAAATATTTTTTGACAATAATAATATACCTAAGAAAGTCATATTTATTTTACTTACGTAAAAAATAAAGGTGTAAAATTGCTAAGAGTTTTTTTTCATGTTTTTGTTTGCTTAGGTTTTAGCGACCTCAATGGCGCAGTGGTAGTGTATGCGTCTGCTGTGCTAGTAGAGGTCTTGGGTTCAAATTCTAGGTCGGGCCAAAAATTTGTATAGGTAATCTACAGATATTAGATATTAGTATATGTATGCATTTACAAAAAAAAGTATATGAGTATTCCATTGGTCAATCTAGCTTTAATAGTACAAGCTCTGCTTAGTTTGAAGCTAGATGGCGTTGTGTGTTACATGTCAAAAAAACATTTCATCATCATCAACAGCCTTTAACAGTCCACTGCTGGACATAGGCCTCTCCTTAGAAAGGAGGTTTTGGCCTACTATACCACGCTGGCAGACGGTTTGGTTTCAAGTTTTCCTTCTCTTTGCATCGATATTGTCTTAGTTTATCCCTTAGTCGCCTTTTACGACACCCGCGGGATGAATAGGGATGGTGACACTCTGTATTCTTAATCCGTCACCACACGGATAACATTTATTAAATAAAAATCGGCCAAGTACGTGTCAGACCACGCACAGGAAAGGGTTCCTCAGTCACCCATAATGGTACGTGGATTTAAAATCGTATTCAATTGATAATTGTTATGTTTACGTATTAATGCGTTAATTTTGTATGACGTTTTCCAAGAGAGAGCATTTTACAAGATAAACCTCTATAACTAACAAAGTCATCTAATCCGTTATAGTTTTCCTTCAAAGTTCATTATATGGACCACCATGACGATTTTTTTGATTCAGCCGTTTAGCTTTTAGAGGGGGGGGGGAAGCCTTCTTTTTACAAAAAAATGCCCTTTAAAGTGGAATATCTCGCAAACGGATACCAAAATCAAAAAATGGTCTTAGAAACCCTTAATGTTTTTAAAAGACCTATCTAATGATAGAGTAGCCGCGAGAAAAAACACTATCCCCACTTTACGTGTAGGGGAGGTACCCTAAATAAAAATATTTTTCATAACTTTATTGTAGCACTTTACCGACGTAATTACAATACAACACATATTCTTGCAAAGTTTCATCTTTCTAGCACTTACCGTTTGGGCGCTAAGTCGAGGACGGACAGACGGATGGACGGACGGACAGGACTAGGACATGACGAATCTATAAGGGTCCCGAGTCATAAACTTCGTAACCATAAAAAAGTACAAATTAACTACTCAACTAGTTAACTACTAAATTTATTACTATTAATATAGATAATATAGATTTATGCATTGAGCTGTCAATCGATTCGTATTAATGACCCGTGTGATATACTCGTAGTCTCTGTATACAGTTTAAGAAAAGCATTTGGGTAGTTGGTATCCGTGTGGTGACGGATTAAGAACACAGAGTGTCACCACCCCTATTCCTCCAGCGGGTGTCGTAAAAGGCGACTAAGTGATTCAGTTTAGAAAAAAGTGAATTAGAAACCTCAACATAATTTTTGAAGACCTATCCATAGATATAACACGTATGGTTTTGATGAAAAAAAATTAATTGTTTTTTTTTTCTATTTTTGTGTAAAACTATTAATGCGGTTCACAGAATACATCTACTGACCAAGTTACAACAATATAGCTCTTATAGTTTCGGAAAAAAGTGGCTATGACATACGGACGGACAGACAGACATACATGACGAATCCATAAGGGTTCCGTTTTTTGCCGTTTGGCTACGGAACCCTAAAAACCAGACCAATTAACATTAATTGAATTCTCCATAATATCCTGAAATAATTTTTTACACAAAATTGTTAACAAAAACGGTTGTAAAGTGAATTGTCTACAATTTATTCCATGGTTGTATAACGAATACTTGAACAAATTCAGACTGGACAATTTAAGTTGGCGTCATACACTAAATCTGTCAGGGAGGTAGTTGACAGAGGGAATATCACTCACCACGTGTGACAACTGAATGTATGCCCACGGATGATCTCGTAAACTTTGTAATTAGCTTGAATGTCGCAATCTGAGACTGGAATTTACGAGGTATGTGGTCAGTTGACAGGGGATCTAACAGGCATTATTGTACCTTGTCCTCTAATAAAAATAATGGTACAAGTATGTTTCATTTTGATAAATAGTGACTTTGTGTAATTGTGATCGTAAGATGTGTTTGGGAACTTGTATAAATGATATGACTTTAAGTCTATTTGTGATCGAAGCTTTATGTTGTAACTTTAGTGTTGTATTTATACTAATACTAGCTTTTGCCCGCGGCTCCGCCCGCGTGTTTGTCGGTTATCGCGGTAAAAAGTAGCCTATGTCCTTTCCCAAGGTTCCGTCTATATCTATGCCAAAATTCATCAAAATCAATTTAGCGATTTAGGCGTGATTAGTTGATTCAGCAAATGTTATTCTGCCATAGTACCCAAGTAACATACAAATTTATCTCGCGAATTAAATATGAGAAGGAGGGTGAAACACTCTTTCTCACATCTATCAAATACTCTAAGAAAATTATTAAAATCGTTCGGATCGTTGAGACAAGAAAGAGACGAAATTATGACTTTGACTTTTATTGATTTACACATGAGATAAATACACTGCAATTTTTGTTATTCTGTTGTCGAGTGACTAAACTAAAATATCTAAAATAATGCTACAATCTCTTTTATAGCAATTTTCAAAATGTTTTTGCATGAATGTAGGTTTTGAGTTCACGTCTATTTTTAGTGTGACACATCTAATTTTAGTCAATCGTTGACATGTCCTGTCAAACGATGTCTTTCATTTGACAGAACCAAATTAATTTATAAAGTCGTCACAAAATAAGAAGCCCGTTTTGACATTTGTCATTTGACATGCCGCATGTAAGAAATTGAAAAATCAAATTCATAATCCTATTTAATTACTATGTTACCCATACACTATCACAACGCGTATCATAAATAAGCATCAAGTTTAACTTTATATTGAAAAATTGCACTCAAAAACACAAATTAAACGTATTAGAGCGCCTTCACACTAGCGTTTGTCCAGCGTAGGCGTTCGATAAACGTATGCGCAGCGCAGACGCCGCGACGACGAGGCGCAGGCGTCGCGTTGTCGCGGCGTTGCGGAAGGATAAATGAATACGCTGCGTTAGCGCCGCAGGTGCGCGACGCATGCGCTGCGTTACTGCGGAGTCATGTACATTCCTGTTCACATTAGACATCGCCCAAATGAGGCGATACACAAAGCCTCAAATGTGTATCCTGATATTGAATATCACTGTGTATTTTTTGCAACAGTTCATCGAATATAGGCTTTGCCATTCAAAAGTAAGAATAAAAATATTTTGAATCATTTTTTATGTGTTTACAATAAAGTACAAAATAATCACTTTCACTTAACCGTGCACTCCTTAATGGGCTCTCCCACATCCTTATTTTTTTTTTGCACGTTTTCGTATTATTATTTTTTTAACAGCAAAGTCAACAATAGAGTTTCCTCGTCAGAATCCATTTTGTTAATGATATTCCCGAAACGACAACGCAATTGTGTGATGTCTGCGCCGCGTTAGCGCAGCGTTCAATTGACTACAGAAGAAATGCCGCGACAACGCGACGCCTGCGCCTCGTCGTCGCGGCGTCTGCGCTGCGCATACGTTTATCGAACGCCTACGCTGGACAAACGCTAGTGTGAAGGCGCTCTTAGTTATGCCACGATGACAAATGTCAAACCGGGCTTCTTATTTTGTGACGACTATAGTCAGTTTTAGTTTATTTTAGAAACAACAGAACCTTTTAAAAATATAACATAGGCTTACCCGACCTCGAATGTTATCCAGACAATTATGGTATTCTCGTACCTAATTATGTGAAGTTATAAAATACGACAACAATTTTAATTTATTACACACTGTTTATTCATTGTATGTTAATAGTAGTTATAATTCTATGTAATGGGGGTAAAGGCATAGCGCCAGTTATATGCGGGCTACTTTTTTTTACAAATTTTAATGTTGTCTGTATTAATACACATACAGTATATAACAAGTATCGTTGGTCTAGTGGTAAGCGTATGCGACTGCTAATCAAGAGGTCTCGGGTTCAAATCCCGGGTCGGGCCAAAAAGTGTTTTTTCGGTTTTTCTTAGGAAATTCCTAATACCAGCCCGGAGTTTGGAAGTTTAGCGGTGATTCACGCCCGTGCCTCGGAGAGCACGTAAAGCCGTCGGTCCCGGTTGTCATGAACATCTATGGCAATCGTTATTGGGAAGTCAGTGCCCTCAAATATACTGACAACTAGTTCAATCTTCAAATTTCAGTTCTCCCTTAGGGTTGCGGAGGTCCGATGCCAGTCGCTCCGTGGAAAAACTGAAATTCAGGTAAAACCGGTTGAACTAGTAGCCGACCCCAAATAGACTTGGGAATAAAGGCTCGTAAGATGAGTATATAACAAGATGAAGAATTTTCTGTTTGTTTGCGCATTGGATAAGATAGTCACTGAGACATTTATAAGATGCTATCTGATCCATGCAACGTCGTCTGCATTCCTTTTAATCATGCCAGATCCTATTAGTCTAAGCGTGGTATTAACCACCCTATTTTAAGTAACCTAAAGAACGTGAAAATCGATTAGCTAGTTTCGGAGTCCATCGTAAGCAACAATGTGACTCGAGAATTTTGTTGTTATAGGTTTCATATTTCCTACTTGTTGAGTCCCGCGTTGTTACTCGCAGTTTTTGTTGCAAATCTCGAGTAACGCCGAGAAGAGAAGCTAGTCTAAAATAAGCATGATTTACTCTTTATGTCATTAGCTTTCTGCCAGTGAAAGTTACGTCAAAATCGGTCCAGTCGTTCCAGAGATTATCCAGAAGTAACAGACAGACAGACAAAAAAAAATTTTACGTTAAAAACGTTAAAAAAGCATTCAAATACAACAAATGCATTCCCAAGTATATGTTCACACGACAGCGATTTTAAAACACGACGCTTTTTTATCGAGCGGTGTTGCATTTTCAATTTTGGGCGTTGGACATAGACCAAAATATTATGCAACTTCATACTTGAACGCTTTTTTAACGTCCTTTAAAAAAACTCTCGTGTGATTGAGGTCTTACAGAACGTGGTTTGATCTGAGAATCTGATCTTTATATTAAGCATTGTGGAGTCATTGCCAATGTACGGCGCAAGTCGCAATGAGTAGATTTGCTTGTAATCAACAACCTATAATGCCCCACTACTACTGAGGAGAGGGTTAAGGCCATACGTCCTCACGTTGTCCAAGTGCGGGCTGGGTACTGACAAGACATGTTGTGGCTACGTAATTTTGCCGTTGGATGTTTTTAGGCCGCTTGAAGGCCTCCAACTAAGCTACACAACTGCTGTCTTATAATAACAAGATAGGACTGTCTTATAAAACAAGATAGGAGTTGTTATTATACGAAGTCACGTTAATCAGTCGATTAACTTGACTTCCGAATCAAAGTTCATAACATATCATGCCACAAACGGTCACCCATCTAGGTCTGACTGCGCTGTCGCTGCTTACCCTCGGTGATTGTTTCCAATCACCTAAGGCCACTCGGCTCGGCTGTTAGCGCCTCTTTTTGACAGTTAATGTAAAATTGGACTGTCGTAAATATTTAGTTTGCGTTATAATTATCCACTATTTTTGAATTTTAAAGCTATATTAATCTGAGTCTCTGTGTCCTTGGTGTTCGTTACAAGTATGCTGGTAAATTCTTCGCTGCAAAGAAATAAAATAGAATGAAAATAAACTTACGGTTTTGAATTTGATGTTAAATATAAATATATTGATGACACTCTGATTCAAAAAACCAATAAATATATGATAGTAAAGTAAAGTAAAAAATAATATTCTGTAATTTTACTGTTTATAACAAAACATAAATGCGGAACAAGATTAACATGTTCCTTCTACTTCATTGTACTATTACATGTCCAATGTGGGCTTATTAAACTTCTCTAAACCAACTATAGCTCCTTCCCCACATCCTTTGAACCTATCCGCCTCATAAATAAGTGCAACAAACGTACTAAACCAGTAGAAGAATGCCTCTGCATCTTACCTAAACATGGTCAAGAATGTCCAGATTAACTTCGCTAACTAAAGTTAGTGATGAAATGAAATTATCCGTCTTAATCCGTTTTTATTGCACCGTTTTTTGTAACATACATAACTATGTAACACAATGTTTAACTGTTGTAGCTTTTATAATGATTCGGGTTTATTTAATGATAATAAAGAGTGGAGGAAAAAAATTCATAGGTAGGTGGGGAGATAATGACTATGAGTGTACGTTGTTTTCTGGCAGAGTAACAATTAGTGAAACGGAGAAAGTATTTAATTCATTTTTTTTTTAATTACATTTATAATTAGGCTATTATTTTTAAATTATATGCACCTACTATAAAGTATCTCAGTTAATTTATGTTTACATACAAAGATAATGTAGTAATTAGGATTAAAATTACAAGGAAGTATGATAAATTACTTTAGAAAATAACATGGGAAATTCTTGTTTGCTTAAACGAATGATATAATAGTTCAAGTAGTTACTTCACCGAGTGTTTGGTTTGGATCCACACACAAATACCATGTATTTGGCACATCATGCATGAATGAATGTATGTAATCATGCATGAATGTATGTTTTATTTAGGTATTGACTAAATATATTTCTTATGCATTTAATAAAAATACCTACATCTTAAACTGTGAGTGTGCGAAATTTCATAATCCTCCATCTACGCAATTTTGTAAAAAGGGCTACAAAGTTTTGTTTCACGTAATAATATACGTTAATACCATCGATTAATACTACTAGTAGTCAACCCCACATTATCATTGGAATAATTATGGTAGATGATGATACGATCTATTTGTAATCGATTCTCATGCTAAATATAACTCTAGTCCGTTAATAAATGTTTTAAGACACCATTTATCACTTACATTCATAAAGGATGTGGGATTTGTCCCTTCCTCATAATTATGATAAATAAAACCTGTCATAGTAGTGTAAAAACTCCTCTAAAGTTATCCAGACAACGCACTATGTACTGATTATAAATTCGAAAGAGGTTGTAATGCAAATTTTATTGGATCAATTCCGCTGTAAGTTAGTTTCGATTCTAAGCAACCGCGGCCCATATTCAACAGTCGGATCTTCCGAGAAGCTATTACACGAATTTGACACCGGACGGACCAACGGATAGACTGTTTATAATATCACATTTAAGTATATTTATATAGACAATGCCTCAATAAGACCTTAAGTGGATTATGAATAGCAATCGCATCCTTGCGCGAGATTGTATCCGTTATGTAGTGTGGTGCGTGTCTTGCATTAAATGACAATTTTATAAGAACTAATAATGTCGTGCCATTGCTATTCCGTTCTACCTAATTTGTTTGCAGATAGAATACTTAAACAGTATTATTAGATTGACTACAGTATTAATTTGCAGGACAAAGATAATAATGTAAAGCTTTAGGTAGCTAATGTAGATCCAATAAAAAAAACCGGTAAAGAAACTAATCCGGTAAAAGTCTAAAAGATTATTTATTTTTATTAATCAGAAACCGATCCGCCGTAACATTAAGGGCTCTTGATCCTGTGCTGTCTCTTCGCCATTCCGACCGAACAAAGTGTTGTCCTCATGCATGAATACTCTTTTGTCAAATTTTGTAGTGACAGCTATTCCCGGACCCCTTCTATTTAAGGCGCAAGGTTTTAGCCGGTCGTGTTCTGACATAGAATCTTGAAATAAACCCCTTTCGGCTAAAGGCACGAGAGGTTTTCCTCACGTGAAAAAATACAACTAAAATATCCTAGTGAGCTGGTATCACTAAGATGACATCTTTGTAGATAATAGTGTAGTAATAGATGTGTACACAAGACGCATGTCACATTATCGAAGATTCCCGCCAACAGTAAGAGTGATACGTCAGATTAACAAAAATGGCCGCCACTAGCATTCTTTAAACGCATTTTACAGCACAAAGAGCACAGTCCTTGTTAGGGAACAGGTGTGACTCGCGAAAAATTTCTCTGAATCGTTTAGCATGGTAATGGAACGCATGTAAGCATACATATACGATCCAGCGCATGGATCGAATAAGAATAATTCTGCGGGTTGAATTTATATTGCTTTCAATGCGGTAGGTTGATTACATACACAGCGCTACCTTAAGATTTGTGCTAGAGCCCTCATTGATCAAAAATCGATTGAAGAAGCTTGTTTCATCACGCTCCTTGTTTTTAGTTATAATTTTTTATGAAGGATAAATCCATCAGTATAAATGTAACGAATATCTTAAAAAACACTTTTTTATTAAGCCTCAACACAAATTGCGAGGGTCGTTATAAGTTTGAGGTGATTTATTGTGTATACATACATCTATCATAACTCCCAAATTTAAGATTTTGAATAATTGATTTGTTATAAACAGACTTAATCGACCGTTACAAGTATGGAAAGTCTGCCAAGAGTGTGCTATCATTATCATCAATAGCCTTCAACAGTCCACTGCTGGACATAGGCTTTTCCTTAGAAAGGAGGTTTTTGCCTATTATACGACGCTGGCCAGACGGGTTGGTTTCAAGTTTTCCTCCTCTTTGCATTGATGTTCTTGCGTAGTTTATCCCTTAGTCGCCTTTTACTACACCCGCGGGATGAATAGGGATGGTGACACTCTGGACAGTGCTATAATTTATACATTTCAATTTCTTTGATAAATATCTATAAGTATAGCTATATCATCCCCTAAAGATTATGTATAGATAGATAATCCTTTTTTTACATTCACAAAGAGCCATCTAGCTGCTCACAAACTAAGCAGAACGTGTACTATGGGTAGACAACTGATACAAATATATAAAAGCTCTGTTTTTTGTGGTACCTTGGTTAATCATTTTCATGTAATTATCGTACTACGTAGTACGTAAATACTAATAACATACTATATGAATACAGGTAATAATCAATAATAATTTAGTATTTAGTTGACTGCGATAGGTTGATGTTGATGATGTAATTTAATGCCCATAAAATAGTTTAACAAATACAGAATTTGAAAAACATATGTACCTCTATATATAGCAAACGTTGAAATTACTGGACGGAACGTGTATAGCAAATTGACTATTATTTCTACAGAGTTAGATGTTATTATAGCGTACGTGCCGCATTAGACATGTAATTAAAACGATAACGTTTTTCGATTGGTGGATAGTAAAATTTTGATGGCTTCTTGTCGTGCGTTAGATCGTTTCGGTAGATATAATTGTATGGTCTAATGTTTAGGTATTAGGTACTTATTGATTTGATGGGTTTTTATATACCTAGTCTCCTACTGATACCTATTATGGACGCGTAATTACTTCTGAATGTTACGCATTCAAGGATAACCCGCTAAACCGAACCAAATGCTGCAAATCAAAATTTGGCATGAAGAAACTTTGACTCTGACATAAGCGACTACTGTACCAGATAATAGACTGAAAGAAAGAGACAGATAAACAGGTTAAAAACTAAAAAAAAAGTTGATGAAAATCTAAACATTTTTTTAAAGGAAGTACCTATCGTACTTTATAACTAAAGGCACGAGGCAGTCCTCAGTAGCGCAGTGGTTGCGTGTGCGACTGTCGGACCAAATGTTTGTTTGATCCGCAAATATTTGTTTCGAGATCTAGGTCTTTTCTTTGTATAATATGTATGTATGTACAAAAGATATGTTTATACATTTATATCAGTTATCTAGTACCCATAGTCCAAGTTCTGCTTAGTTTGAGCTCTCTTGACTCTTGATCAGCAGCCTCATACGCTAACCACTATACTAACAAGACAGTTGAAAATGTAATGTTTTATGTAACACTTCGTCTTAGTATGTACTGTTAGTATTTTGTTTTGTACTACACTGCAAGCGATTGTCATATTCTTGCGTCATAGTATTTATTGTAAGCGATTTCAGTGTCAGCATGTTTCTATCTACAATAGTACAGTACAATTGATAATATAGTGCACGTTTACTATTCGAATTGTACGTGTATTGAGGGACTGAGAATACCCCTACAAACTCACACACTTTATCTATTTAAAATAATATGGATTAGTACAGACAAACTTTTTTTTTTTTATTTCATATACAAATTGTTTGTGCGATGTATTTTTTTCGTGTTTCTAACTCTGAATATGACACAAAAATTTCAAATTCTAACTCTAAAACCAACATTTAATGTAAGAAGCATTAATGAAACTACTGTTTAAAAAAATACTAGCTTTTGTTCGTAGCTTCGTCGGCAAGTATGTCGGTAAAATGTAGTTTGTGTCCTTCTTTCTGTAGGAAGATTCACTTCAGTTTGTTTTAAATTAAGCAATCTATGATTTCATGTACGAATGATCCTCTTTCTGGTTTTAACTGATTTGAAATATTTATTTTGTATTATTAAGACAGCGATTACAGATGCCAGAGAAGTAACTAAAGACATTGAGATTACTTTCAAAATACATTCTTGCAACAAAAATAACAAGATAAATATCTTAGAACTAGATATACATATTATAAATATATAAACAGTAACGCTATTGATAGAGTATTTAAACAATAGAAGAGGCATTTATACTAAGTATTGCATTACAACGTGCTTGCTTTTGATATAATGTGACAACTAACAATGGATGTGGTATTTTCTAAAACAAAGAAATTAGTATGTCATTGAAATATTCCTAATATTCCTTTCAATTAAGTCCGCGTGATGCAAATATTCGTAACTGTTTAAACATCCTTTGACTGATATCGACATTCTGAACTTGCTTGCCGCTATAAGCCTATACTGCCTGATACTAAGGATGAGTAGGATCTCTCACCATCCTTATTGTGAATGCAAACAAACCCTGATAGTGACTCGTACTATATATGGCGGAATAGTTATGACACTTCTGTATTGTCAAGGAGCCTCAGGCCTCGCATTCACCAACGTTATACGACAACATGGATTCTGTCATTTTAGGTTGGAATTCTGTGGAAAGTTACTAACCAGCGTGACTTTACCTCCTCTGATTATTAGTATAATAATAATAATACATCTCTTTATTGTACACCAGAATAATAACATACATTATTCGGTTGACTAAATTAATTTTTAAAAGAAACCAGAGAGGCTTATATGTTTTTTTATGGGCTGCATAAAGTTAAATAAATATAATGTTAGTATGAGTAGCCGAGGATCGAACTAAGTGGCGTGCGAGAGGCCTATGTCCAACAGTAGACTTCGAAATAATGATGATGATGTTGTAGTTAAAATGCGAATGTTGAGATGATTGTGTGCTTTGACTTGAAATGTGAGGAATAACTATATTATAAGAAGCCTGAAAGTAGAACCAATAAGTGAAAAGTTGAAAAGCAACAGGTTATGTTACGAATATGTGATGCATAGAATGTAGTGAAGAAATTTTTAAGTATAAAAGTTGTGAGATATAAGAGTAAAAGGCGCTGAAAGAAGTTCAGACATGTCTAGTAGGGTGTAAGCAGTGTACCCACGAGTGGTAAAGAAGAATGAAAAAAAAAAACTCATTGCACCTGCATTGCATTGCATTGCAAATAATGTTGGGAAACTGTGAGAAGATGATCATGGATTGATATTTTTAGGGACTGAACATGAAATGCCATAATTCGGAGGTGACGCTAAGAAGTCGGTCCCGGTTGTTATCATAATATAAAATTCGTGGAGCTTAATAGGAGCCTTTGGGCGGATTAAAAACATCCAACAGCAAGATAGTAGCCACAACGTGTCTTGCCAGTCCCCAACCCGCACTCGGCACCTCTCCTGAAAGGAGACTAACTGAACCCAGCAGTGAGATTTTATAGGTTTTTGATGATGATGATGAACATGAAAGAAAAGAGAAAAAAAACCCTTATACGATCACTTGTGTAACATTATGTTCGTCTGTCGCACCTACTTACTACTACTGTTGCTGAAACATAAATATGTAAATAAAAGAATAAGTTCTGCAGTTGTGGAATATAATTATATCGGAAATGGATAAATAATATCTAACACAAAGACAAATCATAGAGAGCTGACGCTATCGTCTTATTAAAATATTGTCGTCATGCCAAGATATTATACAGCTTTTCTCAGGTTACCACCAAATATCATTGAAAGAAATATTGTATGAAATTTCATTCAAATCTATCTCAAGTTATGCATAATAATAGTATTTAGCATTGTTGTAAATATTGTAGATAATGATTTGTTTTTAAACTGTTTTCATACCAAAACTGGTTTTATACGAATGTGGATTTTTATTTGTATATTTTCCATTTTTGCTGTAATTTCAAATAATAATGTCCTTTGTTAAGTTTGTTCGAGGTTAGGTAATCGTTGCATCATTGATTGTTTCAATATAAAACATTATCACAATACGTATTGAGACATCGCTCGGCTGTTGTTTGTAAATATTTATTGTAGTAAACGACGTTCTATTGTAGCTAAACTACTAGCGTTATGATACCGTCTTAAATTTTGATTACCATATTCCGTTAACGTATTTTATTTACTACGTGTTAGTACTTTCCAGTAGTATAATTTAGTAGTAATAGAATAAAATAAAATAATAGTAATTTCTAAGTTAGAGCCACATTGCTTTCATCACGAATGGCCGTCTCGAACGGGGCGGTACTACCTTTACACAGAAGACAGACCTCAAACAATGCAAAATTCTATTCACACTTTTCATCTGGGTGTTTGGATTCACTTTGGCAAGTTCAGATTAAAAAAAAACTGTAGGTAGGAATATTTCGGACATCTCACACACAACGCCATCTAGTCCCAATTAAGTATTATGGGTGATAGACAACTGATATAAATACATAAACATACTTTTTTTAAAAAAATACATATATTGTACCTATAAATAGAAAACACGCCAACTCCAAACTAAATGTGTGTTTAGCAGTCGAGTATGATAGAAAAGAGACGCAGATGCAGTTGCATGGGTCAGCTACCAAAACTACATAATATATATGACTTTTTACGAGTTACATTTTATTGATTCTCTATGTAAAATCCAACTTGGATGGTCATTGATTATGATTCTTTGTAGACTAATTACAAAGAATCTTAAGAACCCAATGCAACTTGTGAAGGACGCCTCGTTCCTCACACTGCTCTATGACGTGTACCAATAATGCCTTCTGAACTATAAACATACAGTCTTGTGCAGTAGGTCATAAAAGTATTAGTAAAATTTGTAAATAAGTAAATTAAGAATACAAAAATTCAGCAATTCATTTCGCCTAATTTAAGTCTCGATGTTTTGTATGTATGACGCCTAGTTCTTTGCAATGTATTTATAAATATATATTTCTATATACTTCATAACATATAGGCTAGTACGACGAGACTGATACCTTTACCCAACAGGATTTAGCAATTCTCTCGTTACACCGTGTGAGTGAGTTTGGATACACCTACTTTTACTAATGCCATAGAGGGACACGTATTTATGTATAAATTTAATCTTATCTAAAATGTTTACGTTTTGTACAATTTGGACTGCTAGCACAGACTAGATTTTAAAGGCCACCTTTTGAGTCAGGAAATCTGCTGCCTCCGCATACGACTAACCGCAATTTCGTACGTGCTGCATACTATTGAAACTCGAACGAAACTCGATTAATATCGAATTACCAATAAATTGTTGCACAAGTGTTACAGTCAGCCGAGTATGTTTACATCCATCGCCATCAGCCTATTGCAGTATACTTCTGGACATAGGCTTCTTCTATTGCATGCCAAGGTTCATCATAGGCTTCTTGCATCCAGCTATTTTGCGCAAATCGTTTGCCAAGACGCATTTTACTCAAGATTTTGTTTACCCTAACCGTTGTCGTTTTTTAGGGTTCCGAAGTTCATAACTCGGAACCCTTATAGATTCGTCATGTCCGTCTGTCCGTCCGTCCGTCCGTCCGTCCGTCCGTCCGTCCGTCCGTCCTCGACTTACCGTCCAAACGGTAAATGCTAGAAAGATAAAAGTTTGCATGAATACGTGTTGTAATTACGTCGACAAAGTGCTACAATAAAATTATGAAATATAATTTTATTTGGGGTACCTCCCCTACACGTAAAGTGGGGATGATTTTTTTTTCTCGAGGCTACCCCATCGTGTGGGGTATCATTAGATAGGTCTTTTAAAAACAATAAAGGGTTTCCTAGACGATTTTTTGATTTAGGTATCCGTTTGCGAGAAATTTCACTTTAAAGGGCACTTTTTTGTAAAAACAGGGCGTCCCCCCCCTCTAAAAGCTAAACGGCTGGCTCAAAAATTTTGAAAAAAATCGTGATGCTGGTCCATTTAATGAACTTTGAAGGAAAACTATAACCGATTAGATGACTTTCTTAGTTCAGGAGTTATAAAGGCTTATATGGTAAAATGCGCTCACTTGGAAAACGTCATACAAAATTAACGTATTAATACGTAAACATAACAATTATCTATTGGATACGATTTTAAATCCACATACCATTATAGGTGACTGAGGAACCCTTTCCTGTGCGTGGCCTGACACGCACTTGGCCGATTTTTTACTCATATGGTTAATCAACTGCCACTTCATCTAGCTAATCCGGTTGACTATGTCAATGATCGATGATTACTTTTTACACACTAATACACGTTTTCACTAACTATACTTAAACCATCTCCTAAATAGGAGCCCCTAAATTTGAAAGACATCTAAGCACTCAAGTCCTAAAGGTCGATAAAAACGGAATACCTAGTCGCTAAAGGTTACCTAATTGATCTCTTAAATTTAGGGGCGTTGATGAACACCCTAGCAGAAGCAGGCCAGGTTGACTGCGCGAGTGTCATTAAATTCTCTACACCAAACGTTCGACATGTTACAACCAATGAATGAACCAACCAACCAATTGAATGGACTAGAGTTGGATCCTGTGGAATCTACTGTATTTTTGGGTATAACTATTGACGCGAAGTTACAATGGGGTCCCCAAATAGAAAAAATATCCGGTAGGCTAAGCACAGCGGCTTTTGCTGTAAAAAAGATTCGAAATTTAACTGATGTTGATACAGCTAGAATAGTTTACTTCAGTTACTTTGATAGCATAATGACTTATGGTATCCTACTCTGGGGTAACTGTGCAGATATTAATGACATATTTGTTTTACAAAAACGTGCCGTACGAGCCATTTATAAATTAGGCCCTCGAGTTTCTCTCCGCTCCAAATTTAAAGAGATAAATATTCTGACTGTATCTTCACAATATATATATGAAAATTTAATGTATGTTCAAAGAAATTTAGCAAAGTTTCCTAAACTTAGTGATGTTCATTCGGTAAATACCAGAAATAAACATAATCTTTGTGTTCACGTCACTCGTCTCCACAGAGTAGGCAACTCGTTCATGGGACAATGTATACGCTTTTACAATAAACTCCCTATTGATATTAGGAATTTGCCATTAAGGAAATTTAAGAATACCATTAAATCTAAGTTATCCGCAAAGGGATATTATACCATAGCAGAATATATTGTTGATAAAACCGCCTGGGATTGAGCTGCCCATTCTGCACATGCTGTTTATTGAATGTTTAAATTTATTTTGATGTGACGATGATTTATGATTTAAATTTACATTATACATTTAACAAATTAATCTAAATTTTTGCCATTGTTGACAACCTTTTAATTATTATCTTTAATTATTATAATTGTGACAATTGTAATTATCGCATTTAAGAATATTGTCTGGACTTTAAAAGAGACTGTGATCCCTGAGTTTGTTTCGTCCTTTCTTCTCAGGGCTAGTCCAGTTAGGAAAGGCCGAACTCATCTGCTCAAAAAAAAAAAAAGTTTAACTTGCAAAAGTGTTCATGTAACCTAATTGCAGAATAAATAATTTCATTTCATTTCATTTCATTTCAGTGCTACAAAGCCCCCGCATCTTTTTTGAGATCAGTAAGAGAACATGGAGGTTCCCACATATTATAGGAGAGGGCCATCTACAAGCCGTAGATGGCCCAAGGTACGTCGGGGTTTCAGGTAGTTCTTTTCGAGGGTACACCTGGTTCTTCAGCTTACAGCGAAACGCCGTCTGGTTTGAGTCGGTTCGAGCCAGACATAAAAAAAGAATAAGGGGGGCGTTGATGAAAACGGCCATAAGACGAAGATCTATCGTCGTATTTTAGTGAATAAGTACTTACAGCTGTCTTAGATTTGCTAATGCTATGCTAGTGGTAAGGCTCCACTTTACGTCATCAGCCTATTGCAGTCCATTTCTGGACATAGGATTCTCCAATTGAACGGCGTTTAGTAGGATCCAGCACGGGTACTCGCATCCAGCTTAATGTGACACTTACGTCGAGTAACCAATTACAACACCAAAGAAGATGTATTTTTAAGTTGATATATGATGATTTAATATAAAATATGCAATAACACACACCTTCAATAGTCTTTTTATTACCTGCTTAAAGTTGAAACTCTACAACATTATTTATATTACAAGAATTAAGTAATTAACACTAGTATTAATTTTATGGCTAATAGTAATCCTTCGATTTCTAAACGGTCAAATACTCTTATAATATTAATTTTATTTTAAAACAGCGTTAATTCCAAGTTGCTCATTTATCTCTTTGACTAGGTATGTAAAAAAAAATTAGTGAAATGTGGGGAAACTAAGGAAACTCAGACACGGCTCAACCAATTCGGCTAGCTTTTTGTCATATTTCTGTTAGGGTTTAAAGGAGGTTTTTATGGAGAGAAAAAACGAAAGAACAGGTAACTCCTTATGACAACACTTTGCTTTTCCATAAAAACTAAATGTCAAACACTTGACATAAAAAAAAGACGTCTTAGGATTATTTTTGTATGTCTATAAGACTAACTTAACTGTACTTTAAGCCCCATTTTATCTCATCCACATTTTTTCATCATTAAATTCAATACGACACTATGACTTGAAGACTAGAAGACTTTAGAATTGAGGTTGAATACTTGACATCTGCAGAAATATCTCATCAAAAGAAGATGACTGTATAATAGTATCTAGACTAGAAAACCTTTGTTGTTAAAAATAATGTTCAAAAAACGTTAAATAGGGTTCTTTTGCTATGGAGGGTGGCAGGCCAATAACTTTTGACAGAACGATACTTTTTAAATATTAAGTTCTATTTTTCAAATAATTATGTTAAGTAGTAGGGGGTGTTGTGAATTTCATAGCTGTAATAAAAAGTTTTCATCGAAGAGACTGGCGGGAGTTTGACTTAAGTTTAAGTTTATATCAGTTTTACGGCACCAGAGGTATTAACCGTTTGCATGTGTTGCCAACACCTGAATTGTGAAAGCTCTATAATAAGAAACACGTACGTATCTACAACGTAACAACTGTCTGTTGTTCTTGTTTTAATAGTTTCTAAAAAATTGTTGTTGGATTAATCTGAGGGCTGTCTTTGATTTTGCCCCCTTTTTGCTTCCGTCCTTAAATATTAAATGGTCATAGCAATTGGTGTGATTTTATTACTTTTTATATTTTTGTCATTTTTCTATTCTTGTTACGACACTTCTACCTATTTAATGTTTCGCAAAATAAGTCTTTTACCTATTTAGTACAGTAAGGAAGAAGCAACAATTGATCTGAATCTGATCTGAACTGATCTAGAAATTGTTGTCCAGTCTGGGTGTTCCTTTCATGTATGTTTGAAAGTTCTATATATTCTGATGTATATTACTAATGCGGGAAATGTCTTTATAAAAAATTACTTTTAGGAAAACTACAAATACATTGAGGAATTATTAGTTCAATGAGCCTCTTAGAGCTCACACTGTTTTTTGTGCAATGGTAGGTAGTGTACTTAATTAAGTAAAGGTCGGACATTTATATAGTTTTACTTGGTACTGCTAGGATACAATGAAGGAGTTTTGAAGGAGAATATGTATAATAAAAGTTAAACATCATCAATTGTTCCACTATAAAAAAAAATCTCTGCCGTTAACTTCGCTAAAACTATTTCCCTTATGCAGGTAGGTACTTCAATTACCACATCAGATAGGTATATAAAAGAAGAAGCAAATATATTTATTTTACAGATTTAGTTGGTACTTGTAGATAATATGGTGTTAGAATGGATATAAATGCCAATACCCATGATATTTAGTTTTGTTACAAGAAATGTCAAGAATGAAACTTAGGGTTATGGGTATGTAGAAAATTATAATCGCATTATATTATGTATTTTTGATATGTTTTCACCTCAATATCGTTATTTTATAGTCCACTAACTGACATAGGCCTCTCTTTAAGAAGAGTTTTTTTGTACAATAACTACGTAGTTATTGTACAAAAAAACTCTTTTGATTTGACTCGTTCGTTTTGATATTAAAAAGTACAAAATCCAAACATAAATCCTGTGTCGCGGGGGACTTTACAAACATACATCAAACGAACACAAAGAACACTCAGATTCAACAATTTGTTTGAATCAGATAAAGTGTTGTCCCACGGATGAACGTGAACTCAACTTATGTTATTTTTTAACATCTTATTAGCTTTTACCAACGACTTCAACTGCTTACATTTTGGTTATCGCGGTAAAAAATAGCCTGAGTCCTTCCTTAAGAATCAAAATATCTCCTTGCCAAATTTAACTGAAATCTGTGTAGTGATTTAGCCGTGAAAGCATAACAGACAGACAGACAAAGAATGAATTAAATTAATGTCAGATGAATTTGAGAATGTCAACTGTCAAGATGTCGAACGCTAAGCAATTCTGAGGTCTGTTGATAATTTATGTTGTTCGTGTGACATCTGATAATATACAATTTATGTTTTAATCTGATGTAGTTTTGTTTTACTTTAATTGCGTTGTATTATGTATTTTATGGCATATAAAGTTTAATAAAAATAACACCTTATCAGCATTTATATTAGTACTTATTGTCTACGTTCAGCATTACCTAGCTGGACGAGGGAGGGGTCAAGGGTGCGGTAGGTGTCTAATGAATGTTTATCTAAATATAACAGACCACGTATGTCCTCCTCCCTCCACGTGGTTCGTGACCACCCGGGGTCACCATAAATTTGTTTGGTATTCTGGTGCTCTTCAATAAGTTTGAATTCTTTTCGGTAGATAACGTTTATTTAACAGAGGGTATGAAATACAAGACACCGCGCTGCCTTGTATTTCATACCCTTTGTTAATTTTTAAGATTTAATACATATAGGTACTCGTTGTAAAAGCTTAATAAACGTTATCTACCGAAAAGAAGTCAAACTTATTGAAGAGCACCGAAATACCAAATACTTATGAATAACACTTTTCATCTGCATAGTCTAAGTCATTCATACATTCATCTCTGTAATGTGCGCTGTCACGCACTAGCGTAGTTCATACAAGTATATATAGTACAAAATAAACGTTCTAAAAACTCTTCAATACATATTCATTTACTATTGGAAGGCGGGCCATGTCATGAACGATTACGCAGGAAAACCGAAAACAAACCTATGTATATTATACTCTATATCTTATATGTAATAGAGTTAAGGTTTATAATCGTGTGTTTAGTAGTATGTGGTAGGTTGTTTCTGTAATGTTACTGCGCAACGGGTGGAGCACGGCCGCTTGACAGGTATTAATGACTTCTATCTGTAAATGCATGTATTCTGTATATTGTTCGCGCCTTCTTATTTATTGGTATACACATCTCTAGCTATTATGTACTAACATGAGGTACTGTGCTAGGAAAGGAAGAATAAA
Source organism: Phragmatobia fuliginosa (assembly GCA_932526445.1). Lineage (NCBI taxonomy): Eukaryota > Metazoa > Arthropoda > Insecta > Lepidoptera > Erebidae > Phragmatobia > Phragmatobia fuliginosa. The sequence goes on along the minus strand of OW052074.1, from coordinate 6,149,819 downwards.
ATGTATATTTAAGTTCACGACTTACTTAGCTACGTATCTACACAGAGGGTTTAAAACGAAAATTGCGTAATACGCTTTTCAGGAGACGGTTTGTTTGATATATTCATTCATTTTGATTATTCAGAGTGAAACCTTTTTGATATGGTAGTTAAATAATATCACACGCCTATTTTAAAAAAATTCAAAAAAAATTTCAGTATTCAAACACTGTTCATAAACAATGTTCTTAAAAAATAACGACGTAATTTCGCAACAACTATTCGTTTTTTAAACGGTTTACAAACAGACATGGCGGGTAATATTTTTCATTTATTTACACAAGTAAATGTGCTTTTATATTAGTTTTTCATAGCTATTATTTCACACGAAGTTAGATAAATGTGCACGAAAAGGTAATATATTTTAACCTGGAGTTTCATTACTGACTTTATAGCCATATAAACGGAAATCGTGACAGAAAATTAATATACATTTTTTATTTTTTTTATTAGCAGCTGCCATCTTGGGCGATAGTCACGCCTTGTTGTTTAACAACCGATTTAATTAATTTTACCGTCCCGCCTAGGTACATTTAATAATTATATGTATGTTTAGAACATATTGTACTTAAATACAATTCTATTCTTTTTCCCATATTATCGTAGAAATATCAGTTGTTTTAGGTATACGTTAGTTTAAAAAAAACACAAGAGGTTTTAGTTTTCTTCATAAAAACTAATCAATTGATATAATGATTTCCGAAATAAATAATTTCAATTGAAGTGAATATTAATAAAAATTTATTAAAATGTTAAAGTTGTGTGAGTTAGCTAGTTTACATACATACCTATCTGATTGCACAGATGGCGCAGTGGTGTAAGCGTTTGCCGTGTCGCTTTCTATTGCCCTGAGTGTTGAGGATTTAAACCCCACATTAGACAACATTTCGTGTGATAAACATATTCTGAGTCTAGATGTTTTTCTGTCCGTTCTATATGTTTGTAAAATCCCCGATAGGATACATTCCTACTGACTTTCAAAAATACTTTATTTTTTTTTTAATATTTCCTTTACCTCATCTAATATGTCCCAGTTTACCCTTTGAGTACGGAACACTAAAAACGTAGTAGGTATAATAATAAAATCCCTATGTCAAACTTCATTTAGCAAATTTTCATAATCGTGTCTTCTACCTAGTACTAAAGTGTTTCTAGAATAAATGTATTATAAAATAGTTATTTCTTAGTAGAAAGTTTTTATTTGAATGACCATAAAAATGAAAAGCTACATAGGTTATCTATAGGTGACCTTAGCAATAGAATACGGATAAATGTTTATTAAATTTTCATCCATTTTATATCATTTTATATTTTATATCAATATGCATATATGACACCTCACATTTACATCGGTAGCCTTTAAAATAATATTCAATGGAGCTGTAATATTTAAAAGTTTTATCTATATAGTAAACATAAAAATTTTAATATAAAAAATATTATATGTTAATTGACAAGGTGGATGGCATTTGGGAGCTGGATGCGAGATGCCCAAAATCGATCAGAGTGGTGTGCAATGGGAGAGGCCTATGTCCAGCTGTGGACTGAGATAGGGTGATGATGATGATATTAATATTATGAATTCGAAAGTAACTCTGTCTGTCACCGTCAGTTATTGTAGTAAACAATACCCTATATCCATTTTAAATATCAAGATATTTCCATAGCAAAATTCATTATAATCAGCGCAGTGGCTTAGGCGTGAAAGCGTTACAAACATCCTTAAATCCTTTCGTATTTATAATATTAGTAGCAATGTTTTTATTGCGATTCAATAAAGCCAAATAAATGTCCTTGTGGTGACGGATTAAGAATACAGAGTGTCACCACCCCTATTCATCCCGCGGGTGTCGTAAAAGGCGACTAAGAGATAAACTACGCAAGACAACATCAATGCAAAGAGAAGGATAACTTGAAACCAACCCTATACCAACCCGTCTGGCCAGCGTGGTATAGTAGGCCAATACCTCCTTTTCAAGGAGAGGCCTATGTCCAGCAGTGGACTGTTAAAGGCTGTTGATGATGATGATGATGAAAGTCAAATAAAAATGTCTACAACTTACATTTGTATTTTCCGCGATGCTACCTACGGTTATTGTTCTGAATTCAGCGAGCGATGCTCTTCTAATAAATCTAAGTTACTCCTTATGCCGTCAGCTATCATTCAGTGAAAGTTCCATCTAAATCATTTCAGCCATTACAGAGACAGATATGTTATTATAAAAGTTTTTACTTTCATATGCATTTAGAGAAAAAATAACCTGGTCATTTGATGTTACAACCAGACACTTTAATTTTATTTATTTGTATAGATAGATATATAATAGTTTACAGGTAATTTATTATTATTCACATATTAATAAAAGTATGACATTTAGCGCTTGTTCGCCGATTTACCCGGAGGTTCCAGTTAGCCATATAATTATTTGCATAATTCCGTTGTTTATGAACAAGCTATAAACGTCACATGTAATAACTTCTTTAATAACGTTCAGTTTCTTAGAACCTCAATATATGGGTATAAAAATTAAGGAAAATGTTGGATGGGCATAAAATTGTAACGACTTTTTTCTACATTTATGTCTAAAGAAAAATTATGTCAATTCTTCTGACAATACAGGCTGTTGCTTACATCGGGACTTAAACTTTTCTGCTGCTTGAAGTATCCTGTTGCTGTTGCAAGATATTAGGAAGCATGACATAAAAATATAGTTTTAAAACTGTAAGATCACATACGAAAGTCGTTTACCTACGCATAAAAACGTATTAAAGTACACATAACCAAACTGCGTCCAGGTTTTAAAACAGTTTCTAGAATAAAGAGGTATTAACTCAATTTTGTAACATAGACATATTGTTTCTTAATGGCAACTTCCAATCAATCAATCATTCAAACAACAATCTTATTTTGTCACGCTTTGCAGCAAAACATGAGCTTCCGAGCATTAAATGGATTCTACTCATAATTTCCATTAGGTAGGATAGAAAGAGAGAAAAGAACTTTATTTAAAAAAAAAATTAAAGTTTTCTACTCTTTGCATTAATATTATCTTGTGTAGTTTAACGTAACAATAACCCAATAAAATTCTTAACGTAGAAAATTGTTATAACATTAGAAAATAACGACAGCTATATAAGAAAATGGAAAGAAAACTTAGATAATTTACTGAGTAGGTAGTGACATTGTAACGACTCAGAGGCGTGGCTTGATACATACGACTTTGGTCAGAATGATTGATGATACAGAGCGGTGGGGAAACGTCATTAAGATAATCACATTGGGGCTTCCATAAGGTCTATTTTTGTACCACAATATATACCTCTTGAGTAAACAATGTGCGTGATAACATACTGTAGTATTTATACTGACTAAAAGTGACTTGCATATTCGTCAAGAGTCAGAAAATCCTGCAAATATACAGAATTGTATTATTATGTGACAAGTTAAACGAGCAATACCTTACGTAATCCCATGTGAGGTAGACTGAGAGTTTCTGTAAAATATCTAGGTTTTTTTTTTGCAAATTACTAGATCTATTCTTATGTTTAATCCATAAGCTTAAACTCAATTAGCTAAAACGCATCTTGCAAGTGCAAACCAACCAGAATAAATCAACATAATCGCCAATAAAATTCTCTCAAATATAAACCAAGAAACAATAACTGTAATGTGAAGTTACGTCCGGTGCGATATCGACACAAGGCACTATTGTCGGAGACGGCTAAACGTTTTACATTGTCCCTTATTGACGGGCTACGTGACTGCCGGCAGAACGCGGCAGGAAGTGGACGCTGTCGATAACGATAGCCACACTATGTGACCATTGTGGAAACAAAGGGCCACAGCTGGACGGTATGCCGAATAGCCTGTAATACTAACTTTCGATACTTCTACTTGGATTATGTCGAAGAGGACTACTTCTTTTGACACGTAATTTTTATATGTTTTCTTTAGTAAACATTTTTTTTAGACCTCTCCTGTAAATAGATAATTTAATTATATAAATTACTAGCTGAGTCCCACGGTGTTTCCCGCGGTTATTGTTGGAAATCGCGAGTAAAGACGCGGTAAAAAGCTGATATAAAAAAGCGGCCAAGTGCGAGTGGGACTCGCCGATGAAGGGTTCCGTATCAGCAAGTAACATCATATAAAGTTCTTGTAGTTCGTTGTAACTTTCATCGATGTTTTTATACCAGTGTATTGATTGAATGAAAGGTAAATTGCGGTTTACGATTTATGACGTATTAAAAAAAACTACTCACTAGATCGCGTTCAAACCAATTTTCGTTGGTAGTTTGCAAGGTAATGTACAACATATATTTTTTTTAGTTTTATCACTCTCTTATTTTAGAAGTTAGAGGGGGGGGGGACACACATTTTTCCACTTTGGAAGTGTCTCTCGCGCAAACTATTCAGTTTAGAAAAAAATGATATCAGAAACCTCTACATCATTTTTAAACACCTATCCATAGATACCCGTATAGGTTTGATGAAAAAAATTTTTTTGAGTTTCAGTTCCAAGTATGGGGACCCCCAAAATTTATTGTTTTTTTTTCTATTTTTATGTAAAAATCTTAATGCGGTTCACAGAATACATCGACTGATCAAATTTCAACAGTATAGCTCTTATAGTTTCGGAAATAATTGGCTGTGACATACGGACGGACAGACAGACAGACTTGACGAATCTATAAGGGTTCCGTTTTTTGCCATTTGGCTACGGAACCCTAAAAATTAGCCTAAGTTACGCGATAAGTCATCAACTTTCCGTCAAAGTTCCGTCAAAATTGGTGCAACCGTTCTAGAGTACCCAAAACAGACAGACAGACATAAATTTTTAAAAAATGCATTTGCACTCAAAATATTTAATATCTAACCTTAAGTATTTAAATGAGACGAGCAACTGACTCGCTGCATATTGCCGTATTGCTTTGTTCATTAATGAGATATTGATTTATACTTATTGCACCGTAAAATTTGAAGGGTTATAAAAGTGCTACAATAATTCAAGCTTTTCCAGTTTGAAATTCCTGTAAATGCCTCGTTTGAGAATGTAAAATACGACTTTGGAATCAATCTTTATAATTTTTGCTAATGTAACATGAACTTACTTAAGCGATAAGGAACCAATACACATAATGCCAAATCGTGATAATTATTTTTGTGTCCTTACAAATACGGTCCTTATCTCGATTTTGGCATGTATGTGCATTGGTTCCTTAATGCATGAGTAGGTCCAAATAGAGTGGTATTGATTGTAAAAAGACAAATCCTTACAAGTCTAACAAGATTTACCTTAAATGAATTTAGAAAAATCATATTTTTATGTGTTCACAAGTACAAAACGGGACTTTCTATTTACCGTCATAAAACCCTTCTTCATTATTGCCTTCATCCTTTTGTTTCCCCTTTAGCCGCATACTTAATTAGCAGGCATCAATACTAAAAAAAAATATGAAAACATTTTAAGTTGATAGCATAGCTTTAGCTCCAAAGACTGCGTTGATGAATAAACTCATTTTATATATAGCGATATTATTATTACTAGCTAACCCGCGCAATTTAGTCTGCGTTTTTACTGTAAACGGGACTTATTAGCGATAATATTAAAAAGGTTACGATACCTTCTATTTTCCGACGTTTCGAACGGGTTATACCGCTCGTGGTTACGGGTAGACTGTCTGTCTGTGAGTCGACGAGTGCGAATAAGTCCCGTTTACAGTAAAAACATAAGTACCTACGTGTAAAAGTCGCGAAGGTCTAAAAACAGTTAGTCTGCGTTTCTTTTCAGCCATGCTCATCTCCTATTGGTCTGAGCGTGATGTTAACTATTCTATCTTAGGCACTACAGCAAAATTCATTAAAAGAAACGTGAAAATCTGTTGTATGGTTTCGGAGTTCATATGAGCAACAATGTGACACTAGTATGTTGATAAATAAATAATAAATATTTCGGACTTCTAACACACAACTCCATCTAGTCCCAAACTAAGCAGAGCTTTTATTATGGGGACTAGAAACTGAAAATGTATAAAAGTACTTCTTTTTGATAAATACATACCTAAATATTACCTTTAATTAGAACGCCTAAACTCCGAAACAAATATTTGCGAATCACACAGATTTTTGTTCCGACCCGGGAATCAAACCCGAGACCTCAATTACAGCAGTCGCATACGCTGCCACTGCACCACCGAGACAGTTAATGATGTACTTAATAATAGGAGATCATTAACGTAAGATATCTTACTTTACTGGTAAACATCGCCTTTAAAATCACTCATTAAACCGCGAATAATCTACAGATAGAATCTGTAAAATATATTAAACAGAAATATTTTCTACTATAGAAACCTTCAAGGAGAGTTGTTATTACACATAAACATTTATTTTAATAGGCAATATGAAGACTTACCACAATATCACGATACCGACGTTACTATAAATATTTATTGACCAATTAGAAATCAGTGATAATCACCTGCTGCGTTCTGATTGGTCGATCGTGACTTACTAATACCGGGTACAGTCAGCTATAAGATACATTGTAACAACAATTATTTTTGAATTATGTTCACCATAAAAATACAATAAAATGGAAATAGCTGACACAAGGCCGAGTGCTTAAAGATAAAATTACCTATTGCATACCTAGATATCACCGATAGTGTGAGAGTATGTAAAATGCTGTTATATTCGTTTTTTTGTGAGAAACTAGTTTTTTTACCGTATACCTTAGACTATGGCCTTAGAAAGGGTCTAGACTGTATTTTATTTGACTAGTAACTGTGTGATGAGGATGATGTTTTGTTAAGGTACATAGGTAGGTAAAATAAAATTGTAAGAGGTCGAAGTCTGTTATTTAAAAACATCAAAGAAAAAAATAACAATTGGGAACTTTATTGAAGTAATTTTTATTTGATTGTCTGTGTGTTTGTTAATCACAGTAGTAGCTTAATTGATTTGGATGCGATTTTCTCTGATGTATTTAAATATATAGAAATATTAATACAACATATTTTGGTATATCATTTAACATACCTATACCGAACGGAGTCGTAGGCAAAAGCTAGTCTTTAAGTTATAGGTACTTAGAAATATTATATGTGTGCTGTGTGAGAGATGTGTGGAGGTAACTTTGTATCTCATGATTGATTGATGTACTAGACAATGTTCCACGGCGGTCAGTCTCAAATGAAGAGCTATTATAGTGCACAAGTGTGTACGCAAACATAGGTGCACTCTCTGTTCTCTCACTCTCATATCCGGATGGGACGGCTTGACGCGCTCTCTGATGCACGTGGGCTTAGATCCCAATTACAAAACTGAAGTTCAGAAAATAATCAGAAAAACTCCAGTAAGCCTGTCGACCTGGGCATCTAGGTGTGTAATGATAGGTATACCTATGTACTATAACCGAACACTCACAGCTTAGTGGTATTGGTTTTTCACGTCTATGGTTTCTTTTCGGACCCCAGTTTTGCACCTCTCTTTTTTTTATTCATGCGGAAATCTTCACGGATACTACCAGGTGGCTATGTCGGCTTCGAAACGACTAAGACCGAACGCCGTCTCGAGTAATAAGAGCCGCGGAAGCAGGTATACCCTCGAAAGGAAGTCCCTGGAACAAGTCTTGCACCACCGACATTTCGTTAGAGTTAATGGATGTACCTATTCATTAAATATCTTGTAGGAGATATATTTTTTTTGTAGGGTGTATGGCTGTTGGCCTCAAATGGCCTCTACAGTCTTACGCGGACTTTCGGTGAGCGCTGAGGACTCTCAACCGGTCAATCGTTAAGTAACATCGCCTATGGGCACCCCTAGAAACTAGGGCGGCGGCGGCGCGTGTTGCGATCCCGGCGCGGGGGCGAAATCACGGTAGCTGCGTGTGCGTATGCGTAATCCGTCAAAGATTCGCAAAAATCATGTATGATAGGATTGTTTCCCTTTACCTAAGGTTTAAAAAAGCGGCCAAGTGTGAGTTGAACTCGCCCATGAAGGCCCATGAAGGAAGTTCCGTGGCAGCAAATAACATCATATAAAAGTTCTTATAGTTCGTTGTAACTTTGATCGATATTTTATTAATAGTGTATTGATTGAATAAAAGGGAAATTGCGGTTTACGATTTATGACCTATTAAAAAAACTACTTACTAGATCTCGTTCGAACCAATTTTCGGTGAAAGTTTGCATGGTAATGTACATCATAATATATTACATATATTTTTTTAGTTTTATCATTCTCTAATTTCAGAAGTTACAGGGGGGGGACATTTCACGACTTTGGAAGTGTCTCTCGCGCAAACTATTCAGTTTAGAAAAAAATGATATTATTGATTACATTATATATTATATATATTATATTAAACCTCAATATAATTTAAAGACCTATCCATAGACATGTATGGTCTCGATGAAAAAAAAATTTTTGAGTTTCAGTTCTAAGAATGGGGACCCCCAAAATTTATTGGGTTTATCTATTTTTGTGTAAAAGTATTAATGCGGTTCACAGAATACATCCACTGACCAAGTTTCAACAGTATAGCTCTTATAGTTTCAGAAAAAAGTGGCTGTGACATACGGACGGACAGACAGACAGACATGAATCCATAAGGGTTCCGTTTTTTGCCATTTGGCTACGGAACCCTAAAAAAGCCGGAACGTTATAGGTACTAAAATGTACTCGTTGGGTATTTATTTGACCCTGACTCGCCCATACACACGAAAGCGTTTTACGCTCCACTTTCCCGCCTTTTTGCCAAGAAGCTCATAGACTACTATATTGTCTCTGCGCGTCATATGTGCCCGAGACAGGTATCTAGATAGGTATATAATCTTCATGTATGTATTAGGCCATAAAAGTCATGCGTATTAACGCATAGCTTTTTTAGGTTTTGTTTACTATATCTATATCTTTTATTTAAATAATTTTTTTCACGCTGTTTAACATTGCGTTACGACCAATACGATGACATTTTGAAGTTGCTATAATGTCGTAAAAAAGTGTGGTTTAGTGTTGGGAATCAAATTCGTTCAAAGTTTGATAACTCTGGCTTGGTGGGCACTATCGACAAAAACTCTTGGAATTAAATCCGTTGCAGATTCACTGATTTTGTTACTCATTCTAGGTTTTCATGATACTTTCTTCTTTTTAGGGTTCCGTAGCCAAATGGCAAAAAACGGAACCCTTATAGATTCGTCAAGTCTGTCTGTCTGTCTGTCTGTCCGTCCGTATGTCACAGCCAATTATTTCCGAAACTATAAGAGCTATACTGTTGAAATTTGGTCAGTCGATGTATTCTGTGAACCGCATTAAGATTTTTACAAAAAATTAGAAAAAAACCAATACATTTTGGGGGTCCCCATACTTGGAACTGAAACTCAAAAATTTTTTTTTCATCAAACCTATACGTGTGGGGTATCTATGGATAGGTGTTCAAAAATGATGTTGAGGTTTCTAACATCATTTTTTTCTAAACTGAATAGTTTGAGCGAGAGACACTTCCAAAGTGGAAAAATGTGTGTCCCCCCCCCTCTAACTTCTAAAATAAGAGAGTGATAAAACTAGAAAAAATATATGTTATATATTACCATGTAAACTACCAACGAAAATTGGTTTGAACAAGATCTAGTGAGTAGTTTTTTTTTAATACGTCATAAATCGTTACACGCAATTTACCTTTCATCCAGTCAATACACTAGTATAAAAACATCGATGAAAGTTACAACGAACTTCAAGAACTTTTATATGATGTTACTTGCTGATACGGAACCCTTCATGGGCGAGTCCGACTCGCACTTGGCTGCTTTTTTTTATACAGTCGAATACTATCAGTTATTTCTGCCAATGTCAAGTAGATAATTAACGTCTTTAGTTTAAAGTCTTCAAGTCGTCTTCGTGATGAATTTAATGATAAAAAAATGTGGATGAGATGAAATGGGCACCGTCTTCCGAAAAAACAAAAACGATCTCTTTCATGAAATCTATTTCAGGAACGTTTACCTGTCAAATAGTGTCAAATGACAGATAGCTATTTGACATTTTATGAGGAACTGGTGAGACTGGCTCAAAAGCAATCAAAAATAAGTAAAGGAGCTAAAAACAGTTATTAACAAAGTAATAATCTACCTAAAAAGACTGTTAGGGTTGTTGGTCTTTTAACTTGTATTTGCGAAACTAGATTTGCTTTAGGTAAATAAAAAAATAATAGGTAGAGAGTACGTACTTTCTCTTTTTAGTTAGACATATTTTTGATTTATTTGCATTGTGATAATTGATTTATAAAAAGTAGATTGGTAGGTAGATTCTTAGAGAGTTTCCTTTACCTTTTAAATATAATAAAAAAAACTGCTGTTCTATCCTTAAAGAAAAATAGTTAAATTTACCTCCTTTTACAGGCAACTTGATAGGATATTTTTTATAAGATAAATCAAAAGTTGAAGTATAATTTATAACATAAACAAAATTCTTTCAGTAACAAACGACAGGAATGAAAGTAAACAGATATAAAGCTTTTGCATTTTGGACAAATACTAATACCGTAACTGATTTTTCATTAGGAACCGTGCACCTTTTATACGTAAAATTTAACATGTATTTTGATATCTTATAGGTACGTAAGGTTTATAAGAGGCATTTAATATACAATTCAATATCTCCTGAAGCCAAGCTTTAGCGACGCTTTACTGATACAAACAACAGATTAAATCAATACAGCACCATAAACAACCCATCCCAAGGCGAAATAAATCGAATAGTAATCGACTATTGTATTTGATACAACGTGAACGAAATCTACAACTTGTCGAGCTTACGTAGGCGTTAGAGAAAAAAAGCGGTTCTATATTCAAAGTTGGTCGTTCGTCCAATCGGCTGCGATGTAGGCGGGGCTGCTGGCTGCGATTGGCCGAGGCGCGGCGGGCGCTCCTAGCGCGCATGAAACACGCTCGAACATCAGTTGACGCCTTGACGGTCTCTCAACGTAACACGCATGTGTCTGAGGTACAAGTAGGTAGCAATATTTAATTTCGAATTTAGAATTTTAGCTTTTAAATTTGGAATCGTGAAAAAATTAATAATACAATCGAATAAATACCGAACAACCTTTACTGAGCTCAATTCCTTGCTCGTGTTTTTTTTTTAAATCGATTAGTAAAATATTTAGTGTAGTTTATATTATTTCTTTATTTTAGCTAGTAATGATCTACGTGTGTTTTTTTCATTTAGTATTTAGTAATGTCATAGATGAACACTGTCAGGTCTTTCATTAGTCATGACTGATTGCTTGCACTTCTAGTTTTCAACACACTGTGGGTCCCAAGTGTCTTTACAACATTTTGGTATTAGTAACGGGTTGTGGGGCCCCTAAAAATTCCGATAATATTCTGTCTACAGAACTTCGATATTACTTAGTCGACCTAGTACCTACCTACTTGGGTTGTTGAGGTCCAAGACCCAAACTCAATTTCGTAAAATCGGTACTCGGAGGAAGAGGAAATTTAATTGTCAACAATTTGTCTGACAGGTACCTACGTATCTATTAGGTACACGTACCTACACCTATAGAACAAGCACAGCTAGAGAAGCTTTTTCTCAGAACTTAGTTTGATTTTGATTTTTTTGTCTGCAGTATGTCTACTAAACTTTTTAGTTTTATCAGAGCGATCACCATCAAATCTCGACTATTTAAGTAGGTACAGAAGCAGCCAGAGAACTCACCATCCCTTAAACCACTACGGTGTGGTTTAAGGGTTTTGAAGGTCACGCCGTATGAAATCTCGAAGTTTCGCCATGTTATAGTAGACATACAGCAGATCCTTAAATTATACCCCAAACTAAGTCCTAAGAAAAAAGAAAGAAAAAGAGAAGGATAGCTGGATAACGGTAGTTATTACAACTCGTATGCTTCTTGACTAGAGAAGTAAGAAGCTCCGCCTACCTAGCCACGTTAATCGCTAAATTTGTTGGCCAACTTGTCGACCTCTGACCGCCCGTTGTAAAGTTTTATAGCCGCTATTACCTAGATATACACAAAATAAAACAGAAATGAATTTCAAACTAGTTGAGTCTTTCTTGGAATATCTAGATATTTGTATTTAAACTGACTAACATCATGGACCATATATTAAAGAATAATATTATATATATAAATTGAGACTAATTTGCATTTGTTCTAGATTTAATAATAAATATTTCGGACATCTTACACACAATGCCATCTAGCCCCAAACTAAGCGGAGTTTGGGCTATTGGTACTAGACAACTGATATAAATACGTTAGGTATATACTTTTTGTTAGATCATACAAATATTTGGTCTGACCTGGGAATCGAACCTGAGACCTCTTGACCTCTTCATATTCCTAGTTTGGATCTGGAATTCTAGAACAACCTGCTTTCCTAACAAGGAGGGGCGTTGGTAGCTGTGCTGGTTCATGGTTTCATACTTTGCAGCTTACTTACCGTTTTGATGTAGTTTTGTTATTCAGTCCCAAATAAACAATTTCTATCATCCTTACTTATATTATAAACGTGTAAGTATGTATGTTTGTTGTTCTTTCACGCAAAAATTACTCAACGGATTTGCATGAAACTTTACAGTACCTACCTAATATAAGTATAACACACATTTTGCTGCAATAATCGACATACACGCGGGCATAGCCGCGGGCGAAAGCTAGTATCGCATATATGTTAAGTATGATTCTACCTGTAATGCCTATTAGAATCCAGTGTGGGAAATGTAAAGAGAAGGAAAACTTGAAACCAACCCTATACCAACCCGTCTGGCCAGCGTGGTATAGTAGGCCAAAACCTCCTTTCTAAGGAGAGGCCTATGTCCAGCAGTGGACTGTTAAAGGCTGTTGATGATGATGATGTGGCAAATGTACCAAGTTAATATGGTAATTATCTACAGATACTTACATACAATTAAATAAAATGGAGGTGTTTTGTTTCTTAATTCAAATTAAAAGCTTTTCACTAAATGCGTATAAAAGTGTAGATATACGGTACTTGTTGACATTAAAAAAAAACTGTTTGACTGCCTTCTTGGTCTAGTGGTTAGCGCATGCGGCTGCTGAACAAGAGGTCTCGGGTTCGATTTCCGGTCCGGATCAAATATTATTTGTGTGATTCACAAATATTTGTTTCGGAGTCTGGGTGTTTTCCATGTATAATATGTATATATTTACAAAAAGAAGTTCATATATATAAATATATATATATATATATATATATATATATATATATATATATATATATATATATCAGTTGTCTAGTACCCATAATACAAGCTCTGCTTAGCTTGGGACTAGATGATGTTGTGTGTCAAATATCCAAATATTTATTATTTTATTTATTTGTCAGAGGCGATCTCTAGAACGATTTAACCGTTTTCACTGAGATCGAGAGCTGTGTTACGTGCGATTAATATTCGCGGGTAACACCACGGGGTGCAGCTAGTGTTAAAGTGAAGTATGACTATGGTTTGAAAACAACGTCTTATTTACTAATATATAGGTAAATGTATGAAATTGCCTTTAAGATTAGTTTTAACTACCGTTGAGATTAGAAGCCGCAACAACTTCTAGCCATAATAAACTAACTTTTACGTGTTGATTAAACAAACTTTATCTAAGAAACTGTAAAACGTATAATATATAAGCAATAAAACATGGCCAAGTAATATTTATCTAACGCCATTAAAGTTAGCTCACCCACATTATCGTAAAATAATACTTAAATCATTATTTCATGTAAAAATATATCTGACTATTGAGAATCCAAAAGGATGAGTATGTTTATATGTTTAACCATTGCGCCTAAACTTCTGAACGGTTATTAATGAATGAGTTGTCAACAGATTCGGCACGGGTAACATGGCTATTTAATTTTAAGTAGTCGGGTAACTATTACTTAAAATTAAATAGCTTAAGCTGGAGACACATGATCGGACGCGGCTGACGGACGCGGCTGATAGCCGGGATCTAGAGTATGAACATACACTGAGCTGTGCATACTATCGGACATAAGTCGTCGACGTGACTTTTGACTGACCTAGAGCGTTCGGACGTCCGACAGAAATCTGACACAAGACCGACTAACGAGACTGTGCACACTTGTCAGTCGTGGCTGTCAGCCGCGTCCGATAATGTGTTTCCAGCTTTAGGCCGATCGTGCCTCTCTACCGCTTGTTCCGTGTTCTCCCTTCCACACTCTGCTCAGATGTAACGTGACGAGTCATGTTTTTTCGTGCATGAAGCCGACGTTTATCGATTTATAAGACGTTATCAAATCAAAAAAATATTTCATTATAATAAAAAGAAAATTGTAATTTGGAAATCGCTTAACGCGTCACAGAGAGAATAGAAGATATTTTTAAAGCAATTTTAGGGACTTATCAATAGACTTAGCACCATTAAAAACGTTAATTCTCGGTCTTTCACCAATGGAACAAGGCTCGTATGCGGTCCTATCGCCATTACATTAATAAATTGTCGTTCAAATATATCGTAAAGTATAAAACAAACATTATTGTGGATTTGACATTAGCCATAAAACGATGGATGGCCTCCTATCCACCACCGTTTATTTGACAAGCCATTGAAGGCTATCTAAAGGTCTTACGATATTTTCATTGCTTGTTTAATGTACATTTTATTACAATATCGAAGACTGGTGATAGGTAGTGTGACCACCTATTAAGTTGGTTATATAGGTATATTATCTCATTTTTTGTGTTCTTTAAAAAAAACTAATGTCTGTTCTCACGAACTATACTTAAACCGTCTACTTACTAGGAGCCTTATAACGTAGATATCTCCTAAATTTTCAAAGACTGAACACTTTGGTGTCTCATAACGGTTGTTGTATAACGAAAATATCACTAAGGGTTACCTAACACTCTCTAAGTGACCCCTTAAATTTAGGGGACATTAATGAAAACGGCTATAAGACTCTAAAAAGTAACGATTTGAACATATCACATAGGTACATCTCAGTAATTTTTATTACAATTAGAATATGAGATCCGTATCTTAAAATAATTGTTATTTACTCTCTTTTTACCGAACATCTATCATCTTGTATCTATTATACATCTTATTGTGACAGTTTTTATTATTTAATAATGTTTGATGCAGACAATTCGAAAAGTAGCAATATTACTGTGTCGTGGGGACTTTATAAAGTAACATGAAATTAAAAATAAAGTACACTCAGACTCAGAACAACAATTTATGGATCACACAAATAGTGTCTCCAGCGGGGCTTGGAATTGGAATTTCTCGTTAGAAAATCCCAATAACACTTGTGACCCAGAACCTTTGGATTACGAGTCGGCTGAACCTACGGGGAAAATCATTTAAAGTCTCCATTGAACCTATTCATGATATGACAAATCGTTCCCAACAGATCACTCGGAAACCCTTTAGGGGGTTCCACGCTATAAGATTTTTTTAGGTATTTTGCCATAAATAGCTGACCTACCTGTCATCTTGCCCCCCTTGTACCAAAAGCCACGACACTACAATTAGTTTACACCATATCATTCTAGTCCAACATCTTATATACAGCTAGCCACACTCGGATACAATTCTTTATCACCCAGAAACGTACAAACCCAGTAATCCAGCTTCGTCGGCATTGGTACAGTAAATTCAGAGTCGTAAACTTTAACATAAAACCCCGTCCGTCCGCACTGCGGCTCCCGGTCTCCCGTGACGTAATACATGTTACTGCGATACACTTTATTTGTGTGCTTTTTATATTGTGACTAGGAAAAACAGTCTACGATCGTGTTGTTATCGCACGAATTAAGTCTCAAAGACTTTAGTCCCTCATAAGACTTAAATAACCTTCAAAACTAAGGATACTAACTATTTGTGAAAAACGATAATCAGCCTGCCCTTATCCCAACTTCATTTGGGGTCGGCGCAGTATGTTTTTTCCTTCCATTTTTCACTAGTCATATCACTGTCTGCACCGACTGCACGGTTGGCCTAGTGGTTTAAGTGGTCGCCTTGCCGCTTACTACTGCGCCAAGTGTCATTGGTTTAAACCCACGTGGGACAACACTGTGTGTAATTTAACAAATTGTTGTTCTGAGTGTGGGTGTTTTTGTGCCCGTTTTATGTATGTTTGTAAAGTTGTAAATAAAATTAAATTGTCTGTTTATAATATTAAATGAACTTTAAATATAAATGAAAGTACACACCTACGGTACTTACATCAGAAGAGCAATTTTATAAATTTCTGGATCGGCTGGATACATTTTAATGAAACTTACTGGTCAACTGCCAATGACAACGCGGGTAACACTGTGGGACTCAGTAAAAATTAAACTGCAATAGTACGAGTAGAGTTGCATCAATAGGAATAATGTTGCGTCGTGCCGCAGGGCAAACTACACCATGTTTCCCTAATCGCGGTCTTCGTTCTTTCACATGTCGCCTCCAGCGGTCTTCAACCCGCCTGGAGATGACCGACCCACTACCACGTTACCGTAATATTTACTCCGTACCATGACACAATAAATCAAAGTATGGCACTCCGAGACACGGTGATGACTTTGTGACACAAGACACGTCATCTCTTCTATCGAAGGCTCTCAAACTTTGGGGAAAATTTATCTCAAATCAAATCATTTATTGAGCAGATGAGTTTGGCCTTTCATAACGGGACTAGCCCTGAGAAGCAAGGACGAAACAAACTCAGGGATCACAGTCTCTTTTAAAGTCCAGACATTATTTCAATATAAAAGCTATAATTACAATTTGAGTCACAACTATAATAATTAAAGATAATCATTTAAAAAATGTCAACAATAGCAATAATTTAAGATAAATTTGTTAAATATATACTTAATGTAAATTTAAACTATAAATTATCGTCACATCAACATAAAAACATTAAAAATAAACAGCACGTGCAGAATATCTCTTATTATTAAGTACTCAATGGTATTAACGAAAAAAAAATCCATTACTGCCATACCTTGTTTTATTGTATCATTCTCCGTACGATGTAGATTTTTGTGTGACTGAAAATTAAAAAAAAAATGGATAATATGGGATATGATTTATAAGTCGTTAACACTTAACCATTTATAAATCAACATATTTTTTATAGTATCTCATTTACAACCTATATCACTGATTTATGTCGTAAATTATTCGATATTTGTACCTATGTACCTGTTCATTGACAACCTTGTTATTGTACGATATCATTACAATCCCCTTTTCTTGATAAATATCAAGGAAACAATAAAAGTGATTGTTATTTATAATCCTTTATGATTTTTTTGTAACACGAAGCAGAAATAAAAAAACCTTACACTTCCTCAAATTTTATTAATTTTGTACCCACTTTAAGAGTTATACATACGACCTGTTAGAATTATCTGCCAAAAGAAGTAGTATTTACAATTTAAAAACGATTTAAAGAAAATCTATGTATAGTTTTTCATGAATACAGTTTACTATCAGAAAGTAGGTCTTCATATTAAATAGTGTCAGCAAACAAATAAGCTTCTTTGTCCTTATTGAATACACTAAAACACCATAAATAACATTTTCTACAATGACATCATTCTAAAAACCATTTAAAACATTGCAACAGAAATATTTAAACAATAGTAGGTAAGTAGCCGTACCTATTCAACACATAAGGGGACATTACAACACTATCTCTCAGTTTAGAGCCGTGACGAACCCTGACCAAGTCTACCTACCACCTTTGAATAGGATTTTTATCGTCGACGGAGCTGTCAGCACAAAGGGAAGCCATAAAAGACGTAAAAGTCGTTAAAGCAAAGTGTCCGCATGATGCTCGACCTCCAGGCTTATTCTTTATGGTGCTAGTGTTGTGCCATATCGATTATGATTCTTAATTCCTGTTTATGGTTGGTCGATTGTTCTTCATTGGTATTTAGTTCGAGTTGTTTCGGATTTGATTCGATACGGTTTTGAGTTTGGTGGCCACAATGACTTAGTTGCGTCTTTGTTCTTTGTAGTAGGATAATGGATTAAGTTGAAATGTATTGTATATTTTTTATGGTCTGTTATAGAACTTGTTGTGTACAAGTTTATTGCTTGTAGTTTTAAGAGTCTATCATCGCATTCCCATTCTCTACAATAAGCGTTTCGAAATTTGACACAAATGATATTAAAATTAATCCCCACTAATGTAATAAATGCGAAAGTAAGTCTGTCTGTCTGTGATGAATTTTGGTATAGAGATAGATGGAACCTTGGGAAAGGACATAGGCTACTTTTTACCGTGTTAACCGATGTAGCCACTGGTTTCATCAAACCAAAAACAACGTGTAGTGTGACCTTGACTCGCCGTTGCCAGACCAAATTTTAAGATTACTCTTAGAAATTAAAAAATTCCTGTGATTTTGAGGGGAGAGGAGTTTAGTCCTAAACTTCATCACATAATGTATCTATGTTTCTAAATTATAAAGGTAAGTACCTATACTTACCTTTATAATTTAGAAACATTAATATTATGTTGATGTTGGTAACAGCATGTCGATTAAACCTTCTTCAAAAAAGTGTACTCGTATTTCGGTCACATTACCTAGGTACTAGATGGGTTCAAATCTTGATTTCGGACTTGTCGTGCTTACAATGGCACGTGTCGGGAAGTCGACGTGGATATGTTCTCCACTCCTCTTACAAAATTGAAGACACTACTGTCTGACCACTACTTTCGCGAATAGCTGTTTAACCACGTAAATGGATTTGCTGTCAACCCTTGTTTATTTTGAAGTGTGACAATTAGGATATTTGTAGAAACTTGTCATTGGCCGTCACTATGTTGCTCATTTTATTTAAATTCTACTTCTAGCAGTAAGTTTCTTTAAAATTGTAAAATAATAAATAAATAAATCTACAGACGATTTCGTTGTCTAATCGAATCTGTGATACGGTTTAGCAATCAGCACCACTAACTTTTTTTAATATTTAGTCCTGCCAAAGTGACTCTACTCTGCCTGATGGAAAGTGTGAATAGAATCAAGGAGTAGTGGTCACTATACTCATTGTGAATGCAGACATTGAAGCATGGTAACCCTCATTATGGCGGCCTATTCGAAAGCTTCTCCTTCATTGGGCCTCCTGTCTCACTATCTCGAACGAGACACAACCGCACGAATAATTATTGTTGTTTTTTTTAGGCTGCTCTTCCTTGAGAGGGTAGTTCAGATTCCATATTCGTGATGAAATCAGCGTGGCTCTACGATAATGATATCAGAATACGTTATTTTTGATGTTACGTTATTAATGTTTCTATCAAATAGTACTAACCAAACGGCCACTTCAGCATCATGGCTGCACAAATACCGTTGCGATTTAAAGGTCTCCTCACGACTTCCTACTCCGTGAGTGTTGTAGGTTCAAATCCCGCATGGGATAACACTTTGTGTCATCCACAAACTGTCATTCTGTGTCTGAGTATTTGTGTCCGTATTATGTATGTATGTTTGTAAACCTTACGACAAAGGAATAATCTTTGTGTAGGAAGTATTACTACAACTTGATTTCAGTACGAATGGGATGGCTCGACCAGGGCAGTTCTATCCTCACACGAAAGACCATCCTAATAATGACAGCATTTTTGCTGTCGTATTTTGTTGGTGAGTGTGAGACCGAAGGCCCAATTATTCTGCATCATTCTCCCGGCTTTCATAGACCGTGAGAAGGATGCAGTAACATCTGACCAGGCCGCCATTGTATGTGTCAGCATGCTGCATCAGTTACCCTTACAATAAGAATGGAGACCTACTCTTAGAGTCACTGGAGTTTGGTAGGCTTAAATATAAGAAAAAAATCTCAATTGCTTCTAATGAACCATTGCCAAAACAGTAACATTAAAAATTAAAAGTACAAACAAACAAAAATTTCTATGAAGTGTATGAAGTAAGCTTGAAGCTTTCAAATATGTTATCAGTAACGTTTATTTATAATATGTTGTACTACAATAACAAATATGTCAATCATTAAGTGGGTGTCTTTATACAGTCGAGTGCCGCTTTTGTTTATTTAAACATTCTTACCGAGAACAGAACCCTGGACTCGATGTCTACCGCTTAACCTCTGTGAGTAACGACAGAGAAATGCATTGTGTAAACTGTAGTATGCCTGTTTGTTAACGGTGGTTAATTACTATTATTTTTAGAGGTGTAAGAAAAATAAAAAAACAAATTAAAATGACTTCAGTTTTTACGAGTACATATACAATAGAGTACACTAAATACCGTGTGTTGAACTATGTAAAACTATAATGTATTTTTATAAGTAAATATTTGGGACAACTGACATACGACGCCATCTAGACCCAAACTAATTAAAACTTGCAATTACTCTGCAAGTTATTAGACAAATAATATAAATACTTAAAACTTTTTTTTGTATAATAAATATTTGCAGAACATACAAACATTTCGTCAGACGATCCGACCCGGGAATCGAACCCCATACCTCACTGCCACCTGAGCACTGTGCCAACGAGAGCGTCAATATGCTAGGTTGTACTATTTTATTGTGTTTATTACGTCAGCTTGTCACGTCTTTCAGCTCTGATGACGACGATGATTAGATCTCTTATATTTTACAAGTTTTAGGGGTTTTACATAACTACAGACAGAGATTAATATGAATACTTTAACAATATTATTACATATCACTGCATATTATAAAATAAAGTCCTCCGCCGCGTCTGTCTGTCTGTTCACGATAAACTCAAAAACCACTTCACCGAATTAAATAAGATTTTGTTAGAGAGAGAGATGATCTAAAGCCTGAAAAAGGCTACTTTTTAAATTAACTCTATTTTACGTTAGTTTAGTACATGGTACACATAGGTACCTAAAAAAACAGTCTGTAATAATCTAAATCAAGTGTTTCACAAAAGTTTTACAAAAACACATATTTGTTACTGGTTCATTTATTTTTTTAATTATCAAAGCAAATCATTTAAACACCAGGCGGGCGTGACGTCACAACCAACCGTTTTGACGAGATAAAATAACAGACATTCTATTTCTGATTGTGGACATCACGAGTTATTCAGAATTTGATTATCCTTACTAATTCTTACGCCCTCCGAAGGCCGGGAGAATGATGCAGAATAATCTAACCAGGCCGCCATGGTATGGGTCACCATGCTACATTGCCTACCCTCACAATAAGCTTGGTGGCCCGTACTCCTGGATTCTATTCATGCTTTCCATCAGTCAGAGTAGAGATACTTTGGCAGGCTTAAATATAAAAAACTAAAAATAATAATATCATAAACGCGAAAGTTTGTGAGTATGTTTGTATGTTGCTTTTTCACACTACTCAATGGATGGAACTTCACAATAATATAGCTTACATATTGGAATAACACATATTCTAATATTTACCGCCATGACAGGTCTACACGCGAGCAGGGCCGCTCGCAAAAGCTAGTATAATAATAATAGATCTAATAGACTAATATATTCTCATAGATCTGGACAATGAATCCTCTCGTTTTAAATATAACATTGGCAGAATATATTAGGACATCTTACACACAACGTATCTAGTCCCAAACTAAGCAGAGATTGTGTTATGGGTACTAGACAACTGATATAAAATACGTAAACACACTTTTTATTTACAAATACATACATACATTAAAATAAATACATGCATACTATACTTAAAAAATATCCAGAGTCTAAAATAAATATTTGTGGCTCACACAAATATTTGATCCGATCCAGGAATCGAACCCAAGACCTCAATCACAGCAGTCGCATACGCTACCACTGCGCCACAGGGGCAGTCGAAATTTGATGGAACATTTTAAGGAATCTCACAACAAAAAAGAACTCTAAAATCAACTTCTTTTCAGTTTTAAATTATAAATTACTATTCCTGTATCATCATCAACAGCCTTCAACCATTTTTAATGTGCCGTATTTAATTTTAGTCAACCTATATGACCATGGGCGTACCCAGCTTCTGGTCTAGGGGGGGGCAAGTCAATTTTTTTAGGTCGGATCGTCCGCGGCTGTTTTGTCATACACACTACACAAACACACCTACATGCAACATTAGGTATATGTAGTGTTCGGGCGATTAGACCCCGAGTACGAGTGATAGCAGGGCACTACATCGCCTGCTGCCCAATCTTGGTGGACCACGGGAAGGGGGCGCCCGTTTGGTCTGACGACCTGGCGGGCTCCTCCCGTTGCCAGGCTCAACTCAGAAGGTTGCATCGGCTGATGGCCATACGGATCGTACGGGGCTACCATACGATTTCGTACGAGGCAGCGACGGTCCTGGTGCGATCTCCACCCTTCGACATTCTGGCCGACATGGATGCTACTGTCTACGACGAAATTCGTTCAGTCGGTCGGAGTGCTGGGGAGGCCGCGCCAGATCATGAGCCTGGAATGCTACGGTGGAACGCGCATAAGCGAGCCCTGGAGACTTGGCAGGCAGGGCTTGAAATTCAGGGGTGTGCTAGCCAACGGGCTATCGGAGCCGTTCTGCCGAACTTCGAAGCGTCGGTAGAGAGGACCGACTGTGTCACCTATCGATTGACTCAGATACTCCTCGGGCATGGTTGCTTCGGTGAGTATCTGAATCAAATAGGACGGGAGGCTACAGCACACGCTAGTGGATTGCCCTGTTTGGGCGGCCGAACGTCGAGTCCTGGTCGGACAGATCGGACAAAACCTGTCACCGCCAGAATTAATTGCGGCAATGCTGGCGAGTAGCGAGGGATGGGAATCCGCGGTTCCGTGAGAACATTATGCTCCAGAAGGAGTCCGCAGTTTGGGATTGGGAAAGGACCTATTCCGCTCGAAGGAGGCGGCGAAAGGGACGCGGCAATGTCGCCTAACACCCCAGTCGTCGTCTAAGGGTCGTTGCGGTCACATTCCGGGGAGATGTGACCGCTACAAATGTCCCGAGACAGGTGACATCCCGGTGCGGTCGGGGGTGCCGTCTAAGGCGCATTGATGTTCCGCCTCTTAGTGTGCAGAGCGGTGAGAGACGCAGCAGCATTCTGCCTCGGTAGTGAATCCAGTCACCCCGAGATGTACCCCAGTTGAGGGGTAAGGCAGCGGGGCACCAGAAGCCGCTGATGCGATCCTGGTGTTCCTCCCGACTGCCGAGGTTGGCCGCCGCGGGGTTTAGTGGGATTTAAGTTGGGTTTAAACCTAATGCCCGGGAGTCTCACACACGCCCTTCGCTCACCCCATGAAGGGTATGGTGCTAGAAGCATTACACGCGTAATAAAAAAACGTCTTCCGTGAAAGAATCGCCCATACTGTTTATAAGTTTTTTATGTACACTGAAACAACAAAGTCCATTTAATCAGTCTTTTTTGGGATACTTCGTCCATACATTTTCTAAATTGTGGAGCTGTAATTTTTATTATTTGAGCAGGGTGTAACAATGGAAGAGCAAACGCTGGTGAATGTTCTTTATCGAATCTCGCCTCTAATGAGGATAATAATCAAATAATGCGTCTTATTTCCGCCGAAACTTGTAGGTGGTGTACAGGGATCTCTAATTGTCAGACCGTTCACAAAATATAAAGATATACACAATAGAGAGAATCAAGTGCAGCTGCCAATTGTTTTGGCAACGTAAAAACAAATGTACAGGTTGCGTTGCAAACAGGCCAAGCAAAACTTATTGAAGAGGACAGAAATACGTTACAACCTATAGTTAACACAATAATTTTTTGCAGTACTCACGATTTGCCATTGTGAGGAAGAAAACGATGAAGGCGATTTTCGAGATTTGTTGAAACTGAAAATTGATTCTGGTGATGAAATTTTTCGAAAACCGAAAAAGGCCATAAAATGCTTAATATACGTCCCCAAAAATACAAAATAAGATTTTAAATATATGTGGAGTTCTAATTAGAGAAAAATTGGTTGAAGATGTTAAGGCTGAAATGAATGGATTCATCAATGCCTTAAACATCGATGATAACGAATGCGTGGGACAGGGCTACGGCTACGGCGGGCTACTTTTCACTGCGCCTGCCACTAGCTAAACCTAGTAGTGAACGACTTAAATAATATTCCTAAGATCCGAAACTGTAAAGATATGATTAAAAAATTTCAGGGAATCAGTTTTGCGTCGAAAATATTTGAAAATGGTGGTAGGTTTGGAAAAGCTTTCACAGAAGGTAATTCTGGGACAAAAAGTAGCTTTCCGTCCGTACGTCTCGTATATATGTTTTTGTCCGTATGTCACATCCACTTTTTTCTGAAACTATAAGAACTATACTTTTGAAACTTATTGTAGATGTATTGTGTGAATCGCATATATATTTTCACACAAAAATATAAAAAAAAAACAATACATTTTGGGGGTTCCAACTTATAACTGAAACTCGAATTTTTGTTTTCATCAAACCCTTGTATGGCTAGGCCTTCAAAAATGTGTGCCCCCCCCTGTAACTTCTAAAATAAGAGGTTGACAAAACTAAAAAAAATATATGATGTACATTATCATGCAAACTTGAAATGAAAATTGGTTTAATCAAGATCGAGTAAGTAGTTTTTTACGAGATCTAGTAAGATTTTTTTTTAATACGTCATAAATCGTCAACCGCAATTTAGTCAACCCAGCTAGTGTCAAATAAAATGCAAACTCAACTCGCATCTCCCTACCGAAGATTACCAAATACAGCCGAGCGTGCTAACGCTCGGCTAAGTTCGGTATTCTTCGTCCGCCATCGTCGCGCGCGGTTTTTTGGCAATTGCACCGTGCATTTTGCCAGTATTATCTGCGCGGTTTATTATAAAGTTAATTTCTCTAAAATACCTGTTATGGCATAAAGCCCTTTTATATTTTGATTAGTAATTAGGCGAGTTCATACATGTTATACGAGATTTCCAGGGAGGGGCAGCTGCCCCTACCTGCCCCCCCCTGGGTACGCCCATGTATATGACATTTACAACGTAGTTTGGAACAGGAAAAAAAATCGTGACTTTGAATTTAGATTTCTCACATAAATAGGACCATTACCAACATCCATGCTAATTTAATAAATGCGAAAGTAACTCTGTTTCTCTGTTAAGTTTTCACGCCTAAACCGATTTTGATGAATTTTGGTATAGAGATAGATGGAATCTTGGGAAAGGACATAGGCTACTTTTTACCGCGATAACCTTGATAACGAACACGCGGACGGAGCCGCGCGCAAAAGCAAGTACTATTATAATGATGGCCTAGTACCTAGGGCAATGGTAATCACTCAACCTTTGGTTGATGGGCGCTGACAGTTTAATTCCCACTTGCTAGATACAAAGAGTCAAAGTATTTATTATCAAATAATCGTAGATGACTGTAATGAGACAATTATAGTCAATTAACAACGAGTTATGACTTTATTCGTTGGTGAAGTCAAATGTTTTAAGTTATTATTAGTAAGTTGTTAAGTAGACCATGTCTCCTTTGACTGGTAAAAGACAAGTTAAATAATGAAAAAGGTTCTCAATCATTTTTAAGGGAAAGTCGTAAGTAGTACTTGAGTCAAAGTATTTATTGTAAAAGAATCGTAAGCGACAATTAACAATGAGAATGACGTTATTCCTCAGTGACGCTGTGGGAGTTTATGCGACTGCCATGCTTGAGGTCTCGGGTTCGATTCCCGTGTAGGACCAAATGTTTGTGTGATCCGCAAATATTTGTTTCGGAGTTAGGTGTTTTTAACCCTTAAACCCTACCCGGGGGTCTACCAGACCCCAGCGATTGAATACTTGTAAATATTTTTACAATAACGAAACGCACAATCACGTGACCCGAGATAATCTTTGATTACGTCGGCGGCCATCTTGTCACCAGTCTAGCACTCGCGCTTGTACACTGTAGACGGAGTTTTAGCTGTTTTTGGGTTTGTCAGACCCCAGGGTAGTAATAACGAATCGACTGACGGCGGTTGACTCATTTTTGATGGAATATTTTAATGGGTAAGTTTGATATTTTAATGTAGTATATAATACCAAAGTATAATTTATTTCTTTCTTTGAAGGTATATACAGACACAGACACAATTGTATTGTTTAGTTTGAACAATTTATTCATTTTTATATTAAGGTATTGTTTTAGTTTGAACGAATAATTGCATAAGATGGAGCAGCAAATCACTCAGTGGTTATACGATTCAGAAGATGAAGAAGCACATGAAGAAGTGATTCCTGATCTTGAAAGTGATGTTGAAGAAGACGGAATTGTCGAAGACTTTCGTGCAGAACATTCGGCTGCTGATACGGAAGATTCTTCGTCGGAAGATGACATTCCTCTGTCAAATTTTACTTCAGGTAATTTTCTTCGTGTTTTACCTGTCTCTAAGAATCTGAAAGGAAAAGATGGCTTTAGATGGACCGGTGAAAAACCAGCAAGGTCCAGAGTCCCACAGCGAAATATTTTATTTCATCCTCCTGGACCTAAAGCTGCAGCTCGTGACAGGTGGCGTCGACTTAATGGATCAGTTATGCCACAAGTACAGCGTGTTAAGAAGGACAAAGAGATGGCCAATGACAATTCTATTTGGCCTCCTGAATATAGTAGGTGTTAATTCTTACGTGCTACTAAAAATGGCAACAAAAAAACCCATTAAAAGACGTCATTTCTTGAAAAAACTGGCAATAGATTTGATCACTCTTCAAATGGAGGAACGATTCACATGGCCATGTTTGCCCACAAATCTTAAAGTTCTCTTAGGAGGAATCGTACAAAAGAAGCGGCCACTACGTCAACCAAGCACTACTCTCACTGCAAAAAAAAGATGTGCCATGTGCCCTAGGGGTAAGGACCGAAAAACCAAGGTCACTTGTGGTATGTGCCAAAAGCCTCTCTGTGGGGAACACACTGAAGCTATGTGTCAAGACTGTGTTACCAAAAAAACATGATTTCCTTTTTTGAAATGTTGATTATGTATCTATCACAATAATTAATAATTGCAAGAAAGTTGTTTTTTATTTTGTTAATATTCATTTTTATATGTTGGGGTCCTTAAAACCCCTGGGTAGTATTAGTGTTTCTCCTGGGATGGGTAGGGTTTAAGGGTTAAATAAAACCGCGGTCGAGCTGGCCCATTCGTGTTCAAATCAGCGTGGCTCTACTACCTATAAAACTAAACTATGGTTTTCATAGTACAGATTTTGCTTAGTTTGAAAATAGATGGCGTTGTGTGTCACATGTCCTTGGTTTAATTTATTTTTTTACTCAATTCTTTTTCTTTATTTTCAGCGGTACCCCTTGAAACGTTAGTGGAGAATTGTTACAAGCTTTTGGAGAAATTCAACTATCCCTTCGAAATGATGCCGTTAGTGTTGATAATCCTGAACTATGCGGGCGACGTGGACGAGGCCTCGCGGAAAATTGACGAAGGTAGGTCACTACATAATAGCCAATTGCTTGCAGTTGCGATGATATGACATTGTGCGATTGCGATCGTTCAAACTACTTGATCTGGTTAACCAATATATTAGTATTACAAGTATTAGTGTTTATAGAGACATTTATAGAGATTCTCTTTCTATTTTATCCGCTAGAAAGATTTACAGTTTAATTTATTTTAAAAAATAGTTAGAAACTATTTAATAATGAACCATCATCATCTTTTAATAGTTCTGGAAATAGCCCTCTTCTTGAAAAGGAGATTTTGATTATAAATATATTACTGTATTAATATTTATAATTTGAATAAAATACATATTCTGAAAATAACTATTAAATTTCATGCTAGGAGTCAAAAAAGAAGAAAATAATACTAAACATACATGTACTTAAAATTTAATATTATGTATGTCCGATATTTATATTTGCCTCCCGTGACTATATGCTATATTTTTGGTTTGTATTATACTTAAGAATACACTATTATTATATTATGAATTAGCTTTTGTCCGCGGCTCCACCCGAGTGTAAGACGGTTATTGCAGTAAATAGTGTCCTCAAGAATCCAAAGCATATCCATGACTAATTTTAATTTAAATCCATACAGCGATTTAGTCGTTTAGGCGTGACATATAACCGACCGACTGGCAGTCAATTTTTAATTTATAGTTATATATTGGTTAACCAGAAACAAAAGTATGAGCAGTAGCGAAATATTTCTGATCATTTTTTAAAGCAAAATATATACAGGAAATTATATTCTGATAAAGAGCTGATGAAAACCATATTATACTTTAATTAAACATATATTTCCAATTAAAGGGTTCCTTTAGCACTTTGTCAGAACTTTTCAGTAACCTATCACGTTATTGATTATTTTTATTTAAATAATGTTTCCATATTTTACAAACATAAACATTTATACAGTCATAAGTTTTGATAAGCAAGTAGAAGAAAAAATAATGTAATTGAAATTTTATTGCGATGTACAAAATATATCTGCAGCTAAGACAATTAGACCATCGTTCCAGGTAATTTTCTTGAAAAAAAATGTTCTGAATGAGTTTTCAAATTCAACTTTACTTACAAAACTGAACTTTTAGAAAAGATCCCTTTTAACATTCCGCGGACTGGCAGTCGTTTATCAAACCGGCAAACTTTTACCTCACAATAGAACTAATATTGGCCAGTTTTCGCCTGTATTGCATACCTCGCATGCTTACTTTCGCAAACTCTATTCGCAACGAAATAGATTTATTTGCTGGTTCCGTTTCCCCAGTAAGATCTAAGCTCAAAGACTTATTTAATTTCTTAATAAGTTAATTTTCTTTGTAATGTTTAGTTTAACTTAACCTTAGAAATATTTATATTTGAATTATATTTCAAATGAACTGCATTAGATATTTGATACTTAGTTTCACATAATATTATTAAAATAGAATAGTATGATTTATTATTATTGTCTTACTATTAATATGCATGCAGGATTCACATCCAGTAGATGTCAATCAGTATATTTATGTAGTTTGTTGTGTTTTTGTGATTGAACACCAGTTTTGTGTACTATAATTAAAAAAAAAAACGAAAAAAAAACCGACGAACCCTCTGACCATGTAAAGTTGAATTGTCAAATTCATCTGGAAATGCGGTTTCTTTTTG
Organism: Phragmatobia fuliginosa; assembly: GCA_932526445.1. NCBI lineage: Eukaryota > Metazoa > Arthropoda > Insecta > Lepidoptera > Erebidae > Phragmatobia > Phragmatobia fuliginosa. The sequence goes on along the minus strand of OW052074.1, from coordinate 6,120,712 downwards.
AAATTTGTTCATATTGATGAGCTAAAGTCATGGTTTGGCTTTCTTAGCTGGAGACACATCTTGTATATTTATAGTTCTAAGTATTATATTTAAACATGCTGATAACGTGATAGGTTGTATATACATGTGCTGTGGCAATGACATCTTATTTAAGAGAAAATATTTTGCTCGTTCTCACATAATTTTTCAGAATATGTATTTCAAAAAATACTTTAATAAAGGTTGTAGAAAATCGTTTTGTGTGTTATTATAATACAGTAAAATAATTTCTCTATCAAAGAAAAATGTATTAGAAAAATTGGTATAGGGTTTTTTTTGAAAAAAATGTAGTCACTCAAATCTTTACTTATTTTTTTACTTATTTTACTTATTTTCGGATGGCTAGGGAAGAATTAAAATTTAAGAAATTGTGGTTTTTCACCAATCAACGATATATATAGATACATATATCGACGCCGAAAGAAAGCAAGAATGTCGTTTCTTAAAACTTTGACTAAATAACTTTTGGTGTATTTTGATCAGAAAAAAAAACTGCGTCGAATGATCTGTGTCTTATCACGTGAGGTTTAAGTCTGAAATGAAAGTTTAAAATGGTTTTTAACTGTAGTATAAAGTTTAACATTTCGAGATACAACTTTTCCACTTTCTGTCGTCCACATAATATGTTATTTAATTTATTTGTATGTATTTGTTAATGACTACATAATCTTGCCTATTCCTAATAAGCTTCTTATGTTGTGTAATTATGTATGATTAAAGATTCTAAGTCTGATTTTGCATATTAGACTAATTACTATCTCTAATACAAATACTCCTATTACAAAATTAAACTAGAATATAATTAAGATATTTTCTTAGTAACTTTTATGAAGCGTTATTCCTATTAGTGATCTTAATAAATCTGTCCTTTCAACATAATAGCAATGAAATTCTTTTATTTATAATTATTTAGAAAGTAATTCGAAAATTATAATTGAAAATTTAAAAAATCTAAATTGTTTGAATATAAGTTTGGAAATACTTAAACAACAAAAAAGTATTTTGTAAAAAAAATATAAGAAATGTTTTGACGGTAGTATTTTTTTATTGAAAGTATAAACCAAGGATAATTATTTTATGATGCATCGTTAAAAGAATCTTCTCAAACTAATTCCAACTATTTTAATTGCCTTCATAATTTTCTTGTTGTGTAGAATCAAATTTCTTATTTTCTTTTTTTTTACTCAATAAAAGTTAAGGAAAATTAAGGGCTGTAGAAAGATAATTAAACTTTAGAATACATATTGTTGTAATGTTTTATAACTCAGATGAATTGATGTTAGTTACATATATAATTCTTAAAACCTCTGGTGTTTCGGGTGTCCATGGGCGGCGGCAATCACCTACCATCAAGTGATCCGTCTAGTCGTTTATCGTTCGTCTATAATATAAAAAAAAAGAAAAATACAGTTGTCTTATAAATCAAATCGTAATTTCCTTCTTAAATTAATGCGTACATTTAAATAATCTTTTAATATTCATTGAAACAATTCGATATTCGCCTAAAATACTTTCGATTACTTGCCGATGTTTTCCTTACCTTTGAATCTCTTCAAAACTAAAGTGCTATTGATTTTCATTCAACGAATAAAAACTGAGAGATACATAGATTTAATTTCTACTAATATTTTAACCAAGCTCGCGCTACTTGGTTCGATTCTCAGATTCAGTAGACAATAGTAGACTACGAAAGGCTGATGAGACTAATGAATCTTTGATCATTCTTTACTCTTGATTGATATGTTCTAATGCATTTTTCTTGTATACATATGATTTGTGTATTGCCTTGCGAAAGTCCACACAGCGCGGCATTATTGTTCACAGGAATGATGATCATCCATGAGTACGCGAGGAAGCACAATCTGAGTGTATTCGACGGTCACGAACTCAGGAACTCAACCCGCCAGTACGGACTTTAATAGTAATACATAGTTTTTACCCAAAAACACACAAACACAAAACACGAGCCAACTGACAGTGACAAATTGTGTTCTTATATTTAATTTTAAAATATTAATGCGCTAGTTATGCCATGTTAAGTTTCACTGTGTTATATTAATTAGTGAACAAGTAAAAAAGTAACACAACCCAAAAAGAATAAAAATTGATATTAGCCACTTGCGGTATGATGCCACAAACAGTCTAAGGTCAAACTTATACAACTTGCCCAATCATTGATCTGACCTCCGAAAAAGGCCGCCATTGTATGGGTCACCATGCTGCATTGCTTACCCTCACAATGAGGATCGTGATCACTACTCCTGGATTCTACTCATGCTTTCCACCAGGCAGAGCAGAATCACTTTGGTAGACTTAAATATAAAAAAACGCGTTAGGGTTTGTCAATGAGCAGATTTTTATATCGCGTCAGCTCAATCTATGCAGATTGTTTTATTTTTTTAGACGTACACTAATCAACTTAATATATCCATGAATGAAGATGATAGCTTCCAAAGTATTAAATCTAATTTATTCCCTTTAAATAATTATAATGGCTAATCTGCATATAAAAACGAATTCCTTCTAATAGAACTGAAAGTTCTGACATGCTGGCATTTAAAACTTACGAGCTCTATATAAGGTTTATGATGTATTTAGCCTACAAATAAACATCTTTAATTAATCTATCAAACCTCTGCAACGTGAAGCTACCTCAATTATTCAACGTTGGCCTATTAACTTCATCAATCCTTTTATTATGGTGCTGCTGAGTACTTTGTGGTTTCCTTTTTACTTGTTTTACACAAGAACTAAATTTGTCACTCTTAGTGTACAGGGCAATACTTTTCAGTTCATGATAGACAAGATCTACTCACAGCTTCTTAAAAGTACAAATACACACACAAACAATTTACACTCATACATACACTCAAACACACACATACCCGAACAAAATACACTCATATAATATACACGTAACTAGATCAATTAAACGTGTATGCAAATATCGTAAATTTCAATATTAAAACTAAGCGATATTTCCTCAGTTTTCAGACGTCATGTAATTCTGAAACATGTACTATTTTAGACACCAAAGGAAATAATAACATACAACCAACTACATCATACTATACAAACAATCCAAAACTAAAACGAAACTGAATTTGTTTTTGCATCTAATTTATTATTATATTTAACAACGACATACCTATTGATCTCAGGTACAGTAACTAAAAAACTTCATTGAAAAATAGAGACAAACATTCCCATAACATTGTTTGAAAAACGTCGCATGTTCTCTGAACAATATTAAAAGACAAAATTTTCAATTATAAAATATCTCCACTACAACGTACCTATTTGTTTTCCAATCCGTAATCTTAACTTAATCGTATTCTGAACTACATTTCTTGGATTAAGCAATAAACCGTCCGATCTAAATCAATTTGAATTAAGCGCATTAGAAAACCTGAGATTGACTAACGGCCTGCGGCAAAGGGCTCAAATTGCTCAAAGTAAATGCATCTTTAAATAACTTACTTGAAAATAAACAGTTTTATTTTATTGTTACGTTTATATTTATATGTACTAATACTCAGATAAGTCGTTGTGTCACATTAATTAAACGAAATACTAAAAACATGCGTTTTAAGAACAAGAGTCAAAGAAATATTTTTATACAGGAACATTAAAAAAACTTAACGGTTTTTTGCAGTCAATAGTTAAGTCTCTAATAATAGTTTGAATGTTTTCTATATTCTGGTAGGCTAATTAAGTTGTTCAACAATATATAGACACAAAACAAAAGCCATAGCCACTAAGAAACGGATAGCATTATTTAGTATAAAAAAAATTAACAACAAACAAAAAAACTGATGATTTATTTATGTGTAAAGCTATGTCACACTAAATTCGCTTCGTCGTATATTTTTTGGCGTACATTCAAGGTTTTATTGAACTTACTACGTATATGCAAACATAATAGATACTATAAGTAGTTTCAAATGTGAATAGATCGTTTTAAAAACAAATTAAATTTATAAAAAAAATGTGATATACTCATGTTTTTTACTGTACACGGGACTTTTCGCGATAAAATTAAAAAGGTTACGATACCTTCTACTTTCCGACGTTTCGAACTGGTTATACCGCTCGTGGTCACGGGTAGACTGAAAACACGGGAAAACATGAGTACATGTAAAAGTCGCGAACGTGTAAAGATAGTGTTTGTGATATCTTCGTAATTTCTATTTAACATCCATAAATTAATATAAAAATTTAGTTGTCTACATTTAGTTCTACTATTCGTCCAATTGTAAACACTGCACAAAGAAATGTAAAAGTACAACGCAACGCATGTTCTACTTACATAAATCTTTCGTAGATAAATCTTTTTGATTAATCTACGCAATTAAATGCCAGGACATCAGTCTGATTGATGTAGCTTGTATTGTATGATACCGTCACCGGCATAAAGAGGAACAAAATAATGATATTTACTGATTTAACTAATTACAAGCCGGTACGGTCAATTAATAGTACATTGCGTTCTGTTGTCAGCGGCTTAGACGACAACGATGGATCAGAAAAAGAACAATAGTAGGTATGCATCTTGTGGTTATCACAGATGGACTGATCCGCTGGTAATACTTTAACGAGCGGGCAATTGATGCCAAGTCGATTTTCAAAAATCAAAAAACTGACTTTGCAACCTTCTATATCCGTATATATATATTTTTTTTATTAAGACTATTCCAATTCCTTCGCTGTTTTTGTGGCCTCGTGTGTAGGCCTCGTCGTTTATGAAACGTCAGTATGGCGGTTATGACAATAATATTTGTGGTATTATTTAGTAACAAGTGTAATAATAGTTTGCGAATTTATTGTATTTTATGTAATTACTTGGACAAATGGCACAAGGCATGACTTAGTGTCCCCTTTAGACTGTTTTAGTAGCTTTTGGCCTTGACTCCCTCCGCGTGTAAGTTGGATATCGTGATAATCATTTTACGGGATGATATATCCTTGATAGTTAAAGAAATTACAACACGAAGTCACAAAATATAAAGGTTTTGCATAAAAGCCCATGTTTTAAATTTAAAGTTTCTCTTCAAATTATACAAAAAATGAAGTCAAGTATCAACCAATTGCGTATAATTTTTAAAAAGGACTATTGCTCTCTCTTCGATCACTACAATTCTAAATAAAATTATCATAATGAGATAAAACTATCTCTTCTTTATTTTCAGAGCATAAACAGTTATGTTTTTCTGATTTAGAGACACACGTGTCCAAAACAAAACACCACCAGACACAAAATGATCATAAAAATTGACTCTAGGTAGCCATGTTCTAAAATGGCATCTTAAATATTAAAATAAAAAAGTGACATAAAAGTTGCAAAGGTACTCATTTACATTTTTACCACTTTCTCGTAGTCTGCTTAAATACAACGTAGTGTTGTGATCGTATTTATATCACACATATTTATATTATGAGTTGTTCAACAAATAGTGACGCGCCATTCCCAATCACAAGCGCATCTATTTAATACATTACTCTGCGCATTGTATATATGTTTGTTTAACTTTTAATTTAACTAACTAGCGTCATCATCTATATTAATATTGCTTAAAATAAATTCATTGTTCTAATGTGTCTTTTTCGCCGAATGATGCTTGAACATGTCTAATATTGGAGCGATATAGTGTTGTTAGATAGTTTTTGCTTTAGAAGAACTCAAAATTTACATGAGAGAGATCTATTGTTATGTACTGTAGTAAAAAAAAAAAAGGTTTAGAAAAATTACAGACCCGAATAATTCTTCACTTAGCCATTAGAACAAATAAAATTAGCATACTAGAATACGGTGACAGGTAATTTCAATTTGTCATAAAATTCACAATAGGCGATAAATAACTCACTATATTTGCTGTAAGGAAAATAGGATTTCTTTGTAACTATTCAAGACAAAATATATAATGTTAAAAAAATTACATAAAACGTAAAAAGTATGAGCATAAAACGTATCTTTATAATTTTACTAAGTATTCAAATCATCTGCCCCTTGGTTGATCATTTTATTTTGTATACACCATTGCTGACACTCACCCAATACAATACAATGTGATACATAGCAAATTCAGTTTCGTTTACACGTACGCACACATATGACACGACAAATTTGTTGCACCGATAAGTGGGCAAGTCATCACAATTAAATGTATGGAGTTATCGATATTAACCAGTCGTGATTTCAATTTTGCAGTGACCGGACGAAGGTATCCAAATTCGAAATTTAACCAGTGACATTCGAATTTCCCCATCATAGTGTTGTGCCAGTGTCGATATTATTTTATTTTTCTTTTTGTAGGAAAATGCTGGAAATTAATAATACTAATATAAGTGGTGTACTATCATCGACGATCAAGTTATTTTGCGAATGATACTTTGTTTTACAAGTGCCGTGTTTTGTGTGGACGCATGCTGTGCGATGCTGTGTGGCGATGGGGAACGGACATTATTGCTCCCACCTACGGTGTACTGGTGAGTTGTTTTATATTATTGAAAATTTTTACAACAACCTAAATGTTACACTATTTGGTGTTGTGTAACTTAAGGGCCCATTCACATTAAATTGATAATTTTTTTATTTCATTGAAAGCTCTGTGACGTAAAACATGACCTAATCTCGTATTATTTTGTGATATAATCGTGTTTAATCTTATGTTTGACATATGTCGTATCAATTTTAATATAATAGTAACATAAAACAATATGAATGAAATTTGTAAAAGCGTCCTTGAATAAATTAGTAAAATAAGTAATACTTCGTATAACATTTAAATTGTTGATGCATATTTTTTTTATTTACACATAGAAAACAAGGTAATAACGACAAAGTCGAAGCAATCATGTCATGTTCCAATCTCAATACCCAACTGGTAAAGTCATAATAACCGTAGAACGTATTATTTTATGCTACTGCATAAAATAAAATACTACTTTAATAAGACAATTTGCTTTGCGATGGTTCCTTTATTACGTAAACGTGTTGGTGGAATGAAGTTTGATTACATTCATTCATTTTATTATATGTTTGTAATCATTGCAACTGTACTTTTATATTGTAACTAAAGTTAAAGTACCACTATATAATATACGTTATCTAGTTTTCTTATAAGGTTAAATGTAAACATATCTAATTATTATATATATTACTACTTTTTTTTTGCTCTCTTTCTATAAATTTTTATTCTAAATATGCAATTAAAATATTATATTATCGAAATTAAGTTATCGATAATGGCGACATCACCTCTCTAAAAATTCATTTCTAATTTCAATTGGCATAATCTCTTTGTTATAAAACATTTGTTAATTATAACAGAAAGGTATTTAAGGTTCGGTCGCATCGTAATAGACTTAAAAGTCGACCCGAACCCAGTTTGGGAAAAGATTACGAAGATGATAAAAAAACTTATAGTGTGTCCATAAAATTAATATGATCATCATCATCATCATCAGCCTATAGCAGTCCACTTCTGAACATAGGCGTCTCCCATTGCACACCACTTTGATAGATTTTGGACTTTTCGCATCCAGCTTTGCGAAATTGAAATGTTTATTTATAATTAAAGAAATAAATTTTAATTTCTTCACGGAGAAGAAAATTGTGTTATCACATGAAAGACACGGTGCTGTCACCGTGATATTAACAGGTCATTTCTATATATATAGTCGTCACAAAATAAGAAGCCCGTTTTGACATTCGTCATTTGACATGCCGCGGTGAACTTCGTAGTAAGAAATTGAAAAATCAAATTCATAATCCTATTTAATTACTATGTTACCCATATCACAACGCGTATCATAAATAAGCATCAAGTTTAACTTTATATTGAAAAAATGCACTCAAAAACACGAATTAATCGTTGATATTCACTAATATTCACGATGACAAATGTCAAAACGGGCTTCTCATTTTGTGACGACTATAGATGACATCATTTGATCGTCTGTCGGTGTAAGACCATAGGAATGTAGAAAACTTGAACTAGAAACTTTGTTGTTGTTATCTCAACTTTTATACAGCATGATTATCTGTTATTTTTGATTTTTACTATAAGTTTTCACCTAGTTGTTCCAACTAGATTTATAACATTGACTTTAAATATACAGGAATACATTTAGGATTTATAACATTGACTGTACTATAACATAAACAGAATGTTTTTAAACCAGTGTCTAACCATCAAAATATTTTTTTTACTTTTTTTCGTACTGAAGTTACAATATTTTTCGTATTTGTTATGTTTTTACCCGACTGCGTCAGAAGGAGGGTAATGTTTTTCGAGAGTATGTATGTATTTATGTATGACTAATTCTTTGGCACGCTCTACAGCCCAAAAGGCGATTTTGACATATGAAGTGTCGGTGAATTCGTTGGAATTGTGGTAGTGACATAGGTCATATATTATAAATTTTCAAATTGGTCCCCGCCAATTTTTAAAAAGGGGGAAGAATTTAGATTTTTTAATCAATTTTGCCATACTAAATAGAATAAAATATGTTTTATTGTACACCAAATACGGGTTTTATAGTCGAAAGTTGGTATCAAATGAAAGATTTTAATAAGACCATTTCAAATATACATAATATATATAATATTGCATTCATAGTACTGTTTTATCATAAATTGACGATAAGCGTACAAATGTTTATCTGATCGTCCCGACACGATTTTAACCCTACGGACCCTACCAATTGATGTTTGAAGAAAAATAAAACTAAAAAGTCTGAAATAAAATAATTAAAATAGAAACAACCCTCATTGCTTAAAAGCAATGAACTGAAAAGAGTAAAACAAGTATCACAATATCTCAATAACATTCATTCAGGTACGCAGGTACAAACAATACTTTGTTACTTGTTACTTACAGTCAAAGTACGAACCTAACCTACCAAACTACCGCTATCACTGCATTCGGCACCATAAAGTGTTAAAAGCAATCCTTCAAGTAGCCGAGTTTTGTTACAATAATAGTATAATTATTTATTAAGAAAACCTTTTTCGATATAATATTGTATAACATTACGTAAGACATGAAATCTTAAAAAAGTACCTATCGCCAATGTTAGCCGTTAAATTCGTCGCATATAAAAGTCATCTATACTAATGTTATAAATACCAAAGTATCTGTGTCTGTCCGTTACTCTTTCGGTGCTAAATCGCTGAACCAATTTGGATGATGTTCGGTATACACATACTTTAGAGGGACATATCTCACATATCCTACTCATTATCACTGTAACCGACATGACATAGCAAGAGACATAGCGGAGACTATGGCAAAATATAGTTTTACTTAAAAAAACACCTGAGTACAATAATATTCGTTGAATTCTTTGTGTATTGCTTTTTCATTTAATGTGTTACAATTTTACAAAACACTAAACTACATTTAAGTAGTTATATGTGAGTGGGTAGCATTCACACTTATCCGTGGACGCCGAGGCTCCGTCCGTTCCCTAACATTTACTGTTTTATAATCTACAATTAGGGATTGTAAAAAACGTTAAATGGAAATCTTTAATAGCGTGCGTTGTAAAGGGGTCCGCAGTAATGAGAGGCGTGTAGGCAAATTTTATATTTATATCTGTATACCGAGAAAGGACAATAAAAATTTTGCAATTATGTTATAGATGTACGAGTTGATGGTGGGTTGGCGGCACTTGTTATCGTTTGTTGGTCTCTATAAAATGTCTGTGGTCGTATTACAGGTTTAATTGTTTTATTTACAGTTCGTATGTTTGTAAAGAGTTGTTAACCTTTACGCAATATTGCTTACTTCTGAAAGCGTTTGAGAAGAGGTCTCTCGCGAGAAATTATTTGGCCTGTTAAGATTTTGTAGGAATTTTAATAAGAGTTGTAAATAACCCTTGAAGAAAAACGTATAGAATGAATTGTAGATGAGAAAAAGAGAGACGTTTGTTTTCGTAAATTTGAAAGTTATTTGTATTTTCGTGCGATTTGGAGATTGAATTGCGTTACGTACGTTACGTAGTTTTTAATCGACTTTAGTAGTCGTAAGTCAACTTGTATGTCCTTTATTGCGGTAAATAGAAGCCTATGTCTTTTCTCACCAATCAAAATACATCCATGTCAAATCTTAACAAATAGAGCTGCTTTCGAATTTACTTACTTTAAAAAAAATATTTTGTTTGATTACTAGTAAAGATAAAACTCTGTAAAATCTACTATTAAGCCCCATTGTTCGTAAAATACTTATCTACACAGTACAGATTATTATCCTATATACACGCGTGCTATTTTATATAGAGTATACAACTGTTTTCCACATCACACCACGCCTTCAAACCACTCTAAAGGTAAACATAGTGGTTTGACTAGCAAGCCAAGTAATAAAACCATTCAAGCGATTTCAATTACGTTAGGCATCGTAAAACTACGTTAAATGGCGTATCTCCCAATGGAACACCCTGTAGCAACATTGAAGTAAATTATAATTTCTGTTGACTGTTTTTTTAACCACAAAACAGATTGCCCCTATCCCCTATGTTAGAAATATCTATATAAAATAGAATAATTGCATGTCCTACGATGTATTCTGACTGCGGTAGGTCGCTTACAAAATTGTACTGTAAATGGTTACTACATTTTACTTGCGACTGTTAGAGACATACTCCAACTTTTTCTTGCAAAAGCTTTTCTTACTTATCAATAAAACGTTTTCAGAACCCTTTGTTCTGTAATCACCACAATGGCACGTAGATTTTAAATCGTGCCCAATGGATGATTAATAATAACAAATAAATATTTCGGACATTTTACACACAACACCATCTAGGCAGAGCCCACCCCACCCCCAAACTAAGCAGAGCTTGTATTATGGGGAACTAGACAACTGATATAAATACACAGACATACTTTTTTTTGTAAATACATACATATTATACATAGAAAACACCCAAATTACGAAACAAATATTTGCGGATCGCACAAACATTTGATCCAACCCGGGAATAGAACCCCAAACCTCTTGATCAGCAGTCGCATACGTTAACCACTAGACCAACGAGGCAGTCAAACGTTATGTTTACTTATTATTTCTTTATTTTTGTACGAAGTTATCCAAGTGAGTGCATTTTACAAGTTGGGACATTATAACTCTTGAACTAAAAATGTTATCCAAGCGGCTATAGTTTTCCATTAAATTTTAATATATGGACTACTCTACTACTACTCTACTATGGATCATCATCATAGCTTTTAGAGAGGGGACACACAACACACAACATTATCTTAGCAACCTCTCAATGTTTTTAAAACCTACCTATCTATCTAATGATATCCCACACGATGGGGTAGACGCGAGGAAAAAAAACATACCCACTTTACATGTTTGGGAGGTACCAGAAAGAAAAATATTTTTCTTGATTTTATTCTAGCACTTTCTCGACGTCATAGAAATACATATTCATGCTAAGTTTCATCTTTCTAGCACTAACCGTTTGGACTCTACGGACATACGAATCCATAAGGGTTCCGAGTCATGAACTACGGAACGCTAAAAAGGAATATGCTACTTTTTTTGACCAATGAGGAACATGTCACTTTTCAGTCTGGGTTTACTTTACCTAAACGTCTTCCATATATAATGTGACTATTTATTTACCTTATATAATAATATTATAGAATCGTTGATGCTTTTCTATGCCGTTCACATGGAGTGGTTTTCTACTATTTCAACGCCATCTGAAACCATCTGCGCTTGAATCTGGACACTTTAAGATCGACGCAATGAGAATATAGTTTTGAAACGTGCCACGCATATAGGTATTGTTTTATTTTGTATTTATCGCTTACCATGATGACTAACGCAGACTGTATGGCGACCCATACAATGGCGCTCTAGTGAGATATTAAGATGCTTTTACAGGACCGCATAAAGAACCTGGGATCATAACAGACTGAGCAAAATCGACGTTTATAATACGAAGTTAAGTGAGTTTAGGTACACACCCTTGAAATTTCCGACGTTATTCTACGGAATGTGATATGTATTATAAAATTTAGAACTACAAGTATGAATAAAAACTAGCCCCTTATTCTGCCATTTATTTAAATATTGCTGCAATTATCTGAAACAATAAGTATACAATTGCAAACATGCATTAATTGCAGGTTCATTTAGTGTAATAGTTTATCAGAGGTCGTGTAATAAAACGTCAGATTATTAATATGTTAAATACAGCCCAGATAAGCAGAGATATAATTGTACACGTGTAGTCAGGTCATGTCTCCATGTCAAGCATTGCAAATGAACTAGAATTGCACTATTAAACTAGCTAAACCCGCGGTTTGGGTCGTGTTAAATACGGAATATAAGAAAATGAAGGTATGACGGCACAAATGACGTTGTAAAATGGAACAACACTTGTGTGACGCAGAAACTGTTGTACTGAATTTGAGAGTTCTCCTGTTTTATTATTATTGTTTGTTAAGTTCCTCACTTAATGGTGTGTGTGGAAAGTGTTTAAGTAGGCTTATCCCTGTTTTGAAGTTTAGCTCTGAAAACAGATAAATAACAAGTCTAATTAAAATATAAAGTTTCATTTATATTATACTTATTATAATAATACTCGTATGTTGATATTTGATAGATAGAACACTTTGCATGGGATGTTTGCCTGTTGTTGATTATTCAGTTAAATATAAAACAATTATATTAGTACATTCATATATTATTATATCTGTATCTGTAACAACTGTTGGTAAACTTAAATTAACTTAAAAAAAATCGCTCACGTGTCGTACAAAAAAAATTGGCGTAGAAAAAGAACCTCAATGTCACAGATAGACTTCAATTTTATTTTCCTGTAAATATAGATGAAGTTCTACATTTATTTATATATATTCCTACTTTTACATTCGCTTATCATATCAATATATATATACATTGGTACATGATTTGGATAAGTGCAGTCAAAGGGCAAGAGAGTTAAGTAAAAGAACTGCATTATAAATGAGCGTAGATATTAAAACATATTTTTCATATGAATATACTCACTAGATTGAAAATATTTCCTAATATCCATGTTTAATTTTTATACGAGGCAAATCTAATAAGAAGAGTTTTCAACTTTAACTTGAAATTAATAGCCCTGTGGTAGAGTGTGACCACAATTTCGCCAATTTCATGTTTTTGAAAGACAAACTGTCAAAGGATTGAATTCATGTAGAGCTATGGTAGAGTTAGAGAGTAGTTTAATTATCTATTTATCACAAAATTAAAAACTCTAATTATTTCAATAATACAAAATACTACCTACTAAAATATATTATTTTCAAATTCCGATCGTTACATTTTTAGAAGTTAATCTAATTATTATACTTTGTTATCAAACAAATCGTATGATAGTATAAATAAATAATTAATAAATATATACATCTTTCGGACATCTGCTACACAACATAATCTATCTAGTCCCAAGCTAATCAGAGCTTTTATTATGGGTACTAGAAAACTGATATGAATTACATAAACATTTTTTTTTGTAAATACATATTATACATAAAAAACAACAAACTCGGAAACAAATATTTGCAGATCATACAAACATTTGGTCCGACCGGGGAATCCTGATCAGCAGCCGCATACACTAACCACTAGACCAACAAGACAGGCGTAATGATTAAACGTTATGATATGTATTACAAAATTTCTTTAGTAATTTTGTAATATATGTTTTGTTAAACACAATCACTGCCAAGAAAAATTAATACAAATATTTTCAGTTTTGTCACAAAATCTGGACGCTAAAGCTAAATTTGAAACATTTTCATTTGATAAAATAATCTTTTTCTTATAAATTAATATTTGTGAATGTTACGTGATGTTCTTTTGATTTTGTTTAGAGAATATTTCGAGACAACATAGAACATTGGTTTACGTAAAGTATACATAAATACAGGTGTATCAACAAGGTATATTTATGTTTTAGAACATTCATGTAATAGTGTAATAATAAAGTAAAATTGCAATCATTCCACCTGCATTTCAAGGTTCAAGCCATTGCGTGCTGCAGTCAGTTGACTTTCATTGTTCATCTTTGATTTATCGCCATGGTTTCTTCTGCAAATGAAAGCAACACTTTTCTTAGGGCAGCGGCATTATCCATACTTAATATTATGAATTCGAAAAGCGTAACAGACCGACAGATTAACTCTTTTTATGTGTATAGATATGTAGGGAGTACTACCTTGGTTGTGCAGTTGTAACGTATGCGAGTGCTGTTCTTGAGGTCTCAAATTCGATTCTTAGGTTGGACCAAATGTTTGTGTAAGTCATAAATATTTGTTTTTGAGTTTGGGTGTTTTCCACGTATATTATGTATGTATTTACAAAAAGTATGTTTGTGTATTTATATCGGTTGTCCTATAATACAAGCTCTGCTTAGTTTGGGACTAAATGGCGTTGTGTGTAAGATATCCGAAAAATAAATAGACTCGGGTCAGTTAGTGTCTAGTCTATTTAACCAAGGTTATTTAATGGATATCCCTAAAAACAAATATTTCGATACAGTGTTTACCACATACCCCTTATTGCGCCGCGATAGGTCAAGGACAAATTGAGGACATTTTATACATCTCACGCTATCAAAGACATTAATTTGCTTATAATGGATTAATAATTCAAAATGGTAATTGTCGTCTTCCTATTATGCTTCTAGTAAACTAGTCAGTTTTTTCTGCCATTAGCGCGTTAGAGATCACCGGAACTCTCCAGAAAAAATAATTTGGGGTAATTTTTTATAGTAACCACAGCCCGCAGCTTCGCCCTTGGTCAAAGAGTAGCCTCAGTCCTTCAAATTATTTTATTTTATTATTATTTATAGCAATCGTTTCAGCGGTTAAACCGTGAGCTGAGTATCATATATTATCATATATTTTGCTGGACTTGGAAGTCACCGCACCAGAACGAAACGGTTCGGCTCTTCCTTCTTATGCCGAGTAGTCAAAAGCTGGAACTCAATACCAGCTCACGTGTTTCCTTCCCACTATGATCCCGGGTCCATTAAGCGGGGCGTGAAAAAGCATCTCACTAAGCCTCCATAGTGTGGGCTGCCATACTTTACTGTCTGCATTTGCAGCAATGATGTGTGGTTTCCCCCACTCTTGGATTCTGCTCATGCTTTCCATCTGGAAGGGTAGAGTCACTTTGGTAGGCTAAATATAAAAAAAAAACAAAGCAAGATATGCAAATTATATACAGTCATACTTTTAAACTTAAAATATTACTAGTATGGATGAATAGTTTTAGCAAACTATTATTTCAAATAAATTTTACAAATACATTTAAGTAAAACTTTTACTTTGCTAAAAAATAGTGTACGTTATTTATAATGGTATGGGTGTACCTACACAAAACTATTGCTATGCAAGTATTTTTTTTAATACGAAAGTAGGGTCATTAAACCCCAAATTAATCACTAACCATTAGATTACCGGTCTACTAGTTTGCTACCATCTACCATATCATAACCAAATTGCTAAATATTTACAAGAAATTGAATAGGTTTTAGCATCTTTAAATATATTTATCAACATACAAGGATTTATTACAAAACCCATAATAAAGAATTGACTGTATGAACTGTATGAAGTCAAAAACGTCTTGAAATTCCAATTTCAATTTGTGACATCCCTAACGGAATATAATTCGTATTAACGTGCACATTGCCATCTCTTATTCCGGTATCGACATTCGCTTACAATGTTGCATGTATATTTGCATCTCGCTCGTGCACATTAATTATGCCACCGAGAGTGACGAAGATGGAATTTTACGACTAGATCTCGTATAGCTTTAAGGGTTTAACAATTTTCATTGCTTATTTTGCTGTGTGACCAATTTTATGCCAACGCCAATCTATTCTGAGAAATTCCACAATATGCAGGCAATTGTTTAATGGTAGGAGAGCTGGTAGAAAATTTTAATTGGTGTTTGATGCATTATGGAAGTTTCTCAGCAGGGAGATCTGCATGTCTCTAGTACAGACTACCTGGATCTCCCTGGAGGGGGGTACCAGTCATTTAACAATACAATTTTTGATTACCAGGCAAGTAGAAAATTTCACAAAAATGACCTGTCTTTGGGGGAGGCCTTTGTTCAGCAGTGGACGGCAGCAGGCTGTACTACTTTGGCTTAAACATATTATTGATATTTATTTGCAAAATAATTTTGCTAACATCTCAGCAGGTTTTAAATCCCCCACGAATCGCCAGGCTTGTTTATTTTCTTTCTTTTTGAATATTCAAACTTACATATAAAATAATTACAAGTTGCCTTCAATATAATTTGTTCAACAATTTATAAATGACCGCTACGTTCCAACCAGGTAAACATTTCTGTATTAAGATACTACGGAAGAGGTGGCTAACAAAGTTTCAATATGCCTCAAACATCTACTACAAAATGTCTACCAGCTCTCGGACCATTAGGCTTACGGCTTTCATGCTGTTATCATATGTTGACGATTTATAAAATCATTTTTTAGTTAAAGTGGGTTCATATGTTTTATGTAGTTAAATTATATTATGTATCCTCTAATGATCAGCTGCTAAAGATTCCAGTTTCTAGACTCTTCGCAAATAAATCTATTAGCAAAGCAAACAAATAAGTTAGCTAAATCTAAATGGCTGCTCATAGATCAATCAATTGACAAATAGAGAAGTCTCAATGCTATAAATAAATTTGTAGTTAACAAAGATAGCTGTTGTTCGTGAATGTTCTGTCGATTCAACTGTCACCACTAATCTCAGTGCACTGTCTGTGTGTTCACTATCTAGCTGAAAGTCGCAACCTCGTGTGAGTGATATAGTGGTTATTAGCCAACATTAAAATGTAACTGCCTCGTTGGTCTAGTGGTTAGCGTATGCGACTGCTAATCAAGAGGTCTCGGGTTCAAATACCGGGTCGGGCCAAAAAGTGTTTTTGGGATTTTCTTAGGAAATTCCTAATAGCTGCCCGGAGTTTGTAAGTTTGGCGGTGATTCACGAGCACGTAAAGCCTTCGGTCCCGGTTGTCATGAACACCTATGTCAATCGTTATTGGGAAGTCAGTGCCCTCAAATATACTGACAACTAGTTCAATCTTCGAATTTCAGTTCTCCCTTAGGGTTGCGGAGGTCCGATGCCAGTCGCTCCGTGGAAAAACTGAAATTCAGGTAAAACCGGTTGAACTAGTAGCCGACCCCAAATAAACTTGGGAATAATGGCTAGGAGGATGATGAGCCAACCAAAAATTAAAATGTAGAATAGCTTTGCCCAAGTTTGCAACATTTTCATTAATACTTTGCTCGTTTTGCTAGTAGCTTGATGATATATAAACTATAGCCGTCCTTAATAACTGGGCTATCTAACACTGAATATTTTTTTTAAATCGGACATGTACTTCATGAAATTAGCGAGTTGAACCGATGAAACAAATTGTCAGCTTTTAAATTTTAATATTTCAATTATTAGTCGTCGCAGCCGTCGGTCCCAGTTGTCATAAATGACTAAGGTAGCAATGTAAGCAGGATAGGGCAAAATCACTGTAACTGTTTTTAGACTTTCGCAACTTTTACACACACTCATGTTTTTTTGCTGTAAACGGGACTAATTCGCGATAAAATTAAAAAAAAAAACGTTACGATACCTTCTACTATCAGGCCTACTCGTACTTCTTCCAGAATCAGGACTGAACCACTGAATTGAGCTACACGAACCGCAGGTCCTCTCC
This sequence comes from Phragmatobia fuliginosa, assembly GCA_932526445.1. Classification (NCBI taxonomy): domain Eukaryota; kingdom Metazoa; phylum Arthropoda; class Insecta; order Lepidoptera; family Erebidae; genus Phragmatobia; species Phragmatobia fuliginosa. The sequence continues at coordinate 6,102,923 of OW052074.1, read as the reverse complement.
ACAGATCGTAACTAATTTCGTAGAAATAGTACATGAATCGGTTGAAATTAAGAAACACAAAAATTTGAACCGGGAATACGGATACCGATTATCATGGAATCCTGTTATCAGGAAACATGAAGCAAGGCGAGCAGAAGGTATAAGTGTGGTGTGGTGGCGAGATTACTACAAATCAACGCGATCAATTGCGGGTAGATAACTTCACATCACCAAGGCGTCTCTAAATTCATCAGTGTACCCGTGACCTCGAGCGGTATAACCCATTCGCAACGTCGGAAAGTAGAAGGAATCGAAACCTTTTTAATTTTATGGCGAATAAGTCCCGTTTTCAGTAAAATACAAAAGCACTGAAAAAGAAACAATACTCTGTCTTACCTCAAATCTGACCAGCGTGCTACAGCGATCAGTACCTTCTCTCTCTCTAAGGAGAGGGCTTTATCCTGCATTAGTATTATAGGTTGTGCGATGATGACGACAAAAATTACAACAGCAATAATTTATATCGATCGAAAGTGATCGAATAGAACAGTTAGGAAGCGCTGTTAGTGATACTAAATGATTAAAATGTGATTCATTAATTGTACCATTGACACCATTTCATTTTGTAAGCCCCTCGGTCTGGCAGAGACATAATTGAATGTCCGATACATGTCGAGCGTGGATAACGTCCAGCTAGAAGCGATTAAGGGTATTTTTATGTATTTTATTGCAAAGGAAATTCACCCAGTAACCCTTAAATAGTCCACTTATGGGACATAGGCATTGTCTTACTAAGGTTTTGTCTTATTAAGATAAGCGATAGGCACTCAAAATTTAGGCGTAGGTACTTATAATCGCTTCGAAACAGATAAATAAATTTGTACGCTCAATCATTAACAACCCATAACGTCCCACTGCTGGGCTCGGGTGTCTTCTCAGCAGAGGGCTAAGGCCATACGTTCACACGCAGGCCCAGTACGGGTTGGCGACTGACAAGCCACGTTGTGGCTACGATATCTTGCCGTTGGATGTTTTTTAAGACGCCCCAAGGCCTCTTACTAAGCTTCACGACTGCTATCTTTCTTGTCCCGGTTGTTATCATAAGATAACAACCGGGACATACTGGTTAACGTGATCTCTGAAATGTTAATAACATATAATGCCACAAACAGTCACTCATCTATCTACTGACCGCACCGACGTTGCTTACCCTCGGTGATCGTTTCCAATCACCTAAGACCACTTGGCTGTGAATGCTTCTCTTATGCTCTCTTAAGCTTAAAAATATATATATACCAAAATTTAAGCATCTGTAGCGGTTAGTAATGTTATCCAATTATCGATGAATTTATGGTATTGTTAGCGAATTTGAGTCCTATGCTCTATCTCGATAAACTTGGCTGAGTTACTACTTAGTTAGTAGAGTTACCAGTATCGTTGAACAAAAAATAATTAAACAGTTCGGCACAGCTCATTCTTCACGTGCATCAAATACGTACATAGATACGGATAACGACTTTGCGGGAATAAGATCTCAGAGATATCTAGGGCTGGCTTTAAACCATCTAAGTGTCCTAAACAAGTTAAAAAGTTTGTGTGAAGGGAAATACTCGAACATGAATAACCTTTAACAGTTTACAGCTGGACATAAGATTCGTCTTAAAAAGGCGGCTTTGTTATGTTTTTTTTTAATTCTCGAATACCTAAAAGTTTTCTGTCTAGATATTTCCATGTAAATCTATCAATTTATACACTATGGGAACTAAAAACTTTTTACCATTTCATAAAAATATGAAAGTTTATGTAAAGGAAAAGTGCAGCACGAAAAATAATAATAAATAAATGAATTATTGTTTTTAAACTTTCGCGATTTAACAACAACAAACAACTAAACTTAAACCACATTAACGAAAAGAAGAGTTCAGACTCTTCTTTTTTAGTTTATGGATTCTAATTCATTTGTTCAGACAAATGAATTAGAATCCATAAACTATCCTCTCAAAGGTTCGCTAGTAGAGAATGCCTAGGACATAAGGTCCACTGACGCGCATACATAGGTGCATGAAGTTGTATAAATGAGTATATTATTTTTATTCTTTGACAACCCTGACTTGCAATAACATTCTATTACATTTCTTACTTTCTAGGTTTCGTTTGCTAAAGTCCAAATGAGTCAACCCTAAAGATACTACTATAGTTAGATAAATTAGTTACTAGCTGCTCCCTTAATTTTGCTGTAAAACTATTTATTTTTTAAATAAAAGTACCCTAAGTTACGCCTTATAACATCAGCTATCTTCCAGTGAAAGTTCCGTCAAAATCGGTATAGCCGTGCCAGAGGTTAGCGGCAACAAATAGTCTGAATCTTTAGATTTTTTAGCTTTCTGTTTTAATCCATCCCAATAATGACAACATTCTTGCTGTCGTATTTCGTTGTTGAGTGTGATACCGGAGGCCCAATAATTCTGCATCATTGAAGAGAATGATTCAGAATTATCCAATCAGGAAGACATTTTATGGGTCACCATACTGCATTGTCTACCCTTAGACTGAGGATAGTGACACCTACTCCTGGATTCTACTCATGCTTTCCATCAGGTAGAGTAGAGTCACTTTGGTATACTAATCTAAACAGACGAAAATTTAAAACATCGATTTTTGATGTAATCATCCTGTTGGGTGATTGGATGATACAGTATTTCGTATACTTGAAAATCTTGAAATATGCATTAAGTGAAATGCTGTGAATTTAAAATTACAGACGAACACTTTGTTTTATTCATTCGTATGTATAATTCAGTAGCCTATAATCTTAAACCATTTAAAATTCATCAATTTCAAAGTCTGCGTCTCCCCTTCAATTGGAAGTAACGAGTACAAAATACAGAACTAAACGTTCTGCTAAAGTTTCAATTTCGAACAACTGGGAGCAACAGTTGTTGGCAATCGTTTAAACAACTTCGACATGAGGTTTTGTATGCCCACACTCGGACAAACTCGAAAATTTCCGCCACACCTACTTGTTCACTTCAATTTCAGTTTTCTTGTTAATCAATATAAGGTTCAATTTGGTATAAAATATGAATAGCCTTTGGTTGAAAGTTTGTAAAGTGTAGGACCGCAGATTGACCAATGTTTGAAACACAATCAATGCACAAATTAATTTGCTTCTCGTTTGTTTTGTGTGTGCGGTCGTACGACAGTCGGAGTTTCTGTCGTTGAAGGTTTCATTTAAATTTCATTATGTGAAGCTCACATGTACTATTTGGTGATACATTTTGAGTTATTGTGCAAATGTTTTTTGAAAATCTATATAGGTATATAAAAGGAATTGAAATGTCTGTTTTTAATTTCAAATGAGCAGTTTTTTACTACATGCATTTCAAAGTATATACGGTATTAACATCAAAAAGGCAATTTTAAAAATTTTGTCTGCCTGTTTGTATCGGCTAAACTCTGGAACAGCTGGACCTATTTTAACAAGACTGTTTTTGGCAGAAGGCTGATGACAAACAACAACAACGGTGGCTGACATTGCGGTACTCAGCTAGTATTAAATAAAATACAAGAACTAATAACCTAATTGTTATACAAATGGAAGTGTTGAAACTCCCTGTTTATAGTGCATATTGTTTTCATTTCTAAACACTACTCCCGCATTATGACTATACATCCAGTGTCACGGGAGACTTTACAAACCATTAAATGGACACAAAAATTGTTGGATCATACAAAGTATTGTCCCATGAGGGATTTGAACCCACAACACATGCCATTGCGATCACTTAAACCACTAGTCCAACTGTGCAATAATTAATAACCTTAGCTTAAAAAGCAATAACAAGCTTTATTTGCATTTAGTAGCAATATTCCTGACCTACGCTGTAAAAAGGATGTCATAAAATCTGTAAATTTTTAAATCTCATAAAACTAAGGCGATACAGGGCCCGAGTCTGGCAGTAAACTGACGTAAGTCCGATATGCGGGTTTTCAGAATCCTATCACAACTTTTATTGTCGCGATCTTCCGTCCTTCTCTATCTGCTTAGATATAAAGAGACAGCGCTATTATTATCTTTTTCAGGAATTCATTGTCGTAGTTTTATGTTAGTTGAGCATCGCATATTTTTATTGCGTCTCGTAGATTGAAATGCTTCGTCCGGATAGTATTAGGTTATATAGATTAGTCAGGATTTCGAAATAAATTGGATTTATCTACTCTAGTTTGGCTTTCAAGATTCGTTGCTGTTTTGATGTCGATTCGAGATTTTAGGTTGATCAAGTTAGACGTTTTATGTGGTTTGTTAGACAAGTTATCTTTATGTTTCTTGTAAGGTAAAACATCTTGGATAAGTTTTAGTCGTTTTCTATCTCCATATACCTTTATCTCTATATATATATACATATATATATATTTAAAAAAACAACTCCCGCATTAGGAATATAAATTAAATAATATAAATAAATAAATTCCTGTGTTGCGGGGGACTTTACAAACTGACATGAAACGGACACAAAGCACACCCAGACTTAGAACAACAATTTATGAATCACACAAAGTGTTATCCCACGTGAGATTTGTACCCACGACACTTGGCGCAGTAGGAAACGGCGTGGCGACCGCTTAAACTACTAGGCCAACCGTGCAGCCATCTAATCATATTATTTCACATTGTTCTAGACTCATAACGTTATATCAAAAAGAGTTATAGTTTTGTTTGTTCTTGTAATTATTTTTTTTCAAATACATGTGAGACAGGAAATCAGCGGTCTTTAATTCTATTAGAATTATAGTTAACACTAACTTTCGCCCACGGCTCCGCCCGCGTATATGTCGGTTATCGCGTTAAAAAGTAGCCTGTCCTTTCTCAGGCTTTAGATTATCTGGGTACAACATTTCGTTCAAATCGGTGCAGTTTTTTATTTTATCGCAAACAGACAGACACAGAGGAGGACTTTATTTTATATACTTGTATTTTATATGTAGTGATTACGGACAAATAAAAATGCGTATATTTAAATCTACGGAGTATGAATGAACACTACAATGATATACTTTGCGATAATGCCAAATATTCCTAATATTTATGTGATTTGATTGTTCATCAACTGCCTCGTTGGTCTAGTGGTTAGCGTATGTGACTGCTAATCAAGAGGTCTCGGGTTCAAATCCCGGATCGGGCCAAAAAGTGTTTTTTTTGCCAATAGCCGCTCGGAGTTTGGAAGTTTGGCGGGTGATTCACGCCCGTGCCTCGGAGAGCACGTAAAGCCGTCGGTCCCGGTTGTCATGAACATCTATGGCTATCGTTATTGGGAAGTCAGTGCCCTCAAATAATACTGACAACTAGTTCAATCTTCGAATTTCAGGTTTGCGGAGGTCCGATGCCAGTCGCTCCGTGGAAAAACTGAAATTCAGGTAAAAGCAGTTGAACTAGTAGCCGACCCCAAATAAACTTGGGAATAAAGGCTAGGAAGATGGATTGTTCAACAAAACATCGTTAAAAAACCATGAAATAATGTTTTTTGCCTTGGAACCGACCATATGTCCAGAACCATGATTTTCCTAATTAAGAGTTTTTCATGACAAATATCCTAATTAGGAAATTGGGTTCTTAATCTTTCTGAGACCATCCATTGATAATATAATAAATAATAATAAATATTTCGGACGTCTGACACAACATCACCTTGTACCAAGCTAAGCAGAGCTCGTGCTGTGGGTACTAGACAACTGATATAAATACTTAAATACTTTTTTGTAAAAGTATTGCGAAACAAATAATTGATTGATATTTATACAAATTATGTTTCTACGTGTAAAGTAGTTGTAACGGCAATTGTGTAATGTTCTTCTAAGTGTAACTAGTTCAATTACGACGATCGACTTAACTGTCAAAGATTTATTATCGAACTACACTACTTTTGTTTGCGGTTTATATGAGTTTCAGAGTCACTTCTTCTTTTCTAGATTACTAGCGCAAATAAGTTTGGCTTATTTAGATATGTATATATTTGAGAGCCTTGTTAGTCTAGTGGTCAGTGTTTACGGCTGATCAAGAGGTCTCGGGAACGATTGTCGGGTCCGGACCAAATGTTTGTATGATCTGCTAATATTTGTTTCGTAGTTTGAGTGTTTTTATGTGTGATGTGTATGTATTTACAAAAATAAAGTTTTTATATGTATTTATATCAGTTGTCTAGTACCCATTGATGTTCTCAAAAGTAAGTGTTTTTTAAATTAATTTCTGCACTTGCATCAGATGTACCTGAAGTAGGTAAAAAGATTGTAAAGTCAGTAAAGCATGTCAGTAAAGAAATAGTAACCATTTAATTAATATCCATTTTTTGTATTTAAAACGTGTTATTAATATGAGATATAGAAATATGACTGCACGGTTGGCCTGGTAGTTTCTGCGCTCGCCTCGCCGCTTTCTGCTTTACCGAGTGTTGTGGGTTCAAATCCTACATTGTGTGATACCCAAATTGTTGTTATGAGTCTGGGTGTTCTTTGTGTCCATTTCATGTAAGTTTGTAAAAGGAATTAAAACAAACTAAAACGAAATAATAATAATTATGTCTATTGTTGTCCTAGTTGTCCTTGTTGATCTAAGTGGTTAGCGTATGCGGCTGCTGAGCAAGAGGTCTCGGGTTCGATTCCCGGGTCAGACCAAATATTTATGTGATCCACAAATGTTTGTTTCGGAGTCTGGGTGTTTTTCTATGTATAATATGTATGTATTTACAAAAAAAAAAGTATGTTTATGTATTTATATCAGTTGGTTAGTACCCATAACACAAGTTTGCTTACTTTGGGACTAGATGATGTTGTGTGTAAGATATCCAATTTTTTTTTTTATTTATATAATAAAACACATATTACATGCACTAATTGTGCCATCAATCATAACAGGTTCTTGAAAGATGGTTTTGGCTTATACCACGCATACCACGGCTCGACATAGTTTGTTTCAAACTTTCCTTTCCTTTGCCATTATGTTTTCGTGAAAAGTTTGATGCCTCATAACTTTCATGCCATGAATAAAGGTAGTACTACGTCAACATCACGTCACGGATACACACTATTTGAATATAATACAACCACAGAATGATAGCTGTAAAATTAATAAAAAATCTTTTATAAAAAGTATAAAGATATTATTAAAGCCAAGCTAAGCTGTAAACTTTGCGTATAGTTTAAATTATAATGTATATCAATACGGAAAATATAACGTTTGCTGGAGTTAAAGGGTAATAAAAAATATTGCAGCAGAAGAATTTACAGGCAAATCCTGAAAGCAAATTCTCATAAATTTATTCAAGGTCATAAAACTGGTATTCGGTTATAAGCTTTTTACATCCAACGTCGTAAATTTACGGTATCTGACATGTATCTTTAGTTAAATTTAACGCAAAAATTATATGTAGAAGACTGGTGTAATATTATAATATCAGATTGATACTTAATTGACTTTAAAATCGACAGCCTCATTAGTCTAGCGGTTAACATATACGATCTAGTGGTCGCGGGTTCGATTGCAGGCCCGACCCACCAAGTGTTGATTAGTTTTTCTGCCATGAAATTCTTAATAATCGACTATGGAAGTTTGGCGGCGTCTCACGCCCGTGCAAAGCAAGCCGTCAGTTCCGGTTGTCATGCCAATATGCCAATCTTTTATTAGGCCTGTTTAGTGTCCTTGAATATATCGACAACTAGTTCAACCTTCGGATTCAGTTCGCCATCAGGGTTGATAAAGGTCTGATGCCAGACGCTAATTGAATTTAGGTAAATCCGGTTGAATTAGTAGCTAAATAATATTGGGAATAATTAGGACCTAGTAAGATTTTGATGGCATTTAAATCGCTGAAGATTATTTGATGCTACTTATTTTTAAGTGGATTAAAGCAAACTTATCAACTTAAATTGAATTGTGTAAATGTGTACTTATGACATTTTCTCAAGATAAATTTAAAAGTGAAGGTTACCTCCCAAGTCCTTACATCATGGGTGAGCACTTATCCTGCTGTCTTGACCAAAACAAATAAATAGTATAGGTACTTCACTCTTAACTAGAACATTTTTGAGTGATGACTAAACACTCCTCCGCCAGCGTCTGTTTCTTAAAGTCTCTTAATAAAGTTTCGAAAACAGGAATCGAATAGTTTCAGGTTACGATGTCAGTTCAATAAAACTGAAGCTTTATCAAATGTGTATCTAGCTTAGAGCTTTTAGTCAAAATATCGTGCTCACAAATGTCTGCATTTCGAGTTGAGGCACTTTAATTAAACTAAGGTGTACGTCACGAACGTTAAATGTAGACGAAGGCAGCTATTGTAAATTCCACCAGCGTTTCAGTTTCATAGCTTTAGTTAGAAAACGCCGTCGGACTTTTATGGGCAATTTCGGTTCAGACGTTTTGTTATATTACCAATGCTTTTAAGGTACTGCACCTCGCCCCGGTAAACATATGTGCAATTTTACGAGCCACTAGTTTATGGTAAATGTGTAGTTATGTCTGCGGCAGCGTTAGCTCTTATGTACGAAATGCGCTATTTATCTTGTCTTGACAGATGCGCCTATTGAAATATTGCCCATTTGTTTCTTCAGTAGTCATACAACCCTCACTCCTCTCACACCCTACGAATGACCCAAGTTATTACTTTTGAGTTTAAAATATAATTCTTATGAGCTTTTATGATTTTATTTTGTTGTTTACTTAAAACAGAGACTTGTAAGTTATTAGTTTCTGAAGTTTAAGTGGCATGTTTTGACTCGAAGTGTTCGTGAATTTTGTTTCATATTGTAGCGTTTAACAATACTACCAATGCTTGCAATGAGAATATGAACTTAATGCTATTGAATCCAAAAATGGCACACTTCAATGCTATCGACTTATACATTTTTACGACGTTATAGTCCGATTTTTTCTTAAATACTCCCACTTGGCACTGTGTCATAACCAATTAGTGTTGCAAATAACAAAGCACACATTGGAGCGAATAAGTCATAAATACGATTTTATGACTGTCTCAGATAGTGTCTAATAAAGTTCGCCTTTAGTGGTGACTTGGCACATTAAACACTGAGCCCTGGGAACAATCAACCTGCAACTGGAGTTATTACTGCATCACAACGTCAGTACTTACGAAAACAATTAAACGTTTGAATTATACTTTCGGTTTGCAATATTGAAATTTGAAAGTTGTGGTTATGTTGCTTGTTGAGTAGGAGGGATATGTTTGTGGTTTCGATAATTTTGTTTATTGTTCTTTTTTTAAAGAGCTTTTCCAACTGGTCCGCCCTTCTCTCTTTCTCTAGAGGACTTTGGAAGCAACTGCTTTAGGGTAGTTGATATACGCTCTCGAATTCTTTCTTTTTGTGCCCAGTAGCTAAAACCTGTATAGCACCAGCGCAGTGTTTCTCCCTCTCCATGATCCCGGATCGTTCAAGCGGGGCGTGAAAAAGCATCTTAGTAAGCGGCCATAATGTTGATCACAGTGTTGCAATATCTGAATCAACTATTAGGCCATTGACCCCCACTACCGGATTCTACACATGCTCTCCATCAGGGTAAAGAGAGTCATTTTGGAACTGCCATAGTGAATCTACTATCGAAATTAGAAAACAAGTGTAACTCGACACTAATTATCTGGAAGGTTTGATATCACAGAGACAAGCTTGACCCATCCGATGTCTCTCAGAAGTTGTACTCGTATTGCGTAGTTTATCCCTTCGTCGCCTTTTACGACACCCGCGGCATGAATAGGGGTGGTGACTCTTTGTTTTCTTAATCCGTCACCACACTTTTGTACAATATATACAAAAATGAACCTATAGGTATTTTCTATACGTATAAATGTATATATTCTGTACATACTCAATACCAGAAAATAAATAAAATAGATTTGTGTGTTTATAATTTCAAATTAACAGCTTTGTAATAAATACATATTCATGTAGTAGATACATATGCAGTAGATACGTATTTACATAAAAAAACATTTTTTCACGTTTTTGTGTTTTTGTCTGTCTATATGTTTGTTCTGGGTAATACCTTGAACGGCTTGACCGATTTTGATCGGACTTTTACCTGAAGATACCTGATGGTATAAGGAATAACTAGGGCTACTTAAATTCTTGACTAGCTTCGCGACGTGACATTACACGTAGACTTCGGCTAGTGTTCAATACACAAGAAATAAAGTATACCAAACATAGTTTTATAGGAATCAATAACAACTCATCTCACTTCAAACTACGTAATCAATACACACTTAGCCTTCTCCAGAAGAGCATTAAAGAAAGCTGGCACTAAATCGAACTATAACAAACTAGCCCGACTGGGAAACCAATTAAAACTTATTAATTACCACGCCATTCCTCATAAAACCAACGCTCCAGGCTATAAAAGAAGTTTTCTCTTCAAAACGTTTTTACGGTGATAAAGGAGAATGTATTAAGCGCCATTTTAGACAAAAAATTATTCTACTCTTCTTTCTAGCGAATTTGCGCTGGTTTATGAGACCATATTAGAATATATGTGACTGGGTTATCCTGGGACATTCTTGGGTTAACAGATTCTATGATAATGCTGTTTAGATATCCATATGGTTGAATATAAATAACTAGTTTTGTCCTTCGGCTGCGCGCCTATGTCGGTTATCACGGTAAAAAGTGGCCTATATCCTTTCTCAGATTTTGGACTATCTGGGTACAAAATATAATTTGAATCAGTGCTGTGGTTTCTGAGTTTATCGCGGACAGACAGACAGACGCTTTTATTTGTTGTGTAATGTAGTGATTGATACTCTGAAATTGGAAAGATGTATTCAATGTTCCTCTTTGGCAATGAAAAATAAGTCAAATACATACGTACATGAAATTCCACCTGTTTAATAGGCATATTAATTAAATCATCAATTTTTTTTATATTGATTGAATTTGTAACAATACTATATGAAATACTAATCATTTGATTCTACTAACTCCACATTAATCGAAGCTTTCCACTCACATTAATTAATTGAATGACTTTCTATTACTCCCGTGGAAAGTGATAGTTAAACGTTGTGTTTACACCGTGCTATGTCACAAATCGTGACCAATTGTCGCTGTGGCGCTTAAGCCATTCTCCTTATTCACCGTGGCATCGGCATAAAAACGTAGTCTTTCTGTAAGAAATTCGAATGTTCGCACTTTACGATGTACGCGTGACTTTTTAGGTAATAACGCGGTTTGATTGGTTCGCGAAAACGTTGTTCTCCGTACTCCGTTAGTAGCTGGTAATATTTATGTGTTAGAAGAAACGGGTACAGTTTGTTTTCGTTCGTGATTAGGTTGGTAGTACTTAAGCTTAGTGAGTTTTAAGACTGGGGGGTATTGACTTGATTCTTGGTATTTGATTTTTGAACTTTTGTTGTATGTGTTGTTTAGCTAGCTTTTAAGTTGTGATAGTAAAATTTATTGTGTACATTTCAACTCGAAATAAGAACTCGAAGTAGTCTTGTAATTACAGTTACTACTCTACAGGATAGATAAGAATACTAAGATAAGAATAAGTGTAGAAAAGACTACTCCTGTATTATGAATATATTCTGTATTATCACTTCTTGTCGTAGAGGACTTTCAAACACATCAAACGATTACAAAGAATACTTTGTATGATCGCTTAAATCAACAGGCCAACCGTGCAGTAAATTTTTGGTTTTTATCCGGCTACGTCAGAATAACGTACTAATAATATTTACTAGATATTTATTACAAGATATTGCTATACTTTTAGCTAATTAGGCATTTTAAATAGCCGTCTGTCTGTCTGTACTCGTACGCAATAAACCAACGAACTGTTACGAATCGGAATTTAAACACATATCCTTTCTGATGTATTCGCAGGATGCTTACATTTTGCAACAAAAAGTTTGCCATGACATATTTATTACATCGAAATTATAAACAGAAGGGACCGCTTATCTGAAGTTTATCCTTTTCTTCAACAACCCATAAAGTCCCACAGCTAGGTCTCTTCTCAGGAGAGTGTTAATGCCACGCTGGGCAAAAGCGGGTTGGAGACTGACAAGACAACAACTGAGCTTTACGACTGCTATCTTATGACAGCAATCGGGACCAACTGCTAAACGTGACCTCCAAATCACGGAAACGCTCATAACGTATCATGTCACAAACGGTCACCCATCTAGGTACTGACAATGCCGTCGTTGCTTACCCTCGGTAATTGTTTTCAATCCATTAAGGCCATTTTGATATGATTTCTAGGTCATGAGCGTTTCATGTCCTTTTTAGTCGCTTGATTATTATCATCATTGCGAATACCTGTAAATGGCTTTGTTGCTACCTATGTTTAATGTTCATTTTATAATATTTAAGCTGTTGGTATTCCGAACAAAATAAAATAAAATAAATCATCAGCCTATCGCCGTCCACAGCTGGACACAGATTCACTTCAATTGTACGCCAATTGGTTCGATATTCGGCTTCTCACACACCGCTCTTAACTGCCATCTGCCACTTATCATCACGATTCATTTGTAAGAAATTGATATGATTTTTCTAGAAAGCACGCATTTTAACTCTATTTAAAAGAAACCCAATTTGATTTCTTTTGAAACTTAATTTAAACTGAAAAATTGCAGCAAACTCTTAGTACAGTCGATACTATCATTATGTTTTATCGTAGGTTTCATAGTTGCTTTATTCACCTCATAAACCTTTGTGTCAGTCATTTTATTTGAAATAACTCTTTTATTAATTTGCCACAGTAGTGCTATAAACGTCTGCTATTTTAAATTGTGTTTTATATATTTTAAAATTATGTGTGAACTCACTCTTTATGAGTTAGTAGATATTTATTTATTTAATGTTATGAATGTCCAACCGTTATACAATTGAATGTCATACAAAGAACCAACAGTATAAATACTACTTACGAAAATTAAATATTAAAAAAACAATTTTTAAAAATTTTGCCTGTCTTTCTGCCTATTTGTTCAAGTAAATTCGTATATCCGTAAACCGATCGACGACGACCGAAAAATACGTTACCATAGAGCCTAATCTCTTACCTTTGGCATCAAGTTGTCAGTCGTTTTTTTAAGTTTTTTTTCGGCGAATGCACATATTTACTGAAATCCCTAAATCCTTGCCTTGTTTGTCTAGAGGTTAGCGTATGCGGCTGCTGATCAAGAGTCTCGGGTTCGATTCCCGAGTCGGACCAAATGTTTGTACGATTTGCAGATATTTATTTCGGAGTTTGGGTGTTTTCTATGTATAATATGTATGTATTTACAAAAAAAAATATGTTCATGTATTTATATCAGTTGTCTAGTACCAGTAATACAAACTTGATTAGTTTGGGCCTAGATAATGTTGTGTGTCAGATTTCCGAAATATTTATTTATTTATACATATACATATATCCAAGAAGAAGAATCTATAATTATTATTACTTGTTGTGAAAGTAAAGCAATTTCAGAAGTAAAAATAAAGAATAATTTGTCGAGACAATAACAACTTTCATTTCGTAATATAAATCCAATACTTTTTAAACCATAAGTGGAACTTACGTGTTCTTTATGATAATTTACGTTTCAAAGTATTTCGAAAGCCCTTTAAGGGTGTAAGTGGCCTCTTATAGTATTACTGACACACATTTAGGCGCTACAACAATTGGTATAATTTACTTAAGTTTTGAAAAGTCTGCAATTTCGAGCGCGCACGCTCACATGCGCACGCGATGCTAATATGGTTCAGTAGGTCTTTTAGTAAAGTTTGGCGGAAAATACCTATTGCGTTACATTCCTTAACATACAAATCATTCATTGTGTTAAAGTCAAAATCTCGTAAGTCACGTTTTTTTTAAACATCATAATAACTTATCTTTTGTAACCTTTAGCAACAGAAAACTTTACCTTATTAATTTAAATGGTACATATATTTTTTTTTTTGATATTTCACGCGGGCCATTATTTCGAATCTATTGACTATTAAATTATAATGATGAAAAATTGAGTTTGTGATAAATAAATTAAGCTTATGTAGGCAGGTTGTCAGCCATCTCCATAATAAAATTCGTACACCTACTCACAAACTTTTGAACACAAAATATTAATTGTTAGACATGACATCAGATCTCATTTGATTTTTTTATCCGGACATTGAAAGTAGCGAAGAAAAGTTAGCAAAAAAAAATTGCTTTGCAAGTGAGCCTAATTTACTAAAGAGGAGGGCTTCCGCTACTCAAGGTGTCCGGCAATCCTGTATTATAATAACCTATATTTTGATCCCGTTAGGAGATCCCTCCTTATATATTGTTGCACACTGTTGCAAAAGTATCGCATAATTTGTGTCTACCTAAAACTGTCCTTTCCTAGAACTGACTGCCTTGTTGGTCTTGTGGTCAAGAGGTCTCGGGTTTGATTCCCGGGTCGGACCAAATATTATATGTTTGGTTCACAAATATTTGTTTCGGAGTCTGGGTGTTTTCTATGTATAATACGTATGTATTAACAAAAAGTGTATGTATTTATACCAGTTGTTTAGTACCCATAATACAAGCTCTGTTTTGCTTGGGACTTTAAGATGTAAATGACCAAAACTTCGAAAGCAGAAATCTGCATATAAAATAATAACTTGTAGTAACTGCCTGATTTTTTAATTTTATGAGACTGCCAAAGTGAATTTTAAAATTAAACATGCATAACATGTTTTATGCTATTTCAAATTGATTAACTTTTGAAAAAAAAAAGAAACAGCAAGGTGTAAACAGCAATTATTTACGAAAGTAACAGACTTGGCAATACATATTTTTTATCTCTTTTCTCCATTAAAACATGTACGTTAGCATAAAGACTTCGTTCCTTTTTGTCCCTTTATGTAAAAAGTATTATCAATTACAAGTTCAGTGTTGCCATTAAGTTAGCAAGTTACAAATATAGTATTAATATACCGTTCATATCGAATCGAAATGATTCGAATTAATAGCATTTATCCACGTAAAGGCGATACTATTCTTTATTAGAATTGTGTTACTGCTATACTACCGTTTTGTGTACATTATACATACAAAGTACATCTGTGTCTATACACCTTTTTGTACGTAGAAATAAATAAATTTTAAGAGTCCAATTGTAATTTCAAATTAACAGTTTTTGACCTATAATGTGAAAGTAGATACGGTCCTAACATCAAAAAATATAATTTTAAAACATTTGTCTGTCTCTCAATCAAAACCAATATTTATGTGCTTTAAACAGGGGATATAGTGTTGTGGATAGAACGGGTGTATCGTGTCCCGCCAACACAAAGGCAGGATCCTCCGATCACGCGAGGTGCTACTGTCCAACGGTTGATATTGGGGGGAATTACTATAGCACGATTCAGAATAAGCAGTTACTCCGTGCTTAAAATTGTCATCAATTTTTATGTTGAAACAGTTCCTAATTTATACTTTTGAACTTCGAAGGAAGAAGTGAACTTAGAAGACTCGGTTCAATCCATAAACTATACGAGACTATTGACCACTATTTATATGTCAAATCTGAACTATAATAATATTGAACCTATAATAATGGCGAAGAATTAACTTCAATATTAGGCTAATTAACACTTAAAGTAAATACATACATACATACTACTTGCATGTGTGTCTTGGCCTCCGACAGTAGAATGCGCCATTCTTTTCTATTCTGGGCCAGTTCAGACCAATCGGACACTTTGATAAAATACAATTTAGTAAAATAAAAATAATCGTTTTAATGCGACAAGTGATTTCAATAATGTAGATAGAGTACAATAATATAATTGTTTTTAAAAACTACTAGTTTTCGGTTCGGTTATAGGCTAGTTATAGCGGTAAAAAGTTGTACACGTCCTTCCATAAAGTATTCCATGCTAGATGTAGATCGGTGTCGGTGTAGATCTTTAGAGTTACTTTCAAATTTATGATATTAGTAGGGATTTTATAAAAAAATATTGATAATAACTTCCATTTTAAAGATCGCCTGACCTGTAATAGTTGAACTCCCAAGATGTGATTGAATTTCTAGATTATCGCCTTATCTCACCGACTGGTCGTGACTCTCTTAAAGCTTGTGGTTTTGTACTTTATAAGGTCGGTTGTGGGGAATGCGAGCACTAGTGCTATTTTTTGTTAACGACTTTCGTTTAAGGTTCTTATCATGGATCTCATTATAATCAATGACAGATAGGGTGCGGGATAATAAGTCTATCTTATACTAATTCAAAGTTAGTACCTAATTGAAACGTATTTATACGTTATAGTTTTTCGCGTACGAAATACTTGTCAGAATGAATAAAAGCGGCCAAGTGCGAGTCGGACTCGCCCATGAAGGGTTCCGTATCAGCAAGTAACATCATATAAAAGTTCTTGTAGTTCGTTGTAACTTTCATCGATGTTTTTATACTAGTGTATTGATTGAATGAAAGGTAAATTGCGGTTTACGATTTATGACGTATTAAAAAAAACTACTCACTAGATCTCGTTCAAACCAATTTTCGTTGGTAGTTCGCATGGTAATGTACAACATATATTTTTTTAGTTTTATCACTCTGTTATTTTAGAAGTTAAAGGGACACATTTTTCCACTTCGGAAGTGTCTCTCGCGCAAACTATTCAGTTTAGAAAAAAATGATATTAGAAACCTCAACATCATTTTTGAACACCTATCCATAGATACCCCCCCACACGTATAGGTTTGATGAAAAAAAAATTTTTGCGTTTCAGTTCCAAGTATGCCGACCCCCAAAATGTATTGTTTTTTTTCTATTTTTATGTGAAAATCTTAAAGCGGTTCACAGAATACATCGACTGACCAAATTTCAACAGTATAGCTCTTATAGTTTCGGAAATAATTGGCTGTGACATACGGACGGACAGACAGACAGACAGACAGACTTGACGAATCTATAAGGGTTCCGTTTTTTGCCATTTGGCTACGGAACCCTAATAAAATGAACTTACACTTTAGATAATATAAAATGAAGTCGCTTGCGCTGTTTGTTCGCTTTGATCTTTTAAAATGCTCTACAAATTTTAATGCAGTTTTCGGCAACAGATAAAGTGATTCAAGATGAAAGTTTATATGTGTGATGCATGTTATAGTAGAGAAAATTTGATTTCAGTGCGAAGCCGAGCCTGGTTGCTAGTTTTTACCGAAAACTAATAACAATTCATATTACTATCATTATCCTCCTAGCC